>CM053580.1:6613854-6735358 GCA_028627135.1 Pseudochirops cupreus | reverse complement strand
TGTTAAAAATATATCTGTATGTATGTATGTACGTATGTGTATATATATATATATATATATACACAATTATTATTACTATTATTATTAACTACATCCAACTGGGACTTGAGATACACAGGCACTGTGGTAGGGAGATCCATCCTGCCCTACTGGAAAGTCAGAGGGGCGATGAGGGAGGACATAGGAGAGAGCAGACTGGGGGAGGGGGTACACATTGGGATGGCTGTTTTGGGGCGGTGGGTAGGGGAAAGTCAGGGAGAAAATTTGTAACTCAAAATCTCGTGGAAATGAATGATGTTAACTAAAATAAGTCAAAGTTAAAAAAACTATAAATGCAAAGCAAGACTAGGGGGAAGACTTCACAGATGTCTTGGGCGCTACTGGCAGCCCCAGAGGGAAGCTGAGGAAATGTAGCTCCTCTCATCCTGGGTGAAGTGGGGACCGGGAGACGGGGAGCATCACTCAGACTTAGAGAACTCATGTTCTACAGATGAATTTTGCTCAGCTATTTGTCTTTGTTATGAAGGAAACCTGGAAAGCAAGGGAAGGGAGACAATCCCCAAAATTACTATGACTGTAACATAAAAAATAAAGCCATCAATAAAATGGTAATTACCAGAGAAAAGAGAAACTGAGGCACTTAGACAGCGGCGCTCTGCGAAACCGCGTTCAGCTGCTAACGGGGAAGTGACCTGGATGTTAGCTGACTTCCGACAGCTCTGGGGTAAATAAGAGCTTCATTGTTTTCTGAAAGAGTTGTTAGTCTGCAGGTCAAAAGGAAGAGAATAGTGGGGCTTCTCTAAATGTGTTAGACTTATTTATTTCATTTTTTATTTTTATTTTGCACTTGAACGTTAAGTTGAATAGCCTCTATTATTTGTTTTCAAAAATAAATGTAAACAATCTGTAATTTTCTACGTGTAAAGAACTCCAGGTGTAGGAGTCACTCCATTAAGCCAGATAGCAGCCTCTTCATGTTTGGGTTGGTCTGACCTAAGGATCTGCTTGAGTCACATAGCTAGTTACCTCTCTGACTACAAAGCCAATATTACCTGCTTTGATAAGGTTACTCTATTTCAAACAAATATTGAACATAAGAAAGGGGATCTTAAATTAAATATTTCTTTCACATAGAGGCAAGATAACATACTCAAGTCTTATGTTTTCATATTTCTCTCTATATATATTTTTTCTTCCATGTTTAAAATGGAGTAAAATGATATCTCAAGTTCTGATGAGAGGTCTAGTGAAATGATCTTGTAATGAAGGTCATCTCTCAATCTCCATGAGTTCCTCTAGTGCATGAGTGTTAAGCCGAGGGATATGGATTGGGGAAGAAGAAAGTGAAATTTCAAGGTTATGTCATAAAAGACATAGGAGAAATAGGCAAGGTGTATATGGGGACAGCCCCCAAGGTGTGCCAGCAGGCAATGTAAAGAGATGGAATGAGGGTAGCTGGGTATTCACGGAGAGGGTGAGGAGTTACAAGGATCAAAGCTTTAGGGTTGGGAGAGACAGAAGTCACCATCTCAACCAAACCACTCATTTTATTGATGAACAAAGTTTATTGAACAGTGAGGCTTCATTTGATTTTGAGTTGAGTGAGATTGGGGGAAGGGGAGTGTTCTCAGTTTGATTCTCAGACAGAAGGAATTAGCCCCATGTGTATGAATTATGTTTGTGTAGGAGAGAGCCAGGAAACTCCTTCAGGGCAAAGAATTGGCTTTGGGGAGCTCCCAGAGAGCAGCATGTTCACCTGGGCACTCTTAATTAGACCTGAGGAGGCGAATGCTGATAATCATGCCACAAGGGCTTCACCTGAAACTTCAGCACCACCTAGCCCTACCCCTACCAAGGACAGGGTTCCTAGAATGGCTGGGCTCAGCCAGTTATGGCGTCTGGGGGGAGACCTGGAGTGCTTGGTGACGCACCTTAAAAAGTAACCAGGAAGAGACATGGTCTGCCTCTGCCAAGGGCTAGGAGCCTTCTGAGGGCCAACATCATTGTTCTGTGGCTAAGGGACTGTAGATCCATCTCAATTGCTTCTGTGGTTCCTTGGGCTGTCCTAGGAATCTGAAGGGTTTTCTGTGGCCCTTGACCTGTAGGAGATCTCCTCTTGGTGCCAGTGTTTGGAGGATGGGCCAGAAGGACCTCAATCAATCAGCATCTTTTGTGCAACCCAGTTACTGCCTACTTAATGATTCCCTGGAAAAGAGATGGAGGCAGAAATAAAGGAAGGATTTCAGGCAGGTTTGGAAGGAAGGAAGGAAGGAAGGAAGGAAGGAAGGAAGGAAGAGGGGGAGGGAGGAAGGAAAGGAGGAAGGAAGTAGTAAACAGAACAAATAACGAAAGGAAAGGAGGGAAAGAAAAGGTTTGGGTTTTGCATATTTTTGCTTTTTCTCCTCTTAAAGCAAAAACAAAATCCTCTTGCCTTTAAAAATTCAGGAATTCTTTACTTTCAGAAGATGTAAGAACAATGTTTTATATCATTTATCCTACAAAATCAGTGACCACAACTTGGATTTCCTCATCTCTAGGATCCAACCTGAAATGAGGCCCATAGTCTCAGCCTCAGCTTTGTGTTCTCTAACTCAGATGCCTGTTGAATGAATGTTTATTCAGTACCTACTATGTGCTGGTCACTCTGCTAAGTGCAGCAAGTTTGTTTTTATAAGTTTATTGCATTGAATAAAGTATCTATCCCTAATCCAAGTTTCCGTAAAAATCAGGAACAGTGGAATAGGTCCCTCTGAATGATTCCCATGAGGGCCCCATCCCCACCTCACCTATAACTTGACGTTGGGCTCTTGGGATGTAACTAAGAAGAGCTGTGTGTTCAGAACACCTGAGCTCCACTCAGTCCTCCTCCGGCTCCTGCCCAGCTGTGTCCAATGGCCCTACCCACTGCTCTCTGGGCATCTGCTCTCCTCCATTGAGTGAAAGACTTGACCCTCTGAGCTCAGCCTAAGATCTCTTCTGTTTGAATTGACTGTTTTTGTTGTCTTATCAGGTAGATGGAGTGAGGGGAGGAAGTGACTGTCTTCCTTTTACAATGATGGCAGATTAGAAATAGAAAGACAAGTGTGTGAGGAATGGGAACTGCCAAGAGGGACAGCCCTGTCTCCAATCCCCTGAGGAGGCCGGCCTCTTTGATGGCCTCTTCCATCAGAGGCTGCTGTAACTTTGGCTATTCCTTATGTCTCTGAGCCTCCATCTTCTCTCATGTCAAGGGAGAAGTAGATTTATTTCCCTCATTATTTTAAATCATACATTTATTGAACATTAGCTAGATTTGGACTTTGGGAGCTAGGCTTTCAAGCATTTATGTGACGAACTTAAGAACGGTTTTATTTTTCATTAGCAGATGAGTCTTTCTTGCAAACCTTCCAAAGGAATAAACAGAGGGGGAAGTCTGTTCCACTTTCTTCCTTTCCTTGAGACCCCACTCCAAACATCTCAGCTCTCGTTAAAAAGCCTTCCCTCCCCAACACAGTCTGGCTCCATCCCTCCCCTGAAACCTGCCAAGAAGGCTGACAGAGCTGCCACATACCTAAGGGACTGAGAACCCTTTAATCATGAAACAAGAAGTGCATGTTGAGGTCCTGGGGTGATCAGTGAGGGTGGAGGGCCTCCAGCTAGTCCAAGACTCTCCTCTTACAGAGGAAGAAACAGAGGCTCCAAGATATGCCCCAAATCCCCCATGAAGTGAGTGGTAGAGCCATGACATCCTTCCCCTTCCCACTGTCTCCTAGGCTTGGCTTCTTGGCCAATGCCCTTAAATCCTGAGTCCTGCCCACTCCCATCTCTGGCAGACACACACAGATGAGCTTTCAAGGGCCTGTCCTAGGGACGTCCTCAGAGGTCCCATCATGTGTGATTTATCTTAGGGGTGTGGGGGGGGTGTGGAGAGGACCTCTCCAGCTCCCCCTGCTCCCCACAGTCTGGGCACCCAGCTGTGCCCCTGCTCTTTGGGAGTTCTACAATAAAGCTGAAACCAGGAGGCTGGGCCTAGGCCTGAGGCATAGAAGGGCTGCACCTGCTCAGGCTGCTCAGATTTACTGAATCGCTGTGGATTGCTGTAGGGAGGGCCCCCACCTGGCTTGAGTTAAACTGTTGGGAGGGGGAGGGAAGAAGTAAGAAGGGGCTGCTGCCAGTGGGGTCCAGGCTTTGGCCAGTGAGATCTTTAGAGTTCAGGATTCAGGGCAGGGCAGGGCAGGGCTAGCTCAGTAGTGAGTTGAGAATTTTCCAGCTAAGAATCACACCCCACCACCCCAAGCCTCAGGCTCCCCGGATTGCTGCTGGGGTAAAGCCATCAGGTAAGTGCATAGTACCCAGTGAACAGGCCAGGCTGGGAAATCTGGCTTTACCAAATGCTGAGGAGAGGTACTGGGGGCACAGGTTGGGGGAGGGGGCACCGATGACCCTGAGAGCTGGGGAAAGAAAAGAGCCAGCCATGACAAGACACGGTTTGGAGAGGACTGGGGACAGTGCCTGGATATTCTGGGGAACACTAGACCAGCAATGTAGAAACTTTCAGGCGCTGACATTTCCCTTTCTGGCTTGGGGCCCTTGCTGCATGGGTGGGTGTGACTGGTTTGACAAGAGGCCTGAACCAGATTTAATTATGCTAGGAGCTTGTGAGTCCCGGGAGGCATGGCATGGGCCAGAGGTGGGAGTTCCCAGAAGCATCTCCCCTTCCCCAGGCTGAACCGAGTGCACAGGGCTAGGTTTGGAATCAGGAGTGCCCGGGTATGAGATCATGCCTCTGACTCTTATGTGATCACAGGGCCGTTGTCTGTACTCTCTGAGCCTTGGTTTCTACCTCTGTAAAATGGGACTGGTTATAGGCGTAGCTCCTCCCTCTCAGTGCTGCTGTGATTTCACATGGAAAGTGCTTTAGAAAAGTTAAAAGAGCTGGAGAAACAAGGCTCCATTAAGCCTTCACCATGTGCCCAGGCTTGGGCTGGCGAGGGATCAGAGATAGGCCAGAAGGCATCACCCAGCTCTTAAATCAAAACCATTTGCCCCATCCTAGACTGCCCAGAACGCAGGGCAGGGGGTGTTCTGTGAGACTGAGGCTTTCAGTCATAGCACAGAAAAGAGACTGTGAATTCTGAGCCGGAAGGGGCCTGGCAGGCCCCCCGGGTCCCCCTCTCCCACCCGATAGGGAAAGACATGACTGAGGTAGGAAGCCAGGCTCCCACTCCTTACAGGTGGGAAGTCTGAGGGAGGGAGGGGCTGACCTCAGGTGACATGGGGAGCAGCAGCAGGCCCTCCCTCCTCCCCTCCTTTGGCTTCCACCATGGCCACGTCTCTGCCCCTGAGCAAGGCCTGTCCCCCTCCTGCCAAGTCATGCCCAGATTTCATTAGAGGATGAAGGCTGCTCCCTGTAGTCAAATCTTCTCCTCGTTTGCATAATGGTGCTCTCTTAGGAGACCATCTCCATGTGCCCCGTGGGAGCCTCTGAAGCCCAGACCTCACAGAGGAGGTCCAACCATCCCCAGCCCGGTGTCCTTCCCTAGCCAGGGCTGCAGGAGCCAGCACTTTGTACCTTTCTGCTGTGATTCTTTTCCGAGGATGGCTCTAATGCACCAGAACCCTTTCTAGTTGGTGGTGGTGAATTCACAGGGTTTGGCCTCCGGGCTTTCTAGGTCAATCAGGCAGGGAGCCCTGCTCCCGATTCCTCTGAACCCCAGTTTCTCTCACTGGAGATGGGAAGCATTTAAGTGCTTTGAACAGATTGCTTAGTTCTCACCTTGTTTCAGTGTCCCCCTGCCTCAATGGGTCCAGATGCTCACTGGCAGAGGGGGGGAGGTTGAAACTGCACTCCCAGCATAACCACACCCACACTGGTTGTGATACCTTCAGGCCAGTGTCTTGGCTGCGTCCTTCCCTCCTCTAGGGCCCCCTCAGGTTCGGCAGGAGGCTCCTTCTCTTCTCTCCTCCACACACTTCCTAGGGCTGGATGCCAGGGGGAGGCAAATTAAGGTGTACCCGAGTGCCTGTCTGTGCACGCATGCAGGATGGCCCCACAAGCTCCTGCTTAGCGCCATATACCTGGGCACCTCAGGTCCTGAGGTAGCTCGGCAGCTCCTCAGAGAGTCCGTTAGTATGACTCAGAAGTCCCAAGCAGTCTTCGATGGGCCTAATTAGCTACTTCTCCTGCCACTATGCCCAAGATTCTGCCTGTCCTCTGGTACTGACCTGGGAGCCACACTGGGCATTGGGACCCATGCCAGGCTGGGCCTAACCCACAGCAGCTTGCCACCACGGGTCTCTGGGAGGATGCTGGTGTTTGAATGTCCACAGTGGCTGACCTCACCTTTCTGTATTTCCCACCATGGGAAGGGATGTGGCCTTGATTGGAATAAAAGCCAGGCTCCTCTTTGTAGCATCTCAGAGGATTGAGCACAAAAGAGGTTCTTAACTGTGTGTGTGTGTGTGTGTGTGTGTGTGTGTGTGTGTGTGTGTGTGTGTGTGGTGCGGTGCACCTCTTTGGCAGTGTCTTTTGATACCTATGGCAAGGTAATGTTTTCAAATGCCTAAGATAAAATAGAATTTAGAAAGGAAACCAATTTATATTTACATCTAGTTACAGTTTGCCTCAGTTTCCTCATCTAAAAAATGTGCTGGAGAAGGACATGGGGAAGCACACCTGCATCTTTGCCAAGCAAATGCCAAGTGGGGCCCTAAAGAATGGGACGTGACTGAAATGACCAAACCCATACGAATCCATATGAGATTTATACAGAAAAAGAAAGAAAGAGAAGATCAGAGAGGGCAGGTTAAGCGTGCTGGGTGTGGAGGGCATCTCACCCAAGGAAGAGGCAGGGGGCTGTCAGGCTGGCTGGCTGGACCTGGGCCTGACCCCCACCCCGGGCTCTCTCCGCTTATGGCACCCTGAGCAACCACCTTGTCATGTTTTCTGGAAATGGAAAGTGAAGTTTCTGCTTTTCTCCCTAACGGGTAATGCTAGTTCCCTGGCAGGCATTTTGTAACCCTAAAAGCCCCCTCCCCATGTACGTCAGTCCTTTGTGACCACTCAGTGCCATTTATTCAGAGGTCAGGGTCACAGAGTTAGAACCAAAAAGAACCTCAAACACCATCTAGTCCAGCTGCCTCACTGAGGCCCAGAAAGGGAAGTGACTATCCCAAGGTCATAGAAAGTTTGATATCGACCTTGACTCTCCTCTCTCCAGGACCCTATGATGCAAGAGATGTAGCTTTGAATAAATTTCTTTTCTTTTAAAGATCATTTTCCACACCATTGACTGACTTAAAGTCAAGCAAACTGGTTAAGGCTCCAGAACCAGGACCGATGTTTCACCATTCCCCCCCGATGGCTGGCAGGGAGAACTAATTCTAAGTACCTACTACGTGCAAAGATGAGCCACCAACTAGGTCACTTCAAAGTGTGGTGTTAGTGTGAGGGGCACAAAAAGATGAGTGGATGACAGTGATTGCATGGAAAACCCTTTTTCTTCCACTTGGATCTCCCTGTATCAAGGAAGGTCAATTAATCAGAATATAGTTAAGTGCCCCCCACTTCCAGGCACTGTGCCTGGGCTGGGATTGATAGGACTTGTCTTCAAAGACTTCTCCTTGTGTCCCCTCTTCTCAGCCTGGAGATGTTTCCCTCCCCCTATGGACTCCCCTGGGTTCTTCTTTTTCAGCTCAGTCTGCTCCCAGTGCTTTCAGCTGCCCCGACTGGTTCTGCCATAGGACTGGCACTGGTCTAGCCATCTTCCCATCTCTTCCCCTCCTCCTGAACCTTTGCTAATCCCTCCATAGAAAAGCTTCCTCTTCTCTGTTCTTTTCATCGAAACCCAAACTGGGAAATCACAAAGACATCGGATAAATCAATTCACAGTAAGGTGTCAATGGCACCAGAAAATACATGTTAACTGAAACCATGGACCCTCAAAGATGTGACTAATGGGAGAAATTTCAGAGCCTGTTGATGGGATGGAGCTCAGCTTTCTCTCAATTTACCTTCTAGTAAGGAAGTGTGACAAAGTTCTTCCTCTGTAGCATTGTACTGTTTTTGAGATGTAACACTTTACTCAAAATACTTTAAAAATGAAGTTGATTATAATTGGTGCTGACAACAATTTGGTCCTGTCCTTAAAACCCATTTTAGAGATGTTTCCACCACTACCCAAAGACTCCCTCCACATGCTTCTTCTAGGATTCCCTTACAAAAGATCTGGTTGCGATAAGTAGCAGCCGCAATTGGAAGCCAGGTTTGCAGCCTCCAATTCCAAACTCCTTTATGATCATCTGGCCTCCACCTGGTAGAATTCTGAGACTCCCACAAAGCACAGCTTGAGTGCCTTCCTAACCCCACTCACCTCCCCCCCAACACCATTCCCTAGAAAACTCTTGTAATATTTGGATATTCTTTGTTGGTGCTCCTCTGTTTCCATCCCCCAGCAGAATGTCAGTTTTTGAACAGTGGTACTTTCACATCTCATCTCAATTTTAAACCAACAAGTCATTATTAAATATGGACAACCCCGCAGGCCCAGGGGCACTCCTGCCTTAAAGATGCTTCCATTCTGCCAGGGAGAGGAAGGTCACATGAAATGGGCAGGCATCATAGAGGAGCAAGCCCCAAGCCCTGGCCACATCTGGAAGGGGCTCAGCAAGAGTCACCATGAACACCCATGGCTGCTGGCTTCCAAGAGGTGGAGATGATGGTGGCTTTCATTCAGCTTGGGAATTTGAGAGCCTGAGCACAAACAGGAGGTGGCACTTGTGTAAAGGGAACAGAAAGCAGGTCAATATGGCCAGAAAAGAGAGCGGATGAGGAGTGAAATCTGAATAGCGAGGGGGCTTCAGTCTCAGTTGGGAAGGAATGCCAGAGAACAGGCAATGACCACAGAGTAGAGCAGACAGACACATGTGCTTTAGGAATAAAGATTGAGCAGCAGATGAGAGGGGTGGAGGTGGCAATGACTGAATGCAATGAAAGCCAGCCATTAGTCGGTACTAATAGCAGAGGCAAGAGTCGATGAGATGTTTGTGTAGATGAGAGCCCAAGGGGAAGAATGGGAGAAGGGAGGTAGAGGCAGGTCTTACACAATGTAAGGGCTTAATGAGGGTTTGGCTAATTACATTTATAACGACAGCAGGAATGGCTAAGCACTTTACTAAGGTGATAAAGCAGTGTTTCTGGAACTGGGCCATCGTCAGGCAGCTGGAGGCAATTACCAAGAGGGTGCTCCACCTTGGCCATCTCAAAGGCCAGAATGGGGGTGCTCTCCTTTTCCATGCCCCGAGTAACCTGGCCTCATGGCAACAGCCTTGTGGACTCGAGCACACAGTAGGAAACAAGGCAACCAGAAATAAACCAATTTTTAAAATGCCAATGAAAAAAGCTGTAGCTATGGGCTGAGCCTTGGAGCCCAACCCCTAATCCCAAGTTCCAATTAAGTCCCAGCCACCCACACATCTCAGTAAATCACATTCTGATGTTATTGTTGCTTCAGGTACAGAAGGTGAAATAAAGGTGCTTTAAACATTGAACGCGTTGTCTTTGCCTACAGCGATGGGGCTGTGGCTAGGGGAAGGGAGAGCAAGGGGGTATGGGAATGGCTCTGCCTCCCCCCAACCCCCTATTCTTTCACTGACCCAAAAGACAGTGATGGGCAAGGGAACCCTTGCTAAGCAAGCACCTTCTGCAAAATGGTTTTCATGATAGGGTTGAAACACCATCAGAAAGAGCTACAGGAGGTTGGTTTTATTTGTAAAGACCAGACAAAGGTGTGAGAGGCTGAAAAGGTGACCTATTAAGTAGTGTGTTTAGCTTTCTCTGAGGTTGGGGAATGTCTCTTTGCTAACACAAAGCAAGAGAGTTAACTTTGTACCTTCTGAGAGATGGTCTGGCAAGAGGCAGCTGCCATACTCCCACTCATGGAAGGCCTTGGGTGACTCTTCTGGAAGCCTCTTTGGAGACAGGTCAGAGAAAGGTTTCTCATTGAGGCCAGGGTGAGACTAAGTGACCATTGAGATCCCTTCCCACTTTGGGATTCTTGGAACCTGTGACCTGTTCTGCCTGTTTTAGGAGTTAAGAACAAAGGCAGATTTGGACATGACAGGAGGAAACCCTCTCTAACACAAAGACTGCCAAAAGGTGTGATGGGGAGCCTCAGAATCTGGCGGGCTTTTCTTCTCTGGGGGTGTTCAAGCACTTCCTCCTCATTGGAGGGGGGTGGTACTTATTCAAGTGGGGGTGGGGCTAGATGCACCTTGAGGTTCCATTCTGGTGAGGGAGTTTTCCCATTCTGTTAGGACTTTATTGTTGTTCTTTTATTTCCTCAGAACTTCTTGTCTTTCTAGTCCTAAAGAGTTTTTAGGGGCCACAAGGAGTAAGTGATTGCCCAGGGTCACAAGTCAGTATGTGTCCAGCTGCTCTTGACTCCAAGGCCCAGCCCCTTCCACCAGATCAGGCTGCCTCTGTGTCTCTCTCTGAATGTGGTTACATGTTCTTTGTAAAATGTCGTCTGTGACTACTCAGCCTCCTGGAAACAGTGATGCTAATGCTCAGTGACTTTGGATTCTTCCTAAGGTTTGTGGATACTCCTGCCCACTTCTCCTGGAAAGAGAGTTACTATCGCTCCACCATGTCTCAGAGCTCACAAACAAGCGAATTCCTCAGCCCTGGCGTCTTCCAGCACATTTGGGATTTCCTGGATCAGTAAGTATTAGAAAAAGAAGACTAGTCGTGAGTCAGACCCCTGAGAGGGCCATTTCTGAAATGTCCCAAGCACTGGTGCCATAGGCCAGGAGGGAGAAGAATCCTTCCTTATTCCATGTGAGAGATTATTTTCATGGCCAAAGGATTGCTGACATTTGAGAAGAGAGAATTTGACCTCCTTGAGGGCAGGTTTTTATTCTGTCTGTGTCCTTCAGCCAGTACCCAAGAGCATAATAAATGAGGCCAATTCACTCTGACAAACAGGGCCTCATTGTGGAATTCCGGGTCTCCTATCCACCAGTGTAGATTGCAACCCCAGCATAATCAATTTGCTGGTGTTTGAGAGGGACTGCAGTCAAAAGCTTTGCAGGCCAAGCCGCCCACATTCCTGTTCCCTCTTACCCAGACCAGCGCTCAGGTAACAGACACACCGTCCATCCCTTATCCAGCTCCAGTTGTGTGGGAGACACAATGAAGTATCAGTGCAGAAAGCCTAGAGAGGGCTCTGGGGGCATGCAATCATGTTTCAGATGCTTTTGAAAGGTCAGACTCCCTCTGCCACTTCGCGTCCTGTTGGCTTCACTTTTCTGAGGAATCAGCAAAGGTTCTTGTCCTCACCTTCCCGGAGCTAGTGATACCGTGTTTAGATAGGATCAAGTGAAAAAGAGAAAGTAGTGGGCACAAATTTGAGGTCTTAGAGTATCCCCTAACACATAGTACCTTTATCTATTTCTGGCTGTGTTCTGATCCCTAGTCCCCCTCCCCATTTCCAATCCCCCCACCCAATCAACCTCTATACTCATACAGACATGCTTCCTTAACTTTGTTAAAACAAAACAAAACAAAATGAACAAGAAGTCTAACCTCCCAAGGTTGATCTCTGTGAATATTACCCACGTTACCACGGGCCGTAATGATGAATGTCTCTAGAAGGCCCCCCTCTAATGCCTGTAAAAATCACTCCCCATTCTTGTGTATGAAGTTAGAGAAGAAACTCATTCCCTTGGCTTAAAATTTCTTAAATCAGGTAAAAATAAAATTGTATATACCTGGGATTATCAAAACCACACAGATAAACACAGGCACATTTCCCTTGGCAGGAAGGGACTTCTCCAGAGGACAGATTTTAGTGGTGGGGGTGAATGAAACTTATATGAGGTGACTGAGTACCTGGTGGTGGGCAGTGGGTATCTTCATGGAGGATGTTGGTAAAAGGGGCAGAAAGGGGAGGTAATGGGTGCTTTCTGGAAATTCTTGATTTACAAACTAACAGGGCCAGTGCCTGTAGCTGGGTAGACACTGGAAAATTCGTGTCCTGTGTTTATGATTATTATTCTATTGAGAGAACTGGCTTCTTTTCATTAGTCATGAGATGTCCCCACAGATGAGCTCACTTTCCTTGTCTCAAATGGAAAGCATGTGAAATCCAAACATTCCTTTTACCAAAGATTGTCAACAAGGTAGAGACCTTCAGTTAAATAATTAGGCTCATTAACAGAAAGCTAAACAGAAATGCAGTTCCTTAAAATTTGCTCTTTCCTTCTGTGGCCCTCCACTAGACTTGATCTCTAGCCATGGCCTGCGGTGGTAACGGAGGTTTGGCCTCAGCCCCTCTCTATCACGTTACTGACTATGCTTACTCTGTGGGTGATAGCGGGAACATCGGAACATGATGATGAAACTCCCCAGTTTCAGGTTGAGCAGCGGTAGTTTGGGGGGTTTCTCATGATGCCGTCTTTCTTCTCTGGACTTCTGGTTTTATAGCACATCGGGTCAGAGTGAGCATGACTTCAGGAACATTACCTTTTCAGGTCTCCAAACACTGTGGTGAGGAAGAAATGGTATTTTCTATTACATGAACAGGCTACCGTATAGACCCTTGTGATCTGTAGCTGGAAAGGATCTTAGACATCCAGGCCAACCCTAGCCACATTTCACAGAAGGAAAAACTGAGCACCAAATTGGGGAAGAGGGGGAGGGCAGGCGTGACTTGGCAAAGGATTAAAAAATAGCCTGGTGAGCCCAGAGTCAGCGATGCCGCCTCCAGCAAGAGCACACTGCTCTACTAAGACACGCCTTGCTCTTGAGGGAAGATCCTTCAGAAGAGTCTTGTCTTCATCCTTTTCCTGAGCAGAGCATATGGAATGGCAGAGATGGTTTGGGGATGAGAAGAAGATGAAAGCAACCCATCCAGGATCAGCAGCCTGCATTCGGGCAGCTGTGAATCTAGTCAGAAGCACAGATTCATTGTTATTTTTTGAGATAATGGAGACTTCCTCACCGTGGCCACCTTCCTTATCATCATCTCCAGGCATGAGGAGCTATGGGCCTTCAAAGCCAGGAGAAACCCATATCAGCATGAGACCAGATGCAGCATGGTGGAGGGGACAGAGAGCTGACCTCGGAGACAGAAAGACTTAGGCAAAAGGGCCCCTCTGGCCCTGAGTAGCTGAGGGAATGTGAACACATCACTTCACCAGTCTGTCCTCTCTGCAACTTCCTATGATTATAAGCTACAGAAAAGAGGTGGATGGATGTCCTTCACCTGGGAGTTCCTAATACATGGGAAAGCACAAGACCTATCTACGTCCTGTTAGCAAGGGATGAGCATAACCTAGAAAAGAGTGGTGGGCTACAGGTTGGCAAATGGCCAAGTGGTTCCTGCTCACGCTGATGCCTGTTGGCAGAAGGCATTATCACCAAGGTCACGCTTGAGGTGAAGGGCTTCTGTGCAAGAGGCTGCTCCCCCCAGGGGTGCAGAGAACTGAAGAAGCCAATTTGGGTTCCAGCTAAATCAAACATTTCTAACAATCGCAGGTGGTCTTTTCTCAGTGCAGATCACAACCCTTCTGTCCATTCTGTGGGATTCTGTTGCCTAAACTATTTCTACCCTGTCTCCCCATACGTCAAAACTGAGCCAAAGCCTTCCTTTCCATACTGTCCACCTCTTTTCCCACATCATAACTAGCCTCCTCCCCTCTTTGAAGAGGCTCCATTTCCTGGGCAACATCCCTTGATGCTGACATCTAGACCCATCGTTGCCCATTGGGTCAACTACAGATAAAGCAAAGGAGGTTGGCAGACGATGATAGTTACCACTTTGCACTCAACTAGCAAGTTGGAGACCTTAGAACTCTCCGGGCATTATTCTCTCTACCCTCTCAGAGACAGCTCACACTGTGAGGTAGTTTTTCCTGTCATCACATCTAAAATGTGTGTCTTTAAACTTTCAGCCATTGATCTTCTGGGACCAGAAAGAACAAATGGAATCCCTCTTTTGCCTGGCAACCCTTCGCATCACTGACACATAGCTGCCATGGCACATGGCAGACAAGAATTCTCTTCTTATTAAACATCCTCCATTCCTTTTACCCATCCTTAGATGACACACCTAAGAGATTAGTGTATGCCAAAGCTAGGAATGAAACTCAGATTCTTTGCTAGATCTTAAAGTTTGGGTTTAGACAGCTAGAGGGCGGTGCATTGGAATAGAGCAGCAGGCTCAGAGTCAGGAAGACCTGAGTCCAAATACAGCCTTATTCACTCACTAGCTCTGTGACCCTGGGCAAGTCACTTCACCCTGTTTACCTCAGTTTACTAACTGGTAAAATGAACTAAAAAAGGAAAAATGGAAGATCATATCAGTATCTTTGCCAAGAAAATTCCAAATGTGGTCACCAGGAGTCAAACCCAACTGAAAATGACTGGAAAACAACAAAAAAGTTTAGGAATTCCTATGAAAAAGAACTTTAGTTCTTCTTCCAAGATCTTTTGGCTCCTCACCCCGGTATTCCTACCTTCTCCAACCCTTGGGGAAATACATATATGTCTGAATCTCCTCCTTGAGTGAGCCATCCCGCAGAATCTCTTCCTTTATGCTTCCTGGTCATCTGTTCTTTGCTCTCCATGTTTCAGTGTGATGAAGACCCCCATCTCTTCTTTTCAGCTGCCCCCAGTCATAACCTCAGGGATCCTTCTGATGACTTGGGCTGTCAGGTTTCCAAATCTAGGGTGTCTTAGCATGTCCAAGTAACCCCACCCAGCACCGCCCTGCTATTCCATGGAATTTTCTATTTTTGTCCCAACTCTGTAGAGACCAGTTATTATTTCTTAGAGTCAGAATTTGGGCTTCCAACGACTGTAGATCTCACCTATAACAGCACCCCTCAGGAGCTCCTTTTCCCTGCCACATAGTCTCATGTTGAATTCTGCTTTGGCAGAAGTTCTTGATGAAGTCAAGCTAAAGGTATTTTTCCTCTAACCCCTCTTTCCTCTTTCAGCCAAATTGCCCTTGTTCCTAAAGAGAGAAGAAGGGGAAGAGGAGGGAAGGCATCTTTCATGTAATTGATGATTCTGCCTTTAGTTGACATCTCAAATACAACAAACAGTCATCAAAATAGATCCAGTCCAACAGGAGGCAGAGTAGGGAGGCTGGTCATTTGTGGACAGTAAATCAGGGTAAAATCATTCTAGAATCTAACTGGAGAGGAACCTGAAACAGCTTGTTCCAATCCTATTTGGCCAAGAATCCCCAACAAGTGGTGGCCCAGCCTTTACTTGAACTCTAAGGGAGAAAGAGGGAGAACTCGACTACTTGGGAGCAATCCATCCCAACTCAGACCCACTGAGAATGTTCTGAAGCTCTTCTTTGCACCAAGTCTAGATGTTACTCTTTGTCCAGTACTCGTGGTTCTACCCTCTGTTTGTTCATCTGTAAAAGGGCTGGGAGACAAGTCTAATGGACTCACTGTAGACTTACGGACCTGTGTACATATACAAGTAGGTGGAGAGGTCCCTGTCCTCTCTGGGCCTCAGTTTCCTCCTTTGTAAAAAGAGACGGCTAGATAAATACCTTCTGAGGTCCCTTCTAGTTCAGAATCAATCATCTCTTTCTCCTTTCTGGCCTAACTTTCCTCCTCAGTAAAAAGGAAGGGGTTGGAGTATATGACGCCCCCTCCATGTCTGTGTTTCTGAGCCTTGTCATTCTTGCTGTAGTCTTAGAAAAGGAAAGAATTGAAAAGTATTTTTGTCATGGTGGCTCTGGGTAGTAGAGAGCACATCTTATGCTACCTGTTTTACAAGTGAGGAGACTGAGACTTGGGTAAGTTCATTGGTTTGCCCTGTGCCCGCATAGCCTTGGCCCAAGATCACCAGGGATGTTACAATTACTATCTCATTTCATCCCCACCAATAGCCCTGTGAGGTAGGTGCTGATATCATCTCCATCTTGAAGATGAGAAAACCAAAGCAAACAGAAGTTAATTGGTTTTCCCAAAGTGACATCGCTAGTAAGTGTGGATTTGAACTCAGACCTTCCTGACTCCAGGCCTGGTACTCTATCCAATGTGCCAACTAGATACCTAGAGGTCTTAAGGAATCCCAGAATATACACAGAAGCTAGCCTAAGTGAGGTCATGCCAAATAGGATTGGCTATTTTAGAGGCTACCCTGGATTTTGTTGGGAAGGTAAGATGAGATGACATTGGTTGAGTATGACAGGATAGTTTTCCTTTCTCTTTGGCTTTGACCTGGGAGGCATCTTGGACTTTAAGTGTAGCCTCAGTCACTTACTAGCCACGTGAGCTGGAGCAAGGCACAAAGTAATCCTGTGTGCCTCAGTCTCTTCAACTGCTAAATGGGGGCTAATAATGGAACCTACTTCTCAGGATTATTGCAAGGATCAAATGAGCCAACACTGGGAACTGCTTGGCATGTGGTGAGTGATGAACGTTTCTTCCCTTCTCTCTTCTCTCTAATCCAAGGCCCTCAATTTAGAAATGGAAACTGAGGCCCAGAGTTGGAACATGAATCATAGCCCTAGAGAATTTGAGAGTTACCAGGTACCTGAGAGGATAACTAGTCCATCCCCCACTTAAAAGGGATCTGTAGGATAACACCTGGATGTGACCTCCTAGCCTCTGTTTGATGGGGGCCCCCAAGGACAGGAACCTCATCCTTCCCACAAGTGCCCATTCCATACTAGAACAATCATAATGCTGAAGGAAGCTTTTCCTGACAACATATAGAGAGTTGTGTCTTCATCACTTTTACCCCCTGACCCTCTGAGGCCCCATGAAGCAGATTGGGTCTCTCTGCCATATGCCAGCCCTTCACACCACTAAGACCCAGCCACTATTTTCCATATGAAGTCTTCTCTATACTAAGTATCTCCCATTCCTTTTACCCTTCCTCCTATGATATGCTTCCAAGAGAGTCAATGACAAGACTGCGATTGGACCCAGATGCTTTGACTCAGAATGTAGGGTTTCCTACGCCATATTGGGCAAGAATTACAAGTGGCATATATTTGACTTTGAGAGTCAAATGAGGAAGGTTCAGTTCTATGTTAGAGAAAGGAGAGAGCCTTCTGACATTTTTCTCCAGATCCCTTGGATGTAGACCCAACGTCTCTAATTATTTTCAATTAAACTCAGCAGACCCAAAGTATCTCTTCTGTCCAAGGCTCCATAATGGATGTTTAATACAAGTCTAGTGCTTGTCATCTGTACCATATCCCTTGGGCCTTGGTAGTGATGTAGAGATGACCAGTTCCAAAGTTTCTAATAGCT
Organism: Pseudochirops cupreus; assembly: GCA_028627135.1. Taxonomy (NCBI): domain Eukaryota; kingdom Metazoa; phylum Chordata; class Mammalia; order Diprotodontia; family Pseudocheiridae; genus Pseudochirops; species Pseudochirops cupreus. The sequence goes on along the minus strand of CM053580.1, from coordinate 6,718,090 downwards.
AACCCTATAGTACTTTAGTGACCACTTACTCCAACCCCTTCCTTTTACTTTAGAGTAAACTAAAGCCTCATGAGACCTGGTTCATCCAGGTAATTAGTGTCTGAATTTGGTTTCAAACCCAGATTATCTGACTTCAAAGCTATAGCTCTTTCCCCGTACCTGGCTCCGTACCCCTCCAGGCATACCTGGCCCCTTTTTTTCTTTTTACACTTCTAAAGAACCTCCACAATCCTCCTTTGGAACCACACAACGTTACTGACCTCTTACTCTAACATCATCAAGATAGAATAGTGATAGGAAGCACCATAAAGGAATCTGATCCATCCCCCTTTTGCCAGTGAGGAAACTGAGGCTGAGAGAGAGGACGTGACTGGCTCAAAATCACACTAGAATTGGAAATAAGACCCAGGTCCATTCAAACACAGGCCAGCACACTTTTCAATGGGTCACTTGGCTGCAAAAATGGTGTTCTTCAATGTTTCAGGATGGATTTTACCCCTGTGTCATTTAAGAACCCCTTGGGGGTAACTGTTCCTTCTATTTCTTAGTCATCATAGAATTCAATATTTAGAACTCAAGAGAACCTTCAAGGTCATAGAATCCAACACCCTCATTTGACAGATGAGGAAACTGAGGCCCAGAGAGGTCATAAGGCTAGTGTGTAGATGATCTGGGATTTGTACCCAACTCCTACATTTTACACATCACCATATTTTTTGACTTGGTTGGCCTTATGCGTGAATGCTTATGACGAAAGATTTTATCTGTTGAATTAAGAGTAAGGATTGTGAGTGATATACATGGAAAAAGTAACAGCAGAATAAGGTAAGTTACGAGCCAATGGTATGCAAAGGAGAGAAAGATTAATTAGAGCCATTGGCTTGAAGTCCCAATTCTCTAATTTTCTTCTTGGGGGTTCTTGAGCAAATCATGAGGAGAAATATGTAGCAAGCTGCCCCTTGAATCCCAGAGTTAGAGCAAACCTTCCAAGTCATGCAGTCCAATTACATGGCCTAAATGGTAGTCAAGTCTTTGTCTGAAGACCTCCAGTAACTCTGATGGCCACCCATTCCTGTTTCTGATGGTTGTGGCTCAGCATTAATATGGGGTATGTCGCATCTCACGGTGCAAGTTTTTAGCATTTTCTTGGTTATTTTAAAAATAGTATTTTCACTAATCTAATTAAACTATTAGACCATGGCCACTGAGGTATGAGTGAGTCAAACAAACTCTGAATCTGGAAGGAATGGGAGTGGCTTGTGGGTGGGGACAGTTGATGAGGGAGAAGTCATGAGTGACATATGGTCCTAGCCAAAAGAGCACAGAACATGACACACCCCTTACTGTTATGTGTGGGGGTGGGATGGGGAGGGGACACAATTGGCAGGTACTGCCCTGACTATAGACAGCACCCATATGGTACATTGGGAACTTCTCCCTGATATCAAACCCAATGTTTCCTCTCTATACCTTTTACTTATTACTCCTAATTGTGCCAAGCAGACCAAAGAAATTTCCTCTTCTACCAGCTTACTAATAGGATCCTGTCCCTCCTCTCCCCAGGCAATTCTCTTTTCTAGTCTAGGAGTCCTCGGTGTAAAATGGAAATTGCTGATGCTTCCCGAAGGCCTATCTTCCAAAGCAGCTCAGCACCTTGTTGACATACCCTAGGACCACTTCCCATTGTTATGGAGCCTGGGAGACCACAGATAATAGGCCAAGTCAGTGTGTCAGGCAGTACATATAACTGGCAGGGAGAGTAAGGCTGATGACTTTCTGCAGATCTGCCTCACTTAAAGCATGAGTCAGGACATCACCCTATGATGTCATTGGTTCAACAACCTTAAGCAATTACTTTGCTCCAGGCACGATGCTAAGTGTTGGGCATAGAAAGAAAGGCAAAAGATAGTGCCTGCCTTCTGGGACCTAACAGTCCAAAGGAGGTGGGAAGGAGAGTCATCTGATGTTCTTAAGCAGTCACTTCCAGAACCACAGCTTGGCATTCCATCAATGACACTTACTACGCTTTGCATCTCTTCCCAAGGAAGGGTTTTCCCTGGATGTAGGATCAGTTATTTATCACCAAGAATTTCTTTAAGCAACTATTATGTGCCAGGCATTGTGCTAGGAAGAAGGATGTTGAAATGCTCAACACCCACCAATTTAAACTTGACATTTCAAAAAGGGTCAATGGTGCCACCATTTTGGCTTTCACTTAATTTGGCCTAACCTTCAATTTCTTCCTTATTGCTTCACTCTGCCAGGTTTCTAAAAAGGTAAACAAGAAAAAAAGAAAGTCCATTAAGGCACTCCAGGATCCACCCCAAAGCTATGTGTATTACTCATTAAAAAGTCTGATCTCACAGCTCTTTTCTGGGTGTAAAGAATTAGAAATTGAGGGAATATCTATCAATTGGGGAATGGCTGAATAAGTTGCAATATGTGATTATGGTGGAATACCACCATACTACAAGAAATGTTGAGCAGGATGCTCTCAGAAAAACCTGGAAAGACTTGCATGGGTAGATGCAAAGTCCAATATACTGGGTACAAAGTAACAGCAAAGTTGTAAGCTCATCAGCTGTGAATACATTTGGTATTCTCAGCTATAAAATAATCCATGACAGCCCTGGAGGACGTAGCATGAAAAATGCCAGCCATCCCCAGAGAAAGAGCTCATGCTCTCTGAATACAGATTGAAGTAGACTTTTTTTTTTTAGCTTTCTCTATTTTTCTTGAGGCTTTTTTGTCTCTTTTCTTTTACAGCATGACTATTATGGATATGTTTTGCATGACTACACATACGTAAGCTATATAGAACTGCTTGCCTTCTCAATGAGGGTGAGGTGGGGAGGGAGAAAGGGAGAGAATTTAGAACTCCGATTTTTAAAAACAACTTTAAGAATTGTTTTTACATCTAACTAGGGAAAAATTAAATACTAATCAATACCAAAAAAAACCCCACAAAAATTACAAAAAAAAATCTCTGATCTCTGAATTATGCTTCAAAACACAGATACATTGACTAGTAGTGATCCTGGACTTGGACCCTATGTTGCCCATAAACAGATAAAGTGACAGAGAGGACAGAGAGATGAATGGATAGACATTTTTTTCCCAAATATGATCCTAGCAGCAAATTTTCTGACAGTCCTTCTAAGTGCACTGAGACTCATGGCCCGTAGACCAGTCATTTTGTGAAATCTTTAGCCATTGAAAGATCAGTGAATCAGAAAAAAAAAAAATCTAATGTGATCATCATCCCTCCACAGTCCTTTCTGCTCCAGTAATGATAGTCATGGCAGAAACAAACAGGAAGAATAAGCCACAGTTGTCCCAGGATGTGTGAATAGACCTCCAGCATTATTGATGGGCACGTTCAAATTCATGCAATCACCAGTTCTTTGTTTACGCTTAATAAACTTCCATGCATTTCATAGAATGTAAGTTTTCTGAGGGCAGGGAGTATTTCATTTTTGCTCAGTTCCCTAAGCATAGTAGGTGTTCTTAAGTACCTGTTGATTGCTTTGGCCTCCCTTTCAATTCTAAATCCTAGATTATACAAGTTTTTTTTGGTCACCATAGGAGATAAGTCATGTGGGAGAGTTTACATTAAATACTATTTCTTTTCTGCTTGAACTGATGAGAGATCATGATGATTTCTTGGTCTTTTCTGTGTGCCTGTTCTCATCTTTATTTTCCTTTCACTCCTGTCTAGGCCAATATGCTCCGTACAACCCATTGATCTGAACTTTATGGATGAGCCCACAGCAAACGGCACCACGAATAAGATTGAGATCAGCATGAATTGTATCCGAATGCAGGATGCCGACTTGAGTGACCCAATGTGGGTGAGTGCTAGGGAAGGGCGGCTCCATTCTCTGCTATCTGCTTCTGCGCATCCAACTGTGATCTGACCAAGTGTGACATAGGAGGGGGCAGGTGGCTTAGGATGGGAAGGACTTTTACTAATAACCATTATTTACATGGTGATTTAATGTTAGGAGAGAACATAACCAACTTTATCTCACTTTAGCCTCCTGGTAACCTTGTGAGCCAGACACTCCAGGCAGGTTTGCCCCTCCCCCCCATTCTACAGAGGAGGAGACTCACGTGAACAAAGCTGTTCGTTAATGGTCCCCCAGCTAGTAAGTGTCCTGACTTTGAAGCAAGCATGTCCCACTACTTGTAAGGACATATATTCCAGGTGGAAAGGAATAGTACCAAGCAGAGAACTTAGTGTTAAAAGAAGTCTTACAGGTTACCTAGTCCAAAGCCCTCATTTTCCAGGTGGAGAAGCTAAATGGCAGAAAGGCACAAATGGTAAAGAGCAGAGCCAAGGCTGGAACTCGCATTCTCTACCTCCACACTGGTGTTCTCGGCTCAAATCTCAATTCAGATCAAGGAATATCGGGAGACTCAAATGAGATGATATGTGTAAAGTATTTTGCAAACCTTAAACTGACACATAAACATGAGCTATTATAATTATAATTGTTTATGACAGCTAGTGAAGGATAAAGTACAATATAGATAATCCATTTAAGAGTAATTTATGGCTGGCCATAGAATTAAGCAGTGACACAGGAGGCAATGGGTTTCCCAGATTGAGAGAGCAAACTCCCTACAGTTGACTCTCTACAGTCGATTGCAAGGAATAAGTCTCCATCCTGAAGGGTTTGCTTGGTCCTGTGTTTCTTCTTGACTGGCTCCCTTTTCTTTCAATTCAATAGCACTTCTGAATTTCTGCTGTTCAGCCCTCACTTCCATCCATCAGTGGTTACACATTGGCTGAAGTCTCATTTGGGACTTTTAATCATTTTTGCTTGCTACTTATTAACAAGAGTAGGAATGGTTTGTCATGAAGGGATATGTCTGTCAGTGGCAGACAAGCATTGTGCTTCCTGCTTCTCTGTCTACAGCCGCCAGTCCTGTGGTCAGAAGACTCTCAAGGAGGTATCCAGTAAATGATCAGCAATGTACAATTACCAGTGACATAGAGGTTTTCATGCTGTGTGGATTTTCTCTGTTGGTGCTGAGCTCAGTGGTTGCTGTGTGGTTAGGATCCCACAGCTCAGTTGCTGTGATGCTTGGTCACAGCAATGAAAGGCTCAGTCACTTCCCCCCAGCCCCTGAGCATTCTATGTTGCTTGGGCTTGTTGTTGCTGTGTTTTTTCATGTCTTGGGTATTTGAAGGATCAGAGTTGTAAATGAACATTTGGCTTGGCACAGAACACTTGACTTTCAGAAAAGTGTCATGGCCATAATGAACATAATCTCAGGAAGGAAAACCAAGATTCCCCTGGAAATGTTGTTCTTCTGCCAGAGTGTGAGTATTCCTGCTGGTCCTTATTCCTGAAGTTCCCAATGCTCTCTGTCTATACTGAAGCATCTCTCACTTTAAGGCCTCCTTCAGGTATCACATCTGCCAGGAAGGACTCCTCTGATCCCCTACCCCTTCCTTTACAAAGGAGAATCACTGATTAAGAAGTGACCTTAGAGGCCATGTACTCTGACTTATTTTACAGATGAGGAAATCAAAGCTCAGAGAGAAGAAATATAGGGTTATACACATAGCAAGTGAGTAAAGCCAAGACCTGACCCCAGGACTTCAGAGCCCTGAGCCAGCACTCCTTCCATTGAACCACGGGATGAGCCCCTGTCTTCTCTTTGTCCCAGGTCTGGGTCTGGAGCTTTCTTCTATGCTCGTCACAGTCGGCCCTGAGCTGTCTTCATTTGTGCCCATGGCTTTCTTTGAGATTTGACAGTAAAGTCCCCAACAGCATAAACTGGCTCATTTGACATCTCTGGAATTCCAGATTCCGTGCTCAGTAAGTGTCCCCTGAAAGGAAGCCAGGATCAACATGGGGAGTGGTGGAAATAGTGCTGGCTCAGCAATCAGAAGATCTGGGATCAAATTCTGCTTCTAATGATGTGATCCGTGTGACTTTGGGAAAACCAAGCTTACTTCCTGAGCCTCAGTATCTCTATTTATAAAATGGGGTGGTTGGATGGCATGGTTCCCTTTGGCTCCAGAATTGATGATACAGTTATGTTTTCAGGAGAAGAAGAGATCTGCCCATATGTGCTTTTACTGACCATCTTCTTTGGAAAACAGCATGCTCCCCACAAAGTCTCTTGTTTGTTTGCCATTGACAACATTTTCTCCCAGAATCTGCCTCATCCTTCCATTTCCTGGAGCTAAGGTCCCTTCCTTGCCATGTCTATGAAATGCTGGTGCTCTCTTCTCATTGCCTTTGCAGTCTTGCAGCGCCCCCCCCCATCTTTTTCCCCCTATTGGGAGGACTTGAAGGACTCCAGATTCCTGTCTGACAATGCAAGAAGAGTTGATGCTTTCTCTGTGTGCTTTAGAATTTCCACCTTCTTGCCATCCCCACCACCTTTTCTTTGAAAAGATCCAGATCTGCCATTTAAAGTCTGCCACATACCAGATTTTAAGCTCCGTGTTTTGTCTCCTACCCCTATACCTCTCCCCACCCAAAAAAAAGCAAATGATATCCTAAAGAAACCGAGTGAAGGGATCAGAATGACCATTCCTCAGATTAGGAGGGAGTGGGAAAGGATGTGAAGGGTTTATCCACAATGGCACGTGGGGAGAAATGACGGCTTAACCAGAGGCAGAGGTTCTATGTGAACTTTCTAGCCAGTAAAACAGGTATGTCCACCAGACTTCAGGTTGCAGTATTGCCTATGAACCTTCTTATCCTCAAGAGATCTGGCTACATGAATGTCGAGCTACTCCACACCCACATACACACGTGACCATCTGAGACTCCCCTATCCTATTTCCTCCCTCTTTCATATATGGCTCACTAAAAGATTGAATTGGTCTGAGCTAGCAATGGCAATGTTAAATTTGTACCAAGATGTCTACTAAGTGATTAATGGGATAATCTCGGAATAAGGCATAATGGTGAAATGATAATGGCTTGTAATGGTTTATCTCTTCTGCTTTTCTTCATAAATGAATCTTTCAGTGTCTCTGGTTCTGCCTATAGATAAATGGATAGATATCAATATCTATAGATAGATCTGTAGATATTGATATATCGATATCAGTATATCTATATCTATCTATCTTTTTCCTATGTCCACTATATGATCTCATATACAGAGAACTACATGACTACCAGATATGGTATGATCTTTCTTTCTCTTCCTTGCTTCTTCCTTCCTTCCTTCCTTCTTTCCTTCCTTCCTTTCTTATTTAGAGTCAAGATCTGAGTTCAAATCTCAGTCTGTCATGTGCTGTCTCTGTGCCCTTGAGCAAGTCACTTAAATTCTGCTTTAGTTTTCTCATCCATAATGTGGAGTTACCTCTAAGCCCCCTCCCCACTTGGAGTCTATGATCCTTTGGATAAGGTATCAAAAGTCACAGTGCAAAGATTATTTGGGGGGAATGACATTCTAGGTCAGCCACAATGCCTTACTTAGAAATGAAAAAGTAATTGATTCAAGTAGCCAGTTAGTCCTCAGTAGGGCCCTAAGGGGATGAGACCCAGTTTTAACACTTTTGGTTTGGGGTTGAGGTGTGCTAGTAAAGGATTCCCAAATGTGGCTGTGCTTCTGAGGCCCTGGGGGAGGGAGAGAAAGTGGTAGATGAAAGTCAACCCGAAGCTGCTTTGGTCTAATTCACAGCTTTGCCTAGAGCCACCCAGCTGCTGTGGTGTGTTTCTGCCGCAGCCCCATAAAGTGCCTTTGTTGTGTTTAGGGATAAGCCAACTTCCCCATGGCCAAAAAGTTCTGGGTGTATCAATGGGCTCAATCTCCCCTTCGTGCTAGGATGCAGTGTGGCGGTAATGTTTGTGCCCAAGCTGACAGGCTGGAGCTAAGCAAATGTATGCAATCAATAACAACCTGCCTGGGACTGTGGCTAGCTAGTGATGGGGATGGAAATAGTTTCTGTTTCTCTATGGAAAACTTCCACAATAACAATGCTTAACTGCTCTGTGGTCTGCCAAAGATGCACAGTCTAGAATTGATCAGTATCATCTCTAGGCAGGGGCTGGGCTTCTCTGGGACCATCCTGTCCCACTCTAGGATATAGAAGGGTCTCTCTTCTTGTACCCACCCATAAAGCACAACCCAAGTAGCTCAATTCAGATTGCGACTGTGCAGAGTCTACAATCCTGTGACTAAATTCTGTTTAGCTTCTGTATAATGTGCAAAAATTGGGAACTCAGCCAAGTTTTTGCCCAATTTTCAAGAAATATGATTCTGTAGATACTGCAAGGCATGTCAGAAATTTTTAAAAGAGGGGAAAGAAAATAGTGAAGCCAAGAAATTCATTGCTCATTTTGACTAACTTTTGACGTAGCTTTGCCCTCCATAAACTATGCACAGAATTGATGGCTTGTCTGTGCTTTGCTGCCATTGGAGACAATGCAAATGATAAAGTGAGTGCCTTTTCCATATTTCTCTGTCCCATGCATTGTCATTAATGCTACGGGGTAATGGGGAGGGGGGAGGAAGCAGGGAGCAGAGCATGGCCAGAGTCCTTCATGTTCTGGTTGGCTTCAGCCTAGTCTTTGAGGCTGTAAGACTCACCCCGGGTGAGCATAGCTGGTTTCCTTTACCTGACTCTTCAAGCTGATTTTTGAGACCCCTCTGCATCCCCTCCCTCCCACCCCAGACAGAGGGACTTGGGTTTGACAATGGCCCTGAAGGGAGCACAGGGCAGGGGCCGTGACCTGACTGGTGTGGGGCACAGTGGGATGTGGCTTTCCCCTTGGTCAGGCCACTCCATTTGCACTAAAGCATGCTGTACTTCCCTTCATCAGTAGCCCGGCCACACTGCTGACTCCATCAGAGTCTGTGTTCTGTTAAAGTCCTTTAGAGTTTTTCACAGGAGGTGCTACCTAAACTCTTCCTTTAGTCATTGCGATGATTTGGGAGCCTTAGGGCAGGACAAGAGCCTCCTTGAGGAGAAGCCTTGTTCAGCTGGGGCTCACCTTCCTAAACCTCTGTTTGGCCCCTGGTTGCTCTCATCACTCTCTTCTCTCTGTCTCAGCTTTGATAAGCCTGTCTCTCACATTTCCATTCAAGGCATCCATACACATTTGCACTTTGTAGCTGACTGTTATGGGACTCTTTGAATTGAATCTCTTGTAAGCACCTATAACTCAACACGACCTAAGAGAATTCAGTATCTTCCACTACCCCCTTTCCCTCCAAAAAACCCTCCACTTCTTAATTTTCCTGTTATTTTCAAGGGTACCAACATTCTCCCAGTTAACTGGACTAAAAACCTCACTGAGTCACCAGCAAATGTTCTCCCTCTATCCTACATACTCTGTCATAGTTAGAGCAGGGAGAGAAGGAAGGAGGGAAGAAAGAGAAGGAGGGAGAGAATGAAAGAAGGAAGGAAGCAGGGAAAAAGGGAGCGAGGGAGGAAAGGAAGGAAGGAGAGAGGAAGGGAGGGAGGAAGAAGGAAGGAAGGAAGAAGAGAGAGGGAGGGAGGGAGAGAGGAAGAAGGAAGGAAGGAAGGATTTATTACCTACTCTGTGCTAGGCACTGTGCTAAGCACTTTACAAATCTTATTTAGTTCTCACAACAACACTGCCAGGTGGGTACTGTAATCATCTCTATGTCAGAGTTTAAGAAACTCAGCTGAGGTAAGAAGTTAAGTGACTTGCTCCTGGTCACACAGCTAAAAGGTTTCTGAGTCCAAATGAACTTGGATTACTCTAGTCCCAGTGTTCAGAATGAAGAACCAGCTAGTTTAATTCCCTCATTTCATAAAAGAAGAAAGGGAGTGACTTGTCCAGCGTCACCAGGTTACAACACAAGTGGAATCTAAATCCTCTAAAAACAACCCTCTGTCTTCTGCCCCATGATGCCCTCCACTTAAACAGACTTGGTGATTTGCAAAATCAATTTGGGACCTTCCTTTGTCTGTCTATCATATGGTTATAGGATCAAACAGAAATATGCCTCCTCTGGCCATATAGCCCAGTCTCTGAATTTTATAGAAGAGATAACTGAGAGCCAGGGAGGAGAAATAATTAGCTCTAGGCCATTCATCTAAAAAAAGGAAAATGCGATTTGAACCCAGACATCAGATTCCAGAACCAATGTTCTTTTCCCAGATTTTAAGATGGATTTAGGCAGTGAGCTTGCCCAGTAGATAGAGCACTGGACCTGGTGTCAGGAAGACTCATCTCCACGAGTTCAAATTCAGCTTCAGACATTTACTGGTTGTGGGTCCCTGGCCAAGTCACTTCATCCTGCTTGCCTCAGTTTCCTCATCTGTAAAATCAGCTGGAAAAGGAAATGGCAAACCATTGTAGTATCTTTTCAAGAAAACCCTAAATGGGGTCATGAAGAGTTGGACAAGACTGTGAACAACAACAAGATGAATTTCACTTACCCAACATGAAAGGAATACTGATCTAGGGCTGTGGGTCATGATCTAGAATGTATGTGTGTGTGTGTGTGTGTGTGTGTGTGTGTGTTTAACATCCTACGGCTGTGATTTATTTCTCAGCCTTAGGCCTATGTGTTGTGTGACTGAGCACCTTTGAAGATAGCAAAGATAGTAACACTCAGCTGATGGAGGCTATTCATTTCTGAAAAGTAAGAGATGCTTTTGAGCATAATCAAGGAGCAGCGTAATTACACAGCCCCCCAGACATGGCTTTTCATTTCTTTCTACGCTCTAATCTGCCCTGCGAGACTGGTATCTATGGAAATAGAGGGAAGGAAGTCTAGGTGAAGGGGCCACTTTGAGGTGAAAACATGGAGGGAATGCAAAGTATTGTCCAGCCAAAAACAGCAGGTTTCCCATTTGGCAGCATTTGCCTCAGGCCTCTCCTGGTTCCACGCTGTGGCCTTGGACAGCACCAAGAATGCTGAGAGCTCTTCCCCAATTTTACCTCCTTTTGACCTCTCCCCTTCACCTTGATTTTCACAACTGTCAGGTTGGTGCTTGCCCGACACTTCCTGAGCACAACCAAGATGAACCATGCCCTTTTGCCAAGCCCAAAGACTCCATTCCCTGAACCAAAGGATGGGCTTTTATGAAAAAGAAATGACTGTGAGCTCTATCTGCTAATTAATTTAATAATGCCACTGAGCTACAACACATATCAGAGGAGTCTGGTAGAGATTTCAGTGACCACAGGTCTCTCTGTGCCATTGATTCAATAAGGACATACTGAGTCTCTTTGTTTGCAAAATGCTATTCTAAGGAATAGGAAGGACTTTTTTATGGAGAGGTGGGACAGTTCACCACACACTCCCAGTGTGGGGAACATGTACCACCAATAGCAAATAGCTCTTCTGTAACTTGTACTCTTCACAGGTTATCTGGTAAATGGATAGATTACTTGCCCAAAAGTACACAACAGTATGTGTCAGAGGTGATGGGTCATTTAATCCTTTTCAATAGGCAAGGATTCAGTCCCTACTACGTGTAAGATACTACAGAATGGCAGGATGCTGGTACCCACCACACACTTGACACCTCTCTGATATGGAGGATGCTCTCAAATGCCTTTCCTTCCAGCAGTGAAGAGAAAACATCCCTATAGTGGGTCAAGAAAGGCTGTGACACTTAACACCCAAGTTGTACAGACCCATAGGGGGAAGGGCAAAGGGGAGGAGGGCTGATTCCTGGATCAGAGATGGAGGTGGCCAATGAACAGAGAAGACACCATAGAGTACAGATTTTTGGAGATGAGCCTTGCAGCCTTGGCAGGACAGGAGATTGAGAGATGGAAGAGACCACAGAGGTCAGAAGGTCCAGTCGAGTCCCTCATTTGCAAGACACTAACGATATTTACAGGAACCCTAAAGTCCAGGAAGTTAAGGGACTTTCCCAGGGTCTCAGAGCCAGGGGAGAATTAAGGCAGGGTTCAAACCCACATTTTACTGAGTACAACCATTGCTCTATCTGCTGAACCCTACAGCCTGTAAGGGTATCAGAAGATGTTGCTGCCGCCGGCGTTCTAGGTGACGGGAAGCGGGTTCGGGACTGATCTCTAGTGCCTGAAGGTTAGGCTTTGCTTAACTGAGGAAGACGCAGTAGGTGGCACCTCTGCCGGAGAGTCACTTGGGGGGCCCTCATTATCTGACTGGTTGCCTCTCTGACTATCCCTTCCCCTCCATCCCCACAATGGAGCCAATAGGATAAGTACCTGCTGCTGAGGCTTTGTTCCGGAAGAGGGACCTCACCTGAAGCCCAAGTATGCATTTCAGACCTTGAATAAACAGGTCGTTCCATAGAAAGGGACAAAAGACTCTCTCTCCCTCCCCCCATTTTTTTTTTCCTTTCTGGAAATTCACAAACATCACTTGACAGGTGGCAGCCCCTCCCTCAAGAGAGGCTGTTTGCCTTTTGCTTTGGAGTTTGGGTAACCTGCCGCTTGGGCTGGTGGGGAATGTGCTGCCTGGGGGCAGGCGTCTGCAGCGCTGGCTCTCCTTTGAAAAGAAGTCCTTCTCCGCCTTCCCCTCTCTGGGGGGGGAGGGGTGAGGGGTGGGGGAGGGGTCTTGGAAATAAGAGCCCTGAGGCAATTGGGTTGCACACCTGTCTTGAGTCTAACCTCTCAGGGCTGCCCAAGATATTCTCTGGGCTCTGTGGTCTATACTCAGAGAAAAGGTGAAGGGAGCAGAAAAGCAGAAAAAGAGACAAACAGAAGCTTGGAACTTGACTGAGAGGCCACAGCAATGCTGCCTTCGGGTTCCTTCTCCTCGAAAATCCGGCCAGCTTTCATTAGGACTCACTGAAAAGGTTTAGGCGATGTTTCTTTTCAAGTCCTTCTCATCCCTATCCCGATCACCATCCCATCCCCATCACACACACACATTCACTTTCCATAAGGAATATATGCCATATTAATTTGAATTTCAAGACTCTTTGGATAATGTCATGAGCTATAGCATAAACTTTGAAATGTTGGCTTCTTTATTCTAGACAAGCTATGGGTATCCAAAAAAAAAAAATCAAAATCGTTTCATATATCTGGATTTATTTAGTTACGACCCAAATTTCTATCCAAGAAGCATTTAAATTAATTACTGTAGCAAAAGTAATAATAATATGGTTGTATTTATATAGATCTTGAGAGATTGCAAATATTGACCGGTCTTGAGATCTCATTTGGTCCTTATGTCAGCTGTGGAGAAAGGGGCCACCATGAATCTCATTTGAAGTATGAAGTAACTAAGTCCCAAAGAGCCAGAGTGCCCAGGTCCTGCAGTCAGTTAGTCAGTAGTTATTTATAAAGCACCTGCTACCTGCCACACACTGAGTTGAGCACTGGGGATACAAAGAAAAATAAAAGACAGTCCCTGTACTCAAGGGCTTACAATCCAATGGGGAGACAGCACACAAGCTATGTATAAAAAGAGAAAGCCAACACATAGGAGAAATTGGACATAACCAACAGGGAGGGCACATTGGATTTAAGGGAGGTTGGGGAAGGTTCCCTGTAAAGGTGGTGCATTAGCTAAGACTTGAAGAAAGCCAGGAGACAAATGTGGAGAGAACATTCTGGGCATTGCAGACAACTGGAGAAAATGACCCATGTTAGAAGAGTGGAATGAGCATAAGTGCCGGGATTTGAAGACAGTGCTCTTCTATCTTGCCTCACAGTGTTCTCTCCACGATACTGCCTGGTAAAATGTGTGGTGATCCAGTGACTGACTGTTCAGCGTCTTCCTCTAGCTATGAGCATTTCCTATAAAGATGTTTCCATCTGGCTTTAGCAACTCTGAGACTCAGCTCCAGTTCCACCTGCCAGAGGAGGCCTTCGCCTATGCCCCTCCATGCTGGGCACTTCTTTTAAGAAGTTGCCTCTCCTTTAGCCTGTATGCATTTTGTATGAATGATCATAGTGGTTTCTGCTTTGTCTTCCCCATTATAATGGGAGCCCTTTGAAAGCTAGGACTGGGTTTTCACCTTTCTTTGCATCTTAGCATTTGATGTCTTGCCTGATACATAGGAGGTGCTTAATAAGTATTTGTTAACTTGACTTGGAAATCAAAGAAAAGGGGACAGTGTTTGAATTTGTTCTGCTCATGAGTGGATGCTCCCAGCTAGGAGAAAACACCTTCCTGGCTACAGTCTGGCTTGGCCTCTACAATCTGTTAGGCTGACAGGTTTATTTTGGGCACCTGTATACTCACCAACCTGCCCTCCCCACTCCTGCAGCTAGAGGCGGCATGGTAAAGGCACGGGTGGGTAGAGACTGCAGAGCAAGGACTCTCAGCTCCTGGAAGAAGCTTTGGTGTCAGAGTGACTCGCTTATTACTAATCACATGGGTGGGTCCAGCTTTCCAAGTCTTGAGGAAGACATTTTTCTCCTCTAGTCCCACTTCCCTCTTCTCTTCTGTTCTCCTCTTTCCTCTCTTTTCCTCTCCTCTCCCCTCCCCTCTCCTCTCCTCATGTGTGTATACACACAAACACACATACACATACGTATCAAATTTACCTTGAGTTGAGCTTCTCCATGAACTTTTGGTTGTTCTGACGGGCACAATCATGACCCACTGCCTTCTGTTTGAGCAGAGGATGTCTACCTGCCAGCTAGTTGAACGCTGGCCCTATGTTATGATGACAAAGCAAAAGTAACCTTGGTCTCCATTGTCTATTAATTGCCTTTGAAATGTTAAATCAAAACAGACTTCTCTATCAGCCTACAATACCTCCTAATGCTTTCTCTTTGTAAATAAACATTCTACAAAGGTGAAAGCTCAGGATAACTAACATTCACCATTGCACACCACACCCTGGTAGAGAGTGCTTAGATATATTATTGTTCTTATCTTAACGTCATAATGTGGAAACTGAGGCACAACCCAATGAGGCAAAACTCATAGAAAAAAAAAACTCTCTACTTTAATTCCCAGTTGCATGCTTTGGATTTCTATTAGGACAGGCAGTTTGCTATTTTTTTTTTCTGATTAGTACTATATTACCTTATAAAATTGGTTTTAAAAAATGATCTCTTTTGTAGGTGACTGGGTGGGGTGTCATGGGATTTTGCACAATATAGCTTTATTGGCAAATCATGAATTCCACTTCCTGATGACAGGAATAGAAGACTCTCCTGCTTTCTGTATTTCTGGCTTGAAGGGGAAAAAAACAAGAATGAAGGAGAGGCTTCCTTAATTCCAATAATCCCCAAACATCTATCTGAACATTTTTCTTCATTCCCTTTCCTCCCTTCTCATTCCCCCTTCCCTTTCCCCCTTTTTCTCTTCCCTATTTCCTTCCTTCCTTCCTTCCTCCCTCCCTCCCTTCCTCCCTTCTTTCTTTCCTTCCTTCCTTCCTTCTTATAAAATGTCCTCCATTCACTTCAACAAGTATTTGTTATGGGAAGACTACTATGGGCAAGACAGTGATCTGGAGGTACCAGAGGAAAGCAAACTCTCCATTTTATGGGTCATAAGACCCCTAACTCCTGAACTCAAGTGACTTCCCAGATTGAGTGGTCATGATCCCATGGTCTAGGATATCTTGGATTGCCGATATTCTGTACCATCCATAGGCACACACCTCTTGAAAACCCAGAATAACTTTTGTCTTGTTGGGGAGCTGGCTGACAGCTCACTGGGTAGAACTTGTTTTGTGGAGACCAAAGACTTTCTTCCTAATTATCTGAAAGGTACATTTTAACCTTCTGTTATAGGATTATCACCACCACCACCCCCCCTTTTGGAGGGAAAAGACACACACATAGACTGCCAACACAAAGGCAGTGGATTTTTCGATTGAAGAGATGAATCTTTCCTAATCAGGGCTTTCCACGGAGGAAAGGGACCAAGAAAGATGAGTCATCATTGATGTGAATACTGTCTGGGCTGGTGAAAGGAGAGGGGCCGCTGGCCCTGTCCTCCCCCTTCCTCTTCCAATAGACTGTGCCCACATCTGCCCCAAGTGCCCCCAGGCGCTCTTCTTCCAAACAATTTCTTGTCTAACCAGTTTGTAGGAATGTCTTTCCCCAGACTGTCTCCTAATTCAAATTTCTTTTGAAAATTAACCTTTCCTAAAAATGCATAAATCACGGGGGTTTTTTTTGTTTTTTTTTTTTGTTTTTTAAAGAAGAAATCAGTTGGGAATGATTTCCTCCCAGCTCCACACTGGCGGAAAAAGTGAAAAGAAAAAAAAAGGCACTCATTATCTAAATAAGCCAAAGCCCCTCCAAGTCGGTTTGAGATAATCCCCTCTTTTTAATAAGAAACTTTTTGGAGAGCCAAGATGCTGTTGCTTGTCTGAATATGTGTCTGGGTGTATAGAGCTTCTACTCATCCATCAGAGATCTCTGCCCTCCACCTCCATCCCCCCTCAAAAAACAAACACAACATGGAATTTGGGGATAACATAGGACATGAATATGTTTGTTTTTTTTCTCTTTAAAGCAGAAGTTGTTAAACTATTTTGTGTGATAGATCCCTCCGGCAGTCTTGGAAAGCCAATGAGGCCTGTTCTGAAAACACTGAATCTAAAAGTATTAAATGGAATGAAAAAGGAAACCAATTACCCTGAAATAATGTTCTTAAAATATTAAAAAAAAAAAAAACAACACACCAGGGAAACCCAAGTTAAGAACTCCTACTTTAAAAAGGTGAAATAAAATCCAAAGTTCTCACACCTCCTACACTGGAATCTTAAACCAGGTCCGCGTCCTTGTCTGAGGTCTGTGAGATCATGGTGGCAACAGAGGGGAAATGGGACAAGTATTTTTCTCAATGTCTAATGGTCTTTTTTTGGAGGGAGGGGCTTTTTTTTTTTTAACTTCCTTGCTCCTCTCTAACCCCACCCTAAAGCACCAGGGGGAAATGAATCATGCTTATGTTTTATTCTGAGAGAGTTTCATTTCAAAGCCATCAAGAAGGGGTCAGGATTAGAGTTTGAGCCCTGACTACAACTTGAATATTTTTTTTTTTTACATTGAGTGAAGACTGGGGACAGTGGGGGTGGGAGTGGGATCTTTCCAATGCTTTATAAGGTACTGGAATGTTGCTTTTTCTAGTTATATTATTTTTAAGCATTTCCTTGTTCATTTCTCAGCCAGTCTTTTGTTTTGGAAAGAAATAAAGGATCAGAGGATTTGAAGATTAAAGTGGCTCAGATAAGTGGTCCAACCTTCATTTGGTGCCAGTCTCCCATTAAAAACAGTTGAAGAAACTGAGTCCCAGGAAAGGGAAGTGATTTATTCAAAATCATATGAGTAATGAGTAGCAGAGCCAGGATTCAAACTAATGCCTCAAATCCAACTTAAGTTTGGAATTTTTTTTTAATTTCTTGGGCCTCTTTTACAGAAAATAGAACTGGTGAGTGGCTCTTGGTGTTATATCACATTTTAGGTTAATTCTCAGGTATCAGGATGATTTCTGTCATTCCAGTCCTCAAGAAATTTCCTCCTCCCCCTCCCCCTTCCTTTCTTCCCTCTCCCTTATTGAACTATTAAATTGATACACTTGTGGGCATGTGTAGACTCTTTTGTATGTAAACTAAAACAGAATGCATAGGGATATGGTGGAAAATTGAATGGATTCCTAAGTTGGGCATCTTAAGAGCCATCAAAATCTGGGGTCAGTCTACAAGTATTTATGATGAGTATCCTGCATTCCAGAAATGAGCTAGGACTAGAAATACAAAGAAAGGCATAAAAGTCTCAGTCCTTGAGAAGCTCACACCATTATGGGTGAGACAAACACAAAAAACAACTGCATGCATGCGCACACACACAAGAATTTAAGTGCAGCTGGAAGATACTCAAGAACTCAAGGCACTGTTAGCTGGGAGGGTCAGAAAGGCCTTGGCCAAAAGGGGAGATTTGAACTGAGTCTTGAAGGAAGCTAAGAGGAAGCTTGGGGGACAAAGGATTTTATGTTGTCCTTCTCAACTAAGAATCTTCTGTTTTTCATATGAGCTGACCTGTTCACTGGTCTTGGTGCCTAGCACTTTCTCCAAGAGGAATGACAGGGAGGGGCAGGCTATTTCCCACTATGGTGTGTGACCTGTCAAAGTCATCCACTGGCCTTTGGCGCTGGTCTGCCTCCTCACCAGTTTTTTGAGGGAGAGGACAAAGAGTCAGATTCTTTTCTGAGGGATGGGTTGCTCCTGTCCCTAATGGGCTGTACAGAGGGCTGGACCCTTCTCTGTACTCTTGTCACACCCAACAGGGCAAGAGAAGTTGCCAGAGGCACAACCATTTCTAGTTTAGAAATCTACCTATATGTCCTTTGTAGGAGAAGGGTTAATACAATCAGCAGATCAGAAAACATGCTCCATGAAAAAAAAAATACTCTTGTAAAGTTATCTAGTCTGCTACTCATTTGCCATATGGGATGCATAGTGCTAAGTGGTGGGAATGCCAGTGCAAGTAAAAAGAATGCCAGTCACCTCCCACAAGATGCTTATATTCTAATGAGGGAAGAAAGCACATAAAAGGGAGTCTAAAAGGCAGCACTATATGCTGGAGAAGGGCATAAAAACATGGAGAGTGAGGAATGCAGCCCAGAGAAGAAGGAAAATAGGACTGGCCTGGGAATTCTCTTTACAATGGAGGTTCTGGGAGGAGCTAACTACGTCCACTGTAAACATAATCTATGTGATAAAGGAAGGGAGGTTATTTGCTACAAGGTCCAGTAACCCAGATTAAATATAATCCATTATGTGTATGGTCTTGTCTTCCTAGACTTGGAGTCCACAGATGAGTCATTCAAATTCAATATTTTATGAAGTTATCCATTTGTTTCTACTAGACCTGTGATCCACTTAGTGTAGATAAGTTCCAGTGTGGTAACTTCCTCCACCAGTACAGTTCCCCACTTTCATACTATACTGGGCACTACAATATGGTAACCACCATGTGGAAGATTCTCCATATTCTCCAGAAATGACTTGTTAATGGGCAAAGGAAGGGGGAAAAACCTCCTACCAAATCTCCTACAGAATCTCATCATTTGAAATGTCTTCAAAGAGTAATTAGCCTGTTTTTTAGATGTAAAAAATCCTTTTTTTCCCCTACTGGAGGAGGACAGAAAGGGAACCTAGCATTCATTAAGGTACTACTGTGTTCTTTGCTAAGAATGGTACAAATATTTTATTGGATGCTGAAAACAACCCTAGGAGGTAGGTGTTCTTATTGTCCCCACTTTATTATTGAAGAAATTGAGGCAGACTGAATGTAAATGATTTGCCCAAGGTCACACAGCTTGGACACTGTTTGACTCCAGTGAGTGTCAGAGGAAAGATGGAACTTAGGGCTTCCCGACTCTCAACCCAACAGCTCTCTCCATTACTGCAAGATCATTTCAGCTCTGGTAGGAAACCCCCAAGAGGAAGAACTCACACCTTCCAGAGACAGTTCTGTGATGGGATAACTCATCGTTGGCTGTTTTGTTTGTTTTTTCCTGACATCAAGCGAAAATCTGCCTCTTTACAATGTTCTCTCTTTACTCTTGGTGCTCGCTGTTCATTCCAAGAACAAATGGAATGCCTGTGCTGTCTGACTGCTAGTTGAACACCATCTTCATCCACCTCTCACCTCCAGTCTTACCAACCTTCAACAAATCCAGAGACGGTGTGGTCTGTAGACCCTTCTCTAAGCAGGTTTCCTTCTTTCGGGTCCTCTCTAGCTTGTCATCAATCCTCCTAAAATGTGGTACCCAGACCTGAACACAATATTCTAGAAGTGGTTTGACCAGGGCAGGGTGCAGTGGGACTTTTGCCTTTCTTGACCTGTAGTCTTGTCTTTCTGATATATTAGCTTTTGGGTCCTATCATGTGACACTAGGATAAAATTGGCTCTGGTTGAGTGGAAACCCTCAAGATGTCACATATTGTTTTCTAGAAATCCCTTCTTTGCATGTTGATATTTTGAACCTGTGTAAGATTTGACATTATTGCAATTCAATTGCATCCTCTTAACTTCAGCACATATTCTTCATAATAATAACTGGCATTTACATAGTTAATGCTTTCCCATACATGACCTGATTATTGCCTCCTGAATCTCTCAGTTCCCATGCGAGCTTCTTCCCAGATGTGTGTAAATCTTATTAAATATTCTATCTGTACCCTCATTCAAGTCAATGTGTAAAATGTTGAGCAACTCAAAGTCAAAGGCAGGTGGATTCCTGGGGCACAACACCAGAGATCTCCTTTCATGCTGACATCAAAACATTAATGACCACTCTTAGAGGCCATCAAACTGACGCTGTTTGAAATCCATTTGACCATGTTATCATCTCATCCACATCTTTCTGTCTTGTCTACAGCGCGAGCAGGAGAGACTTTGTCAAATGAAACCCAAAGAGAATCTTTCTCCAGCATCCCCCTTAGCTGCTAGTTGAGAAACCTTATCTGAAAAGAAAATGAACTTTGTGTGCCACGATATGTTTCTAGGGAAGCCATGAGAGCCTTTGAGTGGTCACTGATCTCTTGTCCAAAATGCCCACAGACCTTCTCTTTAACAATATATTCTGGATATTTGGCCTGAAATAAAAGTCAATCTTATGGGCTCATACTTTGAAGAAATCACCTTTTTTCTCTGTTTCAAAAATTAGAATATTTGGCTCTCTTCATTTCTTAATATGGTCCTCTTTTCTTTCATTTTATTTAAATAAATTAAACCTTTTGGTTTTCTGTTGTAAGCCTTGGCCTTGATACTATGTGCTATAGTGGATAAAGAGGTAACTTAAGAGTCAGTAAGAGCTGAACATGTCCTGCCTCTGACAAAACCACTGAGCCTCTCCATGGCCCAGGTGACTCCCACCAAAGGTACAAGTTACAGAATGATAATGATTAGCATTGGTAGGAAGAAAAAACATCCTGATAGGAAATTTTGCTTTGCAATGAAATCACAACTGGGGAGAGGGAGAGTTCCTACATAGCCTTGACCTCTATCTTGCCCTCCTGGACCCTGTTTTATGAGAAATGGAGCTCCTGAATTACTCCCAGCTCCCATTTGCACTGTCAAGTCTGGTCAGAGAGCCTGGCATCTAGAACTCTGCTTGGGGTTCTAGGAATGGCCCTGAGTGATTGGGGGTGCTCTTTCTTTTACTGGAGTCAGCTTCCATATGAGTATCTGTTGATAGTAATTAGTTAGCCAGTCTCAATTAGATTTTAGAAAGGAATATTTACTATGGTAGTAGAGTCAATAGAAAGCATCCTCCCAAAAGTCTGTGGCATTATGGATTCAAAGAGAGCCCAGAGGAAAGTGAACACAAGGTTTGGAGAGCACGTGTGACCCGGTTGCTGGAAGTCCTCTTCTCCCCTTCATGGGAATAATCCCATTTGGTAAGATGAAGCCTTTTCTATTGGGCTCCTTTTAGAGTCATGAATCTGCCTTTCCACATTATATCCAACCTCTTCTCTGTTCCCAGGCCCTGTCACTAACTACTACTGGCCAAGGGAAGCTAGGGTTCCAATGAAAAAGTCCAAGTCCTTCAAAACTTTTGGATGCTTGCATAAGGCCCTCTTCTTACTTGGGAAATGATATAGAGAGGCCAAGAGCTCTCTTCTTCCTTCCCATAAGTGATTCTTTCTCAGGAACTTGGTTGGAAGGCTTCCAGCTTAAGTTGTCACATACTCAAATCTCTCCATTTTGATATATGACCCACAGATCAAGACCAAGTTTCCTCAGCGAATTCTGCAACATCACTCAAGTTCATTCTATGGCTTTTGTTTCTTCAGGTAAGGTAGCAGGGCACAGCATCTTATCACTTGTATTAAGAAGGGCAGAATAACTTATCAGCTCAATAGTTCCCACTCCTATACAAATTCAAAATAGTCAAACAAAACCAACTAATACGGTTTTTGTATCTGCTACATTTGCTATTTGTCATCATCTGGTCTGTGGATCCAATAATGCTCATGATATGAGTTCAGTTTGGGGGGAACTTGGTTTTTTTAAACATTACTATCATCCTTGTGTGCAGTATCCTCCTGATTCTGCCTCTTCTGCTTTGTACCAGTTCATACAAGTCTTCATCCAATCATTCAAATTCTCTACAATTTTTCTAAAAGTGTTGATTCTGTCTCTGCATTTCATCCCGCCGCTTCTCTCTTTTCTATGTTTTCCTTTCTCCTTGAATAAAATGAGTCCCTAGTCATCAACTTAAAACAAACAACTATATGGTAACCCAAACTGCCATTGACCAGTTCAATTTTTACATTGCACATTAGTTGACTTGGCTGGCCCCAAATAAAATTTCTTTCTCAGAAAGGAGAGAGAGAGAGAGAAAGAGAGACTGAGATCATATTGTGGATGACTGATCTCTAATATATACACTTATGTATATATGTGCATACATATAAACATACATATAGGTATATATAATAGCTATAATATAGATATTAGATTATAGGTGACAGACAAAAACAGTTAAATAAACACAGACGAATAAAGAGTAGCTCTGTGTAGCTATAATACTGTGGCAGTAAGATGGCATGTGATAGATGTGCATGTGGGTACACATACATACATACATACATACATACATACATATGGAGAGAGAGAGAGAGAGAGATTCACATGTATCTGAGAGCATTGTTCCTGCAGATGCTGAGCTGAAGCTTTGACCAGGCTTGTCTCCATTGCCGTATAGTGTCCACTTGGACGGTATTAATGGGGTCAGCGTCATTGTTTAATGGTGTGAAATGTCTGCCCCACATGATGTGTCTTTAGTCTGGTCTTTCCGTTCAGAGGATCACAGATTTAGAGCCTGAGGCATCTTTAGAAGCCACTCAGCTGGAGCTCAGTGCTCTGCAGTTAAGTATACTGAGGCCCAGAGCCTGATTTGCCCATTGTCATGAACCTTGCCTCATCACCACTCCCTTAGCAGGTCTTCCAACATGTTGGGATCCATCAATCCATGAGCCAATCGTCCTGACAATTATGCCTCTTTTGATATTTCTGTCCTTGTCGTCTTCCTAATGGGTTCTTTAAATGGTAGCCAAGAGTGAGAACACATTGGACGGGATCTTCCTGGCTTAGCAAGCAGATGAGTCACCAGAGGCCTGTTGGATTAATAGGGATTCTTCAAACACTGTGGCTATGCTAAGAACAGCTAATGAGGACAGCAATTAGCATAATTGCTTACAGTTAAATAGTGCTTTAAGGTGACAAAGTGTTCTGCCCTACTCCTCTCCCATTGAGTCTCACTAGGTCTCAGGGAGATAGAGAATATGCTTCTACTTCAGGTCCATTTTAGAGGAAGGCAAACAGAGGGTCTAAAGAAAAAAGGGTGATTACTGACTATAAAGGGAAGGAGCTTGCTGGCAATTACCTGGTTATTAAAAAACCTTGTTTGAAGCAAAGTTCCAGGAAATAGCAAGTCCCTAGTTGTGGTTCCATGAGGATTCTGCTTCTCAGTTAAGTAAACAGACAGTTCAAAGGAGGATCCAAGTGTCAGTAAAAGTCCATTCTGCCAATAGCGGATAGGCCCTGGCTTCACCAAGGGAGGCCCAGTTGGGGCTGAGCTGAAAACCTGCTTGGCCTGGTTTTCTTCCCCTGTTCTTACAACATGCCCCACCCCACTCCTTGTGTAGAAGGAGGTGCTGCCGAAAGACCTCCTTGGATCCTGCCCAACCCTCCATTGCCTCAGCTGATGTGCCGTGTCCTAGAGCCTTGAAAATTTAGTCTGTGATGAAGAGATTGGTGATTAGGATCCCTGGTGATCAGCTTGGTGGTGGCTGGGGTGCCAGGTGTGGAATCGGGAAGATCCGAGTTCAAATTCTGCTTTTAACACAATAAGCATTTGCAAAGCACTTACCCAGGACAAAAACAAAATAGGCCTTGCCCTCAGAGGTGGTGTAGGTGGATGGGAGACAATATGTAAACCTATAAATCTAGGCAGAATAAATGCTAGGGCAAGGCAGATATGGGAGAAAGGCTGTCAAGCGCAGGCTTTGTCTGACAGAGACTCAACCCAGGCCCTCAGAACATTTGTTTTACTATCTTGATCACTGCATTTCAATATAATTGATTTTCTTTGTAATCTGCTGTATTTCACTTCATACATTTAGAAACCTGATTGTGATAAGGGTTCTGTGGGCTTCACCAGACCAACACCAAAGGGGTCCAGGGCACAACGTAAAGACCCCACATGTGGAAGGTGCCACCTAGGCCTTGAAGTAAGGAAGGCTTCCACCAGGCAGAGCTGAGGAGGGGGAATCTTCCAGGCAACATCACCCTGGACAAGTCTGCTAACCTGGAGCCATTTCCTCATCTGAAAAAGAATGATAATAATAATGCCTAGGTGTAGTCAGTGAGAGAGAACCTCACTGGGTTACTGTGAAACCCAAGTCAATCATGTACACAAGAAGCCAACACTGCCCCTGTGCAGTTTCAAAGGGAGCCGTGGTTATGACTGGAGTGATTCTTGAGCCAAGGCAGAGGAATCGGTTGGCTGGGGGACCAGCCCTGTGCCTTCCCTCTCAGGATCACCATCAGGGTGTCTCTTCTGTAACTTTTCATCCATAGCTGTTTTGTACTGAAGCTTCCATTAGATTGGGAGTTCCTTGAAAGCAGGGACAGGTGTTTCCCTTTCTTTCCATCCTCACCATTTAGTACAATGCCAGAAAAGTAGTAGGTTCTTCATAAATGCCAGCAGACTGGCTGACGGTGTGATGTTGGAATGGTGACTTAATTCCTCAGTGTCCCAGGTCCCTCTTAAAGACCACCAGGATCTTTCAGCTTCGTGATAAAATCACAGGTCTGCTCAAAAATGCATTAATGGTTCTAAGACAGTCATAAGAACTGCTAGATCATGCACAAACCTTGGTCTAGGTGTATACATGTCCCAGCCCCTTGTTTCCAGTGTGAAATTTCAGGCCCCCTGACTATAAGTGCAATGCTGATTCTGGTCTGGCCTGGCCCCATGGCCGTCAGTGAGGCTGGAATCACCACCTTCCTGGGCAGGACTGGGTTATGTAGCTCCTGGTCATTGCCAGAGGCCCTGAGTAGTTCCTCAGACAACTAGCACCCCAGTACCCACCCAAGCTAATCATGTTCTGATATCTGCTTGGCATAAGGAGGTGGCAGAGCGTGAGGGTCAGGGGGAAAGGCCACCACTGTTGGCCTATCTTTGTAGTAAGACAAGCTGCTGTGGGAGGTAGAATGTGATTGATATGGCAGACGAAGCAGGAGAATTGCCACCAGGGCCTAAGCAGATAATGCAAGGCCTTTTCACATAGACCCTTTTATCCTGGCCTCTGAAAGCCACAGATCTGCCAGGCCCCCTAACTGCAAAGAAGACCCAGTGTAGAGAGGAAAGTGCCCTCCTCCAGGGTACCAGAGCCCAGGGCTCCCGAAGAAGGCTAGAGTGTAAGGGGGGCTGGATGCTGGCCCCCACCTCTACACATACCCACACACACACACTCTCATATACATGCTCAATCACACACACACACACACACACACACACACACACATACACACACACACACACACACACACACACACACACACACACACACACACACACACACACACCCCTGGGAGGGGCAATCCCTCCCCAGTTATCTTGATCTTAATGCACTGGGCTTCCTCCCACTCCAAATGTTTGCATCTGAGAGAAGAAAGAGATTTCTACTGTAGTTAGGCATTTACTGTCTTTTAAAAAGTCTCTCCAGATTGTGGCCAACTCCCTCCCCTTGAGTAAACCTCATTCTCTGGTTTATTTTCCTTTAAAAGAAAAGAAAAGAAACAAAGAGAGAAAAAAAGGGAAGCAAGAAGCTGCTCTTCTCAAGCTTCCAGTGGGGTCAAGCCCCAGAAACTGTAAACATCTCAGATTCCATGAGTTATGGGGCGCCCCCTCCGCCAGCACCAGGGAGACAAGGGGGCTGAACTGCCCAGGCTTCCAGGCCTCTCTCTCCATTCATTGCTGTTCTAGCTCGTTAATTCAGACAGACTGGCCAGCCTGGCGAGCTGGAACTCCATCTGCTGAAGCTGCCTGTGTCTCAAGGAGGTCTAACGCAAAGCTGCTCCCTGGGGCAGATGGGCCCCACTGTCCTGAGCTGGCCCAAAAGAGCTTAGTGCGGTCATGGCTGCTGACCCTGTGGCATGGCCCAGACCAGGAACATAGGCAGGGTCCTCAGTTCAAATGCAGTGCAGATAGTCAGAGAGTCTGGGTTCAAATTCAAGGTCTGCGACCTACAGCTCATGTGACCTTGGACATATCCTTTTACCTCTCATTTGTAAAATTAGGGCCACGGCCCCTAGATCACCTCTGAGGTCCCTTCCAGATCTTCCTGTCAGCTAATGGCCATAGTACTCTAGTGGGAAAAGGGAGAAGTAGGGGCCAGGATTGTGGGGGAGGTGGAAATGCGCCCCTCCCCAGGTGTTCACACCTGAAATAAAAGGGGAGTCACTTCTCCCTCAGATCTCTACACTTGGGACAAAGTGCTGGTCACCACATGCTAGTTATAGCTTTGTTTGTCAGAGATCTCTGGTACAACATTTGGATCCCTTTGCAAGAGCTCAGAAAGCTATTCTGGACCTATACCCCCTCCTTCGGACAGGGTCCTATTTTGCTGGGCCTGTTCAGTTACTTTCAGTGGTGTTCAACCTCTAGGTATGCCTAAAGAGCCCAAACTTCCCCATCTACCTTCTCTCCCTTGGTTCTGTTACACAGCATGATAATTTACCTCTGCAAATTATAATATTTAAGCAATGGGTGTGCAAATCTTTAAGGTGCTAAGAGATGGAAAATCACAACGTCCACTGCAAATTGGAAGACCCTCTTTGTCTGTTAATTCAGCAAATGCTAATGAATTCATTGTTGGATGCCTAAGATGGCTTGGCTCCTCTGTAGAAAAATTGGCTTTCTCTTAACCAAATAACATTTCTTTTCAAACATGATTTTTAATGCTTGGCAGAAGATAAAAAGAGGGGCCGTGCATGGAAGAGCACATCCTCAATTGCTCCTCTAGAGACTTTTTTTTTTTGTGGGCTTCCTTTGATGTTCTTAAATTAAGAGAGTTAAAGGTAAAGTGTGAAAGGGAAGGAGGAAAGGAATGTGGCTCAATTCTCAGCAATCCTGGGATTACCATAATTTGGTCAAGTGAACTAGCCCTTTAAGTATTAGAAAGTCCCTGAGCTCTTTAACAAGGACATTCTTGTTCCTTTTCAAAGGATCATGGGCTTTAGAGCAGGTCAAGACCTTAGTCATCATCTGGTCCAGCCCTGCCCAGACCCCCAGGGTCTGCTGAGAACCACTGCCTTGATGTATCCTGTAGCGTCTCCTGCCACACTCCTGCCGTGCCAAACCCCTTTGATGCTGGCTCTTCTTCTCCACTTCCACTGCCATGATCTCATATCAGGCTCCCATCACCTCTTACTCCAACTGGTGACAATGCTTCCTATCTGCCCTTTCTTATCCCCTAGTCCCTTACATTTTTCTTTGCATGTGTGGGTTTAAGCGTAGTATTCCCTGCTCACAGATGTCAGGAGTTCCTATTCCCTATCTCTGAGACGAACTGCGGACCCCTTATTTATGCCATTCAAGGCCTTTCAGAGTATGGCACCATGGTAACTTCCTAGTCTTACTTCATGTAATTAGCCCTCTGTGTAGCCTATGATCCACTGAAGCCCCAGTAGGCTTATTCTTTAGCCCCATCTTCTACTCTCTCCATCCTCCATGTCTGGCATCAAGCATTGTAATCCTTTCCCTCCTCCATGGCCAAACACATGCATTTCCTTTCCCATGACTCTCCCTAATCCATCTAGCTAGATGGGATCTCTTCTTGAAATTTCTCAGATTTCTCTCTCAGGCTACTCCTGGACATAGAATAATTTGCTAACTTGCGTCGTGGTTATTTATGTACATGCCTCTCATGGGCCCCTCACTGGGTTAGAAACTCCTTGAAAGCAGGTGGTAATGAAATGATGATTTCATCTTAGCCAGCATTTGGCACATGTGCATAGGGCCAGAGATGGAAGTTAAAATGCCTTAGGGGTCATCGATTTCAAACCTCCAATTTCATAGGGAAGGAAAAAGAACCAAGATGGTTATTCCCAAAGTGACCTAATTAGTGAGGATCAGAGACAGGATCTGAACCACAGTCCCCTGACCCCAACTATATGTTATTTTGACTAAGTGGTGCAGGAGCCAGCTAGGTGGCCCCGTGGAGAGAGACACCTATTGTGTGACCTCAGGAAAGACACAATCTCTCTCTGCTTCAGTTCTTAATCTCTGAAATGGGGATAATCAGATCACCTGGGAGTTGTGAAAATAAAATTTTATAGATAGATGAAGCTATTACTATATTTATATTGATCTCTATCGATATAAATCCTCCTCACAATCCCCCTAAGTTCATAGCATATGTGGTGTGATCCCTGGGTTTTGTAGTGATGAGGCAAAGCAAAGGTCAGAGAGGGTCACTAGCCCAGGGACACACAGTGATCAGTGCATTATACTATTACTAGCATTATTTCTTTTTTCTTATTTTTATGTCCACCAGAAATTTAGAGAAATCTAGAACAGAAATGGTCTCGGGACAAGTCATTGTCCTGTTATTTACTTTTTATATATGCTCTTTGATAAGCTATTGTGCAAGTGAAGATATTAATAACATAATGAAAATATTGTTATGTAAGCTCATCTTCTGTGGATGCTCTGGAAACATAATTGGGATAGCTCCAGCAGCAGACAGGATCATGGGAATTCTACCTATTTCAACCCATTCCCATATGGTCTTGATTTCTTCAGTTGGGTCTCTATAGTTTGTTCTTGGATGATGTTTGGAGGTTAGGAGTGGTTGTCATGGCAATATCTGTTACAAATGCCATTTAATTCCTGTGAATCGATGCCTGGGTAATTGTGGTTAACAATTTTATCTGTAAGAATATCTCACTACAGTACAGTTTATTTGTTGAGTTCTCAAAGATACTTTGGGATTCAAATCGATAATATAGAGATTTGTCTTTTGTTCATTTATAAAGCATAGAGCCTCTGATGTGTAATTCCTGTCATTCCGGCTAATTGGTCATGCCTGTGTAGGTATCAGGTAGGTGATGAATTTTTGCCTCCTCCCGTCATGTCCTGTCCTTTCCAGCCCTTCCAAAGTCAGCATCATGGTCAGTAAATTCAGATTCCTTAGCAATAAACTTTCTGTATTTTTTGACACCTTTGACCTGACGTCATTTTCCTATTATTTTCATTATCTCATTCTTTTCATGTTTTTCACTGGAGAGCAGCTAGAAATGGTCCTGGGACAAGCTGTTGTCTTGGATTGATTTTTTGTATCTTGTGTCTTGTGGGCTGTTGTTCAGGTATATACAGTGACTTGTTGGTGTTAAAGAGAAACATAGGGACATAAGATTTTCATCTAGAACAGCAGTTCTCAACCTATAGGTTATGTTCAATTTGTAACAATGAAAATACATCCTGCATGTCAGATTCATAAGAGTAGCAAAATTACAGTTATGAAGTAGCAACAAAAATAATTTTATGATTGGGGGGTCACAGACTAGGGGTCACAAGGAACTGTATTAAAGGGTCGTGGCATTAGGAAGATTGAGAAACCACTGATCTAGAGGCTCGATACCTCTGCTGTATTCTCAGTCCAGCTTCTGGATTATTCAGTATGTGTTACTATAACTCTATAATTTCCAAAGTCCTTCCTTCACAAACCCCCTGAGTTCATACCATATGTGATAATATCCCTGTGGTGTATAGTAATGAGGCAACCAAAGGTCAAAGAGAGTCACTAGCCCAGGGACTCACAGTGATCAAGTATCAGAGAGTGGACTTGAACCCAGCTCTCTTAACTACCAACCTATTACTCTTTTTACAAGTTATGCCATGCTTTCTCCTTGGGTTATTGGGATTCCTTAAACCTGGCTTTACTAAACCTGGCCAGGAAATAGTCAAAGAGAGGGTCCCAGATGCTTGGCTTGTTACTGTGATACCTCCCTCTCAGAGCATCCCAGCATTCCCTTCCAGAGACTTTGACACTGAAACCTTGCTTGTCCCTTGGGTTCTTCTTGGCTCTCCCGAGTCCTCTGTCATCCACAGCAGTATCCCAGCATCTTATTGGAAGGCATCTCAGGTGACTTAGGTTTGCCAGGTGCACTTTCTGGACTGCTCAGGTGAACACAGTGAGTGATAAGGGTGGGGGAGAGGAGGGGAGAATTCCAGCCTAATTTGCCTAAGGCAAAAGCAGCAAGATTACTGCTGCCCCTGAACTAGGAGGTGCAGTCTTTCCTGAAGAGGTTCCTGGGGCAGATCATATAACCTGGCTTCAGTTCCTTCCTCTGTCAAATCAAGAGGGTGGACTGGACAATTTATAAGCTCCCTTTTAGTTCTGAACTTTTACCACAGTTTAGAGCTGGGGGGGGGGGGGGGAGGAGAAAGGGGGCAGGGTATCCAACCTTTCATCAAGATCAAGACCCTATGGTCTCCATAGCCAAATATAGCCACACAGATAGTCCTGAGTAGAGCTGGAATTTTAACCGTAGGCCTCTGATTCCAAACCCAGGGTTTTCTCCACTACTTTCCATATCCTCAGGACTTCAAGACACACGTAATTCCAGAGAATGGGCCCTCCATTCACCAAGACAACTCACAATCCCTCTGATACGTCCCAGGAGGTCTTTGAGAGTGACTCCATACTTGGCGAGGCTGGTGCATTTACAGGAGCCACATAAACTCTTATTGTGTCCATGATCAAAACATTTTCAGCTTGATAAGACCTGCTATAGCTCTGTGGAGGCAGCCATCTAGACCCCAGATCTGATCCAGTCCTTCTCCTTTCCTTCCTTCCCTGATGGCCCATCAACAAACAGCTGCAATGGAGAAAGTTTCTTTCTCTGCTACCATTCAGTCCCCCAGACTTACAGCTCCATCAATTGACCAAGGCTTTATCATCTCTGGAGCCTCTCTGTTCATCCCCAGCGAGCAAGAGGGACAATTCCCTCACATGAAACTGTAGACTTGGAATCAAGAGGACCTCCAGTCAATCCTCCCCTCAGACACTTAGCAGCACAATCCTGGGTAATTTGCTTAAACTCAGTCTCCATTTCCTTACCTGTAGAACAGCACCTTCCTTCTGGGATTGTTGTGAGACTTAGATGAGATACAAAATATGATTAAAGCACTTTAATGATCCAAGCCACCATCCTCATCCTCACCCCCTTGTCAGACATGAAACTTGGAAGATGTGAGCTCCATTACTGGGGCAAGTGGAGGAAGATGGAATCTGGAGCTGGAACGTTTGGATTCTTGTCACACCTATGGTCCTCTCCATGTGGTCTTGGAGGCTCTTTCATCACTTTGGGCTGCAGTTTCCATATTTATGAAATGAACTTTGAGGAATCTCAGTAACAGCCCTGGTTCTAGAATCAAAGGTCCTGGGTTCAGTTTCTCTCTGTCTCGTTCACCATCTATGTAGCCTTGGCCAAGTTAGGTATCCTCCTTGAGAGTCAGTTCTCTCATCTATAATTCAGCAGAGTCCCCATGGTTCCTGCTAGGTTGTGGTTGCCATTAGGCAACCTGTTTCTCCAGTGGATGTTGTAAGTGGGCTAGCCTCAAGAAGTCTGGAGTCAGAGACCTTCTAGGTCATCCTAGAGGGATTGACATTTATCTTAGTGAAAGGAGAGTCCATTCCCTGAGGTTTTTAGTCATCAGCCAGTAGACAGGTGATGTCACTGTAAGAAGCAGGATGTTTTTTTTCCTTAATAACAGTATTAAGGGAGGAAGCAATGCAATTCTGTAAATCCCGAGTCCCAATAGGATCCAAAGATACCCCCTGCTATGATCCCCCATGATATAGTAAATTAATTCTTCCTTCAACAGAATAGCATAATGCCAATTCTTTGCCAGACATTCTACTAAATAGTGAGCAGAAATCTAAGCTGCCTTTGTCTACTAGGGAAGTTAAATACACACATTAGACACAGTAGATGTTGAAAAGGGTCTAAGCAAGGGGACTAAGCTCTAAATATGAGAGTGAAGTGGAAGAGGGGAAGGGAAGAGGACAGGGGAAACACACAGTTCTTCTGGGTGGCTGAAGGAATATTTCCAAGATTTAGGCAGAGCCACAGAGCTCAGGAAAGATTCCAACAGTTAGAAAGTGTGGGGGAAAGACAGACTAGGGGTCTAGAGAATGACATGGACAAAGAGTACACGACTTACAAAAGAAAAACCAATTGGGTTGTTAGCTTTGCCGGAGTCTAAGGAAGCCAGGCAAGGAATCTATTTATCAAAGAACAGGGGGCGGGGAAAATGGTATTTTTATATTTATTCGTTAATAGAATGTGGCCATGATTTCTGGGAGATGAGAGAGGGAAATAAAACAGAAAGTTATTTTCCTTTTTTGTTTAGATTTAAAGAAAACAATGCTTTAGGTAATTTTAAGGATTTAGGAGGTGAAGAATGGGAGAAGTATGAGAGAAAGAGAGACAGAGAGGAGAGAGAGAGAGAGAGAGAGAGAGAGAGAGGGAGAGGGAGAGGGAGAGGGAGGGAAAAAGGGGGAAAATGGTGCTTCCTCTGGCTTTGGAACTCTGACCCTGCCTGTCTGCCTTCCATCACAGCTCAGAACAGTCAACACTTCCACATTTCAGTTCTGTTTCCTCTTGTTTTCACCCGAGCTCTGGTGACCGAATTCTTGGCCTATTTTCTTAACTTGAGTTCCCATCTGCTGGCCAGTCCTCTGGGAAGGTCCCTTTCTGAACTTTCCCAGGTGGATCATTAGATTCTACATTCACCATCTACTGTCCAACATGCCTTCCTTGGAGTCTTCCCACCATGTGCTCCTGCCAGACCTTGTGATTCTCAAGCTCAGCATGGTAGAA
Source organism: Pseudochirops cupreus (assembly GCA_028627135.1). Taxonomy (NCBI): domain Eukaryota; kingdom Metazoa; phylum Chordata; class Mammalia; order Diprotodontia; family Pseudocheiridae; genus Pseudochirops; species Pseudochirops cupreus. The sequence continues at coordinate 6,685,313 of CM053580.1, read as the reverse complement.
TTGGAAATGACCTCTGTAGCCAGACCATACAACAAAATGGCATGACTTGTGTAACATATCAGATATGTGTTCCAGACTCTTATCAAAGATGTCCAGTGAAATAGAATGCACTCCTTCTGACACAACCCAATCCACCTTGGACATCAGGTCCAAAGTCATAACTTAACACATGTTCCACTGGAGAAAGCCAGGGGATCTGGGCTCAAATACCATCTATGTGAACTTAGGCTAGTATTTTCCCATCTCTAGAACCCATCTATCATTTGAGGGAAGAAGAATTAGGTCTCTTCCAATTTTAGTCATGAGACCCTATAATTACTGTGGCCCATGGAATCTTTGCTCCTCAGAGGGCATCAAGCTCAAAATGTACTCAAATTTGGATGTTTGGGATAAAGGGGAGGTTCCTGGGTCATTCATATTCCAGGGTGAGGCCTCATGGTAGGAGTTCGGTAGAGGAAAAATGAATTATTGTTCATTGTTGGTTACAACGATGAACCATAGTCCATAGAAAGAGTCGTATGTTCTCATTATCTCATCTCTGCTCCACATCCTCATGCTTCCTTCAGCAAAGATTTCAAACTCTGGGTCCTGGGTCTTCCTCCCTCGGTTTTTATTTTTCCTCTTAATAGAAGGAAAAGCATATGATGATCTTCCAGAAAGTAACTTGGTTTGGTGATTAGGAAGGTAAGGACAGCAAAGCAGTAGTAGGGCTGTGTGAATGCCAAATTCTTCTCACAGACAGGACTGACAGGAAGCTCTCTGGAGAGGGTCCCATTCACTCATGAGAGGGTTTCTGAGCCTTAGAGACCAGGGCACCCATCAAACAGCAATCAACAGCAAAGAGGCAAGACATGTTCCTGGAACAAGACTACTGGGCTTTTCAGGGAGGGGAAGTGGCTCTCCTTCACCCATCCTACAACGCTCTAATTAACCCTGTAAGACATCTCCCAAAGAAGCAGGAGGATGCAGCTAGCCTTCTATGTTTGCAGGAGGTCAAAGGGCAGCCCTGGCTTTAAAGAGGGTATGTATGTGTGAAGAGAGGCTGGTGCACTGCTCAGGGAGGGCAGAAGAGTGACGGCAGTCAGAGCCCCAGGGGCCTCTGGGAGATAGCCCCTCAAACTGCCAGTCACCTTCTGATTCTCATCAGTGCACTGACATGCACAGGGAAATTTCATAAGCTGAGGAACCTTATTCTGAATCTGGGCAGGCTCCCTCTCCAGAGTCATGGTCACAGAACAGAGGAAAAGTGAAATAGACCATTTAGTCCAGGATCCTTCCGTTTATAGATAAGGAAACAGAGGCCCTTGGAAAGACGAGGCTATACCAGAAGGATTTGGATCAGGTCTCCTGACTCCAGAGTCTGCTGCTTTCTAATACACTCCTATCCTAATCAGGATTTTCTCTTGGGCTCTGAACTTGGCTTTTCCTGAGCATGCATGTGCGATAGGCAGGGCACATCTGCATGCAGTAGGGAGCCATGGGAAGGCTCTTCCAGCCACTTGACCCAAGCTTTCTGAGGACATCGCTTGATCTGGCCTCTGCCTGTCCAGCGGCAGCGGGGTGGCTCAGAGGCCAGAGCGCCAGACCTGCAGAGTTCAGACACTTTCTAGTTCTGTGACACCCAGCAGCTGGTTTAACTCTTACCTTCCTCTGCTTCTTCTTCTTCTTCTTCTTTTTTTACATTTATTTATTTATTTATTTTTGGTTTACAAGATTCAGTTCCAAGTTTGTTTGGAGCTTGAGTTTCAAATTCTCTCTCTCCCCCCCCCCCCCCCCCCATGGCAGCGTGCAATCAAGTATAGGATCTGCGAGTACTTTCACATTGGACATTAGTCTGGTTGTATAGAAGGGTTGTAACCCATGAGTGATCACTGGGAAAGAAGAAACAAAACCAAACATGAAAAAGAATGAGAGCACGGAGATTGCCTCAGTCCCCATTTAAACTCTGTTCTTTCTACATATCTCCTTAAGACAGGGATGATAAGAGCACCTCTCTGCCGGGGCTGTGGTGAGGGTTAGCTGAGGCGAGCTGTGTGAAGAGCTCTGCAAGCCTTCTTGTGTTGGTTGTTAATTATTATTATCATCCCAGTACTAGGAAGTCTCCTGTCCTGCCCTCCGAAAGCTTACAATGCATTAGGTGGGTGAGAGGAGGAGGATGTAGACACAAAGTGAATTGGGAAAAAAAAGTGGAAAGTCCGTGCCCTGCGTGATGGAGGGGGAATCGTTTCCCTGGTGCTCAGGGCAGGCTTCTTGGGGGAGGCATCATTTCTGCAGAGCTTTGGCAAAGAGGGAGAGTTTCCACAGTAGCAGATGAGCAGAAGGACATCCCAGGCCTTGGGGCTGGTATAAGGGGAAGCATGGGAACCAGAAATAGTGATAGTTCCATTGCAAGCAAATAGAGTGAGAAGAGGCTGGAAGAAAGGGGGAAGCCAACGGTTAAGGGCTTTCAAAGCCAGGCTAAGTGACTTCAATTTAACCAGCAGTGGGTCTTCCAAGATCTGACCCCTGGGGATAAGAATGAGGCAAGCCCTGCACTGCAGAAACAAATGGACTTTCCAGTTTTAAACCTTTGGGCACACTTCACCAGGGGTGTGCCCTGAGGCCTAGGCTGGGAGATTGGGGGGGACCAGACCACTCTGAAGCTCCCTTGTGGGGGCAGGTGATGGAGGTGGATGACAGTGCACAAAAGCGTTGAGGAAGGAAAGAGAGAAAGGACCTGGCTGAGGTGGATGAGCCCAAGGTCCTAGAGGAGGCCTCATCAAAGAAAATGGCGGCTGTGTTGAACTGAGTTGAAGTGAGTTGTGATTGCCCAGGCAGGCCTTGGGATTTCACTGGAGAAGAGGCCATCAGATGAGGAAGCTGAGGAGGGAACCAGTTCCTCCTCAGGGACATTGAAAGGTGTTGCAGCTGAGAGGTCATGGGTCAGAGGGTCCTGGGAGTGGAGCTAGGAGGGCATTCTACAGCCTTCTAGTCAACCCTCTTGCTTTACAGGCGAGAAATGAAAGTCCCAGGATGTTGTGATTTGCCCAAGATCCCACAGGTAATAAATGTCCAAGTTGGGATTTGAACTCAGTTCCTTAGACTGCAGAGTCAATATCTGTGAGGGATCATAAGCTCAAGTCCCCTGAAGAAGACAGCTGAGAATCGTAGAGGTCAATGGATGGTAATGACAAGAGTATAGTCATGTTATGCACTCTATATGCTCCTTTATACAGAAGAGGAAACTGAGTCTTGGGCACAGTGACTTCCCCCAAGGCCACATGACTAAGCTAGGTTTTGACCCTGGATCTGCCCAGCACCAGCACGTGGCTTCTCCTCCTTCTTCATTCTTCATTCCACCAGGCTCCCTTGCAGCAGCCAAAGATAACATATCTTTTCCTCTAATTGCAGAGGGTGTTAAACGGCAGGTAGGGGAGGAAATCTGTCCTTGCAAGAAATGCTAACTGTCTGACCCCTGAGTCTGAGACTGACCAGATGCTTTCCTGGCCCACTGCTCTGGTTTGCCATTGTCCATGCAACCCCTGACAGGCCACACCAGAAGCTGACTCTGAATGCCATGTGACTGCAGGAGGAGATGCCCGAGCCAGACAGGGCTCATCTGGCAGCCCCATGGGAAGACACATGGGGACTCCTGTGCCTGTGGTTTAGGGAATTTGGGGGTAGGGAGCAAGGGAAGAGAGGTGCTGATTGTGTTCATGTTTCTGGGATGTTTCCTTTACCTCTGGTAGGATATGATCCTCCTGTGCTCTCCCATCCAACTATGGAATCCTCTACCCAATCCCTATAACCTGCCACTCAAGTCCATGAGAATTTTGCTCCCTTTTAAACCCCAGGGTGGGGCTCTGAAGGGATCCCCTAGATTCCTGAGACATGGAGCTTGGCTGTGGAGTGATTTTCCCTCTTGGTAAAAGCCTTTCCAGGGCTGCAAGCTGAATGCTCTCTGCAGATAATGCTGTCTTACAAAACCAAACCCGAGGCCTCCATGGGCCAGAAGTTCTGGCTGAACCACCTTCTGCACTGGGCCCGCCCCCTCTGTTGCCCCACTCTTTAATCAGGCTGTGAATCAGGCTTGGGAAGCTGGCCTAGAGTCAGGTCATTGTGTCTGGAACAGTAGCAGCCTTACTGGGGAGGAAAACATTCCCCCCCTCCCCCATCCCCCAAAGGGGAAAGTATATCTCTTGGTGAAGTTTGTGGGTAAAGCAGCTCCCTTCCTGTTTCCCCTTGCCAAATGCTGGCGCCGGGGAGCACACACACACACACACACACACACACACACACACACACACTCTCTCTCTCTCTCTCTCTCTCTCTCTCTCTCTCACTCTCTCTCCAACTAAACCACAGACCAACAGAGGAACCAGTAGATTCCATTAGTGTGGGCTCAGCCTATCCAAGACAGCTGTAGGAGCTGAGTAGGGCCAGACCTCCCCACTGTGCTTGCATGTTCAGGACAGGGTGCTCTCATGGAGAACAGAGCACTGCCCACCCAGATGAATTGCATTCCATCTGCCCCATTTTATCACACACTGAGGCTCCTTAGAAATGAGTAGTGTCTCTAGGTAAAAACCTAGTCACAGGACTTTCCTAAGCTGTTCATTGTTGCCTTTTGTGTTAGCTCTGAGCTTTGGGGGACAAGGGGCATGAGTGATGCCTGGCTGAAAATCTCATTCTTCCGAAGGGTGATAGATGGCATCATTGGGATAGCAAGAAGGCAGGTCCAGAGCTAGGAGGAGCCTCACACCCATCAAGTCACCTCAAAGAAGGAATTCAGACCCCAGGAGGACAAGGATTGGCTTTTCACCTAAGGTCACACAGGTAGAAAAGGTGAGAGGTGAGATTTGAAGCTCAATTCTCCAAGGACCTTCTCTCATCCTGCTCCCTAACCAGCTCCCAGCTGGATGTGAATTTGGCTTTGCTTTATATACCTAGGTCCTGATTAGTGCAAATAACAAATCCTTGAAGTGGTCACATTATTCAAATCCATACTACATATTTCCATTGGGCTGGAACCAATGAACGCATTTTACGTGATTATAACTTAGAATATTGTGAAGCAAAACATACAAGTTAGCTAGGCCCATGCTTCTCAGCCCCAGTAGAGTGTAGGCCTTTGGAGGAGTGAGACTGTTTCCCGTCTGTCCTTCTTTCTCCAGTGGCTGGCACACAGTAGGTCCTGAATTCTCATTTGATAGATTGGTTGGGATACATCTTTTTATTTTTTTATCTGACCTAAGACAGGGAGGAAAGGGTCATGGCAAACTTGGTTCTGGAATGGCGAGGGCAGAGGTTTCTTCCCACCCTGCTCAAAATGGGCCAGGAAGTCCTTAGCAAGACTGCTATGATTTACCTGCCCCACCTATGTCCTCAATCCTAGTGTCTGGCAAGAGGTGGAAGGACTCTGCCAAAAAGTGAGGTGGCTCTGGTTTCCACTTGAGCCCAGGCCTGACAAACTGTCACTCTTTTTGCTCTGACCTTGGTGTCACCTCCAATTTTCTGGAGAGTTTTTCAACTGAATTAAGATCTTGCCTACTCCCTCCTGCCTCATTCCCACCACCTACAACAGCTGCTATGGAGGGCTGGGATATTAGGAAATGGTGTGTGCTAGGGATTCAGAGAGCTTCAGCAGAAGACAGGCATGGAGGGAGGGTCGGATGGGGGAATGCTGGCCAGGACAGACTAGCAATACTACAAGAGAAACCCCAACCTAGGACCAGCTCACTCCGGGACAGGAGGGCAGTGTCAGTGTGGAGGAGGCTTCTCAGCTCTATCCCCTGGAGAGTGCGGGGTGGCCTGAAGGCAGGTGTGGAGGGGGGCTGCGTAGCCCATGTGCACAGGCCACATAAGCCCTTCCAGCCTCTACCCTTGGTTCTCACCAAGGGCTTGTGGAAACCTCCAGGTAGCCTAGGCCTCCCCTGTAGGAGAGGAACAACTGCTTTTGGGCATGAGAGGCACTGACTGGTGATTAGTGCCAGATAACACCACATGCTTACTGAGACCAGTGACGGGAGAAGAATGTCGAATCGGATGGAAAGTCCTATTAAAAGGAGGCATAGGTAATTTTTCCTTGGACCCTCGCCACGTCTCCAGCATGAAAGTTCCTCCAGTCTATTTTGCCTTGGGATTTTTGGAAAGGGGGGTTAAGGGAGGGAAGGGGTGGAGAGGATTTATGTAAGAAAGCTGGGTTGCCTCCAAAACTACCCTCCAGACATGGTGGGGCCGTCCCCACCCATCTCCTCATCAGCTCTGTGGAAAGGGAAGGGTGGCAGCTGGGAAAACAAAGGGCCAGATTGGAAAGGCTGAAAAAGCTTCATTCCTAGAAATCTGTCTGACCAAATCCTGGGTCCAGGCTGGCAGAGGCTGGGAGCGAGAGAGAGTTTTCCCCTGTGCCCACAGCTGAAAACAAATCACCATTGTATAGACAGATATGGGCATGGAGGAGACTGTACTTTGCTCAGGAGGGAAGGAATGTTCCTTTGAGTTGTCTGTCATCAAAGCCATCCTCTTCCCTCGCCCTCACACCCTCCATCCAATCAGCTGCCAAGTCTCTTGGATTCTCTCACAATAACATCACCCAAGGCCGTCCTCTTCTTTCCACTCACCTGGCCACCACCCGCCCTCAAGAAGGGCCTCCTCCCCTTGTGACTGAACACTGGCAATGGCCCCTTCCTTCTCATTCCCTTAAGACTTGGCAAAGTCATGTTCTCAAAGTGCAGCCTAAGTCACCCTTCCCTCCCTCAATACCCTGCAGTGATTCCAGGTGTGGAAACCCCTTTCACCAACACAGATACACCTCCTCCACCTTAGGGCTTAGCCTTCCATCATTACTAGCTGTGTGTAAGTGGAATTATTGGCTGAACCTCAGGCCCATCATTTGTTAAGTGAGAATAATCAAAACACTGACCTCGATGGTTTGTCTTGAGGCTCAGAGGAGATTGGAGAGGAGGTCCCCAGGGGGCCCCTTTGTCAGTTAGTGGAGGCTGGGGGCCTCCTACTCACAATGTCTTAAGTGTGCATAATTACAAAGGAAGCCTAAGGTTAGTGCAAATAAAGGCTTTTCCCTCCTCCAAGTCCATGGGCCCCGAGCGCTATCCCTAGACCCCTTGTGGATTCTAAGAGCTCCCAGGCTTGATGGACAGAGCACCAGAAAACTGAGGAAGAGCTGATCACTAACTCTCAGCCTCAGCTTCTCTATCTATGAAAGTGGGATAATAATAGCGTCTAACAAGGTTGCTGTGAGGATTAAATGAGAGGTTTATGTAAAATGCTCGTAACCTTGAATGTTCATTATTTTTGGTGGTGGCACATGGGGGTCTACTGGCAGTGGTGTCCTTCTCCCCCTCTTGCACCAAATCAATCAAGCACAATGCATAGTGAACAGCCTAGGATTGGAGTTGATTAGACCTGGGTTCAAACTTCACGCCTCTGATGGTTATTAGCTAGACAGCTTCAATAAATAAGTTAGCTAGACTCGATGGGGCCTGCAGGGTTCTAATCATCTTTTGAGGGGAGGTGAGTTCCCATACCGGAGTCCCCCAGTCTGAGGAAATCCCCTGTGCTTCCTCTAGGCATGTCCTCAGTCCTCTGCCAGGAGGCACAGAGGGTGGCACTTCCTTCCTGACCTTCTGGGTAGAACCATTAGGGGACTAAGCTCTGATGCCGCTGAGCTGGCAGGTCTCTCCCCGGGGCTTTGGGGGCTAAATGGAACAGCAAAGATGCTGGACTTGGGGTAGGTCAAGGGATGACCGCCAGAGAGATAGCCCTGAGCAGTCATCGACATGGCAGAATCTAGAGGAGGCATTTGAGACCTAACTTTGGAGGAGGACATTTGGGGAGTGACCCAGATTCCAGGCACATGAGTCAATGGGGCTGATTCTCCAAGCTTTTCTGCCCTCCAGTGTGCCCCAGAACCCCTCCTCCAGCTGCCACAACCACTCACTGCGTCTACACGATGTGAACAGTAAGGAGGCCGAGGCCAGAGACTCAGCCCTGTCTGAATGGCGGACATGGAGAAGGTAGATGGCAGGAGATCACTTCATCAGAAGTGATGAAGTGCCCTTCATCAGAATCAACACCTGATTTAGAGCCTTGGGCAGCTCACTCTGGGTAGCCTGGGTCTCTTCCATCACAGGATCCTAGAATTTGAGCCGTAAGTGACCTTAATCAATTTCCAAGTATTTATTAAACCCCTACTGCGTATGTCAGGTGGGCAGCCCGCTAGCACAGTGGATAACGTGCAGCACCTAGAGTGAGGAAGATCTGAATTCAAATCTGACCCTAGATACTTACTAGCTGTATGTCCCTGGGCAAGTCACTTAACCCCATTTGCCTCAGTTTCCTCATCTGTAAAATCAGAGAAGGAAATGGTAAACCACTCCAGTGTCTTTGCCAAGAAAACTCCAAATGGGATCATGAATAGTCAGTCATAGCTGAACAATGACAGTAAACATTCCAGGTACCGTGTTAGGGTTGGAAATTTGAAGACAAAGCATAAAACGATTCCCACTCACAAGGAGCTAGCGTTGTAGCCCAACCTACTGGTTACGAATTATAAAAATTTTTTTTAATTTTATTTTAGTTTGCATCATTCATTTCCACAAGATTTTGAGTTACATATTTTCTCCCCATCTTTCCCCTACCCACCACCCCAAAACAGCCATCCCAGTGTATCCCCCCGCCCCCCGTCTATTCTCTCCTATGTCTTCCCCCCTCACCCCTCTGACTTTTCGGTAGGGCAGGATGGATATGAATTATAAAATTATAGTATTTTAAGGTAAGAAGGGACCTCAGAGGTCATGCTGTCCAACCGACCCATTTTACAATTGAGGAAACTGAGTCCCAAAGAGGTGAAGACATTGGGCCAAGAAGTAGAACTGAGACTTGAAGCCATGTTCTCTAATTCCAAATGCAAAACCAGCACTGATCCACGTGTCCCATTCCTTCCTCTGAGCTTTCTTCTGGCACCGAAGTTCCCCATTCTTGACCTGAAGCATCTTTCCTGCTCTAACACCCTTTGGGCCAATAACACTTAATCCCTTCTCCATGCTTCTGCCGTCTTCTCCTGGGTAACATGGTGGGCTTGCTAGGTGCCATCTCTGGCTCCATCCAGCTTTGGATTTGAGATACTATGTCCTTGGAGCATAACGGGACTCAATATTTCACCCAAAGATCCTTCCACTCCCACTTTTTTGGGAACTAGGATATATGAAAAGGAAATTGTCAAAGCAGAGGACATGTCAGAGGATATGTACAGAGGACATGTCAGAAGGTGACTCATCTGTCCCTTTGTGAGGACCCTGTTCTTCACCACAAACCCTCTCTTGGAGTTCCAAGCCAAGGCACAACTCTAAAACAGAAGTCATCTGTGCCACATTATTACAGGGAACCAACAAAAGTAAGTGTCTTGGAGAAAAGTAAAATCATACTAACTCCAGGATCCTTCTTGACTTGTAAGGTCCTTGAGAAAAGGGGGAGTGTCATAAGCAGTTTTGCAGCCTCTGGTTTCGTGCCTTGCACACAGTAGGTTCTCACCAAATATTTGCTGAAATTGCATATAAACAGACATTTTCTTCCCCATGGGCTTCATCTTTAAAGAAATCGCCAAAAAGAGAATAAGAAGATTTATTTGCTAGATTAAGTTAACAGACTTTTTTCCCTTGAAATATGAATTTAAACTTGGAGTTCAGGGGGAGGGTTCACTAGAAGAAAACCCTGAACCAGGGAATAACGATCAGGGCTCGGAAAGTTGAATGTCTTCCGTTGATCTTCCATAAACTTAATAATAGATGGCTTTTCAAATGCTTAATTGAACTTGTCTTGCAACAAGCTGGAAAGTCCCCATATTTCTTCACTTTCACATGGGATCCACAATCTCCAAATCATGTTTTTGCCATAGTGAGATTGTCAGACTGGCAAGTTTCCTATTTGACTGTTACTTATTATGGATTTCAGCTAGTTAGCTTGGGGTAAAAGGGTTCATTTTCCTCTCTTTTGCTTCTAGGTGGAGATTATAATATTTTTTTAAACAGGAAATGCCTACTGAAATGTGTCTTATTATGAATGTCTTAAAGATTGCAGTGATCTTAGGTTGCCTTAAAGGAAGGACAGTGTCCAGAATGAGGGGAGTAACATTGCTGCTGTCTTCTGTCCTGCTTGAGTCACTCCTAGAGCACAGTATGGTGCTCATTTGTGGATGTCACACTTTGGAAAGGCCATTGACAAGACAGAGAGCATCCAAAGGAAAGTGACTGACCTATACCATTAATGGGAACTGAGAATATTTAGCCCAGAGAAGAAAAGGTTTAGGGAGGACATACAAGCTGCCTTCAGGCATCTGAAGGACTATTGTGTAGGAGCAGACTCATATTTGTCCTCCTTGTCCCCAGAAGGCAGAAGAGCCACTGGTGAAAGTCATAGAAAGGTCTATTTGGACTCAATTTAAGAATAGACATCCTTAACAAAGAGAAAAATTCAAAAATGAAATGGGCTACCAAGAAAGATAGTGAGTTGCCCATCACTGTGGGTCAAGTAGAGTATTGGAGACGACTCATTAGGCAGGTGGCAGAGGAGATTCCTTACTTGGATAAGGAATTGCCCATGGACAAAATGAAGGAAGTGGGCTTAGTGTCCTCCAACCCTTCCAGTTCTGAGGCTCTGTGATTCTATGAACTTGATTACTTTACTGCAGTTGGGGGGGGGGGGGCACACTTTACTTTTCCTAGAAGTCAGTGTATTGCCCAATGCTCTTCCATCTCTACTCCCTTCAAACTGTTTTCTGAATGATGCATCAACAGGTTCAATGAGTTAGTAAGAGGACTCAAATTATGCATTAGAAGATCACTTATTGCTAGGAAAGTGAGTCGTTTCCGTGAATATCTGGCTGCTGCTTCTTCCTCCTATGCCCCACCTGAATCCACCATCCCTCCTTCTGAATCTAACAGATTCAACCTTAACTCCAATACTCAGCATTCTTGAGGAACCCACCAGAAAGCAGCCTATATGCTCTTTCCAGTCTGCATCAGCAAGACACAGAGAGGTAACCTAATTTGGGCTTGGCTGAACAGCTAGTAATTATGAAAGTCAGAGTTCCCACCCCCACCCCCATAAAATATAAGCTGAGGACAGAAATTGTTTTCCCTTTTTTGTCTGCATTTGTATAGAACTCTGAGCCCACCCAGGATACCTGAGCGGTTCTTTGGTGGAGAAAACTGAATATGTTATAGAATACCATTGGGTTATTATTCTAGATCTGGAAGGGACCTAAGGGACCACTTAATCCAACACTCTTACTTTATGAAGGAAGAAAGTGAGATCCATGAAGTTTCAATGACTTGTCCAGGTACTCTGTGTCCCAGGCAGGTTTGGAAACTAGTTGGTATCCTGTCTACTGTCCCAGGGCTCAGTCTATCCACTATGAGCACCAGCAATTATTTGGCAAAAAAACTGGCAAGTTGTGTATAATGAAACATCATCACAGCTTTCCTTTCCCATTCCCCACTTCTTATGGTCGACAATGTTGTAGCCAGAAATAATATCCGCTCCCTGTTTTGCTTGTGAAAGACACTAGGGATAGAGATGGCTCATAACTTTCATCATGATGTGGTGGGGTCCTGGGGTGTTGGCTTGAGAAATAGAACACCTAGCTTCAACTTGGGGGCCTTTCACTCCTTCCATGTGTGACCTTCAGCAAAGGAAGTAGCTTGACCTCAGTGTCCTCATCAGTAAAATGAGGGGATTGGATTGAAGGTCATATACTGTCTCCAACATTGAAATTGCTGGCCTTGGTTGATGAGGCTTTGTATTGGAGTACGGATCTAGAAATGAGGAATTCAAAGTTCTAAGACTTTTGCCATAAGAGCTTGTAGCTTTGGGCAAGTCTTTTCACATCTCTGCAACAGTTTATCTGTAAAATGGGTATAAATGCTCATTTAGTTCACCTAGTCATTAAGAAAATTAATGTGTCTTGGTAAAGCTTTGAGATCCACTGATAAGTGTTTGTACAGAGAGTAAGGCACACCCGTAGACTCCATCATGGTCCTCTCATAAATGCCCAGTGAACTCAGGTAACACTAGTTCTCAAAATGTTTAATGAGATTATTTGTGTCTGTGTGGAGGAAATAGCCATGTTCTGGTGAACAGTAATATTGACCCCAAAGTGGGAGCAATACATGTGTGTTATTACCATTTCTTAAATGAGATGCTTATGATCAAGGGACAAGTCAGTCAACATCTGGTGAGAACCTACTGTGTGTCAGACCCTATGCTAAGCAATGAGGACACTGAAAGGCAAAAGATGTTTCAAAGAGTTCCCAGTCTAACGGGAAAGGCAGCATGGAACCAAGGGGGGTGCTGTGCATACAGCCCAGGAACTGGAGTCAGGGAGACCTGAGTTCAAATCCAGGCTCTGACTCTGCCTAGCAGTATGACCTTCGCTGAGGCACTTAGTCTCTGTTTGCCTCAGTTTCTTCATCTGTAAAATGAGGCTGGCAATAACACCTACATTCCAGGTTTGTTATAAGAAGAGGGAATAATTGACAAGCCCTCAGCACAGAGGCTGTCCCTGAGCTACGTAAATGTTGGCTATTGTTGTACAGGAAAAGTGGGAACTCCTCAGCAGAAGGAAAGCATTACAAATAGGAGGGATGGGGAGGGGCTTCCCATGGAAGATGAGATCGTATCTGGGACTCAATGGAACCTTGGGGAGCCAAGAGCCCCAGGTGAAGGGGAGGCATTCCTAGGCACAGGGGACAGAAAGGGAAAACGGCTGGAGGTGGGAGATGGAGGGATTAGATTGAGAAGCAGGAAGGACACCGATGGCCCTGGATTAAAGTGTTCATGGAGGTGAAGAAGAGCCAAGAAAATGGAAAAGGTGGAAGTGAAACTGAGGTGCATTGAACACCAACCAGCATTATGATGCTTAATCCTGCAGGGGGCAGAGAGTCAGTGGAGTCTGGGTGGGAAGACCCAGGAAGGGGAGCTGTGGGACATGGTTGGGTCTGACTTTTAGAAAGACAGCAGACTGGAGTGGGGACGCTGGAGGCAGGCAGCCTCAGCAATGGGCTGTTGGAATAATCAAGGCACAAGGCGATAAGGACCAGAATTAGAATCGAGAGTTCAGAGGAGAGAAAGGGGGATATGTGAGAGTTATTTTGAAAATAAAATTGACAAATTTGATGGGGGGGAGAAGAGAGAGAAAGAGATGCTGGAGGGAGGAAGGAAGAAGTCAAAGACAACATGTGGGATGCAAACATGGATGACTGAGAGGATGGCGGTGCCCTGGAAAGTAAATAAGCAAGTTAGGAAGAAATATGGGTTTGGGAAAAAAGATAACAAGTTCCACTTTGGACATGTTGAGTTTGAGGACATCCAGTTTAAGACGTCCATTAGGGAGGTGTAGAGATAAAAGGTTAGAGGTCAAAGCAGGGTTAGAACTGATAAAGAAAGATGTGAGAATCATGAGAATAGAAATGGTCATTGAGTCTGTGAGAGCTAATAGGAGCACCAAATGAAATAGAACAGAAGGAGAAGAGAAGAAGGCCCTGGACAGACCTGTGGGACATTTAGAGTATGAGAGTTTGACCCAGATGGAGATCCAGGGGATTTTGGTTGAGAGGACACTGTCAATTTCTTTATCTTATCTCTTCATCTTCCACAAGTGATGTTTGCTCACTGGTCACACAGGCCAAAGGGCTAGCTCTGCCACTGTCACTTAACGCCTGTGGGCCTCAGCTTCCTAATCCATAAAATACAGTGATGCCTAAGGGGTCCTTACCTGCTCTCACTCTACTCTTCTCTAAGGGAGAGGCTAATAGTGCAATTCCAAAGGGCTTTTTCCCTGCTTCTTCCCATACTGCTTCTCTGTTGGCCCAACTTTAGAGGAAGACACATGGAGTTTATGAACGTTCTGTGTTCAGTGCCCACCCCTGGTTCTCATTGGCTGTGTGACTGCAGACCATCCCTCCATCATTGACCTCACATACTCTGTAAAACCTGTAGACTTTCCTCTGTGAGGCTGAAATCGGGAAGTAGCTGTTAAAGCACCCAGCAGGCTTCAGAGGCTTGTAGAAATGTCCATTGCTCTTCCTGCTGTGACTGGAAAGAAGGGAGTCCAGCCATGTGCTGGGCACTTCACTCTCCAGCTCTGAGTCCTAAATCCTCACTGTGGCATGCTTCCTCTCCAAAGGACTCTGAGAGCCTCTGGCTTTACCCCTGAGAACTCTGAGGCTCCCAGGGAGCCAGTGACTCCCTTGAGGTCACATAACTAACATGTGAATGGAACAGTGCTGGATTTGGGGGCCCTTCTCCACCATCCTGGCGCTCTTTGCTCAGCCCACAATGGAAACATCTTCATCTATCTAAAGCTTAGATTTCATTGGTGGGTCAGAATGAGGCTGTGGAGGCCTACCTGGACAGGTGGCCTTGCTGCGAACAAGGGTGGCACCAGGAGGGATTGTGCAACACATATTCTGGAAGGGATCACTCAGCCCCAGAATAGCGTGTGGATGACTAGTCGATAGAATAACTGTGTAACAGGCTGTGATGAATCTAGCCTGGGGTGGGGCAAGGGGGAGGGCAGAGTGAGGAGCTCCCCTAGGGCACAGATGCCAGGGCAAAAGCAAACTCTGCCATGTATCAAGGCTGCTGAAAGGCTAGCTTCTGATGAGGAAGGGGATGGAGTGTGGAGGGGATGACTGAAGAAGGGGAGTGGTTACTAGAGAAAGGGAAGGTTTCTGGGACAAGACCACAATTGCTAAAAGTAGGATTGGAGGGGGAGGAGCTCCTTGGGAGTGGGGTGTCTCAGGGAAAAAGCACATCCCAGAACGGTGCTGTATACCGTCCAGTACCCTCAACCAAGGTCCCAGCTGTCCTGCCCTTGTAATATATTTGGCTACCACAATCAAATCATTTCTAAGTTATATCAGTACTATCTGGATGTGATTAACTTCCTCATCTCTTTTTAAGACTGACTTTCAAGGGCTTATAGAAGGGCAGCTATGTGTCCCAGTGGATAGAGAGCTGGGCCTGGACTCAGAAAGAATCATCTTCCTGAGTTCAAATCTGGCCTCAGACACTTATTAGCTTTGTGACCCTGGGCAAGTCACTTAACCATGTTTGCCTCCATTTCATCATGTATAAAATGAGCTGGAGAAGGAAATGGCCAACCAACTCCAGTATCTTTGCCAAGAAAACCCCAAATGGGGTCACAAATAGTCTGACATAACTGATCAACAACAAAATAAGGCCTTCCAGCCTCCACAGATGGTTACTATGACTTGTGGAAACCTTTTATCTCTGTTTTCTGTCCCTTTGGAGAATTAGCTCCTTGAAAATAGAGACTGTCTTCCTTTTCTCTACCCTCAGCACTCAGTTCAGTGCTTTATGAATAGTAAGCGACTAATGATGCATTCTTCGTTGGTTCTTTCCTAAAGAAAAGCATGGCCTTGTGGCTATCCGTTCGCTGAGAAGTCTCTCTTTGACCTTGACTGGAGTAGCCTGTGGATGCCTGACACACAGTTGGTCATTGACCTTTCCAAGTGTGGAAGGAACTTCTTACATTCTCTCTCTCCACTGGCATGGCCTTCATCAATACGGTGGCCTCCACACCACTAGGTGATATCAGTGGAGGACAATCTAAGCAAAGCCAAATAAAGACTATTTTTTGTAATTGGTCTTAATGTCCCCAAAGAGAGTCATTTGGGTAGCAGCACTGAGCTAGCCTGAGAGGAATTGTCTGGACTTTGTGGCTTGTCCTGCAGTTCTTCCTGGCTAGAGGACTGACCCTGCAAGCTATGAGTCATTACTCTGGAGTTCTATGGTTGATGATTTGACTTAGGGTGTTTCCTATAATGGGCATATTTCAGGAGGAACATGGAATAATTATCTAGTGAAAAGGAAAGTGGACTTGGATTCTCTGTTTGCATCCAAGGTCCCTTGGAGAACCTGTGTTGGAGCCTCTGGGTACTCATTTGTAAGATGGGACTCACCAGCATGCTTGCCCTCTCCTCCTCCCCAGACTGTTGGGAGAGTGAGGAATGCACTTAAAACACAGCATTTATGAAGTGCCCACCACAAGCCAGGCATTGTCTGGGAAGGCTGAGACCATCACCACCTTGACTTTCTCTCTGCTCCCTCACACCAGCTCAATCTCTCCACTGATTCTCTCCATAGGTCAGACCTAGCCCTCCTCTTGTAGGGGCTCTTCCCAGTGTGGTCAAGATCTTCCTCCAGCCAGGAGAGACTTCCTGTCTCCTAATTGAAATAGCTTTGATTCAAGAAGATATTCGGGGCTTGATCCAGCATAGTGAACATCCAGATGTCTTCTCTCCAATAAATGTATCTGGCCTTAGCATCTTGACACTTAATTTAATTGGATTAGTTTAATCTGATGTCTTCCTGCAGTCAGCCCCAAATTAATGCCCCTTAAGCATGAATGTAACCTTACTCACCTGATTCAGAGCTTCTCTGCCTCTAGGACAATGATTCTTAACCTGGACTAACCCAAAAAAAGATTTCCAGGAAAATTTTAGGTAGGCTATGATCGTGGATGGGGAAAAAAAAATGGAATCTTGGTTTTCACTCATCTGTAATTGAAATTTAGAAATTCCCTTGAATTATTTTAAAATATTGTTCTAAGAAGTGGTACAGAGATTTTGCCAGACCCTCCTCTCTCCCTCTCCCTCTCCTTCTCTTCATCTCTCTCTCTCTGTGTCTCTGTCTCTGTCTGTCTCTGTCTCTGTCTCTCTCTTTCTCTCTCTCTCTCTCTCTCTCTCTCTCTCTCTCTCACACACACACACACACACACACACACACACGCACACACGCGCACGCACGCACACACACACACACACACACACACACACACACACACTGCTCTAAGACAAAATAAAAACTCTTTTGTTTAACTTTTCAAGCCCAATCCAAATTTCTGGCCTCACTAGGCATTCTTTTGCCTTCCACCCTCTTCTATCCAGTCAGAACGGCTTTGTCTTGGAATTTCCAAGTGGACACCTTGTGTTCCATTCTTTAGACTGGCCTTCTCCCATGTGTGGAATGCTCTCCCTTCTTACCTCTGCCTCATAAAGATCTTCCCTTCCTTCCTTGATGAAACTCAAGCACCATCCACACGAAACCTTTCCTGGATGCCCCTAGGTGCCAGTGCCCTCCTTCCCAAATGACTCTGTAGTTAGGCAGCTAGGGGGCACCAAAGTGCACAGGGCACTGGACCTGGAGTCAGGAAGAACTGAGTTGGAATCTCTCCTCAGACACTGTAACCAAGCACTTAGCATCTGTCTGCCTCAGTTTCTTGGACTGTAAAATGGAGATAATTATAGCATGTACCTCCCAGCGCTGTTGGGAGGATTAAATGAGGCCCTATTTGTAAAGCATTTCGCACAGTGCCCAGCACGCAGCAGGTGTCATTTGTTTAATTTTGTGTGCATGTGTGTTTGTTTTCTGCTTAGGCTGAATCTATTTCTATATGTCCTCATTGTCTCCTTCATTGGTATATGAGCTCTTTACAAACAGAGACAGCTTCATCCTTTATCCTTGTATCTCCAGCTCTTAGCACAGGGCTTCATTGTGCATAACAGATACTTAAATGCTTTTAGAGTGATTGACAGAAGGGCACACGTTATATCTAGCCCACCAAAAAAACATAAACACAAACAGTACTTTGGGGAAGGAGGAAGCAGCTGGAGCAGGGATCCAGGCCTCATGCAGGATGCCTGTGAGCTATCCAAGAGAAACCAATGATTCTAAAGCATAAGCTTCCAAAGTGGGCAATACCACCCCCTGGGGGTTGCTGGAATCATGGGGTGGTGGTGGTAGTAACCTCAGATGCAATTGGGGGGCATTGAATAAAAATAAGGGGATGACAGAAGCATAAGGAAAAGGAAGAGAAGAAAATTTTGAAAAAATATTCATCCTTGCTTCATCTATTGTGTAACAGAGTTAAAATCGTAGTGATTATATTATTTTTCCAAATAAATACACAAAATACACGTTATAACAAATTAGTGGTCAAGTCTACCTGACAGGTCTTAACAAGTGAGTGCTGGCAGGCCAGCAAGTGCGTCTGCAGTTGTTGGGAAGTCCAGCATGTGTTGGCAGGAACATGTGCATGTGATGACTTGTTTACACTATGATACTATGTGGTTACATGACACAATTTTGCATCATCAAAATTTCAATGCAGAAAAATACCCACAAACTTACAATAAATTGTTGGATTTAAAATGAGTCACTTAAAATAAAATATTCGGGGGGGGGGGGCACCGAGTAATTGTTTTAAGGGTGCAAGAGCTCAAATCCGTTTGGGAATCTCTGCTCTAAAGGGTGGGAAAGAGGGAGGAGGACATTTTAGGCCTGGGAGACAGTCATGACGAAGGCCTGGAGACAGGAGATTGTGAGGAGAGCAGAATACAGACTTGCCTGCAGAAGACCTCCCCATCACAATTCATTTCTGGCCGCAGTCTCACAGAAGGTGCCATTTCTATATCATTTCGAGGCCTTTGACAAGCATCAAGATGTACTAAATACATCATTATCCCTATGAGGAAGGGGGCTCACAGGGAAGCAAGGTGAATCTGCTTCCACCTGCCGGGTAAGCACTGGCCACTCCCAGTTCTAAATGGAGGGAGCCTTCTTTCCAAGCTAGAAGACCCCTTTCATGTGCTTTCTGCAAGGCCTGTCCAGGTCCAAGCATTCTTCAAAGGCAGCTCCAGGGCCCCCTCCGCATGATGCTTTTCCTTCTTCCCCACCCCCTCATTGCTAGGACCTCCCTTTGGGAGATTCCCTGTATAGTGTGGGCATATTTCTATGTGTCCCCATTGCTCTAATGCCAATTGCTCAAGGACTGGGACTGATACACTTTTTTTTTTGATAGACAGCATCTGTTGTATCTGACAACACAGTCTGACACATAGGGGATGCTCAATAAGATCCTGCGGACTGATCGGCAGCTCAGGCTCAGTTTTCTTATCTCTAGAATGGAGCCTGTTTCCAGGACTCATTATCTCACCTAGTAGTCTATGATGCTGCAAAATGATAATGAAAGCAAATGCCTCAGCTCCCTGTTACTGAGGATCATTCTTTCTGATTCAAATTCTTGAATCATTTTTTATTTTTTTTTCCACCTGTACATTAGGGGTAACGTATTTCACCTAGGCAAATTAAGGCTCTGGGGAAAATCTGGAGCCTCAGCTAACATTCATAATCTTACTTGGCCAAAAGGCCATCAGTTGTATTGAGGGACTTTTTGATAATAGGCGCATTCTTACAAATTAGGGGGGAAAAAGTGCAACAATAAAATAAAGCACATTTCTGTGTGATAAAAGGGATGCTGAGTCTTAGGATCTAGGTTTGAATCTCACCTTGTCTTCCCGTTTGATCTTGGACAAGTTGCCCAACATCTGCTGTTCAGTTTCCTCATCCACCAATCAAAGTTGGACAGTCTTTCCAATCATCAGAAGGTGCTTTGCAGATGGAATTGGACAGATGGAGAAACGGCAGGAAAGGGAGGGCCAGCGGTCCAGGTGAACACAGAGACTTTGATTGGCAGCTTCCTGTCAGTGCCTCCCAAGTGGGTTGGAGAAAACATTTCCAATGTTCAGGAAGACTAGGACCAAGGTTCCATTTGGCACCATGTGGATTTCCTCTCAGCGCGAGCAGAAGTACCTTTCCTGGCGCTGGCTGTAACAGTGTAACATGGCGGCAGTGAGGGGACTGGGGGGGGGGGGGCGAGAGAAAGTGGAGGCTGAGAAAGAAATCTAACAGAATTACATAAAACACTTAGAGATCATGGAAGGAATTTAATGAAACGCAGGGTGAATTTGGTCATCAGTTACTCAACCAAAACCCCAAGGCCAGATTGCATGGTGATATTCTTGTGTGCCTACTGAGGCAGAATTATGGGACAAAAGCCAGGAAACCCTTACCTTGGAGGACCCGGGCATCCTGCACGTCTTTTCTGTCTGAGTTTGAGTCTCTTTTAGCTACCTTTGGGATGGTTGACCCCAGGGCGCAGAATGCTTTCCGCTGGGGTAGAAAAACATTATGAAAACCTGGATTTGGAATCACAGAGGGAAGGTCTAGGCAAGGAAATAGTGGAGTCTGGTTTGGAGCTTTCGTTGGGTGGCTCACAGTCCTGGAGGAGGGACTGATTGATTCCATCTCTGAATCACTTCTTCACAAGCTGCTTCCTTGTGTCCCTCTGAGCGTGTTTGTTCAGATTGAGGTACTGGCCTTCACTGTTCTGATTTGTGATGGAAACAACCCTAGCTCTGCAGGTCACCTGTGGTGGAGTGGCAGACCCTAGGAATCACTGGCTGTGTGTTACAGTGGAGCTGGGAAATTGTAGGAAAAATGCTCCTCCAGCCCTGAAAATTAGGCAGCTGTCCAAAGTGTGGGCAGCAGCAGTCCGATGGTGCAGGAACAATCAGGAACTTGACTTTTTCTCCTTCTTTTCTTTTTTGTACCTATATGTGTGTATTTCCTTTAATCACTTCACAGATACCTGCTCCCCTCTTTAATTTTTTTTTCTTAGTTTACTTTAAGTTCATATTAACTTTCAGAAATGCTTTACATTAGTTAGTGAACTAGTGGTGATATGTTTTTCTTTCTTTCTTTCTTTCTTTCTTTCTTTCTTTCTTTCTTTCTTTCTTTCTTTCTTTCTTTCTTTCTTTCTTCCTTCCTTCCTTCCTTCCTTCCTTCCTTCCTTCCTTCCTTTCTTCCTTCTTTCCATCTCTCTCTTTTCCTTTCCTCTCTCTCTCCTCTCCCCCCCCCCATCTGTCTCTATCTCTCTAACAAGGGAAAGTTATACCGCTCTTACTCTGTCTCCTTGTTGTTGTTTTTTTTTTCTTTTTAAAGATTGGTGATAAGGAATTCTAACCACTTAATGAGATGGGAGAGGCCTCACTCCATTGGAGTGGAGGAGTCCAGGTGGAAGTTTGATGGATTGGACAGGTAAAGTGAACGGTCCCGCCCCCTTCATGCCTATAGTTGGGTATATATAAGGAAACCTTAAATTATGCAGGGAAAGAGAGAGAGCAAGCCTTGAGTGCTGTTATCTTCCTAGGAGAATCCTGCGTTGAGGGTCTTAGAGGGGGTGGGGGGGGTTACCAAAATCCTGGAGTCAGAAGAGCGGACAGTGACGCTGATCAACCTCCCTGCTAACATGCTGTACCTGGAGAACAATCCTCAGACTCAGTACAGTGAGGTAAGGGACTGCTGGGGACTTTGGCATACAACCTAGAGGTGTTCTCTTAAGTTGAATACATATGTGTATAGAGATACATATATGTTCAATATATAACATATGTATATGTATATCTTACTAGAGAGATAGCAAAAGAGATCAGTATTCAGGGTTCTTTGTCACCCAAGTCAAAGTTGTAGTAAATTACATATGGAAATGTCACCTTGGAGAAGGTTCCATGTGGCAAACACAAACTTTTTCACTCTGGAAAGTATAGGAGAAATATAATTTGATCCGTATTTATGAAGAAATATATCGTTGTTTTATTCTCCCTGGGGTGAGTTCAAATATATATGAGTATGTGTGTATATATGTATGTATGTATATATATGTGTGTGTATGTGTATGTGTATTTACATTTATCTGTGAGAACAGGCTGGGCAGTCAGAACTTCTTGGACCCCAAATGCACCAAAGGTTCCCATGTCCAGCAGCTGTCACACCAATGCATCGGCTGTGGCGGGATTCCTAAACGCAATAATCCCTGCATACTTGAGTCCTGCGAAAAGCAGCAAAGTTTGACAAGCAAATCCACTGAAAACTAGTGAAGACCTTAAAGCTGATCTCATCTCTTCTAACTGCTTCTGATCCTGGCCCTCTCTCTCAGAAGAGACTTGATAACTAGCACCTATGTTACCTGGTGGCAGCTGGGGAATTCCACAGGACAATGAAAGCCGGGAAGGATACATGCCTATTGATTAAAATCAAAAGTTAGATTCTTGCCCGTGGGGTGATAAAGAATGACCTGCTTGCATCTACCTTCTAGCCAAACACTTGTGACATCCGTTAAATAGGCTGTGAGTTAAAATGCTTGGGAGAGAGGGCTGGAGGACCCCCCCCGCAACCTCAAGGGCTTGAAGGAAGTCTCCTGGGGTTGAGGGAGGTCTCACAACAAGATTAGTTTACATTCCACAGAATAGAGCAGCTGTGTTGACATTAATCAGATTTTTTTGGTTGGGGGGGGGGGGACGGATGCTGGAGAAAGAGTTCAGGATTTCAGACAAAAATGCTGAATGCTTGTTGGTGGCAGACAGACAGGCCAGGCCACTTCCATCAAAATAAAACATTCTAGGGCAGTTTGAGAGGGGGTAGGAAGGGAGGACACCAAAGTTGGCACAGTTGGCCAGGGAAGGCTCATTGTTTGGGCTGTAGCTGGGACACCTGAGTTCCAGAAACATGATCAGGGAAATGTTGAGTGAGCAAGAGATGGACTAAGGAGCTCTGATTATGCTTCTGAATATGTTCTTGAGTATTTGAGATTCCCTCTTCTTCCTTCTTGGGAGAAAAAGAATACACTGGTTAATTCAAAATGTTGAAACTATAAAAGATGATAATTTTTTTAGAAATGAGTCAAGCTCCCCATGTTAAACTACTCCTGGTGGTGAAATAGCTCCTATGTCTAATGGCTGAAGTAAATCTACTCCGGGGAAAAATGAGGCCAGATCTGCCCATTGTATCTTTTCTGAGACTGTCTGACCCTCAGTAAGATATTGTCACGTTATTGTTCATGCGTGGTCACAATGCAGTATTTATAGCACTAAAACCCACAGGTTTTCCTTTTTTAGTTGTGTGGAGCAATAGGGGATTATATTTTTCTTAAAGAAAATTTCAAGTGTTTTAGAAACTCTAGTGACATTTTCCATCATTATCATTTGTGCGGCTTATGTAACATTGGGAGAAATCAAGATCAGATCACTGTGAAGTTAAATATTAAATTCATGAGACAGAAATCAGCTAAATCTATCAGTACAGTGAGCAGAGGTAATCTAAAGGCGTTGTTCCCTTCCACAGGGTGAACAGGGTCAGAACATAAGGGAATTAGAAGCAGGATTTGGAACATCCCACTTGCTTGTCAAAGTGTCATAAATTGGGCTAGCTTTATGGGAGTCCTTGGGTGAGATGGTCATTGTCCACCCAGATGATCTCTAGGTCCAGCTGCTGCTTGCATGAACTTTATTTAGGTGCTTGCTTTTTTGAAAGCATCAGAAAAAGAGTGTTAGGGTATACTGTGCACTTTGTTGACCATAGGTACTACCCAGATCCCAAGGTCAAGACTTGTAAACAGATTTTCTTAAACTAAGTACTTTTCTCAAAGACATATGTCCAATATCCATTTGTGAGGCAAGTTGCCAATTTCACCTGGGAGCTATCAGTGTCCCTAGAAAATATTTAGCCCAGAAACCAAGGGTGGCAGTTATGAAATTCCTTAGGAAAGTGATTATATTCATTGCCTGACACATCTTGAGGTCATTGCTGATGTTGGGAAGTACAGACCCAAGCATCTGGATAAACTGGCCTTGTCATCAGGAGGTAGCATGGGAAATAGACCAAACACTGGACATATAGGCCAAAGACTTCCTTTCAAGTTAAACTCTCTACCCTAAATACCCCAATTAAGCCAGATGACCTATAACTCACTTAATATTTTGGAGCCTCAATTTCTCATTTGTTAAATGGGAAGAATAAGGTATATGCTTGTTGTATCACATGTTATGAAAACAGTGCTTTGTAAACTTTGAAGGCCTAAATCAAGGTGAATTTTTTCATAAAAAAAAATAATAATGGTTTATCTCATTTCTTTCAGTGAGTCTACAGGAGATGAACTTGTAGCCTAATATTTTTATTCAGTTAAAACAAGTTATTCAGTTATTTCATCCACTTATTAAGTAATCGCTAGAATAATATATAATTTTATACATACATACATACACTTTATAGATAGATGATAGATCGATAAGGTGTTTTTTTTTAATTTTTTGTTGTGACAGGGTGATAATGACTTGCTCTAGGAATATTTTCATCCCGACACCAGTGAAAACTCTTAAAAGACTGAAATGATAGGAATGCTAATTAAGGAGATAGAAAGAGTAAAAGGAGACCAAAGCCGAGGAAGGTGATGAGTATCCTGAGAGTCATTATTTGGGGCTCCCTCAAAGCATCTTCTCTCTCACTACTGACCTTGTGGGCAGGGGAGTTAGAGGCTCCATAGCCCAGCATTTGTTGCCTACTCCCTCTCCACCCAAACTCCTGACCTCACCACTGGAAGCCAGGGGAAGCCTTGGGAGCGCTGTAATTGAACAGGAAGGCATTTCTGCAGACCTAAGGGAGAGAAGGACAAAGGCATAGGATGTGAGAGACCAAGTCTCAGCTTCTAGGTTCTCAGGAATCCTGTGCTTAGGTGATAAGCAGAATCCCCAGGATTTGATGTTAGACTTGGGGGAGAAATGTTTTTTGCTTAGTTTGTGAGGTGAAAGAGGAGATTGAGAACAGAAGGAGCCGTGTTAGCTGAAGATTTTTGCTTCTAAGTGTCTGTGTGAAAGACTTGCCTGGAATTCAGAGACATTCCCAAACTCACCATTAAGAAGAGTTATTCTCACCCTGAGGTGATGAGGGAGAGAAACAAACCTTTGTTGGGGAACTGTGTGATCCTGGAACTGCAAGAAACTTTTGGGATCACCTGACTACACCCTTTATTTTACAGATGAGCTGATGTTTTTTTTCTTTCTTTCTTGAGTTGAGAGGTATCTATCTGTATATAAATATATGTAGACCCATAGGTTATGATTAAACCATAAAAGCTAGAATTTATGTAGAGGACTTCCAAGTTTGTTAAATGCTGTATACTCATTGTCGGTTAGGAGTCTAGATCTGTCTCTCCAAACCTGTGAGGTACGCCCTCCAAGTATTCCCATTCCTATTTCACAAAGGAGCAAAATGAGGTTCAGAAACAATGAGTGACAAGAAGTGGAATTAGATTCTGGGTCTCTCCTGATTCCAGTATCAGTGACTCTCTACATGACTCTGGGGATTGGTATAACACGACATGTAATGGTGGCCAACCTGGAAAGCTCTGCAGGAGTACTTTAGTCTTGGATCAGAAGGGCACCATGAGTTGTCTTTTCCTCTCTGAGGCCAAACCATAGGCATTTAATAGAACTACCAGGCATTCTAGGTCAAAGCAAAGTACTGCTTTCTATGTGATCGTTGAGTAAGAGATTGGTCTAAATGAGGTGTTCTGTCTTTTAAAATGTCACTGGTTGTCTCCTACAATTTAAAAGAGGGGGAAAAACAGCCAACTTCCTATAGAAAGGTAAGATAGTTTGCACTTAGGAGTTAGGTAAAAACATATGGCTAGAGAAGGAGATAGACAAGAATGAGAGAGAGCAAATGGATAGCCCAAGTGATCCATCAACACGGCCTTGACATTGCCTTTTAAATGATCACATCTTGAATCAATTTTCTATAGAGTATTTAAGGGTTAACAAATGTAGGAGAATTCCCTGAGATTAGCAGTTGGCCAGGAGTTAAGATCTACACTGATGGAAGAGGAGTAGCCACTTCAGTTAAACCCTGGATTCATGGAAGAAATCAAAGCATCTTATTGTCACATTTGTGGGGGCATATGCAGAGAAGTCGGGAGACTGGAACATTCATATGGTCTATGAAGTGGAGTGAATTCCCACATGGAGCAGCAACCTTTACACTGTGCTCTGGTCATAAGATGGGAAGGCAGTGCAAAAGGAACTAACATTTATTGTACTGTACTAAGTGTATAAGCCCCACCCCCATGGTATATCTCAACCAAGGGGAAGAATAGAAGGAGTGCAGAAAGCTCAACACCTCACATTCTCCATTCTTGGGGGAAAAAAATAACTTTCAGGTATCATGTGTCCACGATAGGTCAGGAACAACTTCTTTGTATTTTTTTAAAGTTATATTTTCTTTTAGAGTACTTTCTGACTGGATTTTCATAATCACACTTTAGTGTGGAAAGACAAGGGACATGTAAGGGAGTTGAGAACAGAAATTTGTCGGAGGGATGCCCCATTGGCTTGTCTGAGTTTGGTTCCCAACAGTTAGCCTCTCTTGCCATTGAACTCTTTCTTCCTTCAAAAAACTTTTTTTGAAATTATAAACTGAAAAATAATCAACAAACTGAAACATTTCCATATAAGAAGACCAAGGAAGTGTCATGTGTAAGAAACCACACTTCCCAGAAATGAGAAGCACTTGTGAAGCACAGCCCAACTTGATTCTTTCTCTCTCCCCTTGCCCCCGAACAATAATGACAATAATACTCATCCTTTCTTTGGGTCTTAAATTAAGGTTTTTTACTTTTCCCTTGAAATAGGTTGCTGGTTGTCCTCATTTCTTTGCAGGAATGGTGGAATATGGCTAAGTAATGGTGCATATATTGTCAATCTTGAATGAATTCAGAGTCAATTGGTTTGAATGAATTGGTTTGTTTTTTCTTCTTTATCTACACTTGATTGCAAGTGATGTCTTATCAGGGGAATAGGGATATATTTGGAAATCAGTGTGGTCTAAAACCAAAGGATGTCAATATAAGTTATTAAAAAGAACAACACAGGGTGCAGCGGAGGAAAGGTGTCCCCGTGGACAATCCCCATGGATTGCCTTGATTGCCACTTTGAGAGTTGCTGGGCAGGAGCTGTATCTTAGGGAAAGCCCCTCCATTTCCATGTACTATCACGGCTTTCTGAGTTTCTCTGTCTTGATCATGAGGAAAATATAAACAGGTGCTCCCAAAGATATCTGGCTGAATCCTGAAAGGAGATAAGAGAGGCAGGTCAAGAAAGATCCTCAAGAGGTACCTCTTAGCATGGTCTGGATGTGCTGGGTGAACTGTTCAGGCC
This sequence comes from Pseudochirops cupreus, assembly GCA_028627135.1. Classification (NCBI taxonomy): domain Eukaryota; kingdom Metazoa; phylum Chordata; class Mammalia; order Diprotodontia; family Pseudocheiridae; genus Pseudochirops; species Pseudochirops cupreus. Next base: position 6,658,407 of record CM053580.1, on the reverse strand, counting down.
CTGGGTAGATCGCTCCCTAATATAAGAAAGGTCAGTTAGTAAAAGTGCTTACTCTGTTGAATTAAAAACAAGACAACTAAGGTCTAATTCCCTGTTCCTTCTGTTCATTCTCTGATCCAGAAGCAAAGTGGGACAATGTGACTCTAGATTCAGACTTTTCTCTCTGCTTTGAAAAATAGGATTCTAGAGACACAAAGGAGAGAGATTCGAATTTGGGGATCAGAAGACCTTGGGCGGAAACCTCATTCTCTTGCTTACCTGCAGATTCCCCTGGCTCACAGTGCTTTCACTTGTAACTTGAGGTAGATAGATGAGACCAGAGATGTCAAACCTGCTGTCAGGCCAGCATGTACCACTGAACAACATGACTTCTAAGGTCATTCCAAGCTGAAATACTTGCATGCTAGGGGTTCCCTGTCCACTCCAATACTTCCTCTTTCTAGTTATTCAATTAGACGAGTCACACATTAAGCAGCTGTTACGTCGGGAAGCCAGGAATGATAGATTGAAGTGAAGTGGAAGTTGAGCTCAGTATTTTACAGATGAGAAGACTGAGGCCCAGAAAGCGGTGGACACTTTAGCCAACATTGCATGAGCAGGAAGTAAGTGGCAGAGCTCATATGTGAAGCCAAGTATTTTGTCCCAAGATTCTTTCTAATGCTCCACACTGAGGCCAAGTGTCTGCCTGTTATGCTGTAAATATTGTGCTAGCATTTAGACGTGCCAGTATCAAGACAACCAGGGGGCTCCTTGGATATAGTACTGTGCCTGGAGTCAGGAAGATGTAAGTTCAAATCCAGCATCAAGAATGACCTTGGGAAAATCACTCAAGCTGTTTTCTCTCAGTCTCTTGATTTGTGAAATGGGGATAACAATAGTGCCTGACCTCCCAGGGTGTTGCAGACAAATGAAGTAGTATTTATAAAGAGTAAGCACAGTGCCTGACATGGGGTCAGTACTATTTAAATGCCAGCTACCCTTATTACCATTATTATTAATTATTCTTATAAATAGAATCAATAACTCTGTGCTCACCCTGAAGGGGGAGGACACAATAGCAAACATACAGATAAGTACACTAAAGAGAAAACCCTTGAGATGTAAGACAATACTTAGGCTTGATCACAGGGTCCAGGGAAATCAGAGCAGTGTTTATGGAGATGTAACACCTGGGGGAATGAACCTTGAAGGGATAAAGAGAAGGTGAAAACGAGGAGGCTATTCCAGGGAAACGGAAGGTGAAGGCATATTCAATGGTGCATTGATGCTGAGATGTGGCCAGCAGGGCTAGCTTTCAAGAAAAGGATTGTTTGATTTTTGTCACGGCATCCCCACGTCTAGTGTGATTACTGGTTCTAGCCCTAATTCCAAAGTGCTTAATAACTTTGTGTCATTGAATTATTGAAATTTGTCTACAAACATTGGATAAAAGATTTGACAAGGGGAAATTAGAAAGGAAGGAAGGAAGGGAGGGATGGAGGGAAGGAGAGGGAGAAAGAAATCCAATGAGAGAGGCTGAGTTCAGAAATGGTGAATGGAAAATGACTTTGACCTTGACCAAGATTGGACAGTGCTAGGTCAAGGATACACTTTACTTCAGAGGCAAATAGCTACCTGACATATTACAGCATGCATCAGTGCTACACTGGCCCTTGTCATAGACCAAAAATGTTTCTTTTCTCTTCTTGGATCCTCTGAAAGGAGCAACTATATAATATTAAGCCATATATTTGACTCTCAATGGGAACTCATGGTTTTGGCATCCTGGTCAGGAGCCATTTGGATTCTATCTCTGACAAAGTGGCATATGCTCAGTGCTGGGAGGAAGAAATCTCACCATTCGTTTCCTTTTGCCTTATTCTTATAGTCACTCATGTGCAGTCAAAGAGAGCCACAATTAAGCTGCCTCTCTAGGGTTACACGAAGCAGGCAATTCAGAGTGGGACAGAAGGACAAGATAGGCTTTTCTATTAGGTTATTTTATTGATATTCTGATTGATATATTGATGAGATGTCCTTGTCTTGAAATGAAAACATGGTATGTGATAGAGTTTATTGGTTTTAATATATACAGTATTTAGCCAATCAATAGTGATAAGTTTCATGATTAACAGAATAAGAAATTCTAGGCATTGCTTCATTGCTCAATGGTATTAGCTGACCACATCTGACCTTGCCCAGAGAGGACCCACCACTTCCTTCCAAATCTACAATTGTTAACAAGTCTCACCTCTCTTGTAGGTAATCGCTTTCCAAATATTTAAAGACATCACCTTGCTCTCTTTCCCCCACCCTACCTTCTAAGTCGTGGCTTGTGTTCCCCAGGCTCACATGCCCGGGTTCTTCAATTCCTCCTCAGCAGTTCCCTCACCAACCCTGTCACTTTCTTTGAAATTTGCTCCAGTTTATCAGTGTCCCTCAAAGTTTGGAGTTCATGTGTCAACACAGTTCTCTAGGAAAGGGGAAGGAGTGAGGGAATAAGCATTTATATAGGGCCTACTATGTGCCAGACAAACATCTTGTTTGATTCTCTCAACAACCTTGCAAAGTCTATGCTATTAATATCCCCTGTACGGTTGGAGAAATTGAGGCAAACAGAGTTTAAGCCGCTTGCCCAGAGGCACACAGCTAGCGAGTGTGTGAGGCTGTATTTGAACTCATTGCTTCCTGTCTATAGGGCTAGCGTTCTGTGCATCGTCGAATTTTTACTCTGTAGAATTTGTAAAAGTTCATCACTTGCAAAGAATTAGAGGCTGCTTCTGCTTGGCCCCAGAGGTCAAAATTGGGAGCGAAGGCTAGAAATTGCAAAAGGACAGACTTAGACTTGAAATAAAAACTGCCTCTGAATGAGCTGTGATCTACCTGGTGTCCTTCTCTAATATTAATACCAACTTAAGCTTATTTTTTCATGGTAGACACTTCAAAATGGTGACTCATGTTGGGCCTGGAGCCCATTAAAAAACCACTCTCTACCCCTACTCCCATAAATGGCTATCTTGCCATATCTCCCTTATGCTGGACTTGTACACTCATTTTTTTTTTTTCTCCCCACCTGAGTGCACTGCCCTATTGGGTTTCACTATCTTGGTTTTATCCTACAGTTCTCACCTGTCAAAGTGATTTTTGAATCTGTCTTCCAAGGTATTTGCTATCTCCGCCAGCTTTCCGTCATCTGCAGACCTGATAAGAGTCCCCTCTTTGTCTTCATCAAAGCTGTTGATGAAAATATTGAAGAGAACTAGATTGAGGAAAGTGTCCTAGGGCCCACCTCCCTCCAGGTCACCATCAATCCTTTAATCAGGGCTCTTTGAGTATGGTTTTTCAATCAGTTAGACATCCATTGGCAGCAGAATATTTCTATATCTTTTCTACAAGGTCTCATGATATTCTGCACATCTCATTCTTTGTGGTCTTTAGCATTTCTCTGTTCTACCAATGAAATAACCCTTTGGAGTTTGATTGAAATAAATATCACTCAGTTTGACCTGGAAAATACAAGACTCAGGGAGAGGGAGGATGTGGCTGCCTTTGAATTTTTAAAAGTTCATCATCTGCAAAGAATTAGAGACTGCTTCTGCTTGGCTCCAGAGGACAAAATTGGGAGCAGAGGATGGAAATTGCAAAAGGACAGATTTAGACTTAAAATAAAAGGGGAAAACAAGAAAATTTAAAAATCACATAGACAAGCAAAACTTATTGACAGACAAATCCAAAGTGAAATCAAATAACTTAAGAGGTGGTGGGTGTTCCCCTCAGTAGAAGCATTCTAGCAAAGTTCAAGTGACCACCCACTAAAGGCATAAAATCTGGTAGGAGAGGCTTCTTGTACAGGTGAGGACAGATGGCTGTGGTGGTACCTTCCAGTTCTGAGGTTCTCTGTTACTCTCCCTTCCAACTCAGTACGTGTGATGGTCTAGTCTACCTACCATTGCCATGTTCCTGCCCTGTAGCTCTTTTAGTCAAATACTGGTGTAGTACATAACTGCTGTTACGCTAATTTCTGTTCAGATGGCCAGGTCATTTACCTAATTGCCTCTGTCCTCCACACTGGTCCTGCAACCAATAGTCATTGGATGGACAACCGTGGGCTTTGTTCCCAGAATGCTTTCCAGTTTCTTTTTCCTTATGACTTCCTGGATATCTCCTTCCCTGTACATCTCACCATTGCTCTTCCTGGTTGTAAAGTGGGTTCCATCTTTTTATCAGGTTATTTGTCTTCTCCTTCAATTTTCGACATAGGAGCCTTTGGGTCAGTTTGTCAAAGGGCCTCCTACCCACCACATGCTATCCCCTTCTTCCTAAGATGTCCTCTGTGTCTGCTAAGCAGGAACACCAACCAACCCAACATTTGTTAATGACCCATTGCATGCCAGATTCTATGCAGAAGAATTACTTCTAATAAGTTTGTTAATATAAGGTGGAGAAAGTAAATGGGTTTTCTTTTTTGATATTTGGTAAAGTGTCCATCAATCAATCACACTTAAAAAGAATTAACTTTTCCTTTTTCCACCTTAGAAAGGAGGATAGAAAAGCCCCTCTTTCAGATTCATTGAGAACAGTGAATGGTAACTAAGCATGCAAGAGACAGTAGACAGAAAACCCTAATCCACGCACAGTCACTGAACATGAGATGATTCTATTCTTTCTCAGACCAAAGTAACTGAGTGGGTTCATTATGATCTCAATCGGAGAAATACTTACCATAAATTTTATGACAGTCTTGTACCATTGAGATGTTTCTCATGTGAGACGTTTGATTTGTCCCTGTGGGTTTGAGTTAGGCAAGCAGGTTCTCCTCCCCACTGCCTTTGGCCACTCCAATATTACTAAAGCAAAAGTCGTTCTGCTCCTAATGAGGTTACACCTCTAGGAGAATGCTCATAGCTGGGGATTGGAAAGATCCTGTCACTTAAGAAGCCAGTACAAGGATGAGGTAGATTAACAGGAAAGCCAGAAAGGCGAGGGGCAGCCAAAGTCCCAAGCTTCCACCTTTCTGTCCACTGTTCTTCTACTCGCCATTTGGAGGCATTGACAATTGGTCAGTGTTCAAAATCATCCTATCCTGGCCTAGCCATAGGGCAAAGAACGAGCATGGAGCTCATTCAGAGAAACAAGGAGTCAGCCCCACTTCCTGCCTTGTTTTGCATTTAAGCTCTTTCCCATGAGTAACTGAGGGCTTTGCTTTCATTTGATTTGCCTTTTTTTTTTTAATTTTAAAATACTGAGTCCCATCTTCTGTTTAATTTAAAAGAGTAATCATTCTCATTCTTCCCCCTGACCTTGGCCCAAGTTGATTCATTTCGCCTTTTCTAAGAATAAAGCAATCTCTGGGTGTAGCTCTGAGCTATGATTTCATACCATATTATAGGTGGCACGGTGGATAGAACACTGAGCTTAGAACTTCTTCTTGAATTCAAATCTGGCCTCAGACACCCACTAGCTTTGTGACCCTGGGCAAGTCCCTTCACCCTGTTTGCCTCAGTTCTTCCTCTGTAAAAGGAACTGGAGAAGGCAAGGATAAACCACTCCAGTATTTCTGCCAAGAAAACCTCACATGGGATCATAAAGAGTCAGATATGGATGAAACAAACAAACAGGAACAAAACAAAAACATCAAATTCAGTCTTAATAGAGAATGCTTATTACTAATGGGAGCTGGGGATGGAAGGGATGCTAGAGGTAAATGGCTGCAACCTAGCCATGGAATGTTTTGAGATGTGGCCACGGGTCAGTTTCAAATCATCCCAATTCTATCTTGGCTTAATCTCTGGAGTAATTAGAAAGATTTCCTTATAAAAAGGCAAAGGAGGGAATTCTGATTCAAGTGGTCATATGGTGCCAGAGGGGGAACTTATGAAACATTCCCATAAGCTCATCTGGAACCACTACAAAAGAAAGCCTTCTGCTTTCTGACTGCCTCAAAAGCTGCTAATAGATGGCACTTAGCAGAATGTCCCTGGGAGCACTGCCACCCCCTGAAACTAGTGAGAGCTCCTTCTTTCTTCCTTCCTTCCTTCCTTCTTTTCTCTTCTCTCTCTCTCTCTCTCTCTCTCTCTCTCCCTCTCCCCCTCTCCCCCTCTCTCCCTCTCTTCCTCTCTCCCTCTCTCCCTCTCTTCCATTCTTCCTCTCCTCTCAATCCCAGAAGGGAACATTCTCAAAGCCCTTCTTTCTCAGGCCACAGAAACAAAGGTAACTAGGCCTTGTCAAGTCAAATCAGTCTAATATACTGATATGTCATTGAAGCTATCCGGTGGAATGAAAAACGAAGCTCATTCCTCTCAGGTGCACAGCCAGTTCCTTGCAAGGGAACTGATTAGTTTTAAGAGCTCCCCAGTGTGACCTTGGATCACCCTAATGCTAATGGGCCTTCATATGAATGAGGTGGACAGGGATAAAGTGAGGAGTTCAGTATGGAGCCTTTGGTCTCCAAAATTCCTCAGGAGACCAAGAGTAGCTGGGAAGCCTTTGGGATCAGTGTCAGTAAGACTTTCTAAGAAATTTTCCTCAGGGCTTTGTGTCTATCTATTTGTTTCTCTGTCTCTATCATTGTCTCTCAGCTCTTCTCCATCTTCTCTCTCTCTCTTCTCTCCCTCTTCTATTAAAATACTGACAATCTTTGAAGATGTATTTTTTTTCAGGGTATATTTTTTTTCAGTGATCACATAGTTCTCTTTTTCTCATGTAGACATGTGATATTGTACACTTTCAAAAGGCGATGTGGTATTGTCAATAGAGAGGTGGCCTTGGAGTCTGTAGAACTGGACTGAATCCCCTATCAGACATTTCGGAAGCTTTCTGATGCTGGACAAGACACTCAGCATTTCTGATTCTCAATTCCCTCTGTGAAATGAGATTACTAATGCTCAGAATTACCCGCCTTCAGGATTTTGTCAGAGAAGCCCAGGGTTAGCCCTGGAAGGGCTGGCTGTTTGTGGCCATCTCAGCAAATCTGGTATTTTACTGATGAGGAAACTGAAACTCCCTGGGTAGAAATAACTTCCTCGAGGCCAGTTGACCCCCTTAATAGCAGAAAAGTGATCAGAAGCAATTTCAGGGCTGCCCCCTTGCAGTTATAACACATCCTGTTCCCCAGATAGAGCAATCCCATCTATCTCCAGACTTTAGGTGTCTAATTTAAAAAACAAAACCCAGAATTAAATTAGAAAAGGTCCTCCTTTCAATAATCCTTCAAGTGGAAAATACATTTCAGACATTTCTTTAAAAAAAAAAGATGCATCTATAGAAATGAGTCACTCCAAAAGCAAGTATTTAGTACATTTCACTTAAAACAAGCATTTAATAAGCACCTATGATGTGCCAAGGCATCGCACCTGGTGCGGAGCAAGAGCAATGATCCTTTGACTAGCTGATTGTACAGCACGTCCCCAAAGTCTTAGTGCAGCAAGGCCCCAGAAGTGCACATCTGCACCAAGATCAAGGTGATGCCCTGCATACGGTCAGAGACAGGATGGGTTGCTCAGGCTTGTAAATCTTGCCCAGCCTGGTATTTCACTTGGAGACTCCAACTGATTTCTTGGTCCTTCACCACATAAACTGTCTTCCTAAGTACTACACTTAGCTCTGTTCTTCTCCTCAGATTATGTATGTGGATGGGTTGCTCTGGGTAAAGAAACACACTGCTTCACAAACACTTTCTTTTTATTACATGCTTATCATTACTGTATTATTAAAACGTCATTTCTGATAAATCTTTACATTTCTTTCCGACCAAATGAAATGCTAAGTTTGTGCTTGCCATTACAGACCTGAGAGATGACTGGTGTGGGGGTGGCTGGGTGGATGGAGGAACCATTGGGCCAGAACAAAGGCTGTTAAGAGCCAAGTCTAGTTCTGGAGGCTGCCTTGCCTTTCGCTGAAGTGGAGCCGTCCATTTTGACTTGTGGTTAAAAGTGACAGTTTCAGGAAAGCGCCATACTGTCTAATGACACCACAGAGTAAATCACCAAAAAAATAGCTAATTGTCAATTATGACAGGAAGCCCAAACGTTGAGTAAGAGGTGAGCAGAAGCAAATTCGAGCTTGAACCTGAACTCCCAGTCAGAGTGCAATTGGTAAAGAGAGATTCTACCAAGGGAAGGTTTTTGTTCTAACTTTCAAGACTCAGTTTTCCATTGGAATATAAGCATGAACACCTAGTTCTCTGGACAAGTTATGAGAATTTGTGGGAGAGGGAAACCAGGAACCTTACCCTCTAAAAAGGTGAATCTATTTATTACTATGTTAAAAAAACAAACAAACAAACTGTAAGCATTGTCCCTGTGATTAGTCCTCTGTATTCACTTCTTGACTAATTTGGCAAAAGGTCAAATACATTAGAGAGAACGAGCCTTAGTTGTCCATCTCCCATGAAATTGTGTCTTAGGACATAACTGTTTCCTGATGTGTGCCTTTTTGTTATTGTTGTTACTGTCATTAAGAAGATCTCCCAATAGAAAATGAATCATTCCACGACCACAAAGACTTGTGTAGTTTTGCTGTCCTAGACAGGGTTAGACACAAAATCTTGTGTATTAGATAAAAGCACGGCTTTGGCAGATGGATGTGTGTATGTGTTTGTTTTAAGGGAGTTAAAGCTCATTAATAAACCTCCCAGCTAGGTGTGAGCTACAAGGGATTACTCACTTTTGGAGAATGACAGGACTGACTAGTCTTCTATCTGTTCCCATAGAATTCAGCTGCTGAGATCACAATTCCCACAGAACATAAGCAACCAACAAAAAGACTGAGGCTAAAAGCCATGTTGCTCCATTTGAGCAGGAAGAATGTGGACCAGGGAAAACCCATTGAGAAGGCATACTTGTCTCTGGAGGGAGGCTGTTTGTTTTGTCAACATCCTTCATCTCTGAAATGAGTACTTCTTAACAAGAGTAGAGTTGTAGAACTAGAAATGACAATAGAAAGAACACTGGTTTTGGAAACAGAGAATCTGACTTCAAATGCCTTCTCTATCTCTTAGAGCCTGCATGACCTTAAACAAGTCACCGTCCTTGGGCAGTTCCCACAACTGTAAAATCAAGTTGTACTAGATGACCAAGGTCAATCGCATCTCTAAATCTTGGAACCAGTGATGTTAAAATGTGTAAGCCATTGGAGAATCAATCTCCGTCTAAATAGCATTACTGAATTTTTGTTTTCATAGAATCTCTGAGCTAGAAGGACCCTGAAAGGTCAGCTTGTCAGTGATGTCAAATTCGAATAGAAACAGGATCATTAACTCCTACCTAAGGGTCCCTGAAGATGGCGTATTGACTAAGAAAGCCTCATAGTAATACTGCATATGTCCTGTTGCATTTTGATTTGTTTAGTTAAGTATTTTCAAATTATATTTTGTTCTGGTTCTGGCTTCATGGGAGTGTTGTGGGCTACAGTGCTGCCCAACAGGGCATGTGTTGATGATTCTGATCTAGTCCAAGCAAGTCCAAGACCATTACCCAAGCAAGAATTCATTCTCTAACTGGCCTCACTTTGCTTCAGTTAGAGGTGTCCAATGACAACAAACTATGGCTACTAAAGAAAAGATTAGAGATTCTGGAATACAACTCAGAAGCAATTCAAAATGTCCATCTTGTCTTTGAGTGTAAATTTTAATTGAGTGGTTTTGGTCCCACTCAGTTGGATTTACCAGTGTGACTTACAGCTCACTTCTAGGAAGAGCTGGATTCCTTTCTTGGTTTGTGTATCCATAGACAACTTTTCCTTTCTATATTAATCCTTCTCAATACTGATTTTTGAAATTGGCAACACCAATTCTTCTGTTGTCATGGTTTTCTAAACTCTTTCTACGGTCCAGCTCTGGAAAACTCTAAGAGCCTAATGAGATGATTACTGAGATGGTGTGTTCATTTCAGTGGCCGCTTAGATGGGAGCTGGTTACCTGCAAGGGCACGTTGTGGTTCCCGCACCTTGCTACCACAGCTCCGAGCTTGTGTGTTTGATCATAGCATCTACCCCCTTTCTAGGAAGATGGCCATCTGAGCCTGTGGTCATGAGCAAATCTTAACTTTCTTCTCCCAAGGCCGTCTTCCTTCTGCTTATCTGAATTCTGTTTTATACAAATGGAGTACAATTAAATTAGCCCCTATTGCTGATTTACTTTTTAGATCTGATTCTGGATTTCGTTGGTAGAGGCAAGTTTGGATGAGGAAATTCATTATCAAAGCAAATGGAAAACACTTTTGCAACTCAGCGTCAGAAAGTCCCAGGCGGAACTGTTACGCCTTCCCATCCCCTAATTGTTCCTTTGTTGGTTTGTAGGAAAGCGGGGAAGGAAGCCAAAAAGAAAGAGGGGAGGGGGGAAGGAAGAATGAGAAACAGAGAGAAGGAAGGGAAGGGGAAGGGAAAGGGAAGAAAAAGGAAGAGACTTGAAAGTGTCCTGTTTTTTCTTTTACAACAAGTTGGGAACTTGACCATTGCATGTTTGTTTGACCTTGAAATTTCAGAATTCTTGGGTTTGGCCTCTTGGTCTCTAAACTGGGCTAGGAAAAATACTGACATTTAAAGAGTTTCTCCAGTACCACCTCCTACATGAGACCATTCCAGACAGCCCCCAGTTATGAGCAGTTCTTCGTTCTTGAAATGACTTTATACATCCATAAATATACACATACACACATACATGCATACATATATGCACATATACACATATGTGCATGTATACCTATACACACATATACATGTGTGTGTATTGAATTGGTCCATGTATATGCTACAACGTGATAGAAGGCATGTGATGAATGTGTATTAATATGAATTGAATGGTGGCCAAAGATGACTCCCCATCTGACTGGAAAGTCTTAGGATTTATTGCATTTTCTTTCAGCATAGTTTTGCAATGATGGCCTCTCTGAAATCACCTTCCTAGAATCATAGTTCATTGTTTGAGAGGGAAAGGGACCTTATATTTCCTCACTTCCCTTCCTTTTTTCTTCCACTTGCCTTTCCCCTTCCCCTCCCTTCTTTCTCTCTCTTCCTCCCCCCTTCCCTTTTTTTCCTTTTCTTCCTTCCTTCCTTGCTTTCTTTAATAGATAAATAAATGAAGCCCCGTAGTTGATTTCAGTTACGTTTGGGATCTGGTTTTAACCTCAGAACATCTCCCACTTCCTGGCCTTTCAAATACTTTGTCTTACATTTGTTGACACTGTTGTCCACCTGGTAATTGGAGCTCACTGCATGCCAGCCAGCTTTAGGTTTATTTGTCTCGTCTGAGGTCTGATGACATTGAGTCTTTTAGTCCACCCCCTCCTAAGTTATGGAACCTGATACCACAGAGACTCTTAAACACTTTGTGTCAAAATGCGGACGCCTGAGTAGCCTTTCAGCCTCCATCCTCCTTGGGTTATGGACATTTCAATGCCACAACCATTTAATGGGCTTCACGCCTGATATTCAGATAAAGGTCATTGTTTTTCTCTCATATATGTATTTAGAGTTCACTTATGAGATCAAAAATGAACCCCTTCATCAAAAGCCATGGGTTAAGATCTTACAAGGAAAAGAAGAACAGGAAAGTAAAGATAGAGGCTAATTTGGGAGACCGTGTAGCTTCATAACTGCTTCATAATCCTATTAGAGGAGGCCCTTTGAACTTGCTTTAGAATATGCTGATATATGTTCTAGACCTGAAAATAGTCTTTAAAAGAGAGGGGTGTGTGTGTGTGTGTGTGCGTGTGTGTGTGTGTACAAGCACACTATTCAAGTATAAAACAAACTACCATTCCTTAATGCAAGGCAGCTGGGGTAAGACCAAAAAATGACAAGTATTTTCCCCTCAGGCAGCTCTTGTTGAGGACTCATCATCCTGTGGGGGGAAGGTGGATGGAGGAGGGGGCTTGGAGGTGGAAGGGTGCTGGAGCTCCCCAGAATAATGACATTGCCGAGTCAGGCCACAAAGCATGGGGAGGGGGAGGTGCTCCTAGAAGGGGACTCAGAACCCAAAGAAAGCCCCAGCAGTGTGAGCCACTGTCGTCTGAGACGAGAGCAGAGGTGACATGGAAGCTTCCAGATGTGTTGCTGCCCCAGCAAAGAAAATTGTTGTCTCCAGCTGGGGGAGAAATCATCAGCCTCATTTCCTAATATTTTCTCCATCTCAGAGATAGGATTAAATAGGAAACAATCATCACGATATAGCCACTTGCCCCAGGACCATTTGTGTCTATCTGAACACAATCCAAAAAACAAGAATGAGCATACTGTTATTATTACTCTTATAATAAAATGTTACAACACGGTTTTAATAATATTTCCAAGTGAATTTCTGAGTTCAAAATTGTTGAGGGTAATAATAATTGATGTATTATTAACAATAGAGAATGAACTTACATGTTAATACTTATATATAACTATAAAAAAGCAGTCACTGTACCCACCTGTGCAAAAGTACAGAAGAAAAAAATGTCCCCAATCTGGCATTTATAGAATGTTTTAAGGTTTGCCGAGCACTTGACAAGTATCTCATATTATCCCCACAACAACCCTGAGAAGTAGGGGCTGTGATCATCCACATTTTACAGATGAGGAAAGTGAAGCAAATGGAGGTAAAGTGATTTGCCAAGGGTCACACAGCCAGTGAGTATCTCAAGCCAAATTCCAACACAAATCTTCCTGACTCTAGTCCAGTGCTCTACCAACCGCTCAACTTTAAGAGTCTTTTAAATCTAAATGAATAATGGTAGCGTCAGGGTTGTCACTATATGGACCATATTGGGGGAAAAAAAATGTGATGAATGAGATAACAAGGCAACCATGTCTGAAGCGCTTTAGGGTGGAGAAAGCATGTCCCAGACAAGATCTCAGCTTCTCCTCACCCAAATCCTGTGTAGTGGATGCTGGGATACCCTTTTAAATAGCTTGCTCAAAGAGAATTGGCCTAAAATTCAACCCAACCTTCCTCTTAAATAAAGGAATAAAGAAACCAGGATTTAGGGAGTGGGAGTGACTTCACAATTAGCTGTACAGCCAGCCAAGACTGAAATGAAAATCCAGTTCTGTGGACTCTGTGCCCAGCAGTCTTCCCACTGTCCCTCACCTAGCCCCAGGGACAGGCAACATCTGGCCTCAGCAGTCGCCTCACCCCCAGAAACTATCTGTGACTTAGAGCCTTTCCTCTAGAGAAAGTTTTTTTGGGGGAAGTAACAACTTCCTGAGACAAGGAGAGGACCTGATTGTTAAAGCACATTTTAAAAGATTAAGTTTAAACTGTCCTCTCTCCCCACCCAGTTTTAACCCTGCTTATCCTTTGGTGAAGGGCTAGGTCAGGCCTTCTAAAAAAAACAAACAACCCCCCAGACTTGGTTATCGGCCCACAGGCAATGGGGCGGGGAGGGGGGGGGGAGCTGGGATAATGGCAAAGGGAACTTCAAACAGTCCATTATCTCTCTGTAAGGCAGGAGAAAGGAGGGGCGGCTTCTCAGTCTGCTCCAGAGGGAGCAGCTACTAAGCACAGTGTGGGGACTGCAGGTAACTTTGTGTGCTGCACACAGATGTTCCATTTCCTCCCCAGTCAGGGAAAGTCCACTCAGTAAATACCTGAGGAGAGCATCCAAGCCACAAGGGCAAACTCTGCCTGTCCAATTGACTTATGACACAGGATTCCCGAAAGGCTGGAGTAAAGACTATTCTGCAGAAAACCCAGGCCTGCTTTGCATGACTCTTAGGGAAAAGTGTTTTTGTGAAGCCAACAAACCTATCTTAAGACCCAAACTCCTGCTGTCCCTGAGGGAAGATTGTTTGTATGGAGGAGCCTTGGTAGAACAGAGTAAGAAAATTGGGGTCTGCCTCTGATGGACCAAGTGACCTAGAGCAAGGCTCATCACTTCTCATGGCCTCGAGGTTTCCTACATTCGAATTATAGGAAAGGAAGGGATCATAGATTCTTACTGTGGGGATAGCCAGATACATAGATGGATATACATAGATAGGAAGAGAGATATATGGATAGGTTAATACATAGATACATATATAGATGCATAGATGGACAAATATGTGGATACATATATAGATATATGGAGACAAAGGTGATTACTTGGATGGATACATATATAGATACATGATGAATACAAAGATGGTTCCATGGATGGATACATATATAGCTAGATGGATACATAGATGGATACATGGGTAGCTATAGGCAGATAGAGGGTAGATATAGATATAGATATATGGATACGTGGATGGCTACATAGATGGATACATGGATGGATACATATATAGCTAGATGGATACATAGTTGGATACATGGGTAGCTATCGATAGATATAGGGTAGATATAGATGTAGATAGATGGATACATGGATGGCTACAGAGATGGGTACATTGATAAACAGATAACAATGTCAGTAGAACAGGTTTCCTTAGAAATATCTTGCCTCTTAATTTTGCAGTTAAAAATACGATTGTGAAGAGAGGTCCTTGGGTTTCACCAGACTGACTGCCCATCGGGCCCAGGAAACATGCAGAAAGGCAAAGAACCTTTGAATTTTATGGTCTCTTGGGCTCTTCCAAAGAGTCTGACTCTCTGATTCTCTGGCTGTTGTTGGGTTTTGTTTGTTCATCAATCAACTGATCAACAAGCATTTATTAAGCATTGACTCCATGCCTAACATGGTGCTGGACACCAGGGATATAAATAATGATCATGTGAATCATAATATGCAATGTTAACAATAGTATGTAGCAATACTCATTCACATTGATGTAGCATTTGGGGTTTACAAAGGGCTTCCTTACACCAGCCCTGTTTGTTGGGCACAGGTGATGTGACCTCTGGAAAGGAAGGGGCACCTCTCCTTAAGGTCTGGGAAAGGTCTGGGAAAGCACAGTCACTGAATTTCAGAGCTGCCTCTACTCAGAGGCCAATTAATACCTGAACCAAACTGTCATTTTCAAGCACTGGGCTGGTAGCCATCCAGCCTTCCCTCCCTCCTTCCTGTGGGAGCCCATTCTACTCCCAAGAGAGCACTAATAGTTTGGAAATATTTCATTTCCTAAAACTTAAATTTGCCTCTTTATAACAAACTTCACCAATTATTCTTATTTCTGTTTTCTGGGGCCAAGAAAATGTCACTTCCCTCTTCCACCAGGCAGCCTTTCAAGTGCTTGAAAATAATTATCATTCTTTCCCCATCCCCCAAGTCAGTGAGTTTCAGGTTTAAAAGATAGGCTCATAATTGTATTCTTTAAGGCTTATGGTTTAATGACAATAATGTAGAAAAAAAATCACAGAATCTGAGACATGGAAAAGATGTGAAAAGCTCTGTAGTCTATCCTACAAACAAAAGGAATCACCATTCTAACATACTTAACAAATTTGATATCTGCTAAAATAAGTCGCTTGGTCCTTTAAAGCACCAAAAATGGAGCCAGGGGAAACATGAGCCCCCATCACTGTCAACTAAAAAAAAAAAATGAGTGGGGAAGATGGTGCTCAGCCCTCACAGGTAGGCAGAAAATGCAAATGGATGTTGGTATTTGTCTACATTCTATGCAGCTAAGGAGACTGTTCTGGTTATGCCCAGAGTTTTCCAGTAATAATGACAAGGAAGTAGAAATTGCCTTCAGACTAGACTCCCCAGACCATTGCTTAAAGATACGATTTTGGGGTTCCCCTTCCCCTATCATGACATAATTTTGATTGCTTGGAATAAATACAGCAGGTTATGTGCAACATGATTGAGGATAGTATGCATTTTCTTATGTTCCCTGGGATTCAGATCTGACTCTCCTAACTCCTCCTTGTGTGACTTTGGACAAGTGCCTTGAGATTACTGGGTCTCTATTTCCTCTGGATTCTATGACCTCAAAGGATCCTTCCAACTCTAAATCCCATGATCTTTACCAAAGTCTCAATTCAAGGCGTTCACTCCCTTCTTGCTCTTTTTGGTTGTGTGTGTGTGTGTGTGTGTGTGTGTGTGTGTGTGTTTCTTTGTTTTGGTTTTAGACTGAAATTACAAAGTATCAAGCTGCTATTGTGAATTCAGAAGAAAGAAACCGATGGCATTTCTGTGCTGACAAAGCTCTTGTATTAAGTTAGAAGAATCACTAGGGTCCTTTGAGCTTCTCAGAGGGAAAGTGTGTCTGTCCTCCCTCTTCCAGATGAGAGCTTTTCATCAGAATATCAATAGCCGCACACTAGGTTTTAACTTGCATTTGACCATGTAGTCACTACAAGCAGACTGCAGGAGTGATGGGGCACCCAGGGCGTAGCCTAGGAGTTTGAAGATCATTTAGCCCAAGTCTCCCATTCCACAGAGGATACTGAGATTCGAAGGATGTGACCTACTCCAGTCAAAAGAGCTGGGAGGCAAGCTTGGGATTCCCAAATAATAAATCTGAAGATAGAAAGGACCATTGAAGACACCTAGTCCAACACTCTTGTTTTCCAGATGAGGTAACTGAGCCCCAGAGAGTGGAAATAACTTGGCCAAGATCTCACAGGTAGTAAGCATAGATTTGAGGCAGATTTGAAGTGGGGTTATCTTATTCCAGAGTCAATCATTAGATAAGAAAGATGTTGTTGAGATGGAATTTATAACTCTAAAATAATAAAATCCTGGGTTTAGTTGCATGTAGGAGGACCCTCAGAAGTCATAGATGTTGAACTCTGAGGGAAATTAGAGGTCACATACCCTTCATTTTAAAGATGAGGAAAGAGAAGACCAGAAGTCAGGACTTCCTCCAAGCTACCCAAGAATGAAGTAGGGGAGCCAGGCTTTGACCTCCAGTGCCCAGAATAGAGCTGAGCAAGAGAGACTGGTTCAGAAGTATATGAGAATGGCAGCTGTGGCATACCTCCCCTGTAAAGTGAGGGGTGGGTCCACTTTCAGACCCACCAAAGAAAGCCTTTCTCTACCTCCTTGATATGGGATCGGGGTTTAATGCCTGGGGAGCCCCTGGCCAGTTGTGGAGGGCCCTTCCTCTCCTTTGAGCAGTATGGGAAGCTCTAAGGAGGAGGAGGAGGAGGGTAGTGTGCTGGGCAATTGGGCTCTGCTGTGCCCTCTCACCCACCACCAGCTCTCTCTGGAGGGGAGCAGTGAGGTCCAAGCAGGTGTGGCCAGCCCCAGGCCTTTTTAAGGTAGCACTTCTGGCCCCCTTGGCTGGCTCCTCCTGGCCTTTGTCCTCTTATCTGACTCTGTCAACACTAACTATCTCCCTTTAAATCAAAGGCATGGGCAGAGTAGGAAGCCTTGCCTTTTACACACATAGTTTGTGGCCATTCACTTCTAAAATATCATTTCCTACAGCTGCTGGATAGCTGCTCCCCACTACCCCACAACAGCACAAGAACCCTCCAGGCTGAATTTTCTTGCAGTCCTTTTGAGGCCTCTGGTGTAAAAAAATCTGCTTCAATTTGGGCTGCTTTAGCTTTCCACTTTGGTCTCTTTTGAGATTTCACGGCTTCCTGCAAGGCTCTGCTCACAACAGTGCCTCCTACTGGAGCACCTCACTCACCCTACCCTGCCATGTCAGCTCTATTTGCTGTATTTTCTCCACTGCTTTTGTTTCCTTGTAGCTCCCAAAGGGAGAGGCCATCACTGCAGGTGGCCTTTGTATTTGTCCTGGGTGCCTAGAAGAGTGCTTGGCACATGGCAGAGGTAAAAATAGAGGGGAGTTGAAGGTGCTTTTTCCTCTAAGGGGTCATCTAATTTGATTTTGGTTTCCCCTGTTTTTTCTAAACTCCCAATTTGAAGGAAGGAATTTAAGAAATGAAAGATCCCATTCCTCTTCCCTTCCCCTTTTTCAACCTAAATGCCTTCATCATGTAACATATTAAGGAGAAGAAAAATCAGGTTTGAAGTGCTTTTGGGAACTCCCCATAGAAACCCCCCAAAGAGTGTCTGCTGTACAGTCAGCAGCCAGGAGTGGGCAGCTAGCTGGCACCATGGAGAGACTGTTGAACTTGGAACGAGGAAGAGCCGAGGCAGAAGCCTGCCTCAGACACTTCCTAGCTGTGCTACTCCGGGGAAGCTACTTTTCTGCCTCAGTTTCCTCATCTGCAAAATAACAATAGTAACAATAACTCCCCCCCACACCCCGCCCCGGCTGTTGTGAAGCCCACTTTGCAAAAGCTCAACCTGTTGTATAAATATTAGGTCTTGTTGTTGTCATGACCTGCTTGTTGGCTGCATTTTACGGCATCCATGGAGTGACTAGATGGTCTCAAGCCTCAGATCTGACCGAAAATGTAAACTTTCAAGAAGAGTCAATGAATGGTCTTTATTATGACCCCTACTTATAAGTGATAGTTCCTGCCTTTTTTAAACTGCCCCTCCCCCAATATTAGGGGCTCACCTCTGGTCTGAAGGGACTCCTTTAGAAGAAGAAAATTCTCACGAATGAAGACCATTTTCTTCGGGAGGATTGTTTGTTTAGAAGAGGGGGGAGGGAAGGGATGGGCAGACGTTGGTTTTGAAAACTGTGTCTTCTTTCTTTCTCCATCCTAGTCTCTTGGGGAGAGGAGGGAGACTTAAAGGACTGTGTGCCTTTGTTCTCCCCAGCCCTCACTCCATCCTGGGGAGGTGAGGAAGGCACTTCAGGCATCTAGGAGAAGGTTTTGACTGGGGTGGAGGGAAAGTCCCTTTGTCTTTCTTGGCAGGGCTCATTGGTTCCCTAATTGCCCTGGTGTAGAGACGGCAGCACGTGCCTGGGGAGGCAGGAGCTATCTTCTGCTCTGAGCCAGTGGGGAGGGGTTGGCCTATGACCCTCACCTTGAGCCTAAATCACAGCCTCTTTCAACTGCTGCTGGGGGGGGGGGGAGGGGGAGGAGACAGACATGGGGCTGTGATACCCAGGCTGAGTTCTGGCTCCGTGAGGCGGGAGGGCCAGGGGCGGGAGGTATGGGCCTCCTTGTCTCACCTGGCTTGTGCAGGGAGTGGAGGAGAATCTGAGCTGTAGGAGGGAGGGATGGGGGAGAAGTGAGAAGGTGAGGGGACACAGAACAGCTGCTCTTGTCAGTATGGGGATAAGTGTAAAGAGATTAATAGTTATTTAAAGAGCAAATGGGGACGTGGCATTCAGCATTGGAATGTGGAGGTATAAATGGAATGGAATGGGCATGGCCCTGGTAACATTTAGACAGATGGCCTTAGGATTGAATGGAATGAAAAGACCCACCCCCACCCCCAATACACACACACACACACACACACACACACACTTTATGGAGACTTAAAGTTGAATAAAATCCCTTTTACAACCATCTCCCTTAAGAGCCCCAGGGCTAAGAGCTCCATGTTTGGAGTCAAAGACTTGGGTTTGAATCTTGCTTCTAAAACTTTCTCATTTTATCACTTAACCTTTCTGGTTCTTATTTGCTTATCTGTTAAGAGGGGTGAGTTGTCCTCTATGTCGTTCTAAGCCTGCTAGGTTTCTCCTGCTTGAGGCCACATACATGGGAAAGAAGGTTGGAGTCAGCAGCAGTCCTGGCACCAACACTTACTGTCTCCAGGATCCTGAGGAAGTCATCTCACTTCTAGGAGCCTCAGTTTACACATTTGTGTCATGGGGACAATGATAGTTCCACCATCTAATTCATAGAGTTATGATGAAGAGAAGGGACTTGCATGATTTTCTAAAAACTCCTATTTCTAGGCTTCCAGGACTCTCTTTGAAGCTCCTGTGTTTCTAGGGCTAGAATGTGAGGTGTCCCGAGCACTTTCCATTGGTTGAGCTCCACTGCTTCTTACCCAAACCAAACCCTCTGAGGTCTGCACTGGTTATTGTCATTTCACAGATGAAGCCATTGAGGCTCAGAAGTTTGGGCTTCTGCCTGGGAGTGTCAGAGCCAAATCCACTGGGCCTTTCCCTACCAAGCGTTCCTTCACTAGAGATTCTTCTGAGGGTTGGCCAGGGGAGAAGAAGGCCCAGTCCCTAGAGTATGGACGTGGGTGGAGAAGATGGGCTTTCTGGTCTTCATGGTTATCCAAATGTCAGTTCATGATGATCACATATACCTTCAGCCTCTCTGGCTGACATCATCCGTGCCTCTGATGACTGACTTTCTCTAGGCGGGTAGCACCAAGAGCCCAGCTCTTCTCTGCAGGTCGCTAATGGCCAGTCCTCTCTTCTCTCTCCCGGCAGCCACAGTACACAAACCTGGGGCTCCTGAACAGTATGGACCAGCAGATCCCAAATGGCTCCTCATCCACCAGCCCCTACAATACGGATCACGCCCAGAACAGCGTCACAGCGCCCTCGCCCTATGCACAGCCGAGTTCCACCTTCGATGCCCTGTCGCCCTCTCCTGCCATCCCCTCCAACACAGACTACCCTGGACCTCACAGCTTTGACGTCTCATTTCAACAGTCCAGCACCGCCAAGTCAGCCACGTGGACGGTAAGTCAGTGGTTTACCTTTTCTGGCATTGCCTCCTTGTCCACTGTCACTTGAAGGCTGTAACGTTCTGGTGAGGACTCCACAACCTCAAAAAAGGCCTTGTGGTGAAAACAGAGACCCCTGCCTCCTTACACAAGGTCAGGCCCTTTTCACTTGGGGTGCTGTTTGTCTTTGCTCCATAGATTTTGTTCCAGCAGGGGGGATTCTGATCCAGAATCCAACAAGATCTTACTGCCGAGAGAGGACAGAAGTGACTTTGCTTTTGTTTCTTTCCCTAAACCCCAATCCTTGGCACTCTGCTTGGCATGTGGTCATCTCAAATACTTCTTAATTGATTATCTATCAGTTAAGATATTAGCTGCCTATTCTGTGTCTGGCTCTGCAGTAGGCCTTGAGGATTTAAAAACAAACAAACAGAACCATCCCTGCCCTCAGGGAGTATCCTGCCATAGAGAAGATGTGTGTGAAGAGTGATGCTGACTTGGGGAATGAGAATGCCTATTCCTAAGGCACTTTCCAATGCACTGGGCACGTTTCTTCTAGCCCCTGGGTTGGGTTGGTTAGCCAATCTTTCTCAGCATTTTACAAATGAGTAAATAGAGGCTCAGAGACTTGACTATGGTTATACACAGCTGGTAAGTGGGGGAGCCAATGTTTGCCTCCAAATCTCTCTCACAACAAGGTTATCTCTTGGTTCTGCACCAGATACCTCCCTTTACTCATATGTGGAGGGGAAGGATCTGTGATTTCAGCAATGTGGAGCACTCCCTCCACCAGGGAGGTTTCAGATCATCTTTGTCTTAGCAGATGGAGAATTCAGTGGGTTCTAGATATTAGATCTGGAAGAGACTTAGAGGCCTCACTTTACAAATGAGGAAACTGAAGCCCAGAAAGGTGAAATCTTATAGAAGTTCACAAGGCAATCAATGTCAGAAGTGAGGTTTGAATGCTTGCTCCCAGTGACCATATTGCCCTTTTAAATTCACTCTTTGTTTGAATTAGCAATGATCCAACGTTCACAAAATTGGATCATTTTGTCAGTCCCTTTTTCCTGATTACTTGAAAGAATCTTCTCAATTGGCAGAGATCCTTTGGCTGTTCACCAGAAGGTTAGTATCTGTCAATGACTTCTGCCTCATATGGTGTCAGTCTTTGTTCGGTGTGTTTGCAAAGCTCCCTGGCATAGAGGGGAACTCCCAGCTTCCTTAGAGGAAGCACAACACACAAGAGAATGATCATCCGAGCAGATCAGGCCCAATATCCTGGAGGCTCTTTCTGGCCAGTTTTTTTCCCTACGAAATACACACATACAAAGTTCAATGATACATGTGGGTAAATTAGGCTCCCAGTAAACACCGAAGACCCAAGTTCAAGTTCAGGCCCTGCCCCTAGCCAAGTAACTGTGGATGAGTCACTTAACCGTTGTCTGCCTTATGGAACTGTGAGTCAGGGATGAGAATGGCCCCCACCTCCCATGTTCGTGAGGCTCAAATGAGATCATATTTGTAATGTGCTTCTCCCAGTGCCTGGCCCATATTGGCTCTTAAATATGCTTATGCCCCTGTCTCATGATTATAATAATAGTGATAATCATTAACATGTTTGTGGTTTGCTAAATGCTTTGCATATGTTCTGTCATTTGATGCTCACAGCAACCCCACAAGGTGGGTGTTATAATTATCTGAGAGAAGCTACATGCCTTGTTTAAGCGCACACAGCAGGTGAGCATCAGAACCATCAGAACCATTGAACCCACGTCTTTCAGACCCCAAACCCAACCCTATTTTCTCCACCACCTAGATGCAATGACCAGGAGCATGTGCATTACTCCTCAGGTTCCTGACCCTTCCCTGGTTGGTGTGAGGGGATGAGTAACCCAACTGAATCAGAACAATGATTTAACCTGTATTCAGGACAGGAGAATGGAGTCCAGATGGTGTAGCCTGGGTGCCAGGCTGTTCAGCTACTGGCTGCCTAATTGCTGGATGAGAAGCCCTCATTTATATGACTGTGTACAGTGTATAAAGCCCTTTGTTCATGATAGATCTGGGGGGCAGGGAACTTGATTCATTCATTGGAGCTGCTGCTGGAATTTCTCCCATAACCAGGGAATGGGATTTGGTGGCATCAGCACAGGCCCACTGCTTTGCGTGTACTTCCTGCAGGCCCTTCTTTAAAATCTGCAGAAGAAACAACCTTCCTTTGGTTTGAATTCACCTCTCATCACCATCTCTCTGCACCAAAGTGGACTTTTCCAAGGCCTGAGCTCCTCAGCTCTTGAGGGGTGTGCAGTTCAAAGAGACTCCTCCCCTTTAGTTGTTTAAATAACAGAGGGATGACATTCCATCCAAGTTGCTGCCATGGGAATTAAATAATTGCTTCAAAGTAATTACAGTTCTGCAAAGTACTTCACTTAGCCACACAATTCAGTTTGGAGGGTAGCTCTATATTTCTGCCTTTTCAACTCATAAAACTTACCCAAACCAAGTCACAGACACGCAGACATACGCACACTCATTTTTCTCCCTCTTCCCTCACTCTCCTCTCTCACCTTCCTCCCTCACTCTTCTCTCTCTCTCCTCCCTTCTCTTTTTCTCCTCTTCTCTCTTCTTTTTTCTCTTCTCTTCTTCCCTTCTTCTCCTTCCACTCTGCTCTCCTTCCTTCATCTCTCTATCTTTCCCTCCTCTTCCCTCCTTGTCTTTTCTCTCATCTCTTTTTCTTCTCTTCTCTTTCCTCTCACATCCTTCCCCCTTCTCTCCTTTCTTCTTCTCTCCTTTTTCCCTTTATCTCTTCTCCTTTCTCTTGCTCATCCTCCCTCCGTCCTTCTCTCTAGTCATTCTCCATTGAACTTCAGAGGAAGAAGTGCAGGGACTTATTTTTCAAAGATAAAGCCCTTGCCCCTAGATCCTTAAGGGACTGATAATGTCTATTATCTAAATGTAGAAATTGAGGAAAGAGATTATGTTTAAATGCTCTTCAGAGTTGGGAGGAGACCTTACAGAGCTTTTGAGTCTAGGTGCAGAAAAAACCCAGCAGGGCACCCACCCAATGATTTTTCCCATCAGAAGCATCTCCAATTGGAAAAGCTCCCAGAATCCCAGAATCTGAAGGAGAAGGAACCACAGGGGGTGTCTAGTTCAAATTGTGCCTAAAGAAAATGCCTTCCTATGATATGATTGGTCCCTATTCTCTGGTGGATGAGCCCCAGTGACAATGACCTTATGACCTCCCATTGCTTAGCACACTGCTGGGCACATGGGAAGCTGGTGCTTAATAAATGCTGATTCCTGATGCTGCTTATTTGACCCTACATGGCTCTGAGTGTTAGAAAGTTTCATTTTCTTCAATATTCCTGAGATTTCAGCTCTCTCTTCAGCCTCCCCACATTGCCCCTATACTTTGACCTCAGATTATTCTCTTGACCAATGAGGGAGTTTGGAGTTGCACAGGTAACCCTCAGGACACATTTAACAGCAAAGAAATAAATCTGACTTCTTCCCTTATTTGCTGAAGAGGTCACTTAGCCAAGGACAGTGGAAAGGACAGTACATGATAAGTATGCATATAATTGTTCTCCCCCCCACACACATACACCAGTTCTGGGTCTCCCCTTCCCTCTGACTCTATGTTTGCTGGTGGTGACCTTCCTGATAAGCATCTTGAGAACATTCTGCTTGGCTGGCTTTTTCTTTCTATGACAGCTTCACTTTGGGATCTGTGGCCACTAACAAGAACAAGTGGGAAGGTGTGGGAAGCTTCAGCTAGGGCAGCAGACCCTTCCAATAGGAGTTGCACTGATGCTCTCGTGGGTCCAATCCATGCCCCTTTGCCTCCTCTGGCACTGTCAGGAACTGAGTCTGGCTCTTCTCTTTTCAGGTTATTTGTGATGTAAGGCAGCATGAGGAAACCTGACAGAGACCCTGGAATCTAAGACCGATACTCCCCTTTGAGAGAATCTGATGGGGAGGGGGTTAGGGGGATTATGAAGCCCAGCTCCATCCCAAAGACATGCAGGTAGAGTTTTCTATGAGGAAACCTTTTAGCAGTCTCCTTTCCTGAAGCATTCTGGGGAATGCCATTTACATAGGATCTCCATATATGTATTGAACCTTTTATGCAGCAACTCTGGGCACTTGAGAACAACCTGGAGTTTTCCTCTGGCTGATGGAGTTAGACCAAACCTTTCATTTGCAGGAATCTGTTTTTCATTTGAGTACAGAGTCAGTAGTGGCCCTAGACCCTACCTATAGTTCTTTGTGGGTAGAGCTAAGGTATGTTATCTCTCGTTGTTCTAATACTTCCCCAAGTCTCAGCTCCCAGCAGCACTGAGGCTGATAAAGTAAGCTCCCCAAGCGCAGGGGCCCCTTCTGCCTTTTGCTCTATCCCCCCAGCTAAAGCACCAAGAACGTACTTCATTCTTATAAATCAATTCGTTGATGTGATGAAAAATCTTCAAATGTAAAACTCGTGGTTAGATTGAATTACAGCATCCTAGAGCACAGTAACTTCTGCAAGGCTGGCTGCTAGCTCATTTCCTCCTCAAACTATCTTCCACATGTTATATTTATGTGTGTCCTTAGAGATGTACATGATCTCTTCCCCCCCCTGACACATAAACTCCTTGAGGTCAGGGTCTGTTTTACTTTTAAACCAGGATCCCCAGTACTCACCAAAGCCCATGCACATAGATTCCAAATCTCTTTCCATTAGACCATATGGTCTCATTTACTCATTGTCAAAATGGGAAGTATGGACTCATCCCTGGAACCAATAGTCCTACTATGTGTTGATGAGGTCTCAATTTGCACTAGAGGGAAAGTAATATGTCCACACTGGGGGCTCTACTGATGACATCAGAGGATTAGACCGAAAGTCAGCAGAACAGCTATAGAAGACAAAACCAGCCTAAACCTTTGAGTGAGATTCCAATTGGCAGCCTGTTGGGGGATCCATCGTCAGGATGAAGGGAAGGATCATTCACACTTCAGAACTTTCCCAGAAAACAGAGAGGAGGCTAAAAAGCACACCTAAGAGGCTCATTACTAGGTTGTCAATTAGGGAATTAGTCGGTCCTCTTTTATTAATCTGAGAGATTTATCTTTCACGGTATTAACTGAAGCTGGCATTTAAATAAAGCATAGCTACCTACAAATGGATTTTCTTGTTCATTTTCCTACACTAAATTACTTCCTTACCTTTTAATGGCTATAAAATATAATTTCATTTAAAAAACCACCTTAAACCTACAACTTTAGTTCCTTCCCAAGAAGGGGGGCAGGTGGAGGGATAAGAGAAGGCTCCTAGTCATTAGATATTTTATAGAATGCTCTCAACCTCTGAAAATGGCCCAAAACAGTCATCAGAAAAGAGCAAACAGACAGAGAATTTCATATCTACTTTCTCAGTTCCCTGGCTGACAGTTTATTTTTAATTGGCGTATGTATATAGGATTGGAGGGGGGTGGGAAACTCAGAGAAACTGAGGCATAAATGTCACAAATGTCTGGATTATTTGTAATGATCCAAAGAAAATCCAATGTATCATTAAACACAGAAAAGATGACTTAAAATTAAAGTGAGCTGGGAACCCCCACTGCATGTTATTTGTCAGGGCTTGTGGGATGAATACTCTGAGTGAATTCCAATCTGTGAGGTTCTGATCATCTTCTAGCTGAGCTTGAGAGAATGGACTGGTCAGATCCTGACATTTGCCCTTGATTTCCATGGCTAGTTCCAGTGGGTAAAGAACAGCTCAGCCTTTCTCATAACCAGAGATTTCAACATGGGTGACTGGGAGTTAGTTACGGCAAAGTAACACCCACCCACCTGCATCATCTTCCACAATGGTATCAACAGTTAGGAACAGCTTTAGAAAGATAGATAACACAAATGCTCCTTTGGACCATTGTAACTAAAATGAGTATGGAGAAGAAAGCCACCAGGAAGCTAAAGAGCTCGGAGGCCCTGAGAGATTGGATTGGGATTTCTCTGGTGGTTGGAGCTCAGTACAGGCAACCAGGAAGAGCAGATGTTGAGCTAAGTGTCTTCAGAAGAGTGTGGTCCCATGGTGGATGAGCAGATAAATGCCTTTTATTAGACTCCTAGATGCCCGAGGATCTGGGTGCCCTTTGGAAGTCTCTCCTCCACGTTCAATCACTTCCCATGTGTCTGTTATTATCCAGCTATCAGTTCCCTATGCTGCTGCTAAACTAAGGGGCAAATGGGACAATTAAGTCAGCCAGGGAGAGGAGTAGACACCAATTTAGCTTACATGGCCTCTTGGACTGCGCTGGAATGAGCCCTCTTACTTGGCTGTACTTCGGAGTCACAGGACCTGAGCTAGAAGCCACACTCTGACATTCACTACTTGTGTGACTTTGGCTGCCATACTTCATCTGTTGGGGCCTCTGCTTCCTCTCCTCTAAAATGAGAGGGTTGCAATAGATCACCTCTACAGCCCTTCATGATTTGGGATTGCTTGACCACCTCAAAGACCCAGAAGCCTGCCTCTCCTTGAAGAGATTTTCAGAACTCCTGGAGAGCCATGCAACCAACTTGTGGTGATTTCAGAGAGCTGCTTTTCCAAGGAGAACTCCTATTTCTTGCTCATTAAGAGAAAAAGTTAAAAAAAAAAAAAGGTTAAGGTCGTTACAGTTAGAAGCAATCACATCTATCTAGTCTTAACCAGTCATTTTGCTGATGAAGAAACTGAGTCATTTTGTTTTTATGACATTCTTTGTCTGAGATCACACGGATTAGGAATTGACCCTAGAGACCACATTCTAGTCTAATTTTGCCAATAAGCTTACTGAGGTTCATAAAGGTTAAATGAACTACTTAAGGCCCCACAGGTAATAAGTAACAAAGCCAGGATTTGAACTCAGGTTCTCTGACTCAATATCTAATCCTCATTCTTCCACGTCACACTGCCCTCTCAATGAAACAAGGGCTAAGAACATCTGGCGGCCCAGGGTAAAGAGGGGCCACAGAGCACCGGACTGGGAGTCAGGAAGACCAGAACTTGGCTTGGGCACTTCTTGTTCTGTACCCTATGCAAGTCCTCTATGGGCCTAGGCTTCCCCCTCTACCAAATGGAAATTGAAATGGCACCTACCTTCCAGAGTTGTTGTGAGGACCAAAAGAAATCATCTTTGTAAAGTGCTTGGTAAACCTTACATAGGATAATATACATTATATATATTATATAGTATAATATCCTACACTCTACATTGATTTTATTCCTACCATGTACCAGGCATGGTGCTAAGGATTGGGGTTAGAAAAAGAGGCAAAAGCCAGCCCCTGCCCTCAGGGAGCTTACAATCTAATGGACAAATGTTTATGATAAAATTGTTTTTTGTTGTTACTGTTGCCAACTTTGTCTAGATATTTGGATATCTCATGATGTGAAAATAACATGGTATAATAGTCACGGATGGTATTTCTCCAATGTTTCAATACTTGCAAGATATTTTATGTGATTTGCTCAGTGGAGAAATTTCCTTAGCATTCTGAGATGCAGGGGACACAGGGCTGGGCTTGCAGTCAGGAATACTGGGTTTTGGAAGTCAAAAGGGCTGCTTTTGACACATGCTAATGGTGGATTCATTCTCTTGGAAAGGGAGAGAGATAAGGGTTGGACAGATAAGCCCTGGGGGCTTCTTCCAAAACTGAAATTCTATGAATTCTAAGCCTCACAACAGCCCTGTGAGGTGGAGACATGCCATGATTCAATACGCCCATTTTAGAGATGTACAAACTGAGGTTCAGTGAAGTTAAATGATCACAAAATGTCACTTTGGGAGGCAGGACACTCTATGCTACACCATGATACATCCTATAGGTCATCAGCCTTGAACTCAACTTCCAAATCTCTACTTACAGAATTGGGAGTTTCTTGGGGGAAGGAACCCCCATGCCTAGCATAGTACCTGCTACATGCTTAATGAATAGTTATGAATCGATTGTGTGACCTGGGGCAAGTCTCAGTTTCTTCATCTGTAAAAGGAATGGGATGGAGGTTGTCCTTAAAGACCCTCTTCAGCTCCCATGGTTAGCCTCAGAACTAGCGCCCTCTCTCCTAGTCAGGTGAGAAGCACAATTAATTAAGGGTTCCTCTAGTTTGGGTTCTGTTTGTTTGCTTTCTTGGGGTGGTTTCCATGTGGTGTTAATTATAAAGAATGATGATTGTTACACCTTGCGGCTCCTCCTCTCCATTGGAGAAAGACATCTGACAGTCTCCAGGAGAGTGTGTCTATTTAATTAGAACAAAGGCTCAAGGAGGACTCCTGGGTCCTGGGGCAAGTCACTGTCTCTTTGCCAATCTGTTAAATGGGTGTGATAATATCTCCCTCACAGGGCTCCCATAAGGCTTAATTAAGGCTTGTGAAGTGCGGTGAACTGGAACAGTGATCTACCAGAGAAGGCAGAGTAAAGATATATTATTATATCAGCCTTGCTTATTGTTTTTGTCTTCCCTGTCTAAAAAAAATGTTACAATCCAAGTAGAAACCTTCCATACACAGTGTGGATGAAAGAAATGCCTTCCCAAATCCACCCTCTCCTCAAAGCCAAGCCAGGTGTGGACATTGACTTCCTAATCAAATGCTTGCAATTAGATCTTGTTAAACCTTATCAGATTTTTCTTTGGTACCACCTTGGAGGTTGTAATGGCAGAAAAATATCAGCATCAATTATAATTGGTGATAAAATGATAAAAAATTAAGTGAAATTAAAATAAAAATTTAAAAATAATAAAAAAGGAAAGAAAGAAAAAAAACCCCTCACTTTCATCTCCTTAGTGCCTTAATATCTACAAAGCACTTTGCTCACCACAACCCCTGAGGCAAGTAGCCCTCTTGTATAGAAGAAGAAATCAAGTCTCAGAGAGGTCAGGTGACTTCCCCAAAGTCGCGGTTTGGGACTGGTTGAACAGCAGGGTTCAAGCAATAGCTATGAATGGTTGGGGTCAGCTTGCAGGAGGTCTATAGTGGAGCGCCTCAAGGATGTTTGCTTGGTTCCTGATATTTAGTCAGAGAAACAGGTTGTGAGCTCAACAAAGCTTCAACGAACCCAAAGCTGGAAAGGGAAGTTGAGGAGCAGCCTGGTGCTGTGTGAGAAACCCCAGGGGGAATCATTCCTCAGCTTGGCTGAGTGACCGTCAATGAAGATAAGTAACTTCTCAGAATCTCAACTTTTCCATTTGCAAAATGGAGGCCACACTTAACTACTTAACCTCGCAAGCATTTTGGGTTAGTTGTTGGTCAGAGTGTCCCAGCTTATTAAAAGCCATGTTTCCTAACTAACTGAGTCTAGCATCGTATCCTACCACAGCCTTCCAGTACTCTGTTCTTTCAATGAAACAATGTTGAACTGGGAGATCAGCAGCCCTGGGTTTGGTCCCACTTCAAACACTTGCTAGCTGTGTGACCCTTCCCTAGTCACTTAGCATTCATGTCAACTGGGAGCAATAATGACTAAGACCCCCTTCCCCTAGGTATTGGTGAGGATTAAATGAGATGATATATATCAAATGTTGGCTAACCAAGCTGTAAAAGGCTACGTCATTTTGGTGGGGTGGTGATATTAGCAGTATTATTTACAGAAAAAGTTGAGATTAAATGACTTGTGTTTGAACATTTAAATGAAAGTGTAAAGTGAAAGTGAGATAAAGGAGAGACTTCAATAGATAACTGTTATCCTAGGGCAATGGCCAAAGACTATATTTCCAGGAACTCTCACCGAAATCAGAGTGACATCTGAGGAAAGGAGGGGGAGAGAGAGAGAGAGAGAGAGAGAGAGAGAGAGAGAGAGAGAGAGAGAGAGAGAGAAAGAGAGAGAGAAGAGAAGATACAGAGGTACAGAGACACAGAGACAGAGAGGAGAGAGAGAGAAAGAGAGAGAGAGACAGAGACACACAGACAGAGAGAGAGACAGAGAGACAGAGACAGAAAGAGGGAGAGGGAGAGAGAGAAGAGACAGAGAGGGGAGAAAGAGAGAGAGAACTCAACACACACACACATACACAGAGAGAGAGAGAGAGAGATGAAAAGAAAAAATTCTTGACTTTGATTTAGTTTAGTTTAAAACAAACACACTTCCCTTTCATATTTAGAAACAAGGAGACTAGTAACTAAAGATTCCAGGCTGTCACTGCTTTTTTTTTCTTTTTAATGTCTCTAGTCCTGGAGGATAAAGAGTGGTTTTATCATCTTAAATCAATCAAATTTTCCCAAAGAACCAGGGGGTAACATGGAGGGTTTAGTCCTTGCTCCTAATCAAAAACTCAGCTTTCAGAGATGAACACGGTCACATCGTCTTTTCTCTCTAGATACAATTTCTCCACTATAGACAAAAACCTCCCAAAGCTCTCCATTAGGGAAGCTTTTCAAACGTTTCCTTCCTGCCATCTAGCCTTCCGAAGACTTCACCAACGTCTTGTGGTAGTAGGAGGTACCAGAGAGCTTGCCATTAGGTCCTCATGGGGTTTTGACAAAGAAAATACTTTTCCATCCCTGTTTCCACATCCATTCTTCTTTCATCTGCTTGTCTCCATTTTCTTCTTTTTTTCCCCAGAAGAGCCAAATTTGGGGACAAATACAAATGGGAAAGGTCTCACCGTAGGAAGTAGGAAGAAAGCCCTTATTCTTTCATATTGATGGGGAGCCTGGAGAACAAGGGAAGGGGAGCTTGGGTTCATCAGCTTTAGGGCTGGTGAAATCATCTCTCCCTCCTCCTGCTTCCCAGGGTCAGGAGCTTGAGACCCTGCCACAGAAACCTTTAAATGTCCTATTCAGGAAATCCAGAAGGGAAATATAGCCTTAATTACTTTTACAAATTAGAAATGAATGGAGAGGCAAGATATTGAAAATTTTTCTTCTTGTTTTGGACAGCCCAGGGCTTCCATTTTCCAAATAGATTATTGGAAGAACAATTTTTTTTTCCATGAAAGGGGGAAGGGAATAATAATGATGATAATAAATAACACTTATGTAGTAATTTAAGGCTCGCCCAGTGCTTTACACAAATAATATCATTTGATTCTCACAAAAAAAAACTTATGAGGCAGAAACTATTATCCAAATTTTACAAATGGGGAAACTGAGCCTGAGAGGTTAAGTGATTTATCCAGGGTCATGCAGCTAATAAGCCTTTGAGGCAGGATTTGAATTCAATTCATCCTGACTCCCAAATGTGGCAGTCTAACCTCTCTATGTAGAGGGACCTCTTCATAAAGTCATATATAACTTTCCCTCTTCCCAAGTTTTTTCCTTTGTATTTTTCAATTGCATCTCTCTGGGATCGCTGGCTTCCTTCAAACTTCAGGTCATGGGTCCCTCCCTATGAAAATCTTTCTTGAACCCAGGCACTTGTTCAATGTTCTCTGTCCCTCTTCCCCAAATTATCGTTGATGCCCTTACCTATACTTGGAGTGGAAAGAGTGATGAATTTGGTTTGAGTCAGAGGAAGGGTCTGGGATTGACCACCTCCTCTGATGTGTAATACTACCAGGCCCTGAAGCAATTGCTTCACACCTACTGTTTCTTTCTTTGTAAAGTAAGGGGGTGAACTAGTGTCCCTTATGGTGGTCTGGACTTCTGTGAGTTGTTGCGATGGGTTCCTTCAGAAATCCATAGGAATCCCCTTTCTAAGGAGTTTGGAAACATTGGACCATTTCTCAATGTGACCTAACCATCAGGTTTTTAAAATGAAGGCTACATTCAGCTCCCAAAGTTCCCACAAGGTTGTGCTTCTTAGAGGCTCCTGTTCTTGGTCTTAATATGATTCCACCTGATGAACAGGATAGCCTGGTAAAAAAGAGGAAGTCTTCTAGACTGCTCATTTGACAGGTGAGGAAACTGAGGCCCAAGTCAGGGAAGGGACTTGTCCCGGGTCTGACAGCTGGTCAGTAACAAAGCATTGATTCCTACCCAAACCCCCTGGCTCCAGATTCAGGGTGCTTTTCATTGGACCTTGAACATACAGAGATGACCAGAGATGCTGGGGAGGGCTGCTTCTTGGGCTAAAGGTCTGTACCCAGCCCCCTCCTCAGGCATGCAGCTGGGAATGCTCCAGGAAGTGGGAAGAATTCCTCCCAGGAGTAACAAGTAGGCTGAGTTAGCAGGTCTGAGCTGGAAGGCGCCCTCATTCTGTCATGAGATGGTCACAGGTTCTTTTCTAAGGTCCCACTGCTCGCCTTGTCATTGACTTAAGACTAGAACCTAGAGCCTTCCAGGTGGCCTACTCCCCACCCCCACCTTGTGGAGCTATCACTGCTGGGGAGAGATGCTGTGGTGAAAAGGGAACTCATCAGAAAGGCCTCGGCATAGAACTGATCCCCAGAGTTATGTGTCAGAGATGCTCCATCACTCCACGGACACAGGCTAAGTAGGCTGACAGGTGTGATTTTTTAAATGACATTTTTAGAGCTTGTTTTGAAGTTAGCTCTCTAATGCACAGCTGTGGGCCATAACGGCACCATTGTCCCTAGTACATGGATCTATTTAGACATCGAGACCAGAAATCACAGGGCCAGAAGATGGTAGCAGAGGAGGGTGACCTGGCTGGTCTAGATATGTGGTTCTTTAAACTCCAGGGACTTTGTTCACTCCTCAGCTGTAACGAATTTTGAGATGAGTAAATGGTAACATGAATAATAGCAGCTTTCACAAACTATTTTGCCTTTATGACTAAGTGCTGTGGGCATTTGAGGTGAACAAAATGACAAATGATGTGAGCAGCCCAGTCTCACTCACAGAGAAGTTGTGTGTTCATGCACTGAGGCCTTTCAGACACACACACACACACCAACTCATCTTCCCCACTCCCACCTACTGCAGACAACACATGGCTCCCTGGACTCAGCCTGAAGGTACCAGGCTGAGGGGAGCTGCACGAGAAGCCAAGACCCTCACAAGCACGTAGGTGGGAAGGAAGGGATTCTTTGGAGCCCCCCCAAGGCAGAAAGATCTAGGGTCAGGAATAAAAGTCACCTTTCTTTCTGCAGAAAATAGGAGCACGCCTCCAGTGTGGGAAGAGGCTTGGGCTAGTGTTCTCAGCTGTCCCTTCCATCTCTTCTTGTTACTGAACTTTCAGTTGTACAACAGCCTCTGGCCATTTGCAAGGTCACATTAGCCTGGCAATTTGGGGCTGTTATGCTGCCCTAGTAATCAATGCTTTTGAAATGGACTATTCAGCATCCACGAATGGCCACATTTCAGATTAAAA
Source organism: Pseudochirops cupreus (assembly GCA_028627135.1). Classification (NCBI taxonomy): domain Eukaryota; kingdom Metazoa; phylum Chordata; class Mammalia; order Diprotodontia; family Pseudocheiridae; genus Pseudochirops; species Pseudochirops cupreus. Next base: position 6,624,832 of record CM053580.1, on the reverse strand, counting down.
GAGAGCTCAGAGGCCAGCAATGAAAATTCTACTGGAACAAAACCACAACAAAGGACCCAACCTTTGGTTTAAGACTTCCAGTGACTGGGAGCTCACTACCCACTGAGGCAGCCCATGGTACTTCGGGCCAGCTCTGGTCATTTGGATGTTCTTTTGGACGTCAGATCTAATCTGTCTCCCGGCTCTTTGTACAGTCCTAAGGAATTCAGCAGGAAAAGTCTAACAGCGCACTCCGCCCCCCCACACACAAAAGACCTTCTGACACTCGAAGATCACTCCAGCCTACCCTGCATTGTCTCAACTCAAGGATAAATATTCCCAGTGCCTTCAACTCTTTTTATCTGAACTCATCTTTATTTGATTTCAAGGTCCTTCCAGTTCCTAGCTGCCTTCCTGGGGATGCCCTTCTGCTCACCCATGTTCTTTTTAAATTGTGGCCCCAAGGAATGAGCACAAGAATCCACACACATATGATCCATATGCATTTATGTGGCACTTCAAGGCTAACAATGTCCTCTTCTCCCCCAAACCCAAAGCAATCCTATGAGGTAAGAGATGGATATAACTGGAGAGGGGCAGTGTTGTCTAGTGGGGTAGCAGGTATTTTTTGAAGTCAGCAGAAAGTTGGGTTCTAATTCCTCCTATGACACCTCCTGACTGAGTGTCTTACAAAGTCCCAGCCCACCTGATAAGTGCAGACAAGAATACCCATGGTGCCCCTCATAGATCTGTTGGGAGATGCACCTCACTATTATAACAATAGTGAGCATTTAGGTGGCATTTTGTCAGTCTTTGCCAGACTATACATGGTGATAGTTTGGGTTTGTTCTTGTTTTTCAATTCTGCAGGTGATGAGATGTCCCCAGACAGTCAAGGAGCATTAATTAGTGCTTCTTGTGTGCCAAGCACAGAGTGCTAAGTGCTGGGGATGCAAAAAAAACCATGAGCAGCCAGTAAGATTTAGACCAGGTGCTGGCCATGGGGTACAGCAGATTCTCATCTGGAGGGTCTACTAGATCTCTGGAAACTCTGGGATTTGGGGGTGATTATTCTAGGAGAAACTGGACCTGAAACCCCAAGTCTGCTTGTCCTTCTTCTAAAACATGAAAAGCTCTTTGCAGATGAAAAGTGAGCTATATTTGGAGGCAGGATCTGCACTGGAGTCCTTCCTGAGCTGCCCTCAAGGAGCTTTAGCTTAGGTTCTACTGGGAGAGATATGTAAGAAATAAGAGCCTGAGTAGGTAGAAGGCAGACTGAGAGGGTTAGCAGACACTAGCAGTGGGGAGGCCTCTTGGAGAAGGTGGAATTTGAATTGAGTCCTGAAAGAAGTCAGAGAAATGAGTGACAAAGGTGAGAGGACAGAGCACTCCAGCATTTGGGGAAGAGCTAGTGCAAAGGCATGGAGATGTTCTAGGAATTACAACCAGATTCTTGGCTAATGGTGTGGGAACCATTTCACAGGACAGCTCTGTCATTAAGTAGAATCCTGGCCTACAGAGGATAGGGAAGATTAATTCAGCCAAGGGAACACCTTTTCTGTTGGAGGGGATTTGGAAGGAGACCATCTCACCCATCTACTACTGAACCCTGAAGGATGGATTGAGCAGTCAGGGCACTGAGTCCTGGTTCTTATGAGCTCTATTTGAGGGGGTCACAAGTTTGACATGGTCTTAGTGAGGGCTTAATATGCCTGCAGGGATGACTGGGCATCATGGGGCATCACTATGTACTTCTAATGGAAGGCTGCTCCATCAGTGAGAGTTGTGAAAGCCCCCATCCCACAGAGACATCATATCAGTGGTCACTGTTCTCCAACTGGTAACAAGACTTGACTAACCCATGCAGAAAAATACACACACTCACACATGTGTATCCATTTTTTTTGCATATATATATATATATATATCCATACAGCAGAGTTAGCATGATATAGACAGAAAAGTGAGTTCAAGTCCCACCTCTGCCATATTCGGGTCATGTGATCATGGACAAATCATTTAACTTATCCATTGCATAAGTGACTCTAAGACTTAAAAGAGGGCAACTTGTGTTGCTGGAGAGAGTTTTCTCATCTGGGATTTCCATATCCCAATAAAAACACAAGCACCATTTCTTTCCCATCTATGCAGCAGAAGTGAACAGAGCCCTGTGGTAATCCATGCAGAGGAGATGAAAGTGAGGGCTGTGGTCCCCACCTTCAAAGCCCAAGGAAAAGATATGTCATTTGTTCATCCATTTCATTGACTTGGGGATTTCCAGGTGGGAAGGCTCCCTCCACAAATGCAGATCAGCAGCTTAGCTATTATGTAAAGTATCAATTGCTTGGGTCATTGAGAGGTTTAGGGCCTTGCCCAGATCACCCAATCAGTATATTTAAGAGGGAAGACTGTGAACTCTTTTTTTTTTTATTCCAAGGCCTACTGTTTTACTCCCCCAGGTTGCCTCTTAGCTATCATATATGAAAATATTTGTAAAGCCCTTAGCATGCTGCCTGACACAGAGGAGGTCCTTAAAAATGCTTATTCTTTTCCCCAAGGTATGACTGTGGGCAGTGATTGACAAATGAGCGGTAGCGGAAGTATATTCCATGGACTTTTACAGGAGAAAGAAAGCATTTCTGGGTTCGCTAGTTAGGAAAGCCTTCTTGAAGAGGTGGGTGGAAGGGGACTTAGAAGAATTATGGGAATTTTAGGCAGGAGAAACAACACAAGGCAGAGAAGCAGGGAAGGGAGTAGTACATGGGAGAGGATGAGGCAGGGACAGTGAGGGGTGACTTAGAACATCACAGAATTGTTGAGACATAAAGAACTTGGAACCATCTAGTCCAAGCCCTAACCCAAAGCAACCCCCATTGACACATTGCCTAATGACCTTCCCTGCCTCCCTCTGTTGTCTCCATCCGGGAAGCCTGCTCCACTTCTTAATGGCCTTTTGAAAATTTTCAGTTGGACGTTGGACGGTGCCATCTAGCATGGGCCAAGTATGCGCCGCATAGGGAATACCAAGACGACGATGAAGCAGTCTGCCATTGAGGAGGCCATCCTCACACATATATTATTATCCTCATTTCACAGTGAGGATTGTAATGAGGCTCAGGATTTAGATGATCTGCCCGGGGTCATGCTGCTAGTGAGTGACAGAAGCAGGATTCGAACTGACGTCATCTTCATGCTAAACCCAGGCTCCAAGCCTCTGGAAGGCAGGAAATGACCAGTTAAGTACTGATTGTGCAGAACCCTGAAGGCAGGGCTTAGGAAGCTGGACTTAGCAGTCGATGGACAGCCCTTGAATGTCCCTATCGACAGGAATTTCATGTCCGAGCCAATGTTTAGAAAGATGAATCCCACGTGGTGCGGAGCAGCGCAGCCCGGTGGTGGGAGGAGCCCGGAAGCAGAGCGATCAGGCCGACCGACTAAGGCAAACGCTCACATTGGGGGCTCTGGCCATGGCCCTGTCGTTGGCTCTGGCCATGGCCCTGACTTTAGAGACGGAGCAGACACAGACAAGGTGATGCAGCCGTGTCCGGCTGAAAAGGAAGCTGAGCTCTCTAAGGAGACCACACGCCGCGCGTCTGTGTTTTACGTCATTTTTACTTACAAAATCCGGCCTCTGACTTTGGTAGCAGAATGACCCATCAGAACACATCTCGTGCCTCTGAATCTCTCATTCTTCATCTCCCTAAAATGGAGGCGGGGCTGCCACGAGACAGCGTGCTTAGCATTAAATGCAGCCTCACAGATAACGGATTTTGCAAACCTTAAAGCCCCATAGAAATGTTAGCTTCTAATATTAGGAGAAGTGTGAGAAGGAGTAGCCATAGATGGGAAACAATTCACTGTCTTAAACTCGAACATGAAAGATTTTTTCTTTGTATGTATGTGCGTGTGTGGTGAGGAGGAGAAAAAAGGCAGAGAGACAAAGAAAGAGAGACACAGAGAGAAAGACAGAGACAGAGAGAAACAGGATCATAAATTTATACCTGGAAGTGGGAAGAAGGGTCCTAAAATCAGATTCATCAATGTTAGGAGGGAGCTTTATTCCCAGGAAAAGTAAATGACTTGTGCAAGGTCTCATGGATACTAAGTGGCAGGGCTACTATGATATGACTCCAGGTTCTCCACATCTAGTTCTCTTCTCACTCTCCCACCACCTTCTTTCTCTGGAGTTCAAACTCAAACATCCCTTGTCCTCATCTCCCATCTCATCCTTAAAAGTAAGTGCTAAGTAAGTGAGCAGCCCAGAAAGCTTTTGCTAAGGATGCCTTTCCTCTTTCCCTTGGGTTGGTGAAATCAACACCCTGCACCTCACTGAGTGGTCATTTGGTTTTGCAGAGAACTTCCTGACAGAACTCTTGGAGCAGTCTGAGGCTAGAAACAGCCCACAGCCATCAGTCTCCCAATAAACAAAGGCCCTTTTCTTGGCCACACAAGGGGTTAGCATCATGTTGCCTGGCACAGAGATGGCCTGCCCTGCCCATTGGGTCTCTGTGGGTTCTCTTTCTCTTTATGGACAGCCAAGCACTTCATCTTCTCCTCTACCTCTGGAAACACTGGTGAGAGGCTGTGGTCAGCATTCTCCCCACTGAATCATGGCCATGAGCTAACGTCTCTAGTGGGATGAGTCAGTGCTGGCCCAGGAAGGGTGTTCCGTAGGGAAGGTGGGAGATCTTAAGGACAACAGTTTGGCTTCCTCACTTGTTGTTAGAGTTGGTGGCCAGAAAACAACCCAGAAAAACACTGAGAAGTGGGTCTATGGAGCTCAGCCGGCCACTTGTACTTGGCTGCCTATAAAACATCAAAAGTACTTGTTTCTCTGTCTACCTGGGCTCAGGTGTGTTTTAAGAGTTAATAGAAAAACCAGCCTGTGATTTTTTTTCCCCCAGTGTGCTTCAGGCTAAGTAGGTGAAATGATGTGTTTGGGAGATGAATGTTCTTGCAAAAAGGCAAGATGTAGCTTGTAGGAGAACATCTGCAACCAGCCCATTCTGCAGGAGATGGGGCCAAGGCTTGTTTGTGTCTTTACGCCTGTTTCAACATGCCTCTGAGCTTGGAGATTTTCTAACTGAGGAGGAGGAGACCGCTAACAACTAGGATTTCTTAATAAATTGTGTACGTGCATTCCAAAGGAGAGGACTGAAGCCTCCATGGGGTCTCTATCAGGGAGAGCTGGGAGCCCCTCTTTCTGCCCCCCAGTCTGAAGTGATGAGAATAGAAAGCTTAACTCCTCTGCCATGAGGCTGATAGAAATGTGTATTCATCTAAATTGAGTCTGCTGAGACAAGAAGCTTCCCACAGGAGGGAGGGCAAGTCCTTTGGGGCCATTCTGCACAGAATAGACAACAGAGGACATTCTTTGGAGGAGAAGCCATCATACCCAGAGAAGCAGGGATGCCAGAGCCCTGGTCAAAAGGAGAATAGCCTGCCTGGTGCAGTTTGCTGGGCTTTTAAAGGTCCTCTCTGAAATACCACAGGATAACCTAGATAGTCCTTTCCCTTCTGAGTCCATAGGTATCCATAGGTACTTGGCCACCAAGAAAAGCAAGCCTGGTTTTCAGAGACTCTCACTGTTGTTACATATCTATGGAGGGCAGGGAGCCACCTCCCTAGGACATTTCTTATCCGGAAGGGGAGGGTGGAGATGCTGTTGCTTCTACCAGTCATTAGTAAAATGAAAAGCTGGCTTCCCCTTCTTATTCAACTTCAATTCACACCCTTTTCCACTTTGCCTGGAAGTGAATGAGGGAGACCAACTGGAACCCCAAAACAAAGAGTGAAGAAAGAAAGGACAAAGTGAAAATGGGAAGAATCTCCAATGCTTGTCTAAAGGGACCAGGTCAATCCTTGCAAGTGATGCATTGTAAGTGTGGGACTTGGAGTAAAGAAGGCTGGAGTTCCAACCCTGACTCAGCCACTTACCTAGCTCTATGACCCTGAGCAAGTCACTCACTATACAGGAGCTCCCATTTCCTCATTTGTAAAAGACAGAGGGTCATACTTAATGGTATCCGAGGTCCTGCCAGCTCAAAATTTTTCATATTTTCAAGCTTTGGTAATGAAGTCAATTCTCCTGATTGGGTCTCTGTTTCTCCATCTGGCAAATGAGGAGGCTGACTTAGATGACCTCTGGTCTCTTTATGAAGGCTTTTCCCGATGCTGCCACTCTCCCTAGGTGCCTCATTTGTATCTATTCCATAGGTAACACACACACACACACAAGTACACACATGATGTATGTGTGTTTATTTACATACATAGGTATATATGAGTGTGTGCTGTCTCCCTTGAGAGGAGGTAAGCTAACAGACTCTGTTAGTTATATAAGGCATGTAAGGCATGTATTATTGCACCCATTTTAGAGATGATGAAATTGAGGTTCATAGTGGTTGCGTAATTGCCCATGATACCCAGCTAGTCAATGCCAGAGGCAAGATTCCAGTGCACTCTTTGAGTGTCTTGGTATAACAGTCTTCCCACCATATTCTGCTGCCTTTTGTCTCAGAATTATTTGTCTCCTTCCCTCTTCTGAGCTTCCGGAGAGAGGAGCCATGCCTCATTGGTCTTTGTGATCACTCACCTTCCCTGAAGAGAGTAGGCACTCACTCAGAGGTGAAGGCACAGAATTTACAGCGTTTTTACTCAAGTCCCTGAAATATTATTTTCCTCTTCTGAATACAAAGGCACTGTAGGAAGGAACTTGGCAAAGCTAGAAACCAGGTGGCTGAACCTAATAGCAGGGAATTTCTAAGAAACCTGAGAGAGGCTCCCGGGGTGAAAGGCTCAGAGGAGACTGAGCGTGACATCCACCAGGGTTGAGATGAAGCAGAATGAGGCTGATATCCCCATCTCCTGGAATTTCCATGGAACCCAATAGAGCAGTGGGTGGTGCAGAAGGAAGGGGAGCAGGAGGACAGGCTCCCTGGTTTTGGAGGCAGAGGCCCTGAGTGTGAATCCTGACTCTGACCCTTGTTAACTAGATGAGTCAAGGGAAGTCACTTTGCTTCATTGACCTTCAGTTCCGGCAACCGTAAAATGAAGGGCCTGGGTAACGTGACTTCTTAGTACCTTCTAGGAGCCATGCTTTCATCCAGAGAAATCGAATAATGTGCCAGAATGCTTTATTAATGTGAGAAACTCCACTGAATTCATTCCAGCTCACGGTTCCCTCTTATTTCCATGGATGCTTGCACAGACATGCACACCTAGGCCTCGGCATGCATCCCTGTGGCACTGACTCTAGAGTCCTGGGCCACCATCTTTGGGCCAGTTGCCTCTGTGGTTCATTGAACAACAGCTCTGCCTTGCCTGGGTGTATTCAATGGAGTTCTAAAACCTTGGGGCACCTGGCTTGTTTGCCTCGGAGCTGCATCTACAAGCTGGTTCCTCCTTGGTAAGCGTTATAGTTTCCTCCACGTTCCAGATACTCTCTATGTACACTCAAACCTGAACACTGGACCAACTCTGAGAATTCCTTTGGAAAGTGATGAGTTAATTTCCACCAAGGGCTCTCCAATCCTTTCCCGACCATGTCCAGTAGCCACTCACCTCTGTGAAGAGCCTCCCATTAGCGTTAGAGAGTCAGAGCAAATGAGGCTTGATAGCAAAGCTAATATTTAATCATGAATTCATGTTTCTCCACAGTGTGTAGGGAGAGATTACTGCATATCAGATATGATGTGCCTCTGGGACAAGGGCAAATTTTGTCCAGAAAATTAGCTTAGCCTGGTTGAAATGTCATGATTGCATTTTTGTTTGCTAATTAAAGGATTAAATAGGCAAAGACTTGGAGAAAACTGTCAAGATGCCACAGAAACCTTTGAGGGTTGGTTCTAGCTAGAGGTGAAATGAATGACATTTCCAGACTATACCAATTACTGTCTAGTTGTACCTTGAAAATGATATATGTGTTCTTCTCTCTCTCCTCTTTCTTTATAATGCAAAAATGCATGTCACAGGATCCAGTGGAGGGAGAGACAATGTGGTTAGAGAAACCCATTAGCCACAGAATTCTCGGCTGCTTGCATTATGCTATCCTTCACAATTAAAGCTTGAAGCCCTTAACTGTATCATGCTTAACAGTCTATTAGAAGAAACTCTGGACAGTATTTCTTAGTTTGGAGGGCATGTGTCAGCAAATGAGGCAGGCATCCTGGGATTCTGTGTTGGAATCTTTTTTCCTGGATCACTGACTGCCCCTAAAGTGGACCTCTAGACCTGGAAACAATCTTGGAGGTTCTGTGGGATTAATATCTCCTCGTTCAGGGTACGGATTCACTCTATGGCCTCCCTGATCTAGTACTAGGCACAGAGTAGGGGTTTCATACATTCTTATTGACTGACTGATTTTTCATCCCCTCAATGACAGAGAGATCACTTGGTTTACAAAATGCACAGTCTGCATCCATTCCCATTCAATTAAAATAACAAATAATGAGATATTTGGGAAGAGTTTTAGTTCTTTGAGGGGAAAAGTAAATGTAATTTATTGGTAGCAATAAATTCACTTTCCAGCAAAGGAAAGATCTCAAAGGACCCTCAAAGCATGACAAGCTTTTGACAAATGAGATCAAATCATCTGTGATGTTTGCAGCTACTTTCAGTCCAAATTGCTAAGCTATGCTGTACAAGATTTTTAAAAAAGCATTTCATAGTTGGACCAGCATGCCATTAGGGAAATGGAAAAACCCCAAAGGCTCGTGTGTCAGCCTCTGCCAACAGCAGCTCATCAGATGTGATGGGTCAGATTTACTAATCCAGTGAAGCAACCCCTTCCCTCCACCACCCCCCTCCATTGTTTTCACCCCCAGTTCATTTGGATGATGTTGCCCATTTCCAGTGAAATTGAATCGTGCAATTAGGGGGTTAAGAAACAAGATGATGGAGAATGGGGCCATACTTTTTTGGACAAAGAAGAAAGGGGAGTGGGGGGTGAGGATGGAGACCAGAGGGTATGCTTTAGAGAAATCGGGTCAAATGCTCAGGATCTTCAATGATTGCTCTGGTCATTGAGGATTGCTGTTGACAACTCCCTGTAGTCTTCAGTCTTAAATTTCTTCCATTACAGAAACCAGTTTGAATAAGTAGGCACAAAGTCACAAGGTTCACTGTTGGGCCCCCACCTAGCACAGGACTCAGTATATTTTCTAAATACTATTTTCTTTTTAATGAGAGAGAAGCTGCCCAAGGCAGTTGTCTAGAGAGTGTGTGTATGTGTGTGTGTGTGTGTGTGTGTGTGTGTGTCTGTACTCATATGTGTGCATGCATGCGTGGGTACACACATGCATGTCTCTAATCCACTTCTTGCATGAATGCCATCATTAAAGGAGGAGGTGTTTTGACTTGTAACTAACAGTCTCTGTTTTAGGACCCTTAGGAACAGGATGAAGGTGAAGTGTAGGCCTAGGCTTCTGATATACAAGGAAAACTTGTATATCGGAGCAGACTAGAGTGGTATTTGGGGGAAAGAGCTGGTCCTCAGAGAGCGCATGAAGACTTGGAAAGAAGCAGACATCCTTAGAGACGTGGTCAATTACAAAAAAAAAAAATCAACCATCAAAATCAAGTGATCCTTGAATGATGAGAGAGATTGTTAATGAACCAACCACCAGCTCATAAGCTAACTCATATAGACATCCTACATTTACTAAGTGCCTACTGTATACAAGGTATAAGCCTTAAAGGTGACACAGTGATAAGTAACAGAAAAATAAGTGAACAAGTATATATTAATTATTATTGGGGATACAAATGAAAACACACACACACAAACAAGACAGTCCCAGCTCTTAAGACGTTTGCACTATAATTGAGGGAGACAACCCAAAAAAGAATGTCCAGCTGCAGGGCACATGGAAAGAACCAAGACTACTAAGAGGGCCAAGACAGGATATCCTTCCTTCCTTCCTTCCTTCCTTCCTTCCTTCCTTCCTTCCTTCTTCCCTTCCTCCCTTCCTCACTCCCTCCCTCCCTCCCTTCCTCACTCCCTCCCTCCCTCCTTTCCTCCTTCCCTTCCTTTCTTTCTTCCTCTCTTTCTTCCTTTCTTTCTCTCTTCTTCCTCTCTTCATCTCTTTCTCTCTTTCTTTTCCTTTCTCATTCACTGTTCATCCTCCCTTCCTCTTTGTTGCACAATGTACCAATCAGTATAGGAAAAAAGAACATTGGACTTGGTTCACTAAGTTTGGGTATTCAAGCACTGTTTTGTACACTTACTAGTTGTGAGAAAGCCCCTTGTCCTCTCTGATTCTCAGCCTCTGTCATAAAATGGGTATAATGCTTTCCCTGTCCACCTCTTAGAGTAACTGTGAGGAGCCAATGAATTCATGTTTTCTAGCTGGGACCCTTCTAAAGACAGAAAATGGGACTATCTGAACTGCCAGGTTCATGTAGATCTTGATGTCTACAACCCAACTTGCCCATTCCCCTTCCCTACTCTCCTGTTTTGGGGGTCCTAATGGTCATTAGTGGCTCCTGAGCTACAGGAACATTCACAATGATTTATGACTTTATATCCCTCCTGTCTGCACTCTGATAGTAACAAAGAGAGCCAGATGGTCAAGTGCTGTCTGCGATCTCCAATAAACCCTCAGCAGCCGAGGTTATATTTTGTAATTGGGACCTTATAGAAGGGAAATGTAGAGGGAGGCAGGGTTGCCCCTCAAGCTCTTATACCATATTGCTACCTCTCCCCCTGAGATGCTTCTCCTTATGCCCTCCTAAGAGAACAAGGCCCACATCTGGATAGCTAAGTGGTGATTGGACCTGCTAGTCCACCAAAACCTCAGCTACTGTTATGGGAATCTGAAGATCTTCCCTGCCCCTAGGCCCTTTGCTAAAGTGTCTACGTGACTGAGGACCCTTGGATATTTGAAAGTATACTCTGTTCCCTAATAGGCTGAATGTGATCACGTGGAGCCTGTGGCGCCAGGCTTGTTTTCCAGGAATGCCCGTGCCTTGTAGCTTTGTGATTGGGCAGTGGGTCTAGA
>CM053580.1:6594720-6613354 GCA_028627135.1 Pseudochirops cupreus | reverse complement strand
CAAAGTCCAGAGGCTCCATCTTTAGCTGTCTATCTCTCCTGATCTATCAAATTAAACAAAAAAAAAATCTCCATTTGGCTTTTAAAGCCATGTACAAGCTGGTCCTTTTCTGTATTTCTAACCTTGCACTGACACCAGTTTCCTCACTGTTTCTTGAAAGAAAGATATCTCATCTCTAGTCTCCATGCCTTTTCATTGGCCATCCCTCATGCTGGAATGTTCTTCCTCATCAGCTCCATCCCTCACACCCCTGGCTAAGTCCCAGTTCAGTCCCACTCTCTGCAAGGAGCCTTTCCCAGTCCTCCTTAATTCTAGTGTTTCCCTCTAGGATTGTCTCCAATTTGTTTATTGTTTTGTTTATATATCATTGCTTTCATATTGTACTGTCAATCAGCTTGTGAGCTCCTTTGGTCTTTCTTTGTATCCCCAGCACATAGTAGGCTCTTTGTAATTGCTTGTTTTTGGACTATTGACTGACTTTGAGTTTGTGAACCTGGGTCCATAGAAAAAGGATATTGTCCTTTAAAAAATGGAGATATTTGGGCATGAGAGAAAAAAAATATGTTTTGGACATGTTAAGTTTGAGCCTCCTGTAGGAAACCTGGTATGAAATGTCTAAAATGAAGTTGATCGTGTAGGAACAAAGTTTGAGAGAGAGAGTAGGGCTCTATAGATTGATGTGGGAGTGATCTGTATAGAACCCATGCATGAGCCCATGGGAGGTAAGGACATGACTGAGAAGGAATATAGAAGAAGAGGGAAAAGTCTTGGTGGACACATAGTCGGGGGTGAGAGATGAATGATGACACATCCAAAGAGATTGAAGAGTTTTCTGATGGTAGAGAGAGAACCAAGAGGCAGCAGTGGCACAAAAACCCAGAAAGGAGAAAGTGTTTGACCATCAAATGCTACCAAGGAGAAGCAAACAAGTAGGAGCATCAAGAGACACCCATCAGATTTGGTCATTAAGGCATTTTAAGTACCTCAAGGAAAGCAGTTGCAGTTGAGTAATGAGGTAGAAGCTGGATGGCAAGAAGTTGTGAAGTCAGAGAAGAGTAAGTGAAAGCAAGGAGTGTAGACAGCTTTTGTGGCAGTTTAGCTGTGAAAGGGAGAAAAAGTATATGGTGCTATCTTGAGGAATGGCAGAGTCATGTCAGGGGTTTTTAAGGGTAAGAGAGGAGCAAAGCACATGCCAGGAGATGGGGAGACATTGAAGATTGGAAGGAGATGTCCGTGAGGTCCTTCTGCTAGAAGATGTGGGTGGGGATGAAATCAAGAGAGACCAAGAGTTCATCAGAGACTGAAGTGAGGAAGAATAGTCAATGATGCTAGTGAGGTTGGCAGGGAAGAAATGGGAACTTAGAAAAAAAAAAATAACCTCTGCTATCTCAGTGAAACATGAATCAAAGCCCTCCACAGAGAGCATCACTGAAGGGCCTCCATAGGAAGCTTGAGAAGGTTTGGTACATTTCCCATGAGGAATGTAATAAAGAAGCAATTCAAGAGCAATAAAAGTGTTGGTTTGCTGCAGTGAGGACCCAGCTGACATTAGATAATGCAAATTCATTATGGTTTTAGGCAACACAGCTGAATGACTGAATTACAGCCCCATACAGTGGCAGATGAAAAAAAAAAATGAATGGAGAATTCAGAAGGTATGAATAGTCCAGGTCTGGGCAAGGCAAGAGTTGGCATAGACCAAGGGATTTGAGAGTAGAGGGAAGTATAATGGTGAACTTGTTAATTCTTTGATGGAAAGATTGGGGATAGAAGAAGGAAAGTAAGCCCAGGGATTCTCATCTGGGAGGGTAAGAGAAGGTGAAAGGACTGGAGTTCCTGGGAGGGTGGTGGATAAGTTTAGGAGAAGTAACAGAAAGGGAAAGTAGAATGACAGAAGGTTAGGGTCAGATAGTGAAGGTTCAGATTTTGTGATTGTTGGCATGTCACATTGATGAATGATGCCTGGCATAGGGCAAGTTCTTCAATCTGTTGTAAGAAATCTTTCTGCATCCCCTCCAGTGCTCTCCCTGTGCTGATTACCTCCAATTTATCCTATAGATACACTGCTTGTACCCACTTGTAGACATGGCCCCTTCCCCATTAGACTGTGAGCCTTTGGAGAGAAGGGCCATCTTTGTTCCTTTCTTTGTATCTCCAATGCTTACTACACTGCCTGGTGCATAGCAGATGCTTGGTAAATGTTTTTTGAGTGACTAAATGAATCTACGCTGCAAATGGGACCTAGATATGAAAGGTAAGATCTACAGATAGAAGAAAGATGCATGACCAAACAAGAGATAGAGAATATCACAAAAGATAAAATGGATCATTTCAACTGCAGAAGATTAAAAAGTGTTTTTCCCCCAGAAAAAAAAAAATCTGATGAAGCAAAGATTAAAAGGAAAATCAACTGGGAAAAAAATCTTTTCAGTGTTTCTCTGATAAAAATCTCATTTTCAAGATAAATGTATAAGAATAAGAGCCATTCCTCAACCAATAAATGGTCTAAGAATATGAACAAGCAGCCCTCAAGGGAAGAAACCCAGACTATCTATAACCATATGGAAAAATGTTTCAAATCACTCTTAATTAGCTCCTCATTCTCCTTCTTCTCCTCCTCTTTCTCACCATCACCACCATCTTCTTCCTCCTCCTACTGCTCCTGCTCCTGCTGCTGCTGCTTCTCCCTCCATTCCCTTGGAGCGGACCAACCTGGTGCCTCTTTTGTGAAGCCATCACTGAGGATATCCCTGGATTTGCCATGACAGACAAAAAGCCAAAGGAAGGAGTCAAGACTGAAAACAATGACAACATTAATTTGGAGGTGGCAGGGCAAGATGGTTCCATGGTGTAATTTTAGATTGAGACATACGCTACTTAGTAAACTAATGAAAGCCTATTGTGGATGACAGAGTTTGTCAATGAAGCAGATCAGATTCCGATTTGATGGGCAATCAATCAATGAAACAGACACACCTGCACAGTTGGAAATGGAGGATGAAGATACAATTGCTGTATTCCAACAGATAGGAGGTGCTTACTGAAAATAGAATCTACATCTCTACTCCAGAACTGTGCTCCCAAAGGAAACAATACATTCACAATTAGAAAACCAAGATTTAATTCATCCACATCTTGACTACTGCTGTATAGTTTTCTCTCTTTTTTGATTCCTTTCCCCATTCCTTTATTGTCCATAAAGTAACTGGTGTATGTGCACAGGCATCATGGGTATTTTTTTAAACTAAATGATCAATTGTATGTTTTGATCAACATCAAATGGAGATGAGGAGGGGAAAAAACAAACTGGTTCTGTAAAAATATCCCTTTTCTCCAACAGTGGCATGCTCATTCAACTTTTATCTTTGTATACCAATAAGTTATTTTGTTCTCACTGTTTAACAACAACAACGCTAACAAAATCCTTGCATACTTCTTTGATTGGATAATTTCAATGTTTTTCTTTTATCATTATAAAACCAAGGATGATTTTATAACTTTTTTTTTCTACGTGGCTGTTACATGTTGGGCAATCTCTGTCTCTCAGTAGGGATAAATTACTATGAAGAAATTGATCCTAGATAATTTTCCCTTCAAGTCAAATCACTCTTAATTAGACAAATGCAAATCAAAACAATTCTGAGATTCTTCCTCACACCCATCATATTGGTAAAGATGATCAAAAAAAGAAAAGACAATGAAAAATATTGGAGGCGCTGTGAGAAAATATGCACATTGATACATTGTTGGTAGCTCTGTGGATGGGTACAATCATCCTGAAAAATAATTTGGAACTTTACATGCAAAAAAGTTACTAAACAGTGCATGCCCTTTAACCCAGCATATCATCGCTAAGCCTGTGCCCAAAGAGATGCAATAAGAAAAAGAAAAAAAGATCCTATATGCACACACACACACACACACACACACACACACACTTATAATAGCCTTTTTGGGGGGGAGTGGGGAAGGCAAGGCAATTGGATGTAATAGCTTTTTAAAAGAAATTATTTATTTATTCTTGAGATGTATGTGGTAGCAGAAAACTGGAAACTCAAGCAATGCTCATCGAATGAGGAAAACTGAACAAGTTGTGATAAATTAAGGTGATGGAATGTGATTGTTCTATAAGAAATTAGGAAATAGATGGTGTTGGAGAGACAAGGAAAACATAGGTGAAGTATTGCACAGTGAAATAAATACTCCAGAACAATTTATACTAAAATACCAATATTATAAAAATGGACAATTCTGAAGACTCTTAAATAAACTGATGAAGAATAAACTGAACAATAATACCAGTACTATGAAGATAAACAACTCTGACCACTGAAATAATGGTAACCAGTTCAAAAATCATTCTGGACTCCAAATGATGAGATACACAGAGAGGTCAGAGGCAGGGGACGTATTTTTGACATATTCATGTACACGGCCAATGAGGAAATGTGTTTTGTTTGACTATGTGGACTGTTAAAATGAAATTTGTTTTCCTTCTACCTTTTCTACCCGATATGGTAGGAAAGAAATAAATTTATGGTAATTAAAAAAATTAGAGAGGTAGGGGGATGCTACGGATGTGGGGTGTTATGTACACTTCCAGATGAGGTCACTCTACAGTTAAGCTTTCCTTTACTTTGTTGCAAGACAACTCTCAGAAAGTGAAGGCAATTTGAAATATTAAAAAAAAATTAACAATTGTTATTGAGGGGCGGGGAAGAGAGAGAGAGAGAGAGAGAGAGAGAGAGAGAGAGAGAGAGAGAGAGAGAGAGAGAGAGAGAGAGAACCTTTCTACTCCCTACTTTGGGGAAATCTAATACATGAACTCAGCCTATGTTTTAAGTAAAACTTCTCTGGGGCCCTGAGGTGAGTGGTATGAAGAACTAGAGGTTGAGATGATGTAAAATGACACCTCTCATTCAAGGCAAAGCTCCTCCAGGATTGAATCTATTCTGCAAGGCAGATAGGCCTCCGTGTACAGCAGGAGATGCCAGAGCACCACCATATAGCTTGGGCCCAGAAGGCATTACTATTGTTAGAGAAAGAAAAGGTTGATTCAGATTTTTATAACAGACTTTTTTCACCAGTAATGATTGTTGTGATGCTGCATTTGGTCTCATTGTCCCATGATCCTAAGGCATAGAGGGTTGTGATAATTTTTTTTTTAAATCAACATTTAATTAAGTATCTATCACATCTGGGCTATTTCCACATCATTCTGTTTCTGCTTGGCCTATAACACATTTTCGCTGTGTTTATTGTTCATTAATTAGGAAAATCATTGGATTCAGTAGGCCAAAACTGCTGCCTCAAAGACCTCTTTTCATTTATATTTCAAAATTATGCAAATCATTGACATAAATCACTGCCAATTTTGATCCTTAATCAGTAATGTTAAGTGAGGCAATGATAACGAGGAGATTTGTGCTTGTGAAAGGCATTGGGGTGGTCATGGGAAAGGCCCATCTCACAGTCCAAATGATGGCTACAGGGATTCCTGGAGATGGTCTTCTTTGCAGGTTACATTGAGCCCAGAGCATTACAGAACCTTGTGGGGAAGATTTCTAACCAAACAATGTAATTGGGCCACGTGTAAAGGGAAGATGAGGGAAATGAAGAAGGCCCACAGTCCATACAGTGAGACACACCCCTGTTTGTCTCCAGATTATCTCTACTATGCACCAGAAGCCTCTTTATCTTGGAAACTCACTCCAGCCCTGGAATCCACTCATTCTCTTAGACCAGAAAGGGTGATAGAGCAGTACAGGTATCAGGAAATAATGCCAGCAAAGGGATCCTGCTGCCCACGTGTGCAGGCGGCCTCACTAAGCTATTAAGAGAAACAATGGATGAGTGGCCATGACCTCTCATTCTGGCTCCTCATCATACCTTGCCTCGGGTCCACTCCCTTCACTTGTTCTCACTCCCCTGGTTGAGGCGCTCATCCTCTCCCGTCTGGGCAATTATAACAGGTTCTTCGTTGTCCTTCCTGCATCAATCATCTCCCTTCTCCAATCTGTTAGACCCTCACAACAACCAAAATCTTCTCTCGGCAGAGATAAGAGTAGGCCTTCATCACCTACAAACAGTCCCCTGCCATTGACTGCCCTCTGTGGTCAAGCTCTAAGCTACCTTCACAGACAGATTTTACATTCTCGGCCATCATGCAGTCATGATTCTAGCTAAACAAACAGAGTGCTTGTTCTGAAACTTGACTTTTGTTTCATCCCCTGCCTCCCAGGATGCTGTGCCCCAATCCTGGAACATAACCTGGCCCCTCCTCCACCTCCTCAAATTCTGAACTTCCTTCAAAGTTTAGCTCAAGAGCCGTATCAATAAGGCCTTTCCTGATCTCTCCCCAACCTGCCTTGGAAATGCTCTCCACCTGATCAAATTACCTTGTATTTGCTGATGTTGTGTATGGGGTATGCTCTCTAACCCTAATAGAATGTCAGCTCTGTGAGGGCAGGGAGGTTTTTTTTTTCTTTTAGTATGTATGTGCCTACAGCCTAGCATATGTGCCTATAGCCTTGCAAATAACATATTAGATGGATAGATAGATTATAAAAATATTAAGTAGAAAGAAAGATAAGAAGGAAGGAAGGAAGGGAGTGAGGGAGGGAGGAAGAAATGGAGGGAAAGAGAGAAGGAAGGAAGGGAGGAAAAGGAAGGAAGGAATGCATGAAGGAAGGAAGGAAAGAAGGAAGGGAGGGAAGGAGGGAGCGAGGAAGCATAGATAAGGAAATATGCACTTATTATGTGTCAGTCACTGAACCAAATGCTTTTCAAATATTATTTCATTTAATCTTCACAACAACCCTATGAGGTAAGTACTGTTATTATCCCCATTTAACATATAAGAAAACTGAGGTAAACAGAGGTTAAGTGACTTACTTGAGGTCACAGAGTTAGTATTTGAGTCAGAATCTGAACTCAGGTCTTTCTGACTCCCTGGCAGCCCTTTCTGTACAGAGGCTTTAGTAAGCCATTTACAATGAACCTGAACTGTGCTAAGCATAGGGGATAGAAATACAAGCAGCTGAGACAATCCCTGCTCTCAACAGCCAGAGGGGAATTTGAGGGAGGCCGCACGGGAGGCATGGCATAGAGATGCCCAAGAGAAAAGTAGAGGCTTGGATCCAGACCAGGCAGTGTCAAAGCTGACCCATCAGAGGCCGGGTTGTTGTCTGCGTAAAGACCAAGGTTCTGGTGAGGACACAATAAAAGCACACACAGAATGATGTGGAAATAGTTCAGAGGTAATTGGTACTTAATTAAATGTTGATTTATTTTTTTAAAATTAATCTTTTATTTATTTGTTTTTAGTTTTCAACATTTACTTCCAAAAGATTTTGAGTTACAAATTGTCTCCCCGTCTTTCCCCTACCCCCCACCCCAAGATAGGGAGCCTACTGAATAACCCTTCCCAGATCTGCTGTGTCTTATATCCTCTGCCACCACCACCCCCAACTTTCTCCTTTATACCTTACTTCCCAGGTGCATGTAAAACAACAACAATAATTGTTTTAACATTTGTTTTTAAAAGTTTGATTTCCAGATTCTTTTCTTTCTTCCCTCCTCACCCACCCCCACTGGGAAGACAAGCAATTCAATATAGGCTGTACTTGCGTTGTTATCCAAAAAGTTTCCATAGTAGTTACGTTGTGAAACACCAACTATATTTCCCTCCATCCTATCCCACCTCACACTTATTCTATTTTCTCCTTTGACCTTGTCCCTTTTCAAAAGTGTTTGCTTCTAACTATCCTCCTCCTCACTAATCTGCCCTCTCTTCTATCATCCCTCCTTTATCCCCTTCCTCCCTACTTTCCTGTAGGGTAAAATACCCAACTGAGTGTGTATGTTATTCCCTCTTTAAGCCAAATTCAATGACAGTAAGGTTGACCCATTCCCTTTCACCTTCCTGCTCTTCCCCTCCATTATAAGTTTCCTCTTGCCGATTTTATGAGATAATTTATCCTATTTCATCTCTCCCTTTCTCCTCCCATTATATTCCTCTCTCACATTTTAATTTTATTTTTTTAGATATCATCCATTCCTATTCAACTGATCCTGTGCCCTCTGTCTCTGTATATATACACACATATATGTATTTATATACACATACACCCTCCTATATATACGTATGTATACATATATATACACACACAAACACACATGCACACACATACACACACACACACATTTATATTCCCTTCAACTATCCTCATACTCAGAAAAGTCTCATGAGTTACAATTATCGTTTTTCCATATAAGAATGTAAATAGTTCAACTTTAACAAGGTCCTTAGGATTTCTTTTTCCTGTTTACCTTCTCATGCTTCTCTTGCTTCTTGTATTTGAAAGTCAAATTTTCTGTTCATCTCTGGTTTTTTCATCAAGAATACTTGAAAGTCCTGTATTTCATTGAATGACCATATTTCCCCCTGAAACATTATACTCAGTTTTGCTGGGTGGGTGATTCTTGGTTTTAATCCTAGCTCATTTGACCTCCAGAATATCATATTCCAAGCCCTCTTATCCCTTAATGTAGAAGCTGCTAGAACTTGTGTTATATTGGTTGTGTTTCCACAATACTACAATTGTTTCTTCCTGGCTGCTTGTAATAGTTTCTCCTTGACCTGGGAACTCTGGAATTTGGCTATGATATTCCTAGGAGTTTTCTTTTGGGGATCTTCTTCAAGAGGCAATAGGTGAATTCTTTCAATTTCTATTTTGCCCTCTAGATTTAGAATATCAGGGTAATTTTCCTGGAGAATTTCTTGAAGGATGATTTGTAAGATCTTTTTTTGATTATGGCTTTCAGGT
Organism: Pseudochirops cupreus; assembly: GCA_028627135.1. NCBI lineage: Eukaryota > Metazoa > Chordata > Mammalia > Diprotodontia > Pseudocheiridae > Pseudochirops > Pseudochirops cupreus. The sequence continues at coordinate 6,604,526 of CM053580.1, read as the reverse complement.
AGTCCAATAATTTTTAAAATTATCTCTTCTGGATCTACTTTCCAAATCAGTGGTTTTTTCCATTGAGATATTTCACATTACCTACTATTTTTTTCATTTGTTTGGATGTTTTATAGTATCTTGACTTCTCATAAAATCATTGGTTTTCAATTTGCTGTAATCTAATTTTGAAGGAATTATTCTCTTTGGTGAGTTTTTGAAATTCCTTTTCCATCTGGCCAATTTGACTTTTTAAGGCATTCTTTTACTCATTGGCTTTTTGGGCCTCTTTTGTCATTTGAGTTAGTCTATTTTTAAGGTATTATTTCCTTCAGTATTTTTTGGGTCCCCTTTAGCAGGCTGTTGACTCACTTTTCATGATTTTCTTGCATCATTCTCATTTCTCTTCCGAATTTTTCCTTCACTTCTCTTACTTGATTTTCAAATTCCTTCTTGAGTTCCTCCATGGCCTGTAACCAATTCATATTTTTCTTGGAAGCTTTTGATGTAGGAGTTTGATTTTGTTGTCTTCTTCTGGTTCCATGTTTTGCTCCTTTTTGTCCCTCCAACAAGAGGATTCTATGGTCTGATTGTGCTTCCTCTACTTGCTCATCTTGCTAGCCAATCACTTGACTTTTGAGCTCTTTGCCATGGTAGAATTCTGCTTCTATAGTAGAGCAAGCTCTGTTCCAGATTGCTGGGGTTTTTGCAATTGTCAGAACTATGAGGATGGTGCTCTCTCTACAGCCACCACAAGCTCTGGCATACTGGCATTTGTCACTCCAGGACCACTGCCCAAGACTACAATCCAGATCTAAGCAGGTCAAAGCAAGAGTGATTACCCTTTGAATGGTTGCTTGGTCCCCCTATGATCTGCAGGCCAGGAGCTCTGGAGGCAGCCATGTGGCAGCAGCTGAAGCCACAGTGGGTTGCGACCTCTCACCCAGCGGTCAGGGGCCAGACCAAGCTCTTTCATCACCCAGTTCCAACAGAGTTCCCTAATGACCTTTTACTTTCTCTTTTACATTTATGGATTGAGGAGTCTGGAAACCACCACAGCTACTGGTGATTCACTCTCCTGAAGTCTGCTCAGGCTGGTCTGTGCCACTGGTTGTGGCCACCCCAGGTCTCATGCAGGACTGTGCTTAGCTTTCTGCTCAGTGTGATAGACCCTTCCTATTGGCCTGTCAGGTTGCCTTCAGCCAGAGATCTGTTTCTAACTGTCACTTTGTGGATTCTGTAGCTCTAAAATTTGTTTAGAGTCATTTTTTTCCAGGTATTGGAAGTGGTTCATGTGGGATCTTAAATAAGTTCTGCTTTTACTCTGCCATCTTGGCTCCTGCCCACCTTTAAAAAAAATAATCACAACCCCTCTCTGCCTTAGGATTAGGAATTTGAAGATGAAAATGACCCATGAATTCATCTCTTCCCACTTCCTGATTTCCCAGTGGAGGAAGTTAAAGCCCAGAGAAATTAAGTCATTTGTCTAGCATCATGCAGATGATAAATAGTAGAGATAGAATTTGAATTCATCTCCTTGGTCAACAGGCCAGTTTGGGAAGTTTTTCTAGCTTGGCCAAATCAAGAGCTTACAATCTACAGGCATCATTTTTGAGAGCCCAAGGTAAACTCCAGGTCAACATGGAACCCTGGAATAGGAATGTCATGGCAGTCTATCTACATCAGATGATGAAATCTAAGCTGGCCCTGATCCTTCTGTGAGTCCATAGACAATCTAGCCCTTTGGTGCTCCCCATAGTTTTATGTGACCTAATCCTTCTGACCATTGCTCCCATCCTGGATTCCTGTGAAGCAGAGTTCAGTCACCCAAGTGTCTCTTCACAGTGCATAATGCCTCTGGGATCCAGTCCCCCAGTGGTACCAGAATGGCATGCTGAGATGTTTGCTCTCAATGGTACCCAGAAAACTCTTGGGACTCCCCAGCTGCTTTCTGATAACTGTCTATATCTTTCTCAGTGACCACATAGGCAACTTCAATGTTCACCTTCCCATTCCTCAGGGACTTCTTGAGAAATATTTGAGTGGCAGGGGAATTTTGTGGAAAGAAATGACTCAGAGAAGAGCGACCAAACAGCTAGGGGACAGATTACCCCTTCTCCATTAAGCTCACTGGGCTCAGAGTACAGGTAAGGAGTGGGGCCAGGTCAGGAAGGAGGACCTGAGCAGCTTGGGTGGAGCTCCCTCCTTTGGTCTGTGATCACAGGGATTTCACTTCACTGGAGAAGCTTTTGATGAGATAAACTCTACAGAATTAGCTGCCAACAGCCCTGGGCGTTTCCTTCCTTCCCTCCTTCCCTGTTTGGCCCCACTGAGAAAGCTGAAAAGTTTGAAGATGAGATCAGATCAGTCCTGAAGCTCTTCCCAGGGTGGCAGATGCTCTCCTCCATCAGGGGTCACCTTCCCTGCCCCAAGCTGCCCTATATCTGTGGAGCCTTATGCAAAATTGGTTCATGGAGGCTTTAGCGTGAACAGTATGACATGTCATAAGCTAGGGCATGCTGGGAGGTGGGACATGGCTTTTCTCCCTCCAGGCCTGGGTGGTGTTCAGAAGCAATGGGGTGGTTCAAGAAAGACTTTCCTGGCCTTGTTACAGCAGAAGGCCTGGGCTGGCAGCCAGCCTGGAGTACAGATGAAGTCAGGCTGCGGCCGCACCCACGTTCTCAGGGTGTGATTTGCACACCAAACCTTGCCTGGCTGGAGCGCTTCCCAGATCCAGCCTGAGAAGAGTAGTGCAGGAGATGTCTGATACCTATGAGGGGCTCTGTGCTTTATGGTTACTGATGGCGGACAGCTGAGATTTGAAATGCCCCAGCACTGTTCACCTCACACACTGCCAGGGAGGCTGGACATGTCCTTCAGAGATTGGGTCTCTAGGCAATATTCCCAGGGTCTCTGGTCTCTCCCTCCCTACTTCCTGGAAAGGGCTCGAAAAAGACAGATTACTCCACAGGCTATTGAGCAATCGCCTACTTGCCCCTGGGGGTAGTCCAACCCTGCTCTATCTGAGAACAGAGCCAAATAAGGCATCATGCATTCTCTTGGGCTCTGTGACCCTTGAGAGGCAAGGTAACAAGATGTGCAAGACAGCTGTCATGCATTTTGGGGTCCCAGGTACTAGGAATAGGGGATTCCTGAAAGCCTGACCAGTGGTTGCCAGCTTGACTTGTGCCCACCGGGCCTTACTTGACCTAAGCTGTGCATGGTTGACCTTGGCTTGGTGCTGTGGTCCCTACATTTGCTTCTGGCTCAAGTTTTGGGATTTCAGATGCCTTCTTTGCCCTGCTGAGGACAGTGGTAACCAGGAATGCCAGCTCTAACATGATCTGCCTCCCCATGCATGTCTCCTGATTTCCTGGCACTCACAGACAGCTGCCTTCCCCTATATCCCATCCCTCCTTCTGTGGGCCAGGGGCTCCCTCTCTCATAACCTTGAGCACTTTGGGTACTCCTCCTTTGTTTTCCCTACCAGATTCAGACTCTTCCTCTCCTTCCATCAATAAGCAAAGTCTCCTTTAAGATCTCCCCTCTCCAGGCCTTCCTCCACACAGCTGTCAAATGGAGACTCCTAAAGCACAAGTCTGCCCCCTGCTCAAGAACCGTTGGTGGATCCCTACTGCCTGTAAGGTAAAATACAAGTTTCTTGGTTTGCTCTTTAAAACCCTTCCCATCATTGTTCCAACCTCAGCTTTGAGTCCAATTATACTGGGCTGGCCACCATGCCTTCTTCCTTCTAGTCCAGCAGACCTACTGGATATGCTCATTGGTGACATGCATTGCCTTTGTAGGGGCCGTCTGCTCTTCCTGGACACTCTCCTCACTCCCTTCCCTCCCATTCCACTTTCTTGGAAGCCTCAAACCCCCTTCAAGGCTGCCTCTTCCATGAAGGCTTTGGGGATTTCCTGTGTTAATGATTACTTCCATCTGAAATTACTTTAAAAACATCAGATTTGTTGGGTTTTTTTGTTTGTTCTGTTTATTCGCTTCTCTGTCCTCCTGTGATTTTCTCCTACTGATAAGTGCCTTTCAGGCAGGGACTCTTATTCCTGTCTTTCTGTCTTCAGGGCCAAAAGTGACCCTGGCACATAGCAGGCATGTGATAAATGTTTGTTTGTTAATCGAACGCTAATTCCCTCCAGCTGCAGCATTTGCCCAGACTCTTGTGTATGTATGTCTGTGCAAGCACATGTGCATTTTAAATAACTATTTTGTTGATGTTCTTTAGTCAAGAAGATCTGAGTGCAAACCCTCCGTCTGACACTTTGCAATTCTGTGATTCTGAACATTTCATTTAGCCCCTCTCTGTGGTCTCAGCTGTGAAATGGGGATAATAAAGCACTTGCCTCCTAGGGTTGCGCTGAGATCCCATTTGTAAAGCACTTGGCAAACTGCAAAGTGCCAGATAAAAGTTATCTGTTAGTATCACAGCCCAGTGGGGAGCAGGGCTTGAGCTCAGGTGGACATTATGGTAATGGAAGCAGACATGCACAGACGGTAGATTCTCTGATGTGTTCCTCTTTCCAAATGCCTGGACCATTTCCCAGCTCTACCAACACTGATCCTCCAGCATCCGCCATTTTTGGTTTTTTGGTAGCTTCAGAAATGTACTGAGCCAATTGTAAAGATTCAGGGGTTTTGATGAGCATTTCTGAAATTGCTAACGACAGCATGGAGTTCTCTTTCACACAGGCGTACCTTCTTTTGGAAGCTCCATCTGCATATCTTTGGGCTAATTATCTTTTATCTATCAGCTCATAGGGTCACTCAATCCTAATGGAGATCAATGTCTCAGTTTGGTTTTTTTCTCCCCAATTACCAGACATCTCTGATATTTGAATTTTTTTCTTGAACACTCTAGTCTCCCAATTGATCAACCTCCTCAGCTCCAATTCTTCCTCAGCCACTCACAGGACTAAGCACTTCTTGGATATCACAATCACCCATAACTGGAATAAATCAATCATCTTGCACTCTGGAAAGTCTTCTGTCTAGTAACAAACTTCTATTCTCCCATCTCATGCTCTATCTCAGTTTCCCCAAACACTTTCACTAGGACATCCAGACATTCCACCCTTCCCTCTTCTACAAGATCAGTGACCTCTACATGATTTTCGTTTTTTTCCCTATCTACAGTCTTAGCCTTATAACTGGCCAATTCATCTATATCCAACTTTCTACCCTCAAATCTTTTGTCCTTTTATTATTACTAGGTTTGACTAGTAAAACCTTTTTTCTGCTTGGTTGCCAAAACCAATCTCTCTCCTCATGCCCTTGTTCTTATCCCTTCCTACATCATTTAGGAACATTCCTAGGCATCACTCATATCTAAAAAAAAATAAAACAAGAAAAACCTTCATTTGATCCTGTGGTCCCCTAATGTACCATCCTATCTCTCTCTTTCTTTTGGCATTCAGATTCCTAGAAAGAGTCATCTACATCCATTGCCTCCATTTTGTCACCACCTCCTTACAGCTCAATGTCACTGCCCTGACAATCTGGCTGCTGACACTCTTGTATTTTGATTGAAACAGTGATCAGAGGTTATCAGACATCTCTAAGCTGTTACCCCAAGACTCTTTCTCAATCTCATCCAACCTGACCCGTCACCCACACATCCACCCCTCCACCAATGCCTCCATCTGGATGTTCTCATTCCTTGGCTTTTGTAACCAGGCCCCCTGGCCCTCCTCCTACCCTGTGTGAATGCTCATCATGAGTCACTGACCACTAAGTGTGAGTGTCCCTCGAGGCAGGGCCCTAAGCCCACCTCTCTGCACAAGCCCCTGGATTCATTGATAATTTTGCAGATGATTTTCACACACACACACACACACGTATATGTATATGTATGTATGTATAAAATAGTGTGTATATATACATATATGTATATATATGACTGTACATGTACAGTGATGTGTATAGGTATAGATGTCCTGGAAGTCTTAGTGCAGTTTCAAGCTTATTAAAACCTAAAACTACACTAAGACTTTTGGAAAAAGTGTGTGTGCGTGTGTGCATGCACACACGTGTGTGTCAGTTAAGTGATACAATGACTTACAGTCATGTAGACTTGAGTTTGAATCCTACCTTACACATTTCCTAACTGTGTCACCCTAAGCAAGTAACTTAACCTGCCTCAGCCTCAGTTTCCTCATCTGTTAAAAAGGGGTGATATTAGCACCTTAATCACAGGGCTGACAGGGAGATCAAAGGACATAATCTCTGTAAAATAGTATACAAGCCTTACAGTGCCATATACAAGCTATGCTCCTGTTACTGTTACACCCTAACCTTCCTTACACCCTTCTAGCTTCCAAACTTAGGACGTGTTTGCCTTCTCTCTCTCCCTCCCTCTCTCTCTCTCTGTCTCTGTTTCTCCATCTCTCTGTCTCTCTCTCTGTGACTCTCTGTCTCTCTCTCTGTCTCTGTCTCTGTTTCTCTCTCTGTCTCTGTCTTTCTCTCTGTGTCTCTGTCTCTGTTTCTCTGTTTCTCTTTCTGTCTCTCTCTGTATTTCTCTCTCTCTCTGTCTCTCTCTCTCTCTGTCTCTGTCTCTGTCTCTTCCCCCCTCTATCTCTCTGTCTCTCTCTGTCTCTGTCTGTGTCTGTCTCTGTGTTTCTCTCTATCTGTCTCTGTCTCTCTGTCTCTGTGTCTCTGTTTCTCTCTCTTTCTGTCTCTGTCTCTCTCTCTATCTCTCTGTCTCTCTCTGTCTCTCTCTGTGTGTCTCTCTCTGTCTCTGTGTCTCTCTGTCTCTGTCTGTGTCTCTCTCTGTCTTTATTTCTCTGTCTCTCTCTCTCTCTGTCTTTGTTTCTCTGTCTCTCTGTCTCTGTTTGTCTCTCTCTGTCTCTCTCTCTCTGTCTCTGTTTCTCTGTCTCTCTCTGTCTCTGTGTTTCTCTCTGGGTCTCTGTTTCTCTCTCTTTCTGTCTCTGTCTCTGTCTCTCTGTCTCTGTTTGTCTCTCTCTGTGTTTCTCTCTCTGTATCTCTCTCTGTCTCTCTCTGTGTCTCTCTCTGTTTCTGTCCGTGTCTCTCTCTGGTTCGCTAATTCTCTCTCTTTCTGTCTCTGTCTCTCTCTCTGTCTCTGCCTCTCTGTCTCTGTTTCTCTGTCTCTCTCTCTGTCTCTGTCTGTGTTTCTCTCTCTCTGCCTGTGTTTCTCTCTCTGTCTCTCTCTGTCTCTCTCTCTCCACACATGGCCTAAGTCTTCAATGTCTCTTTGTCTCTTTACTGTTTGGATCAGAGCTATCAAACATGCTCACCCTGCCAGATTAAAATACAATTTTGGGAAATAATTAGCAAAATCAACACAAAATACAGTAGAACTCAGATAATGCTAATATGTAGTTTTCCCCCAATAGGTAGCCCATAGGGATCCTGGGAGGATGCTTCCTTGTCCCTCCTGTTGGACCCTCCTGGCACACCCTCCTGGCACCCACAGCTGCCTGACCCAGACCCCATCATGCTGTTCCCCAGATCAAAATGCTTCATCATTTGTCTCTGGGATAAAATCAAATTCCTCGGTCTGGCCTCTGAATCCCTTTATAATCTGCCTTCCACTGACCTTGCTCATCTTTTTTTTTTCCTTCCTTTTTAGCTCATTTCCCCAAAATCTAGTAGTGGGAACATATTAAGTGCCTAATAAAAGCTTGCTCCCTTTGTCTCTCTGCGTCCTCCCACCCAGCCATGTTCTAACCCTCCTGGCTCCCAAGCGCTTCTCTGAATTAGATAATCTATTTCCCATCTCTGTTTCTATGTCCCTCACATCCACCTCAGTGTGCTAACTAGAACCCCTATTGTTCCTTGAAGACTCAGTCAGAGAGTCAGTTAACACGCATTTATTAAGCACTTTCTCCATCTAGAAAAAGCCCTTTTTCTTGGTTCTCCTAACTCCATTTTTCTTGGGTCTACTCATGTCTCCATAGGCTCCATCCCCTGGTAGAAGGCAGCAGGATCATGCACCCTCCACACTGAGAGGGACGTTGGTGGCCACGTTGCCCAAACAGCACCAGAACAATCCCTACTACAACAGGATAGACAAGTTATACCAAGTCTCTGCCTCAAGATTTGCTGAGAGGGGACAGCAGAGGTAGCGATGCTGCACAGTGGATGGACTGGGATTTGTATTTGGATGATGCAAATCCAATCTCAGAGACTTACCAGCCAGGTGATCCTGTGCAAGGCACATACATTCTCTGGCCCTCAGTTTCCCCCATCTATAAAAGGGGATAATAACGACCATGTTGTGAGGATTGAGTGACTAAGGCATGTAAAGGGACCTTCCAGCTTTCTATCAGTAATGCTGATACTGAACAGCCTGGGGATGCTGAGAATCTCACCTTCTCATGCGGGTTGGGGAGTCCAGCAGGTCTCACTTAGAAAGAGCCCACTGCATCTGCATCCAGGGAGCAATGCCTTGATCTCCAGGAGGGTGACTGCTTCTCAGTGCTTCCTCTCTGGGTAGGATGAGGGCACTGGGTGGCTGGCACCAGTAGAACAGAACAGACCTAGCCATTGAGGAGGCTCAGACCTATCTATTGTGCAAATGCAGCCCTCAAGGGGCCCCACTTTCACTTTGTCAGTGCAGAGCCCCAGGGAATAAGGATCCTTGGGGAATTAGAGGATGCTAACCATGAAGTCAGAGGACCTGCCTCTCATTTCTTGCCATTGATCAATGGGACCTTGGCCAAGTCAGTCCCTTACCTGCAGTGGCCATCCAATTCCTCATGTGGAAAGGAGGGTGTTGGGCTAGATCCCAGATTCTTGACCTGGGCTCCACAAAATTCCAAGGGGTCTGTGGGCAGATTGGGGGGAGGCTCGGTCCTTGGATGGGGAAAATATCACAGTTTTATTTTCACTAAATTTTCGTTTCGGTCATAACCAATGAATGCTATGTAGCTGGCTCAAATGATAGTGTTAGCTCTGGAGTCAGGAAGGCCTAAGTGCAAATCTAGCCCTGGGTACATGCTAGCTGTGTGACGTCCCTCCCCTTTCTCTCTCTGCTTCTTCATCTGTTAGAGGAGGTAACAACAACATAGAATTATTGGGACGATGCAATGGGATAATATGTCAAGCCCTTTGCAAACCTGGAAGCTGGTCTAAATGCTAGTGATCATCCTTAAAATGATTCTATTGTTTTAAATTTTTATTTAAAAACACGATTCTGAGAAAGGGTCCAAAGGCTTTACCAGTTGGACTGTCAAAATGTTCCCCGATTCCAAGAAGAGGTTCTGAAGCCCTGGCCTCTGAAGCTCCTTCTAGCTCTAAATCATCAGTCCTTAGAAACGGCTTTAGGGACAGATACCCAGGGCTCCAAGGAGAGGTCCTTCCTCTCCCTGGGCCTCCTCAGTCACACCCACACCTCCTGGGCAAGCTCTGGGCCCCACTAGGTGAGGCTACCCTGGGTGTTGTGGCCTCCAGAGAAGCCTGCTGCCTGCTTCTTCAGGTGGCCAGACTTCTGTACCCTCCACAATAGCTCGGCGGGCTCTAGACACCACTAGAGGGCAATGGGCCTGTATTCAGACTGCTTAGTCCTTGGGCATCAAGAACCAAGCCAGGTTGTGAAAATAAATGGTGCCTGAGAGACAGAAGATCAGATGGGGGGGTACGTCAAGTGATTTTTATTTATTTAATTGGGGAGGGCATAGTCAGGGAGAGGGGAAGTTTTAATTCTGTCTTTAAATAGCTTCACCCTAATTAAAATGCATGAAAAATACAAACCCTTAAATGATGACCCCAGGTGTGTGAGAAGCCAGTCAGGAGCTGGGAGGAGGAGAGGGGCTTGGACCCCTTCTCACAATTTCCCTTCCAGGAGTAGGTTC
>CM053580.1:6544742-6594220 GCA_028627135.1 Pseudochirops cupreus | reverse complement strand
GATAAGGAAGATACCATTGCATGAGCTTCTCTTGACTGCCAAGGGCCACTTGAAGGCTGCCAACACTGGTCAGATGCTGGTGAATCAGTGCTGATTGCCTACTGTGTTGGGAAGGCAGACTGCTGACGTGGGGCCTTCTCACCCTTTTGTGAGAACTGGCTGGCAAGGCCGGCCTTATGAGTTGTACAGTGGAGGAGGACTCAGGGTCCCAGACACACCAGTCCTTCCTCAATTAAACTTTTGTTCCTCTGGGCCTTCAAGAGGTCCTGGTCAAAATGCAAATTCCCAGGGACACAGTTCCAACTGGTCACTGGCCAACAAATCCCTTGGAAGAGATGACCACTCAGTGGAGAGAGTCAGATTGTGAGGGCAGGGGGCAGGGCAGGGAGGTGAGTGGGATGTAGTATAGGCACCTGAGGACTGGGAGAGGTTATGGCATCTGGTAAAGGGCCTCCTGATGGAGGGTGGGCAGTTATAGAAAAAAACACCAGTCAGCCTTGTGGCCTTCTGATGCCCACAGATCCACCTACAATTGACATTAGCAGATCTTAGGATTTTAGACCTGGCTGGGCCCTATGGAGGCAGCAGGAATAACCTGCTTTGCATTCTTGCCCAGGACTGGTCCTGACAAGGGCTTAAATAGTTTGGGGTGTTGACAGAAGTCTAGTGAACCAACAGAGGTGTTGGTAAAGAAATGATGCTCTTTCTGCTGCTAAGTGCTGCTGGGAGGAGGGGAAGTGGGATGGGGAGCAAGGAGAATCGGGTGTGTTTCCCAGTGAGAAGTGGGCAACAAGGCCCAGAGGAGAGGAGCCCTCAGGTGGGCAGCCGCACGAGTGGCATCCATCACACATTTTCGGGAGGCAATTGACTTTCAGATCATTTCTTTGTAGCATCTCTGCTGGACACGGAGGAGAGGACCAGGACTCAGCCTAAGCTATGAGCAGCAAGGAGGCATGGGAGAGAGTCCTAAACTCTGGCATTGGGAAGACCCACGTTCAAATCCTGCTTGAGACACTCGTCGGCTGTTTTGTCACGCATTCTCTCTTCTGTATAATGAGGATAATCATGGCCCCTGCTTCCCAGGCTTGTGGGGAGGATCAAAGGGATTGTATTTGTCAGGCTCTTTGCAAACCTCAAAGCCCTGTATGAATATTAACCATGAAAAGAGTCTGGGATCATGGATTCAGAGCTATAAGGGACCTCTGAGGTCCTGGCATCCTTAGAGGTGTAAAGTAGTGTTGGTGCTGGAAGAAGGCTGAGCTTCCTAGGGCTTGCTCACACACACACACACACACACACACACACACACACACACACCATATGCACCACACACACATGAACACACGTACCATACACACAGACACACACACAACACACACACGGGTGGAAGGGACTTTGGAAGTCACTGAGGCCACCTCCTTCATTTTCCAGAAAAGGAACCTGAGGTTGATGGACGTGCAGCTGCTTGCCCCAGGTCATAGAGGCCATCAGAGCCATGGCTGGGTTCAACTCAGGCTCTCTGCAACCACACAATTGAAAGGAATTTGGGCACAAATCCCAACTTAGATGCTTCCTGCCTCCCCTTGAGTGAGCACCTCAGCCTGTTTGGGCCTCAGTTTCCTCAACTGTAGAATGAGGGGTTGCACCAGCTCCAAGGACCTGGGAGAGTCAGTCAGAGTCAGTCCCTCTCTAGCACAAGCCTGGGAAAATCCCCTCCTGGGTTACACAGGTTACGTCAGCATCTCTATTTCTCCAGTGACTCCAACTCTTGGGATTGGGCTCATCCCTTCTTAAGTGTCTGGAGTTAGAGTGTCCCCATTGTTACCCAAGGTCGATTCTCCCTCCAGCCTCTAGCTCAATAACAGCAATGATGGATGAGGGGACCTCAACCTCACTTTGTTTGGAGGCTAGGCAATATAGGGAAGCTGGTGAGGAGCTGGAGGTGTGGAAGAGAGGCCACCAGTTCTCAGAATGAGGGGCACTGGATCCCCCCAAAGAATCATTTTCCCAATACTGTTGATTTCAAACCTCCGTTTCCCATCACCATCTCTACTTTAGTGCTGAGGGATTTAAAGCACAGAGAAGCCCACTGATTTCTTCAAGTTTAAAGGATTGGTCAATGGCTGATTTGAGACTATGAGAACGTGTCCAGCTTGGGTCTGTCCACTGTGGGCTCAGTCACACCACCCCTGGACAGGTGGTAGCAGCTGCTGAGGTCCTGGGCCCAAGCTTCTCCTCTGACTCCTCTCAGGCAAACTGTCCCTGTCTGTTCCCAACTGGCCTTCCCTTGGCACATAGACTGGTTCAGGATTACTGTGAGTAGCTGTCCATTTTCTTTCCTTTCTGGACACACCCAAACATCAAAAGTCTCCAAGCAACTCTTAAAAATAATGAACTACAATCTTAAGGTGGGGAAACTCTCTAGCTTCCTACAGTCTCCAAACTTTGGCATCTTGGACAATCTCCTAGTCAATGGAAACATACTTCTGCCCTGCTCACCTCCCCAACCTCCAGCTCTGATAAATTAACCTCTTTCTACCTAGGAACTGGGCCTCTACAACATTACCAGAAGTCTCCTTATTCACCCCCTGCCCACCCCACACACATTAGAATGTAAGCTCCTTCAGGGTAGGAATTGTCTTGTGATGTGGTAGAAAATGTATAACTCTAGAAGTAAGGAAATCTAGGTTCTAGACCCAGCTCCATTAACCACTTGCAGCCCTAAAACTTACCACTGGCTTTCTCAGGTAGTAGGCCCTTCATAAATGCTTCTGTATTAATAGGTTTGTGTTAATATTATCAGGGAGCCCCAGACAGTTCTTTAGCAGGGGTGACGTGGCCAGTTTGTGCTTTAGGTAGATAGTGTAATAGATGGTGGTAGTGCCACTTGCCTTGTACATGGGATGTCCACTTGGAACTTCTAAGATTTAAGGCTCTTCTCCAACAGGAGAAGGACAGAAGTCAAGTAAGCAAGGAGCCTCCTTGGTCAATGTATTTCTTTATTGATAGCATGTACTCATGAGCAACCAGGGATTCTCACACTTACCCTGAGCACACAAAAGAATCAGAAAATATATATATATATATATATATATATATATATATATATTTGAAATTTAAAAAATCCAGTATCATGCTCATCAGTAGCTTTTTTCTTTCAAAAACATATTAAAATGGTATAAAAAGGTGAGACATTTGAAACTTTTTTTTTTACAACAGATAACATAAAAGTACAAAAATGAAAATAGTTGAACAAAGTGTAATGATTCCTGCTATCGGTCTCTTAATCCTCTTGACTTGTGCACAAACCAGAGGGGACTAGAAGACATCAAGAGGGGCATACACAGATGCACTGTAGAATAAGAGGAAGTGAATGATTCAGCCACAGTCCCAGCACCAAAGATACCCCTTTGCTCTGCTTGGAGTCCTTGCGTGGAAGGGCTGGTCCAAGCTGAGTTTTCTGCAGTTCCTGGATGTAGGAAGATTCTCTCCCCCTCCCCCCAGAACCTGCCTTCCCCCTTTTCCATTTAGTTTCCACAATCTGCCATGGTACTGAAGACGCAAAGAAAAAGAAGAGATTGGTCCCAAGTGCCCGATACCTAAGCCTTGCTTGGTTAATGCTAAACCCAAGAGCTGGGTTCTTTCAGTCACCTTGCCCATGTAGCCAAGTTCTCTTGGAGCACTATGAGATAATATCAGCATTAAAAAAAAAAAGAGGCTTCAGTTATAGGTATCAACACTCAAGGTCATGAAGGAAGTTGTTTCCCTTCCCTGAAAGTATCAAGCAACAATTTGGCTTCATGTTCCATAGCCACCCATTTGGGGCCACAGTGCTCTATGGGGCACAGCACAGCCTTGAAATCTAGGACTCAGTCTCCCCAATGTGTGAAAATCACTCTGGCAATCATCTTCTGCGATGGCCAGCCACCTCACATCAGGTAGCAAAGTACTCGAGAGCTGCAGAATCCAGGCTCTCTGGCCTTTCCCACAAAATAATTTACAAAGAGGCTTTAATCTGTGGTTCTGGAAGGTCCATTATCCCAAGATGAAAAAAATAAAAATAACAAAAAAATCCCTAATTAAAAAAAAACACAACACAAACATACATTTTCCTACAAGCACACCAAAGTATAAACACTTTATACACAAACTTCCTCTGCTGTGTTGGGAACTTTCAAAGCTTCCACTTGCACTTTACCTTTTTTTTTAAAGGCAGTTGAACATGCAGGCCCAGCTTGACTGTAAACCAAGAGAAATGTACAACAGAGAGCCACCTGGAGCTAACAGGTTAATACAGAAAGATGGGGTTTTAAAGTTCATCTTTCCCAACAAAATGGAGTGCTGAAGATTGTACTTCTGAAGTGGTATTGGGGTCGGGGCAGAGCCTCGTCTCACCAGGTGAAGGGGAGTCTTACCTGGATTTCAACCAGGCCAATATGGAGCCTCTCTGTTGGAAGTCCATCACAAGAAAGCCCTAGAGCTTAGTCATCGCTCTCCTGCTTTTTCAAGCCATACATCAGCTTTTGCTGATTGAGAATCATAGAGAAAATTCAAGACATGGTCATGTACAAAATATGTTCTTATGAAATCATGAAATCTATGCCATGTTGGGTAAAAAATAGCCCAGAACAGACATTTGGAAGAGGATGTGCAAGTGGGCTTAGGTGTTCCTAAGTGTTCCTGATCGGAAGGGTTCCAGAACATTGCAGTAAAGAAAGAACATTTTGTCGACATCCTAGGCAGGAGGTTGTGAGCAGCCCCAGAGCACTTCCAAGGCAGTGGCCTTTTTGAGGGATTGCTCCAACTCAGCTGTCTGGCCCAGCGGGCACTCAACAGGGCTGGCTCATCCCAGAGAGCACGGCTGAACTCCTTGCAAAGGACTCTGCCCAAACCTGCCTGGTAGGGACTGAGAAAGTGTCACCAGTGCTGATCCATCCCTCCCTGTCAGGTGGCAGAATCTAGGGAATCATTTGGGGGAACTAGCCCATTCTATAGCTTTTTACAAAAGAAACTTCTGAGCTGAAGCTTTCTTCAAACACTTTTCTAATCAGGAACAAGAGAAGAAGGTGAATTCTGTGCAGCCTGAGGTGGATGCCAGATTTCTGGGACCTGGGAAATTTCATGTCTCAGCACTGCCCTCATCAGAGAAGACCACATAGACTGGGATAATAGCCATAGGGGTTTGGGTGGGTGGGTGCCCTGTGAGGAAACGAGATAGACTAAAATGAGTTACCAACCTGGCCATATTTTGGAACTACCAGAGACATATCCTGTTTCCTTAAGGCACCTTTTAATTTTTTTTTTTCTGCAATTGCAAATAACTTGAATTTGACTGAAGAAGTTCCCTGGACATATCTGGGCCTCAAACACAGACCACACTCCTTAGAAATGGGCAAACTATGGACCAAGCAATCACTGTCAAGACTTGTGGGAACTAGAGGTGGGATTAGTTGGCTAGGGGTTTTTAGACCACCCCCCCCCACCAACTGTGATCTCAGCATTTGGAGGTGGGAACAGCCTAGAACTCTGAAACAGGACCCCCCTTTGGAGCCCACAGGGCCTTAGCACGGCATCAAGACAATAGGGTAAAAACTAGTACATAAATCTTAGCCACTCACTTAGTTTATCATTGTGCCATTGAAGACGGAGAAGAGCCACCCAGAAAAGATTTTATAGGAAGGAAAAACAAGAGATTAAAAAATAATTCATTAAGTGCAACTCAATTTCCTTTCCTTTAAATTATTATCACAACACCTCCTCCCCCCACAGGTATATATACATATATAAAATATACTGTGTATTTATATAGCATCTTGAATCGAGACTCAGTGACAACCAAGGACAGCACATAAGGCAGAAATGGCTGTGCCAAGAGGGTCTAGGAAAGATATCTTAAGAACCAAAGAGCAACAGCCACTTAGATTCCCCCTTCCTCCCCCCACCCTGTGCCACCCTCCATCCTGTGATGGCCAGAGAATGGAGGCCAGAACCTGGAACAAATGAAGACCCAAAGGCTGGGCAGAGTTGACTACCATGATAAAGCAAGCAGTGGCTTTCTTCTTCTTGTAATGAGATCAGACAAAGAAGCTAAGGGGGGAGAGGCTGGCCTAAGGGAGCATTTAGAGATCCAGTGTTGAAGTGGGAGTAGGGAGACTGGGAGGAGAGGATGGGAGCAAGGAGAGCGGGCAAGGGGCTGCCCTAGGCATCAGTCACTCCCCTTCCTCCTTAATGCGCTGCTGCTTGTTGCGACGATGATCCATGTCGAAGTTGAAATCGTTCCAGTCTTCCCTGGGAGGGAAGGAGATGGTCTGGCGCAGTGTGAAGCGGACAGCATCAATGACCCTCTCACCCCTCGTCTCACTGGAGCCCACACTGACAGTGGAGGAGCCACTGGGTGTCCGCAGCAGGTGGGGAGGGGAAGAGAAGTCATGGAGCTGCCGGTGGTCCAGAATGCCCTTCCAGATGGCGTGGCGGAATTGCTCCGGGATCTTCAAATTTACCAAATCCTACCAGGGAGGGGAGCAGGTTGGTAAAGTGAGCACAGACAGACTCAAAGCCACCCTCAACCTGGAAGTCCCTTCAGTGCAAATCCCTCCCTCATTTTACAGAGGAAGAAACCACAGCCCAGAAACTTCAAATGACTTGGCCCAGATGACCCATCTAGAAGAATGTGAGGCAGGTTTTACCCCCACGTCTTCTTGGCCCCAAGTCCAACACCCCAGCTACTATGGCACACTGCCTCTCAGGTTCCATCAAAGGCGAGCAACTCAACAACCCTCCCATTGTGCAGGCAAGGTTGGCTGTTTGCTGAAAGCTTCTGGTGCCAGTGCCGAGGCAGAGAGCAGCAGAATGGACTTTGGACTTTGCATAATACAGTATGGAAATAGCCACACAAATCTACTTCAGAAAGATTTGAGGAGGGTTCATGATACTACACCTAGATTACCGAGTGTAATTGTTTTCAGTTACTGGTTTTAGGGGAACAATATCTGCAATAAAACAATGCCCCCCTGAGACCCCTGTGCTTCTACTCAGTTAAAGATAGACCAATAGCCAAGAAATCCTACTGAATTCCATAAATCAGCATCTATCTCAGAGATAGACTGCAAATCATGACCTTTTCCCATTATCTGTTGTATCAAATCTTTCCTCGAAGGTTAACTTAATGCTGAATCATAAGAGAGCTGAAATCATACAGAGCTGAAAAGAACCTCTGGGGTCTTCTAGCTCAACCCTTTCAATGGAGAGATAAGGAAAGTGAGGCCAGAGAGGCATCTAAGGAATAAATTGCAGAGCTGGGTTTTGAAATGAGGTGCCAGGACTTTGACCCTGAATCTCCCCTCTCTGATGTGACTGTCCTGATGACAGTGTATAAACTGATCACTAGGAGCTGATGATGCTACCCAAATAGTTTCTTGGACTTCTTGGATTGCAGACTCTAGGATTCTTCCACTAGTCACTCCTCTGCTGGGAAGTGAGCAAAAAATCTGGAGTATTGAGTTCACTTCTAGGAACTACATGGGGAGGATGCTGATGGAGACCACCAAGAGAGGATCAAAGCCCTTTAAACAAGGCTATATGGGAACTGAGGTTATTTCACCAGAAGGGCATCATAAAAGACTGTCCAGGGAAGAGGGCAGAGACTTATTTTGCTCAGACCCAGAGGTAATGGGGAGAAGCTGTAGGGAGGAAGGCTTTGGTTTGATGTCAAACATTTACTGACCAACCAATAAAGCTGGATAGAGATGCATATGGGTTGGAGTGGGGATGGGGGTGGGGGTGTCTCTGCCAAAACTGTCCATGGAATGTCTTCAAGGAAACACTGTAAGGAAACAGTCAGCCAGCTTCCTGTAGTTGTGAGCTGAATGGACTTTTCCATTTGCTCCCTCTGTGCCTAGCACAATGCCTAGAACACAGAATGTGCTTTGAATTGAGTGATCTATGGAACTCTGTCCAGAATGTCCACTCTAGGCTGTCCTCAAATATTTACAGGGCAGGTGGGGGGACAGAGGAGAGAGATGCAAGAGCAGTTAGAGCTGCTATTTCTCTCTCACTTTTTAGGATAAGAAAACAAGAAGACCAGGCATATATTATCTCATTTTACAGATAAGTAGCTGCGGCTCAGGGAGATAAAGGTGACAGTTTCCCATAGTCACATAATTCAAACCTGTCAGAGGCAGAATTCAAACTGTGCTTGTCCTGGCTCCGAATCCCATCCTCTGTCTAGCAGGTCAGGGTTTCGCAAACTGTGCTGTGAGAAACGAGGCAGCTGTCCCCTCCCTTTTCAAGTGAACTTTAATATGGCTTTTCCCAGCCATTCAAATGATCATTTTAGAGGATTTTACCGCAAGGTTCTGCCAAAGGTTTACTGTTGTTGTTTGTTTTTAAACTGGAGAGTTTTACCACCGTGAAACCATCACAGGAGGACACTGGGTGTCCTGAGAACAACGAGAAAGAACACTTTTATTCCTTTTTTTCCTTTTTACAACCATTTCTATCCTGGTTCTCACCTCCTCTCACCCTACTGTAAATCATCTCCTAGACTGGATATCTCTTTGCCACTGCAAGTGCTTAACTTGACTTACTGAATTTTTTTTTTAAATGGGAATGGAAGACCCTCTCCCCTCGTGCACACACATGCTCACAAACGTCTTCCCAACAGCCTCAGGTTCGAGGCATTTCTGGTGGTGGAAAAACGATACTACTGAGGGTCTAGTGTAGAGAAAGGTGCATTCCAATCCCAGCTCTGACCTTAACTAGCTGTGTGACCCTGGGCAAGTCTCTTAGCCTCTTTTGTTTAGTTGTTTACAGTCTTGCCCTTCTCTTTGTAACCCTTTGGGACTATTTTCTTGGCAGAGATATTGGAATGATTTGCTATTTCCTTCTCCAGCTTATTTAACAGACAGGGAAACTGAGGCAAACAGGTTTAAGGGACTTGACCACGGTTACGTAGCGAGTGAGTAGCTGAGGATGGAGTTGAACTCAAGTACCAGCCTCGAGCTCTATCCACAGCACCACCAAACTGCCCCACTGCCTCAATTCCCCCAACTATAAAATGTGCTGTATAACAGACCTGTCTGCCGGGGTTGCTGCAAAGACCACTTGAGGTATTTGTAAAGGCTTTGGCACATAATAGGTACTTACTAATGTTTATTCTCTTTTTCTTCCTCCATCGTCAAAGCATAGATTTGGAGCAGGAAAAGACCTTAGAAGCCACCTAATCCAAGCCCCTTATTTTACATCAGGGATGCGTTTTTAAAATGATCTGATTTGAGATTAGCTGAAGGCAAATGAAAATGCAGTCAGGACTGGCTGCCCAGGCTTTAACTTTCATTCCTGCTTTTTAAATCCAGCCTCCTTTCCATCTATCAGAGAGCAGCAGCCAAGGCTGACTTGGTGGTGCATAGCAGGGCTCCCGACATTCTTTTAAAGCGAGGAACTTTTTGAGTGTCAAGGTTGGGGACGATGAAGCCTCAGTTTCCATTTCATTTTGTTTTGTTTTTAAGGAAGCATCAAAATGAAGACCTTCAGCTTTCCAAATTCACAGGGTCTGGTGGGCAGGGAAAGGAGGGCAGCTTGTCCTACAGAAAGTGGAGAAACCTGGACAGCCAACACCCCAAGAAGGAGCCCCATGCACAAAAGCTGCCACCAAGTGAGCGCTAAGAAACTAAGGGAGAGAAACCAGAGAAAGCCAGGCAGCTCCCGCCCGCCCAGCCTCCCTGGCTTGGTGGCCACAAAGTGGGACCCGTGTAAGGGAAAGCAGTGAGGACCTCGGAGAAACGACTCTGAAGCTGCCCCTTTGGTGGGAACCTTGCCTTGGCCTCTCTTCCCTCAGCTTACTGTCCTGCTCTGCTGGGTACTCATTGTGATAAAGACTTCCCTTCCCTCATTCTATCTTTAAGTGAGAATTCCACCATTTGTGTTCCTTTTCATTCTCGTCTCTCTCTCTCTCTCTCTCTCTCTCTCTCTCTCTCTCTCTCTCTCTCTCTCTCTGTCTCTCCCTCCTTTTCCATTCTTTCCTCCTCCTCCCTCTGTCTCCCCCACCCTCAATGCTGAGGGGAAAATATACTCTTAGTGTTTGCTGCTGATACAATGTAAGCTCCATGAGGGCCAGCACCATTTCATTCCCTCTTTGTCTCCCCAGGTCAAGGGCAGTGCCTCAGATATAGGAGATGCTTAAATAAAACAGATGAACTGAATGGTTAGAAAAGAAAGATGAATTCCTTGGGGAGTCTAACCTTCATGAGGATGGGGATTATCTCTTCTGTTTCCCATAGGGTCTAATAAAATAGTCTTGCATGCAATAGAAACTTGGTAAATGGTTATGCATAAAGGAAGACTGGCTGCTTTGAGCCTTCCTACATCAAGGTAGAGTTGTACATTCTAGACTTGCAGTCAAAGACCTGGGTTAAAATCCTGCCTTTCTTACTATCCCTGCAAGTCAGTTGACCTCTCTGAACCTCACTTTCCTCATTTGTAGAACTGAGGCAATAAAAACAAAGCTGTCATGAGGCTCAGTTGAAAGAGTATGTAAAGAGCTTTGGGAGTTTCAGAGCTTTCTACCAGAGTGAGCTTCTGTAGTCATGGTTTATCCCCATCACTATCCTTCTGACTCAGTGGAAAAGTTCCCTGAGAAGCTGAAGGCACCCTGAGCCCCTAGACACAGGTGATGCATGTCAGAGGGTGGGTGAATGGAAATCCAACTGGAAGGCAAGGCTAACAGTTACTTACATCCATGGAGTAATGCTCAATCTGATAGATGGTGGTCAGCCCCTGGGTCGTGAAATAGTCCAGACAGGATGAGCAGCCCAACCTCGCTAAAAAACTGCAGGGGAGAGGGGGAAAGGAGGAAACAGAAAACGAGAATTGACCCTGACTGCTCCAGCCACAAAAGGGGAACCCCAACCTTCTACCCTCTGGGGACTGATCTGGGGGAGAGGGGACAGAAAAAACCATGTGGTAGAAGCCAGCCAATGATCTCTGATGCACTTCTAGCCCAAGTCCCTCCATGGAGCGAGCCTTTTGGGAAACCCATTCTCCTCGAGATGTGGGTTTGCCAGTAAGATAGACCCTGTGGCAATACAGGGTGGCTGAACTAGACTAAGAAGCCTGGGCTTTCATTTTGTTCCTCTTCCTCATAGATGGAGAGGCAACGTACAGTATTGGAGAGAGAGAGAGTTGATGGCCTCGGGGCTAGGAAGACCTGGTCCCCAGTCCCACCTCAAACACATTCTGTGAGACCCTGAGCAAGCTACCTAACCTCTCAATGCTCTAGGCAATCTTCATTGGCAGAGGGAGTTTCCTCCTCTGGGAATTCCCCATCTAAATGAGGTCTACTCTCTTCTTGTCTCCTCCCATACAACCCGGTCCCAGCTGGCTTAGAGCTGTGAGCAGTGAAGATGGATGGAAAAGAAGGGAGAGCAGCAGCGAGGGTGAAAAAATGCCCTTTCAGGAAGCCCATTCCAGCTGCAAACTGACCAATGGACATGGGGAGGGGCAGTGGAAGGTACAGAAGGACACAGGGTGTGGGCATGGAGAAGCCACGCCTACATGTCCAGGTCCTCCATCCATTCATCTCAAATGTTTGTTGAATGAATGAATGGAAATGAACACATAGACACGTGGTGAGATTCCATCAGAAGCCGGCCCCCTCCTGCCTTTCAGTCTTCTTAGCCCCTCACTTCCCCTACAGAGTCTGGGATCCAATGACTCTGGCCCCCTGGCCCTCCTCCAGCAAAACAACCTGGATCCCCCTTAACGCTCCTTGGCTGATCCTAGTGGATCCTGTCTACCTACATCTTGTTTGCTTAGAGTGCTTTGTCTCCCCCACTGCATCCTGGTGGGCTCCTGGAGAGCAGGGACTGTCTTTGCTTTTCTTTGTTTCCCCAGCGCTTAGAAGAGTTCTGCTGCATGTGGAAAGAAAGCCCTTAAGAAATGCCTGTACTAAGCACTCAAGATTGCTGGCCACCTCCAGGTCTCATTCCTTCAAAGCAAGGCTGGGTGGTTTTCTCTGAGACAGACTCAGGGAAGAAGATGTCACTGCTGAGCCAAGCAGCTTGCATAGAGACTAGAACACAGGAGGTACTAAATAAAAGCTTCTCAATTGGTGAATTGGCATAGCTGCCTCCCCATCAGATCTGTGTCAGGGGATTGGGTCCTCAAGGTCCAGCCCCCCCCTCCCAGCCCCCAGGGCTGCATGCCAGAAAGGGGGGTCTGGCTACTCACCTGACAATGCTGCAATCGGTGGGGTATGGAGGTGGGGGTGTGCAGTGGGACGTGGAGGGCATGGAAAGAGTAGGAGGCAGGGCCTGTGTTGGGCTCAGTCCATTTATATCTCCAGCCATTGGCATGTGAGTACCCATCATCGGAACTAGTTAAAAAAAAAAAGAAAGGCACAGAGATTCATGAGATCATGATTCTAGACTGGTCTGTACTCCTCCCTCTCTTCCTCATTTGGCAGGTGAGGAAACTGAGGCCCATGGAAGTAAAGTAAGTTAAAGTGGGACCTCATGGGTTGGGGGAGGGATTACACATTTCCATAGTGCCTGCTGAGTGCCGTAATATCCCATTATCTGAGACATTAACCTCCTAAGCCATGTAGCCTACCTCTTTCATTGTAGAGGAAACCTAACCAGTATCACATACATAGTAAATATATGAGGCAGAATCTGAACCTAGGGCCATGGGTTCTGTGAAAAATAGTGCTCCCTTCCCCTCCCCCACTGCATCACACTATCAGGCACCACTTGGTGACACGCCCTTGTGGACCCAATGGGCATCTTTTGACTAGGTCTTGGGGTAGGCAATGGATTGCTAGAACTTTTCTTTCAAGACAATATATGATGTGATCAGACAGTAGGGAAGTGAGAGTCTCAGCAAAAGCAGAGAATTGGAGTCCTCAAGGGCAGCTGGTAGAACCTCACTCTCATTTCCAAGGTGAGACAACTGGAGCTCAGAGGAGCTGTGATGCTGCTCTCTCTCCCCTGCTCCATGAGGCACAGAAAGCCAGAGCTGGAAGAGCCTGGTGTCCAAATTCCTCAGTTTGCAGATGGAAAAAGTTTAAGAAACGCTGTATTTGAATCAGAGACCCTGAATTTGGATTCTCCCACTGCCTTTTTCTATATGTGTGACTTTGGGCAAAAGCCCAGCCTCAGGATTTCATGTAAAATGGCTTCAGGAATGGCTCTGAACTCAGCCTTTTCCAGCCTGAAGCAGAAAACTCCCTCTCTTCTTTCCGTGGGATGTAGTATCCAGTGAGACCCCCTATACACCAAGTGCCAGACGCCAGTTAAAGGGATTATGATGGCAGTGATCTGGGCCATCTGCTTCCCTGTTCACTGCCTCTCTTTTTTAGGGGGGAGAGTGAGTGTTCTTATGATACTTCTGCTCAAATAGAGCATCTGGGGTAAGCCAATACCACCAGATGGATCCCTTTGACTTCTCAGGCATATTTATCTTTGGCCCAGTTTCTTTCTGTCCATGTATGAAGTGAGGACTGCAGGAGGCTGATATTGTGATAATGTTGAGTGTTCAATATAGCAGGGAACCCAGAGAGAATCTGGCCTGAGCCCAGGGAAGGTAGCTTAGCACAATGGCTTGCCCCAGGACCTACCTACAGTTAGTAGGATATCACCCAGGTGCCCTGGCTCAGAGCTCTCTTCCTACCTTTTCCTTAAATCCTCCATTTATTCTTTTATTCTTCCTTCTCTCCCTTCCTACATTGCTAAATTTCTTCTGCTCACTCCTCTTCTATCCCAAAGGGACTGCCTTGAAGCTGAGCCTTTGTCCTTTGGGATCAGGACAAGGGAAAAGAAGACGGTTCCCAAGCCATTTCTAGCTCAAGCGGGAGTTAGCCAGATAAACTGGGGGAAAGCTCACTTACATCCAGCACCTTAGGGTGGTTTTCTCTGAGGAATTTAGGGCAAAACACAGAATGATCACACACAGGTTGAGAATGAAGCTGGGGCCCTGGGCATAGAGTGCTACAAGTAGACTCAGGAAGAACTGAGTTTGACTCTTGCCTGTCTAGCTGTATGAGCCTAGATGAGTCACTTATGCTTTGTGGGCCTCATTTTCCTCCCCTGTAAAATGAGATTGGACTAGGTGGCTTCTAAGATCACTTTCATCCACCTCTAAATCTATGAACTTAAAACCTTAAGGCATTCCAGGGAATGCTCTCAGTGGTGGTGGAAGGAGTGTCCATAGTGGCCCCAGTGAGTGTCCTTCAGGGTGTGTGACCTCCCACAGCATCCAGTTCTCCTGGTGCTTGATTCTGCCCCATTGCCCATACCAGCCCCATGTCCCAATCATATCCCAGAGCCCTCCTGCAGACGACAGCACAGAGTGTGTTCCAAATGATGCCTGAAGAAAGACTCACTGTTGGCTCCCATGCCATCGGGGATGGCCGTCGGGGTGAGGGCGTTGCGCTGCTGAGGGTTGATGAGCTGACTGACAGACGGGAGCTTGTTGATGCTGTTCATCTTGCTCAAAGGTGGGGAGCTGGTGCCATAGGAGGTTTGTGACTGCATCGAGGTCCTGGAATAGAAACGTACACATGAAGAGAGGCAGCAGAGAGAAGGAGAATGGGGCCCTGCAGGTCCTGAGGAGTTCAGCTTGCTGATGGAATGGGGCTCAGGCCAGAGGACTGCTCTGGGTCATCCGCAATCTAGAAGAAAGCATTCAGATGTCTTTCCTTTTCTTCCTGTGCGTGTACCTCTGAGGCTCAGAACATAGTGTCTGTTGAGTGTCAGTTTACCAGATCTTTTCTTTCCCTTTCTCTCTCCAACCCTTCCCTCTTTTGCTGCCTGCAAAGTCACCCAAAACCCACCATGTGAGGGTAGCAACAGCAGCACACACATGCTGATGCTGCCTCCCATTTGGGTCATTCCTCCATTCCCATGAGCTTCCTGCGTCATGAACGATAGACAAAAAATGACTGGAAAGGTGGACCTCTTTGGGTACTTGGGAGCACCTTCTGCTGCAATGTGAAGATCCTAGCTTGGAATCTCACTTTCTCAGATGATGCGTCCTAGGTCCTAGGTCCTTGGAAAATCATTCTGGCATCCCAAGAGCATCTCTGCCCAGGAAAGTGACTGCCCTGGTGTCTTGCCAGGAAGGGAGGCAGATTGTCGGTCTACCAGAAGCCAATCCCTAAGCTTTCCCCTCCCAATAACCAGCTCCATAATTTGAGGTATTTCTCTATTTGACTAGGTTCCCAAATCCCAGGAGGGTGACCCATCTCTGAAAACAAATGTATAACTTGTGGAGTGAGAAGAATAGCAGCAGTTCCTATTTCTATGAAGCTGGAAGGCTTACAAAGTACATGGGATGGATTAATTCAGACACATGGCTATGACTCTTGACATCCCATCCAACATTCCTTCATCCTTCCTCAATTCCTCCTAGAAGACCTTCCTTCCTAAAATATTATGGTATCGGATTGGATTGGATTAAGATTCTAGTCTGCAGTTTAATCAGAGGTTAGGCAGTCAAGGATCTAGCCATTTTCTTCTTATTTTCTAGTCCTCTGGCTTTGTTCTTATGGTCGAACTAAACTGGAATGCCAACCTCCATGGAAGATTCACATGAAAGACCGCAATCTTTAAGATCATTGGGCTTGGAGGCATGAAGACTTGGGCCCACGTCCTATTTTGGATGCTTATAAACTATGTGACCACAGGCACATCCCTAAATCTCTCTGGGCACCATTTTCCTCATCAGTTAAATGGGGATGATAGTACCTATAGATAGTACCCCATTCCACAGTGTTTATGTTTAAAGTGCTTTGCAAGGTTGGCTATAAATGTTGGTTTTTATTTTTTACACATATACATGTATGTGTTATATTAGGACCTACATTAGCACAGCCCCTGGGCTTAAGGGTTCAAAGTAAAAGTGATTTCAATTTTCAGAAATGACCCCCAAGAGTTTTAACAGCTTCCCACTCGCCCCACATATTGCTGACATTGACTCGGCTATAAGCGCTGGTGATGAACACTGCCTGCTGGGTCACTGTGCAAGAAGAGACCTCAAAGGTTCCCTTGTCCACCTTCTCATTCTCCAGGTAAGAAAAGGGAAGAACCCACAGTTAGAGGTTCTGGCTGTCAGGATTTGAACCCAGCGCTGCTCCCATAGTACCACACATTGAACAGGTTGTCAGGCACTGGCAAGAGTTATAGAAGGTTGTTTGGATTTTGTTGTTCTTTGAGCTAGAAATTTCATTATACCTTTTAGAAGAACTGTTTCTGCTGGGATTTGCCAGGGAGTCATATCTGTAGCAGGTGTTTTTAATCTTTTTTTTTTTAAGTGGATCCCTTGGGCAGTGTGGTCAAACCAATGGGCCCCTTCTCTGATTTGTCATTTTTGATCAGTCATGTCTGACTCTTCATGTTGCCATGGCCTTGTCCATGGGGTTTTCTTGGCAAAGATACTGGAATCACTTATTCATAATTAAAGGGAATGCCAAATTTCAGTTGGAGATTAGTGAAAAATAAAGATGTATCTTTCCCTCTTCCAGGTTTATAGACCTTGACATCTTTGCCCACATCCATGTATATAACCATGCTTATAGCTGAAAGGGCTCCCAGGGGGCCTGAGAAACAACTTGGCTTTATGGTTAGAACAGCCTTGGAGCCAGGGAGATATGGATGTGACTCATGCCTAGGCATCAGGGAGCTGATGTTCTAGGTGTTTCCTTAGTCATATGTAGGTGATATTGGAAAAGCTCACCATCAACAGATTCTGGAAATAGCCTGCTAACATCACAACCTCCCTGCTTGGTGAGAGGAGGAAGGGGGAGGGTGATACAACAAGAGTCAAAGGAAACTTTCTCTAGGACCAGTAGTTCAGAAATAAGTCATCTTAGAATAAAGAAAAGGAGACCCCAATGCCTGGAATATGCAATTGGGCCATGTGGTCACACATCCCCTATCACTGGAGCAATGCTGCTGGATAGACCCCTGACTTGGGGAATGGGAGTTGATTATCTCAATGATTCTTATTAATACTCACATACCTGAGGTACAGAGGGTGGAAGGCAGAGGGCAGGGGATACTGGCAATGCCCCAGGATAGAAGTAACAGGAAAGAATGACCAGAGGTGGCATTGCCCTTTACCAATACACTACTGCAATGCCATAAAAGCCCACAGGGAATCGAGGAAGGAGAACATGTAGGTGAGACAGTGAATGGGGATTGAGAAAATTTTTAGAAGCTGTCTTTTTTTTTTAAATCAGAAGAAGCATTTTTAAATGTTGAGGCAAACCAGGAATCCTGCATATACCACCCTTGATAGAGAAAAGAAAGATTTCAAGGCAGGGAGGGGAGCGAACGAAATAGTGAGGCAATGAGATGGGTCAGGGGGAGAGGGGTGGGTCAGAAAGGGCTCCTTTATTCTTGAAGTGGTAAGGTCAGAAATTGTAGCAGCATTTTCATTACTTCACATGTTGCAATAGGAGTCCAACTGAGCTAAACAAACAGGAAAGTTAGGAAGAGCGCAATCACCATTCATTCAGCAAACCCAGTGACTGACTGTGGGGCTCAGAGCCCTATGGACTGGGAATCAGGCCAAAGTTGCTAAAGGAAGGTGGCTCAGACATAGCAGGATCTAGAAGAATGCAAGAAAAGAAGAGATCTCTGTTTTTCCTGGAGTGGGGGTTGGGGATGGGAAACATAAATGGGGAAGGTAAATGACAGAGCACTGGGTATTTCAATCATTTTACCCCATGGATTTTTTGTGAATGGATTGGGTAGAAATGTGGAGCAGGAGGAGTGAACCTTGACTGGCATCAGCATTCTAACAGAAGCAAGGAGGTAGGGGAAGAAGACAAAGGGCAAGAAGGCATGAAAGGAGGGTGGGAAGGGGTGGATGTAGGCAATTTTGGGATATAAGAAAAGAGGAAGTCAAGGACAAGAAGGAATGAAGTAAGGGAGGGAGGGAAGAAAGGAGGAAAAGAAAGAAGAAGGAACTGAAGGAAATGAGAGGGAAGCAGATAGGGAAGGAGAAAAAGAAGAAGTGGAAAAGAAGAAAAAAGAGAAAGCAAAGGAATAAGAGAAGGAAGGAAAGAAGGGAAGGAGAAAGGAAGGAAGAGAAGGAAAAAAGAAGGAAACTGAAGGAATGGAGTGAGGAAGTGAAGGAAAATGGGATGGAAGGAGAAAGGAGGGAAATGAACGATAGAAGGAAGAAGTAGAATAATAGAATTGGGGAGAGGAAGAGAAGGGGGAAAGGGAAATGACAGGAATTGAGCTCTTTCTCTATATCTGCAGGTAAGATTTCAGGGACTTCAGAGAGCCCCATGTGACACAGACGCGCGCACACACACACACACACACCACACAAACACCTGCACCTTCACTACCATTTAACGTGACTGATGCTTGAAAGTCTAGGAGCAAACGGTGGTAACTTGGGCACATAACCTCTTGAGCTCTGCAAAAATTAGTTCTGATTGTCTCAAGAGAGTAACTTATCAAATCTTATGAGTATGGTTGAGTTTTTGAGATCCTTTCCTGAGAGCAATGTTAATAAATGGGAAGGTTGTAAGAACATGCTCACAATATGCATCTGAGGAGGACAAGAAAGGGAGACCCACTGAGGGCTGAGAGTATGGAATGGGGGGGGGGAGGAGGGAGCAAGAAACAAAGAAATAAAAATGGGAGTTCCATAAAAGACCCTAAAATACCTCCTAGTGTTACCCAAGGCAGTCTGCCCTTGCCTTGGCTTGGCTTGGCTGTTCCCCAGTCTCTCTGTGGCACCCATTGAGAGGCTGCCATGGCTTTCTTTCTAAAGGCTTGGTTTCTAAACTTTTCCACTCATTTTTACTAAGCCCATTTGGACTTTCCCAGGTCTTCAGCAGATGATCATATTTGCAACCTTGGCTAAGATCAGTGATGAAAAGGACAAAATGCGGACCTACCTCAGAGGGATTTGGGAAGGATGATGAAGTGATTGTAAAAGGAACATAATAAAATGAGGACTTTTTGAGTTTGCCAAGGCCCTGTGCTGTCCAAGGGCCTCCTCTAGTATCACCTTAGCAGTCAGGCCCAAAGCACTCAGCCAGCTTTGTGAGAAAGCTAACCACGTGTAGGAAATGTAGATTGGTGCAATGACCTTATGTGAGCATAGCAGCTTTGGTATCAACCTTTGTCTAAAGATCAATCACCAATTAACCCTTACAGTAGCAAAGACCAGTTAGATCAAGGAAGAGAGAATTTGCTTTGCATGTCTACTTTAAGGGACGAGTCCTTGAGACTCTGAGATAGAAATGGAGACAGGCCACTAGATATGGGGGAAACTAAAGAGAATGAAAGAATAAGTAAATTATATGAGATAGTATAAAATCGTACATTTTCTTAAATAATATTCAAATAAACTCAAGGTGTTTTCAATTATTCTTGGGTGCTGAAGACTTTACTCAAGCCAGGGTTTCTTATTTAAACAAAATCATCTTAAGATAAATTTAAGGAAGGGGTAAGAGAACACCCATGGTTTTGATGAATCTAAGTCACCTGGTCCACAGGAATTTCAACCTTGGGGACTGGAAGAATTGGTGGGTGTGATGGCTGAGCCACTGATGGCCATTTTGGATGAGGAAATAAAAGCCAAACAAAAACAACTAAAAGGTATAGGAGAGAGAAGAGAAGAGAAGAGAAGAGAAGAGAAGAGAAGAGAAGAGAAGAGAAGAGAAGAGAAGAGAAGAGAAGAGAAGAGAAGAGAAGAAAGAAGGGTGTCTACTACAAGCCACTAAACAGTTTGTACTAGGGGCTGGAGAGTTTAGCTTCAGTATCTGGCAGACTTATGAAATATAAACTTGACAGGATGGTCAAGGTTTGAGAGACAGCTGGAGAGGATGGTAGATAGACTGTAGGACTTTGACTTAGAAAGACCTGAATTGAAGTCCTTGAGCTTCCTTTTCATATCCCAAGCAAGGTTTGCCTTCAAGGCAATCATTAGCCTCTCTCAGATTTAATTTCCTCATCTCCAAAGTGAGGGGCTTATCTCTAGACTCTTAACAGTCTGATGCTTCAAGTATCGCTATGGTTCTCAGAGCATGAGAGAGTCAACACACAGCTGTAACGAAGAGAGACAGCAAAGAAATCCTCAAGATAAACCAAGATGCAAAAGTTTATTGAAAATGAACAATCACACATCTGATAGTGACAGCATCACAGGACAGCTCTGCATTTGACACAAAGCAACTAGCTGGGTATTGAAAAGAAACAGGGAGTTTGTTTGAAGACCCCAGGGATTACTTGTTTAAAACATCTTCAAAGTTTACGAGAAATATCAAGATTCTTTAAACCATTGCTCAATTAAAGTTTTTTTTAAAAAAGCTAATCTTCCCACCCCTCCAGAAGAGGAAGGGATTTGACTCCTATAGAGGGATCATTTTTCAATTTGTCAACACACAAAGCTTCCTGGGAAGATAGCAATAAATATCCAGAATGTGTCTGGCTTTATGGGAGGACCAGGAGGCTGTAGTCTCAATTCAAACGGCCCTTCTCTATTCTAATAGGGCCCATCAACCCTCCATCAGAGAAACTGCTTGAGACAGTCATCAGGCGAGTGACCAGCCAACCAAGGCCACTGCAGTTACAGGAACACACCAACCCTCCTTCTCAAGAAAACCTCAGGTTATACTTGCCCATCCTGGGCTGTCAAAAACCAAAACAAAACATCATTAAAGGAAAGTCTTTCAAAACTCAGATGGAAGAAGATTCTACACTAAATAAGACCCAGCGCAGGAAGCCAGGCCCTCAAGACTGCCTCCTTGGACCCCCAGACCAGGCAAGGAAAGGAGGCATCAGGAGCCATCCTTTCTCAGGAACAGGGGTTAGGATTTCAACACCGGAGCAGTTCGCTGTCATCATGGCCCCCTCTGCCTGTCAGGCCTGCGCTCTAAACATCCTAATCAGTCCCTGCCCCCATTACATTCCATGACCAGCAGTAGATGAGCCAGACTGATGCACTCAGGCACTGGCTGGAGATTTAGACATAGAACAATGAGAACACCTGGAAAACGTGGTTTTTCTTCCTCTTTTAAAAAGGCTTTTTAAAGATTGAGACCAGCTCAAAAGCACCCAAGTATATGTCACAAACAGGACAGAAGGTAACAGAAAAGAGTTCCACCAAACATTGTACGTTGTGGTGCCCGGCCAACCAATCCCAGCTCTCTAGCTCAGAGGTCGGTCAATCAGTCAGTCAGTGAGCTTTGTGTGCTGGGTGCTGGGATCTGCAGAAAGTGTCTCTGAGGGTGGGATTGTGATTCCCTTCAGGAACTCATTTTCACCACTGGCTCTGGGTCTCAGAACCAAAGTATTATTCACTCCTGCTTCCCAGGGCTGAATGAACAACACAGACACACAGCACCCCATCCCCACACTCCAGGAGGCAGAAGTGGTGCTTTATGGGTAGACTGAAGGGTTTGGGGGGTTGGAATGTTTAAAGAAGACGCCAGATGGTTTCGGAGCATCTCTGCAGGACTCCATGAGTTCATTCCTGAAGCAGGCAGAAAGGAGACTGCAGAGAAGGAACCAGAGAAAAGAAAAGATGAAGGCTTAGGACTGTGAAAACCCAATTCAATGAAAACAGAAAGCCATGCTCCTCCTACCTTCATGACCATGGTATGGGAAGGCTAGATGAAGAGATTTCCCCAAGCCCTCCCCTACAAGGGACTCTGAGAATGTGTTGGCAAGTGTTGGGGGAGAAAAAAAGGAGGGAGATTTTATAACACATAAAATGTCATCAGCCTCAATTATTCCACCTTCTCTATTAAAGATAATTGAGAAAGCCTGGACAAAAGCCACACAGCGAAGTTGATGAAGAAATCGGGATCTTATCTGCTTGTGGGCTATGCCGCCGCACAGTTCTTAGTTCTCATTAATGAGCAGTCTGTGTTCCCAGAAGAAGGTGGAGAAATCTTCCTCAGAAAGGGCTTAATCCCTTTAGTCACTTTGTTGGCTGACCTTCCTCTGCATCATCCCAATGCAAGCAACTTCTGCCTAATGAAGGCAAAAGTTTAATGTCCCAAGTGTGGCAAAGTGCCTTGGACTAGGACTTGCCAAAGAAAGACCAAGAGGCTTTTCAAGTCTCACCTGATCATCATTGGTATTTCATAAAGACTCCAAGCAAGGCTTGGCGTACACTCTAACTGAGCTCAGGTGAACACTGGCTGCTGAGAACATAAGTTATTTCAATCAGTATTTCTTGAGCATCCATTCTGAGGAAGACACTCAAAAGAGAATCCAACGGTGGTGCCCAGAAAGGATTGCTTCTGGAAAATGGAAGAGAGTTGCCCTGACTATGGAGACATTCAAATTAAAGCCTCTTTTATGGTTTTGTTTTTGTTAAATTAAATAAAACTTGTCCTAGATCAAACAGATAAAAAGCCCAATGCAATTCGTTGCTCAGAAGGCCAGAATGGAATCTAACGGCATTTCATAAATTACGTCCTGGATCAGGACAACAAATAGGAGAAATTCAGTGGGCTTTCTCTGAAGAGGAATAGTTTGTAGGATTCAGAGCTCCTTAATATCACATTGTAGAGGGATTTGCTGACTATGTTTGGATATTTCAGAGTTTGATTTTTGCCTTTTGTGTAGAGTGGAAGTTTTCTGAAAATACAGCCTTTCTCATGAGAGCCCACCATCGTAATATTCACCTTTGTTTTCTGAAATGCTGAGAGCATCTTCATGGCGGATTACTTAAAGCATGGCTCAGAGGAAAAAGCCCTCAGTGAAGAGTGAGAGGCCAGGGTGCAGAGCCCATCTCTCATTGTCCTGGTAACTGACAAATGTGTTTGACCTCTCTGGGTGAGCATGATCTTAATTCTGACAGAACTCGAGTAGATGAGCTCTGGGATCCATTCTAGCTTGGAATCCACAGTCCTATCATATCTGTGTCCTTCTGGCTTCCAACTTATGATCTTACGACCTTCTTAGAGATTGGAAACAGCAGACTTCTAAAGCAGAGGAAAAAACAAAATGGACAAGACTGTGAAGACCAGAACTGTAGGATTGGAGGATGAGCCTGGCTTTATTTTAATATCTTAATTCATATTTCTGTGATTTTATCAGCCTAGGGAACTCCTAGAATGGAAATTCTCTCAACCAATACATATGACTATAT
This sequence comes from Pseudochirops cupreus, assembly GCA_028627135.1. Taxonomy (NCBI): domain Eukaryota; kingdom Metazoa; phylum Chordata; class Mammalia; order Diprotodontia; family Pseudocheiridae; genus Pseudochirops; species Pseudochirops cupreus. The sequence goes on along the minus strand of CM053580.1, from coordinate 6,571,096 downwards.
AGCTATTACTTTGAAAAGTTCTAAGTTGCTTGAGACACAATGAGGTTAAGTGACTTGCCCATGGTTACTTAAACACATAATGTCAAAGGCGGCTTTGTAACCCAGTGTGTCATCTTTCTGCAAAGGTCAAAATTCTATCCGTTAAAGCTATTAAGTTAAATTACTGCTGGATGGAAGCCCCCATATCACATACAGAGTTCGACAGAGGAACCTAAGAGAATATCTAACACTCTCCTATGCTAAAGTGTCGGAGACTTCATCAAGGTGTATATTCCCCCTAAAAATACAAATTGCGAGTCTTGCAGGCCTCTTGGTCCTGCCTGAGTCTTACCCCGTGTCCTCTTGTAAATGTTGTATAGGGATGAAACACATACAACTACCAGCCATTGGTCATGAAGATATTGAAGGGGACAAAGAAACAGACAGAGATACACACAGAGAAAAAAATATGCAAAAGAGAATGAATGATCATGCAGAGAGAAAACAGGGGAGAAAATCTAAGTGATGTGATTACATTGAAAATATTTCACCATCACCTAGGAAAAATATGCTCCTTTGCCTCTCCCTTCCTTAATGTACCAACTAAGTTCTCTTCACTTAAAAGAGGGGCACAGAACTGATTTCCTCCCAGAACAAAAGCATCACCGTTTCTCCTAAGGAAATGGCAGGTTATTACAGACATTTTCCAAGCTGATTTATTCTTTTCAAATGACTGTCAAAGAATTAGCTTTCCATATCCCTTGCTCTAGTCATTTATGGCACCTTTGGGAGATTTACATGAAAATGGAGCAGCTGGAAAAAAAACACAATGTCCCCCCCAAAATTTGCACAAAATGTTTTCTAGAGATTGGTGTTAGGCATCAGAAACACACCCACGAAAGCCTATAACACACGGCACGCACTGATGCTGGTAGATTCAGAAGGTCACCACTGAAAACAACTGCTTTCCAGTCCTCAGTTAGAAGCGCATGCTTCCACCCCCAGCAGCCAAGGTTAGTTTGACCACACCAAGAATACAGGTGGTTACATGTCAAGTCATTTATTTCCGTTACTGAGCTCAGGGAGACACATACAATAAAGCTTGGCGTACATGCAGGCAAAAGATGTCTTCCCTTTCTGTTCACTGGGAAGCAACATGTTTCTATGAGATGTGGGCTCACGGAAATCCCCTTTCTAGGAACCTTGCTCTAATAGCCAGGGGAGGGGGGGTACTCAGACCTCAAGCCTGCCAGCTGATCCTATTCCTCCAGCAGGACACTCAGCAGAGAGGCCCAGATCTTTCCTTCCTTCTTCCAAGTTGAGAAAGCCATCTCTCTTCTCCTCCTCCTCCTCCTCCCCCTCCTGTTATTGCTCTGAATTGTACCTGTTCCCATTTGCAGAGTATGAAATGCCTGCAACTTCCTTTACATACATTGACTCCTGCAAGGCCAGTGCTATTATAACCATTTCACAGATGTCAAACTGAGGCTGACTTGTCTGGGCTCACCCAGTTTGGAAGGGCCTGAGGCTGGACTTCGGGTCTTTGGATCCCTGCACTAGGTCTCACTGTGTCCCCTAAAGTCGCTTTTCTTTATCCTGATTATTTCCCTCCTATTACTGCATAAAATGATAGCCTTATTTTTCTAGTACTTGAAGACTTGAACGTTCTTCCCTCTACTTGGGAAGGAGCATGTAGGGGGTGAGGAGAGAGAAGTGGGGGGAAGGGAAAAGGAGCACACCAGGGGGACAGTGATCACATGCCCTCCACAAGCTATGGGAAGCTCATGGGATCAGGGACAAAGTGCCGCCTCTAACCCCCAGAAGCCTGCCCAGGTTTTTAAGTGTGGATGCCCAGACCTTTCCCAAAGACCTTTCTTCTAGACTAAATTCATCAATAACATTTCGCTTTGGATAATGTGGCTCCCAATCCCACCCACCCACCCTATCCCCATCGCAGGCAGAAAGCCACCTCTGTTCCAGCCTGGAGAGGTTTGGGTGTATCTGGTGCTAAAATGTAACTTGAAAATCCCACCTTGGGCTTTTTCAAGCCTGACAGGGGTGCCTTTGTGCTCCCTGAGCCCACAGTCTAACTGCCCAAGGACTCCCAAGGAACCAAGGCTGCATATTGAGAGCAGAGAGAACCAACCTCAAGTGTGGTCATACACTCAGGGCCTCCAGGCCTGGGTCTCTCCCAGAGGGGGCCTCTCTGTTACCTGGCAGGGATCACACATAGTAATTAAACAGGGCTGCTCTGTCAGCTGCCCCGGGTTGGGCTAAGTCTCCTAAAGGCACTGGTCTGCACATCTCATCATGTCTCTAATGATAGACTGGGTGGTGTTTGCTAACTCCTGCCCCCAAGATGTAGTGGAGGGAGCTTGAACAAGATGCTTGCTCTCTCTGCACCTCAGGCCCCTCATCTATAAAAAAGAAGTGATGAGAATAAATGATCGCTCAGGTTCCTTCCATCCTCAAGGGTTTTGTCATTGTATATATTTAGAGTGAGGGAGGGGGAAGAAAAAATAAGCTGGAAAGAAAAAGCAGGGGGAGAGAAGGAAAGAAAAGGAGAGAGGGAGGGGAGAGGAAATAAAGAGAGAAAAGTGGGAGAGAAAGGGCACAGAGGAAGAAAAAATAGGAGAAAAGAGAAGGAGAGAAGAAGAGGGGACAGTGAGCGAGGAATGAGAGAAGGAACAAGGGCGAGAGGAGACATAGAAGAAGAGAGGGACACACGGGACGTAGCAGGGTCCTGCACAAAGAGTCTCTAATTGAGAGCCTGGAGATGCTTCGGTTTTCATCTTCGCTCTCGTGATGACTAACTCTGGCATTCTGGGCCAGCCACTCCTCCTCCTTGAACCTTGGCTTCCTCATGTCCAAAGCGGAGGCAATACCTTGTGTAACACACTTTGCTTTGTAAGCCTCATAGAACAAGAGAGCCGTTCTTGTGGCGCACTGGGCGCACGCATTGGCACCAATCCAGCGATCGGTATTTGGGGTAATAAGGAAGTCCCCAGGTCCAGTGGATTAAGCCAAAGCCTGGGAGGCTAGAAACTCCACCTGGAAGAGATCATGAACCTCTTTCAAGGGCTCCATGGACTAGTGACTAAACTGAATTCTGTCTACTCCACCTCCTCAGCTCAATTTTGCCAACAACTTTCTGTCTTGCTTACAGTAGAATTCAGTGAATGGACACCCATCACAAAGGTCATCTCAAACCTTGGTAGAACAGTCATAAAAACAGTCAATTATTACATAATATCTCCCCAAATGAGTTTGAATTTATCACCAAGGAAGACAAATGGATGTTTATTCCATTCTTCTCTATGGGCCACTAAGCTAGCTCAATTCCCAGGGTGTAGAAAAACAATTAGTAAGCTGCTTCTGTTTACGTGTATATTAACACAGATAGTCTTCTATTGTCTCAGGCAGGATACTTGATTATTCTTTGCCTCGAGGTAAACAAAACTTGATTTGAATTTCACAAGCATATCTGAATTCTTCACTTTTCCCTTGCTGCAGCCTAGCCTCCCAAAGGTAGAATACCTGATATCATCAAGTGACGAAGTTTAACCCGGTGAGCGAGTATCCTTTCCAGCATATGGATAAATAGAGCCCAGGTCGCCACAATTCCCTGCACTGGGCATTGGCTGTGCCTCTGTCTCTTCTTTAGGAGCCTCCCAGCAAAGCACAAACCAAGGATATTGGAAGCCTTGGGAAGCCTCGGTACACTTTAACATGGCGGCAGAATGTGGCCATTCTTGAAAGCTCATTTGTTTAAGTACATGTGATAGATGGATTGGAAGCTATATTTAGTCTAGAGAAGAAGGGAGTAGACCTGGGCTTTATGCTTGGGATAAGGGTCAATTCATTAGCTACGACTTTGCCAAATCATTTACTAAGCCAAAGCCTCAGGTTAAACATTTGTGAAATGAAGGACCTGGACTGGGCCGTTTCCAGAATCCTTCTCAACTGTAACTTTCTGGTAGTTAGAAAAGAGACTTCAGTTGGTTTCTGTGAAATGGGTACCCATTGTTCCTAGTTCTTCCCTTTGGAGCCAAATCAAAAAATTCACATCACAACTCCACACAACCATCTTTCAGATACTTGGAGAAAGTTATCAGTGTCCCCTGAGTTTTCTTTCTCTAGGCTAAGCATAGACAGTTCTTTCACTAGCTGTTCCTGAGAAGGTGCTCCAGACACTTCACTGTCCTGATTACCCTTCTCTCCACATGCTCTATCTTATCAATATCTTCTAATGACCCATGGCCTGAATGTCTGTCCCCAGAGCAATGCGACCTAGCTTTTTTCCTAGTTCAACCACTGAACTGCTTGTCCTTAGACCAGTGATGTCTCAAATTCAAGTCTGCCTCTGTGTCCCTAAGCAGATTCTAGACCACTCACTCTTCTAGGACTATAACTGGAGAGAAAGAGGCCAAGTAGCATTGGAACAGAGAGATTCCTCCTCTGGAAGTTTCCTATGTCAGTGAAATCACAGGGCTAGTTCTCATCCCATTCCAATTCATTTACCACTAACAAGCTCTCAGATTTTGGACAAGGCCCTTCCACTCTCTGGGATCATCTGTTTCCATTTTTCAAGCAAGAGTGGAAGAGTTTTGGCCAGGCTACTGGGCACCCTGCTCTCCTTGCTTCACCATTCCAACTCCCCCCAAACCCAGGCTGCTCAGAACACATTCAGGGTGGGCAGGCAGAACTGTAACATGACAGGCCAATGCCTCTTAGATGATGTGGGAGTCACCAAATAAAGACCATTGGCCCAATAACCTGCCCTTCCCCTGCCTCCTGACTTCTCCAGACCTTATATCTGCCTGCAGATGCTCTCCAGCCCCCTGGACTCTCCATCTGCCCTGGAGCTACTGCTCAAAGCATCCTGGCCCTTTCAGAGCCATCTTACATGGGCTGCCTCCTTCAATGAGGGTGTGAACTCATCTTTTTCTTCTTTTTGTAACCCCAACATTTATCAAAGTGCTTTTCATACAGTAAGTGCTTAATAAATATTGTTTCTCTTCCTCCCAACCCCATACAGTCAGTCGGACCTCTGGGCTAGTCTTAGCTCTTCTACTACTTGTCTATGTGACCTTGGACAAGGGACAACCTCCCTTTCAGCCTCAATGTCTTCCTGTGGAATAGCAGGGTAACAAGTCAGGTGGTCTTTAAGATTCCCTCAAGCCCCTCAAATCTACTATTCAGATTTCTGGTTGATCCATTCCACAGGGAGTCAAAATCAGGAAGGAAAAGAGTGCCAAAAAAAGCTTTGCTCTGGAAAGACCACATCTCTCACTGTGGGAGGATGGCCTCTGCCTTCAGCTCTTGTTAGGGTGTCAAGGGGAAGAACATTTCCCATCTGTGAAATTCTGAAATGCTTCTTCTGTTTCCTAGCCTGCTGGTCTAGCACTGACACAGACATCCATGCCAGCAGAACTCCGCACCTTTTTCACCAATTGTTGGCAAGACTCTGCTGGAGGCTCATGTTAGACTACCATCATGTTGCTCCTTTTTTGGTGAAGATTCAGCCCTTTCTGCAGAGGACAAGGCTGAACAAGAACCCCATGCTGCATTCTCCCTAGCTCTGGACACCTCAGACCTTCAGCTGAACTTTTTTCCACTAACATTCAGAACTGCCAAAGCAAACACCTAACCAAGGATGTGGGACATGGGTGGGAAGTCTTGCTAGGAAGAGTGTGTCCACACCTCACCCCCAATTCCAACCTCATTCTTGCCTTGCCCTTGCTAACACAATAAGCAAGAAGGGCATGATGCCAAGAGATCAGTTGCATTCCATCTGGGAAGTGTGCTTCCATTGAGCCCAGGACCCAAACTAACCATATCTGCAGTGATGCTTGGAGGAGGCCCCTTTGTCTCTGTAACACCACACTGCCCCCAACACTCTAGGGCCTCATCCCTGTCTCTCTGGCTGTGTCCTTGGTTGCAGCAGAGTGAGGGTGTGGCTACACTCACTGTTTCTGGAGAAGGTGCTGATGTTGCTGCTGCTGCTGCTGCCTGTAGGTCTCGATGGTGTGCTGGGGGAGGTACTGCATGAGTTCCAGGGATTCCTTGATCTTCAGCAACATCTCATACGTCTCTCGGCCCCTAACCTGTGCAAGGCAACAGGAGGGAGAACATGATGAGAGAGGGAGCTGGAGGTCTTAGAGGCAGCCTTGTGTGGTAGAGAGTGCTGGGCCTGCAATCAGGGAGCTGGGCGCTTGAAGCTCACCTCTGATACTAGCCTGCCATGGGACTGTCAGCATGCCTCTTAACTCTCTAGACCTGATTTTTTCATCTGTAAAATATGGATAGTGTCTCTAATCGCCACCTCAGAGGGTCGCTGTGAGGCTGAAAATCGTAGACATATGACAGCTACCAAGTGTTAGACAATTACCCACCACCAAAAATATCCCAACTACTGGATCTCAGGCAGGGGAAAATACACATTGGAGAATTTTTAAGGGAAAAAAAGTCAAGAGAACAGAAATCTGAAAACCCGGAATTTTAGCAAACGTTGGCTCTCAGAATGAAAAGGGACAAACTCATGAACTGTCTTATTGCTTTGCCAGGGTCCATATGTTTAACATTGCAGTAGCCTCTTACTGTCAACAAATTTTATTTCTCTAAGTTTTACCATGTCTATTTATATTATATATCTATCATCGCTCTTTACGTGTATATATATATATATATACATATATATATTATGTATCTCTATATCTTTGTCTCTATATCTAGGTGTGTCAAATAAACCTTATTAAAATCAACTGTAAATTTCCCTGGGATGGTTCATCCACTTTTTGGATGTTCTTTGGTAAATCACTCTTCCCAGTCTGTCTTCCCCTTATATTCAACACACTTCAAGGCTGCCCAATAATGGTCTGCAAACTCTATTAACCTATACAGAACAGAATCAGGATTAGAACCTTACTAGGGCAAACCCAGCCCACTTAGTGCCAGGCAAAATCTGAATGTGATGGGATCTACCTTAGACTAAGGTTTCATTAAATCAAACTTTAATTTCTTTTGAGTAAGTTTCTTTTCTTTTCTTTTCTTTTTTTGATGAGCAGGATTGACCCCAGCAGCTGCATGTATCTTGAATATTTCAATACACACAATGGCATGAACCAATATTTGTAATTTATCATGATGGTTACCATACATGCTGAACCCACTGAAAATTTTGGTGCGGGACCTTTGTAAAGTTCAGACTTAGAAGAATCTGCCAACATGATTATTGTAAAGTTGAGACCTAAGGGAGAGCTTAGCCCAAGGGTGGCACACCCAGACCTGTCTGGCTGCTTTGGCTTCTACCTCACTGTAGCTCCCACTCAAATCCCACTGCTGCCCTCTCTCTGGGTCTCCAGTCTTCTGCAATGGCATTCAGGTAGCATGACCTCTGGCAGTGACAGTTCAAATAACTGAGTGCTCACTGTCCTGAATAATAATCCTATGACGTGGCTGGGTGAACATGGCACTCCAAACTGCAACTGATCTCTTCCTCAAGGGCAGATTGCTAAGGATTTTCCATTCATAATGCCATTTTTAGTCTCAGTCTAAATTTTACATTCAAAAATACATCCTGGATAAACCTTAACGTTTCTAACTCTCAATGATTCCTAAATGGCTCATTCATTCTTTGGATTCTCTTTGACTAAGCTTGAGTCCTGGTCTGGTTTTTCCTTGCTACCTGACCCATTTCTAGGCCACATCCTACTACTGCCATGTTGTACTTCAGATTCATTTTCATTATGATTCTAAACCAAGCATGGGAAAGGTGATAAATCTGGGAAATGGGAGCAAGGAGAGAATGGATACAAACCACATGATATGCTCCCAAATAAAGCCCATTGGTGTCTAGGAAAATGTTAATTTGCACCTTCTTTTTCTCCCTTCATCTCACTGGCCAAAGTGATCAGTCATTCTAACCTAGGTCTTTGATGCTGTCAATCAATCAATAAACATTTACTGAGCACCTACTATGTGCCAGAAACTCTGCTAAGTCCTAGGGATACAAAGAGGCGAAAGATAGCCCCTGCCTTCAAGGAGCTTACAATCTAATGTTATCAAATGGCTCAACCTCAGAAGCAGATATATGTTTCTCAATGCAAATGACCCCAAAGGAAAGGGGTCATTATTAGCTTTTATGGTTTACTACCCTAAGGAGCAAGGCACCTGTCTATTGAACCTAGAGCTGAACCCTCCTGTTTGCATTGTCTCCCTCTTTAAGAATGAGCGCTCTTTGGAAGCAGGGCTGCTTGCTTTTTGTATCTTTCATCCTTAACACAGTGCTTTACAAATAAATATCACTTTGATTTTTTTCTTGGTTGGCCTTTAAATCAGGAGTTGGTAAGGAATTCGTTTTAAAGTACATGCCAGGGGAAAGCAGGGATTGCAGCCATTGTACTCACCGGTAAGTACAAGAGCTCATCATCAGGGGAACGCCGCTTCTTGATTGACGTCATCTGGATGCCATGAGTGTTCTGTCGGAAGGCTGTGGGCAAAGAACAAGGGACTCTAAGCACATCTCTCAGAGAGCAATGCTCCCACCAGACAGATGGGCATCAGCAGCACATGGCAGTGCAGCCCTCTTGCCAATCATTCTATTGGTTGGGGGGCGGGGGAAGTCAGTACCTAGTCGATACAGTGAAAAAAGCCTAGGACACTAAGGAATGGTCTTCAGTTTCAATTCCATCTCTGCTGTCCTGAGGACAAAAGGAGGCAACTTCTAGAAAAGTACCTTGTAAAACACCAAGTTCTGTGTCAAGGTCAACTGTTATCATTAAATCTTACAAAACAAGAAAGTGTAAAATGTTTTCCCCCACAGCTAAATTCAAAGAATCTTCTTCATTTTAAAGTAGCAGAAAACATTTTATGTATGATTTGGTCCCTTCTCTATACTTTTGAAGTGTGGGAATGAGGTGAATATTAGCTCCCCCTACCCGGTCACTTAAAAATACATCTTATGGAGCAGATACATATTGCCACACAAGACGGAAATACAGAGGGTTGCTGTGGGTCCCCAATAAGTGGAAACAAAAATTGGAAGAGGACTTAGAAATTATCCAGTCTATCCCTCTCATTTTACATTTGAAGAAACTCAAGCCCATGGAAGTCAACAGATTGAACAGGAGCATCCCGTGGGCTAGGGGAAGAGACCTTCAAAGTCATCTCATCCAAGTTGCTTGCTTTAAAGATGAGAAAACAGACTCAGAGAGGGGGAAATGACTTAGGGTCCTAGGTGGATTCAAATCCATATCCTCAGGCTCAAACTATAGGGCTCTTTTACTCCACCCCACAAATCCTATCTTGTTCAGTCTCTAGACTTTCTGGGTAGTAGAAAACAAGATTGAGCCCTAGAAATAATGTCAGAAATCTGGCTCAAGACAGAAATGGTAAAGACCTATAATCCACATAAAAATCACATTTAAAGTTATTTCTTTTGGGGGAAACCTGGGAAAATATCTGACAGAAACCCAGTGTATATATGTATGTGTGTATGTGTATATACACGCATATGTATGTATGTGTATGTGTGTAAGTGTGTGTGTGTGTGTGTGTGTGTGTGTGTGTGTGTGTGTGTGTGTTTAGCAGCAAGAAGATGAAAATGAAGGGTTGGTTCTATTGCCATATGAGATAATGGAGTCTGATGGCCATTACTTGCCCTTGTTAGTTAATTAACAAAAGAGGTTCTTTATCTTTTTTATCAAAGGAAATATATCACTCAAGGGTGCATCAAGCTAGTGATTCCAGTCCGTAGAGTCCTGGTGAAAAGTTGATGATCAGTCACAGTCCAGTGTAATTTGATGGAACGTTTTAGACTTAGACGTTATCCAAATTTGATCCAAGCAATAGGAATAGAGGACAATCCCTTCATTCCTTCTCATCGTGTCATTCTTACTGACAATTTTCTATGAGCCTCCTTTAAATGTCCAGCTAATGCGGTGGAGGCTTCCCTCTCTGATAGTAAATATATTGGAAGAGAAGGGTATGGATGTAGCATTAGGAGTGTAACCATCTATATGATCTTTCATCTTCACTACATGCCCAATATTCTTTTTCATAATATGGATTCACAGTTATATTATTGTACCTCTTCTCACATTCAAATAATAATAATAAAAAAAACTTTGAAATATTTTTTTTTGTTCAGATCCCAAATAAAACATCTTCCATGGCACTGATAAGCCCCTGAGATCGCATTTTGCTTTATTGATGCTCGAGAGTTGAGAGAGTCAAGTGAATCTCTTTCTTCACACTTGTCTGAGCTATGTCTACTTTTGACACAGAGGAGAGCCTTTGAGGCTCCCCTCACTCACCTACTCAGTGGTCATGTGAAAAAATGAAATAATAAAAATAGTGGGATCTTATATTTGTTTTGCCTCTTAGTCATGCGATTGTGAAAGATGTGGGCTACACAATTTGGCTCTGGGCTACCTTTCTAGTCTTATTTAACATTCCTCCCCTGCACACATTCTTCCCAAGTCAAAGCAGACTTTTGGCTATCTCCCTTTAGATTTTGAGCTGAGCTACTTGAGAAAAGGGACTGGTTTTGACTTTTTTGTTTGTTTGCTTAATGCTTAGAATAGTATTTGGTAAATAGTAGGCACTTAATAAATGCTTGTTGACATGACTTGGTTTTTCTGAATTTGGCATTTCACCTAAAATCTGAATGCCTTTATCCAGGATCTCTTCCTATGCCTAGAGTGTACAGTCTCTTAACTTCTACCTCTTCAATCTGTTTTTTTTTTTTTCAATGTTCTGCTCAGGTGCTGTATCCTCTATGCAACCTTTTTGGATCTCCCCCCCCCCACCCCCACCCCGCTTCTTGTTAGGGTAGTATTCTCTCCTTCATTATTCCTTACATTCTGTATATTGAGCACCATCACCATCTCCTACAGTCTAACATAAGCTCATTAAGGGAAGGGAGAGTTTGTGTCTCTAGCACTGAACATAGATCTGCTTTCATTTAGGAGGTGCTTGAGAAGAGCATGTTGATGGTAAAGTTTCATTTCAACATAAATGTTCCCTTTTTGTCTTTTTGCCCAGCACACCTTTGGTTGGTCCGGAGGCTTAGAGCACAAATAAAGCATTTCTATGATGACGCAAGAGTTCCTGACACGTCTTGCTTTGTGGTATTTGGAATTACCTTTCTTTTCTCACTGAGAAAATCTTCCGAGACCAAACACTCAGACAGTCAATGAGACTCATTAGACTGCCCCTACAAGTCAAAGACCCTTTGGGGAACTGCTAACCAAACACCCCAGCTCCTCTTCAGACCTGAACTCTAGAAGTTATTCATGGCAATATCATAGAGGGGTAGCTTGCTTCACATTTCCTGGCCTCATAGAGCATGAATTTAATCTGGTCTCTGGGTGAGGTTTTTTGTTTCTTTTTGGTTTTGTTTTTAGTGAGGACACTCTTCCATGTCCAATGTACATATTATTGAGGAAATCTTGCCATGAGAAGCCAGTGTGTGATGCTGAAGCTCAAGATTCTTTATGATATATACCCCAACAGTAGATGCTGATGGCTTCCTCTTGATACATTTGTGTCCTTTTCGTTACGATCTGCAACATTTTAATTTGATGGGAATTTTCCCATCTTTGGATAAGCATTGATTCCCCAGAAGCATTTCAAATCATATACTATCCACTACAGATTTTTAGGGGGGCAGCCACTCTTCCCAACTTCATCTTCTTAAATACCAGTGATACCGTCTTACATTGTACATCATGTGGCAGAGTCCCAGTGTATGGGTTTGACTGTCCCTGCTGGGGAGAATAAAGTTCTATAGACCTTCTGACAGCTGTGTTCCACATTGAGGCTTGTTATTTACCCATTCTGCTCTACCAACGATGACTGAGATAATTTCAATATTTCTGACCTCCTTGTTGTGGCAATTATTTTTCAACACTTAAACTTCTCTAAGGATATGGCTACAGTGAGAATTGATGTCTTTACTTTTTGTCCATTTCCCATTTTTCAAGAGTGATACTTAATTTAAATAGTTTGTTTTGGAGCTGGAGTCTGGGTTAGTATAGGAGAAAGAAAATAAAGAACATTGAATTTTGAGTCAAAGAATTTGGGTTCATACCCTTCCTTTGTCAGTATATAAGTGATGTGGGGCAAGTCAACTTGATCTTTATATCTGTGAAAGGAGAGGTTTGGACTGGGTGGACTCTGGTCTTCTGCTGTTAGAAATCCAGAATCCTGGCAAGCATAGTCTTCTCAGCTTCATCTGATCTTCTTCATTGATCTTTACTTTGCACTTTTCTGTCATTATTCATCAGATAACTATAGGAAAACAGCTGATTCTAGAAAGACAACTATATCAATTATCAGCCATTTGCCTGGTATGATAGAATCAATTTTATTATTTTCATATTGTTGTCCATTTAACACTAACCATCCCTAATGCTGCCAGCTTCTCTTAAAGAAAATGTCCAAGATGTACAGGAAGTAGGTACCCACAAGCCTGTGGGTGCTTTCCTTTTTTCTACCCTGAATCCTCCTTTTCAGCATAGCTTCCCAGTCCTCCCTGAGCCCATTTGATTTTCTCAGACAATATTAAAGTATACGTTGATTTAATTTGGACGCTCATCAAGTTCCTCCTAGATGTTCTCTGGGTCTTCTGCAATGGATGCTGAGGCAGAAGCTACAATTATCTTCATGGTGGTCTCTCTGCTTACACCCAGCACGAGCATTGCAAAGCAAGACAAGCAAGCATCCATGCAATAATGTAGGCTGTTGCCTTTCAGGATTTTATTAAACTAACACCTTCAGCTCTTTTTCTTTTCTGATTCTCTCAAAGGTGAGGCTTGGAAACACCCTTTCATTTCCCTACAATCCCTTGGTGTCTTCTGGTTTCCTTTTTGTCCAAGATGTCAGTATGCATCTGGTTGGTGGGCAAAGGATTCACACTCAGCACACCAAGTTAATGAGTGTTTATGGCCATCATTTTAAAAAATGTCCTTTAAAATTCTTTCTGGCTTCTTTTTTAACCTATCCCAATGGAACTGCAGAAATGAAAGAAAGCTTTGTAGGCCTGAGGAGGATTTTGTGCTGGGACTCTGCTTGATTTCATGGATGAACATGACATGACTGACAGCCAATGGTGTCGTGATAAAACGTCTCCATCCTTATTTAGGCAGGGTTCTGAACAGAGATGTTCCATTTATTCCTAGGCTCAGCCCACTTGTAAAAGCCACATTAAATAGTAATGCTAATGGTAATAATAGCCTTTATTCATGTGGCACACTGGAGAGAACACCCTCGTGAGTGGCTCAGATAAGAGAGAAGTCATTCAATTCCCTTAAGCTTGAGTTTCCTCGACCTCAGAATGAGAATAATTATCCTTGCAAACCTGCATTGCTCAGTTGTGGGCAAAAGGCAGTGATTCTAAGCCTCAAAGGACTATGAAATGTACATTCTTCTGGATTTCTTTCCTGATTTTACAGATTAGGAAAATAAAGGAACAGTAGCAGAAGGTTGTGGTGGAGAGTCAGAGTATTGGAAATTGCATTGTAGCCTTACTCCTGGGTGGTCTGGAGCAAGCCACCTTTCCAATTCGGGTTTCTGTTTCTTCATCTGAGAAGTGAAAGGGTGGGATTCCTCTGAGTTTCTAGATCAGATTAGAAATTAAAAACAGATAATCCCAGGGCCAGTTCTGTGTGCCTGGCAGCAATGAATGTCCTCCCTGTGGCCTATGGCGAGGGTCATTGGGTCGGCATGTCCAGCTCTCTCCTCCAGTGCCCATCTAATGAGAATCCTTGAATCCAGCCTATTGCCCGCCATAGCTACTTACGGCGCTTCGTACCATCACCGTTCTTTGAGCTGTCTGAGACTTGCTGCTTTCGAATGCTATCTTCATCTGCCTTTCTGTCTCGACCTGGGCAAGCACAGATTCGGGCTTCGAAACACCGGCGGCCCAGAACTTGCCCACTAGGAATCAAAGAGAGAAAAGAGGGAAATTGAGAAATGTGAAAGCATGAGGTATCAGAGTTCAGACTGGAAGGAGTTGTGAGGACCCTGCAGCCCAATTCCCTTCTTCTACAGATGGTTCAGTGACCAGCCCCAGTTTATAGGATTTGGAGGTGGATTTGAACCAGGTCCTCTGATTGAGTCCAGCACTTACCCCACAGAACCACACTGAGTCCAAAAATGCTGTGCCTGCCTGTCTCCACTTACCATTCTCTAGTCCCTGCTCTGGGACCATAAGAGTCCGGGTTCTGCCTCAGGCACCATTTTCAGCATGCCTGGCCTGAATGTCCTATTTCTGTGGCCCCATTAGGACTAGAGAGGTCAGCAGGGGGACCCAGATGCCCTCACTATAACATTTTTGCCTTTATTATGAATTAAATGGCTAGAATACTTGTCAAAACACCAAGGGGCTTAAGAGTTGCTGACTCTCAGATTGTTGTCCAAAGAACAACGGTGAGCCCAGTAACAGAGCAGCTGTATTTGGCTCCATATTGTGAAGGAAATTTGAGTTAAGCCAGTGGATGTCTTTGGATAAGATCCCCTTAGACAAGGCAGACTTAGTCAAAGAAACTGTTAAATGCCTTGAGGGAGAATGAAAACAAACATCATCTAATAAGAAACAATTGTCATCCAAAAGTCAAGAATTCTGGGATACAGCAATTCTTCCCCCTTCACACCTCCCAATCCACCACACCCGCTTAAGTCCATTTTGTCAGGTTTTTAGAAACTCTTTGCCCCAGGATTCATAGCACCAAGGGAGCAATCAGACAGAAGAGCTGGGTGTACATGCTGAGCCAGGTAGAGAGAAATTCCCAAATGGACCTTGCCTTCCCAGTGCCCCTTGCCTGCACACAAGATGGAGACTCCACATATAGGACTTACTCTCTAGCTTCTAGGGTGACGATAATCAGAATGGGTCTGCGGTTCATCCCTCCTACACAGCTGCTGTTACACATGAAATTGTATAAGACCGTTGTGAATTCCGTGCCAACCTGGACCCAGGAAGAGAAGGGACATGGATGGGTGTAACTAGCACTGAAGTGACTCTTACCAGTAAGAAGTTCA
Source organism: Pseudochirops cupreus (assembly GCA_028627135.1). Classification (NCBI taxonomy): domain Eukaryota; kingdom Metazoa; phylum Chordata; class Mammalia; order Diprotodontia; family Pseudocheiridae; genus Pseudochirops; species Pseudochirops cupreus. The sequence goes on along the minus strand of CM053580.1, from coordinate 6,556,072 downwards.
TACTTTCCATTGGTCATAAAAAGCAAATGATGATCTATTCCCTAGAGTTTCTCGATGAAATAATGTCTCTGTCACATTTGTAGTCCAGAGAAAGAGAATTTCCATGTCTGATGTGGTAGGATGCACCCTAGAAAGGGTTGGTCCTGGTCCTGAGCCTCCACGACATCATTGGCAAGTTTGTCACCATTCATTAAGGCACTGGCTGCCTCATGGCTGACGATATGAACCCAGGTATAATGATAACTGCATCTCAAAATTTTTAAGTAGCATAACATGAATAGGTTTCTAAGTTTCCCGGGGGGGCTACTGTGGATGAAAGCCACACGGTCTCCGTTCCTCCCTCTCCACCACCATAAGTTTTGGGATCTCTTTAGACACTATAAGAACAATGTACCCTTTGAGAAATCCGCAGGGACATCTGATAAATATTAATTTTTAAATTTTATGACTAACGGATTATTTTTGTTATCACGACCATAATTTTCTATCATTTCTTATTTAGGAATGTTTACATTTTATTATTATTTTGAATTTTGTGACTATTATCCTATGATGTTTGCTTGGGTATACGTGTTGGTAGAGGGTAAATAGTAGTATTAACAGCCAACTTCAGTGCAAACTTGGGGATAGAAGAAGAGGAGGAAGAAGAGAAACATAATCCCACATTTATATTTAAGAACAGTGTCAAAACCAAATGTTGACCGGCAGATGCTAACAATACCCACCCCATTTTACCCCATGTTCTATTTGCTCATAAGACCTAGACCATCCTGATCTGGTTTTACCTGTGGTGGCTCATAAGGTACCAGCACACTCTGTCTTCCTGTGATGGGGTCTTCTACATATTGGGCATGGCTGTTCCCCTCTACTCGGATCAAATGACTAGGAGGGGCAATTTGTCCTACAAAGAAATGAATGTGATGTGACATAATTAGCTGCCCTCCCTAAGGAAAAGGGAAAACAGAACAAAACAAAGCAAAACAAAACAAAAAAGCAAAGATGGATCAGATACAAGCAGAAAAATGGGGATCCCAAGAACACAAAGAGGGGGAAGGGAGACCTCCGTAGAGGATGATGTTTTCTTGTTATATTAATAACTGGCACAACTGTCATCACTGGCAGAGGAAGAGACAGGATGATGAAAGCGGAAAATAGCAACATAATACTCATCGGTGACTAGGAAGAAGAGACCAACATTTTAACTATAAGGATTAAAGACTTATGGATGTTAATGGAATGTCATTACTACCTTTTTAGCCCAAGCTAACAAGGAGAACTCAAAAATCAACTTTCAAGAAAGGGAGAGAAAAGTAAAGAGTCTAAGTTAGAATCAAGACACAACTATTTGAGCCAAGAGATTGCTGCCCATATTCTGTCTCTTGAAAGGACCCCAAACTATCAACAACAACACTAGCCACTTTGTACTAACATCTCCCTCTATATTAAGCTAAGTGTCAGAATTAGTATTGAATGTAAGATGAGGGGCATCTGGATATTGATGCTGAGGAATTTCCACAGTAATAGAAACAGGGCAAGATTGAGAAAGAAAATGGAGCTCAGCACATCTCTGGGAACAGCACACGTGCCCGCATGCGCACACACGCACACACACACACACACACACACGCACACACAAAACTGGGTGAGGCCATGAGGGAGGACCACTCTTAATCTGAAGAAATCTGAGAAGGATGAATTGAGGGCATTTAAAATTTCAGCCAATAAAAGAATATAAGAATAAAAAGAATATAAAGAATAAAAACAAATAGGCTGAATCAATAACGATGGCAGGAATTGAGGAAAATTATTTTAGGGTCTGTACAAAGTCTACTCTCTTTGATAAGACAGGTATTGGCAGAGTCCAGATACAGTTGGTTCAGAAGAAATAGTCTGAGCAGTGGCACCCTGTGGTCCCTTTGCTAATGCCTCCCTGCCATTCCCACTGCCTTATACTGTTTCTTACTCTCTTTCTTTCATAATTCCTAACTTTCTTCCTTGGGTCCCATCCATTTGCCCATTGCTGGTTTGCTCTTTCCCTTTTCTTGTGACCACACATCCACTTTCTCCCACTCAACTGCCTTTTCCCCTGCTCACATTCTCTTCTAAGCTTTTGCTGGTCTCTTCTCTCCTCTGAAGGTCATTCTCTTGCTTTGCCTTGAACCCTTTTTTTCTTTGAATTCTGCTGTTCAGAAACATTCTGCTCCTTCTAGAACTTATTCGATGCTAACGGCTCTGCTCCACCATTTCCCCTCCCATTTTCCCCTTCTCCTTTCTCCTCTTGCCTCCTATTTCTCCCACCTCCATCCTATTTTTTGAAACTCCCTTCTAAGATGGGCTTGATGGCCAAAGACCCAAACTGCCTGTTCACTTAACCACTACCTTCCTCATACTTGCCCTAATCTAGCCAAAGTAACAGGAGATGGATTTAGATGATAAGTATATCCATGAAATGGTTTTGGAAAGTTTCAAAACAGAGGGAATCATCAATTGAAATTTTAGAAAAGAAAAGAAAACAAAAAATAACTTGGTATCCCTCAACCTATTAGGCTCAATTTTTGTTAGGCATAACAAACTGGACACACAGTGTTTGGAGTACAGATTAAAGACATAGGCATGCTCTAAAAGAACCACCTGAGAAGTGGTACAGGATCCCATTTCAGTCTCCTTACCTTCATTGAATTCCCGACTCAGTTCATGATTGGGGCAGCGCTTGACCACCTCTGTAACGTGCTCAGCCTTCTTATACACGGGCATAGCTCGTATGACAGCACCCTGTGGTGGAGGGGTCATCACCTTGATCTGAATGGGGCAGGTCTTTGCTATCTGGCAGTAGAGTTTCTTCAGCTCTGTAGAATACTGTTGAGAGAGAAAGAATGAACTTAATAAGTGATCTCTTTTATAGGTCTAGAGATTCGGAGCTAGAAGGAGAATAGCAGAGGTTACTTAAGAGTGGCAGCTCCAATAATAGCTGAAGGACTATACTCAGGTCAAGTACCATCCATGTGACCATGGCCAAATCCCATTTTTAAACTCAGTTTTCTTATCTATAAAATAGCTCTAATCTTACATAGAATACTTACCTCCTAGAGTTGTACTGCTTGAATGAGATATGGTGGGTAAAGAGGCTAAGACAGGCAACACATAGTATAAATAGACATCCTCACTGTCATCTAGTGAAGGGTCTCTTAAACCTGCTTGTGTCAGCAATTCCTTTAGCAGTCTGGGGAAATCTACAGAGCCCTTCTCAGAATTAAGTTTTTCAAAATATATGAACTAAGATTAGAAAGGAAATTAATTTTACTGAAAAACATTTATCAAACGGTTAAAAGAAATTAAGGTCACAAGCCCCAGGTTAAGAGCCCCAAGCTAGTTTAATCTTTTCTTTTTTCAGAAGAGGAAACTGAGACCTAATGAGCTTAAGTGGCTTGGAAAAGGTCATTCGGGTTGGTTACACAGAGCTAAGCTTAGAAACCAAGCTTCTCTGATTAAAACTCAGAACAAATGCTTGGTCACATACACTGCTCTTGTGATCTTGGGCAAGGCAAACACAGTCTTCTGCTGCCTGTTTGCTAGTTAAATTTTAATAGCTTTTCTAAAATGATGCTGAGAGTTTTGAGTCTCTCTCTCTCTCTCTCTCTCTCTCTCTCTCTCTCTCTCTCGCTCTCTATGTATGTGTGTGAATATATGTATGTGTGCATGCATGTACAAGACACCTATACATACACATATGTATGACTCCATATGTATTTATACACATATATACATACACACATATACACATATGTGTCTATGTGAGCTCATATGTTTAATTTGTTTGTTTATTTTAAAATCAGAAGAACTATGAAAAAAAGACTTCAGAGGTTGCTATATCCGTCTTCAAACATTTCCAAGTCTGTCCCCAGAAGGAGGGATTGGTCTCCCTCTTCTGGGTCCTAGAGGTACGGACAATGGGAAGAGGTCACCAAGATGAATGTGAGGAAAACCCAAACTCACTAACAATAAGAGTTGTCTCAAAGTGGGTGGGCCCACCTTGGCATGTGGTGGATTCCTCTTCCTCACTGTGGATCTTCAAGCAGAAGCTGCATAGTCCCCCATGGAGACATTGGAGAGTTCATTCTTATTGAGGGAGGAATCAGACTAGAGGCCTAGAGAGACAGACCATAGTGACTCCAAGAGCTGTGATTCTGGGATTTGCAAATGGTAGCAGCCCAGCTCTGCACTGGCCAAGGGTCTTAATCACACAGTTTTGTTTTTTTTTCTAGAACCCTACCTCCACATCTCTATGGGAATTGACAATTATAGGGGAAAGAGCACTGGTTTTAGAGTATGAAGACCTAAGGATCCAAGTGCCAGTCTTCTGATTACTATCTGGGTGTTGCTGAATAGATCACTTAAACTCTTTAAACTGTAACATGGGGATGAAAATTCTTACAGGGATGAAAATTCTTATACCACCTACCATCCAGGGCTGCTGGGCATACTTTATACACATTAGCTAATATCGTTTATCATCATTGCTGTCATTATCATGAATTAAAAGGCGTCTATCTCTCCCCAGGCCCAGCCCAAATCAGTGTGTTCCAACCAGGGGCTAATGCAGAGATGCAACCACCTAGTCATTGGCACCACCCTTCTCAAGCTGTGTTCCTGGTAACAGTTATCTAAACAAAGAGTAAACAGGCACACACAGGTTGGGATGCTAAGCTGGCAAGCACAGCCTGTTCGAGTGAAGAGACGTTGACAAACAAGCTAGAAACAGGGCGAAAGGAAAAAAGATTCCTTCCCTATGCCTTATGATTTCACTTGGGAAAGGACATAAAGGGGCTGCTCCATCTGAAAGCCCATTTCTCCATGACTGAAACAGAATCTTCCTTTGAATTTTTTGTTCTTCCTTCCTTTCTTTTTAAAAGAAGTGCTGTAGTTCCAGTGAAAAATTCAGTTTCAAAAGCCCTCCAAGCTAGGAGCACAGTTACACAACCAGTTTTACATGCCTGCAGGCTAGGGATTAAGTAGAGCCAAAAAAAAAAAAAAGGTTTTACATGGCCCCAGCACATAGGAAGCAGGCCAAAAATGAACCCCAAAATCCCAGTGCTGAAACTCCTAAGTCAATTGAGATAGTGATTTACCAGGTTTGAAGATTTGCTGCTGATAGCCACAAATTGTACCAAAAAACCAAAGACACATTAAAAAAGGGGAGAGAGAACTTTGAATCAGGAGGACAAAAAAGATGCCCAAATGTGTGTTTTCTTGAGCACTCCCTCTAGAAAATGAAGGCCTAGGTGAGTTTGGGTTAAGAGATTGAGAGCCCCAAAACCTCTAACAACCACATACTGTTTAGAAAGAAGCCTCTGAGGTGAGCCTAAGGGCAAATAAATTGTTCTCAGCTCAGGACAGATAAAATCCATGAAACACATACACAAAATATTTTGAGACAGGTAAGAAAACACAGCATAGGGGGTGTTATGAGAGGTCAATTAAGATCCAGGTAGTCTACAGCAGAGTAAGGCAGGAAGGATCTTTTTAGTGATTAGATCCTTTTGAATAAGAAAGTCACTCCAGGGGAATTGTTCTAAGTCCTCCCAACTGAAGTAGGCTTAAAATGAAAAAAGGAAAGTACCATATCTGGTTATATCAGATGATATTCTATCTGTAGGATAGAATACAGATTCCTTCTATCTGTAGGAATGTCTGAGATATTTGCCTATTTTCTTGTTGATACTGCTGGTGTTCAGTTGTGTCCAGCTCTTCATGACCCCATTTGGGCTTTTCTTGGCAGATACTGGAGTACTTTGCCATTTCCTTCTCTAGCTCATTTTATAGGTGAGGAAACTGAGGCAAACAGGGTGAAGTTACTTGTCCAGGGTCACACAGCTAGTAAGTGTCTGAGGCTGGACTTGAACTCGGGAAAATAAGCATACCTGAAAGAAAATCAAGTCTCTCTACTGTGCCACCCAACTGCCTAGGTTTACCTATGTTGTAAGCTTTTTTTCCCCTTCAAATTCTGAAATTCATTGAAGAATCAAGAGTTGGCTTAGCCACTGTCAGCAGAATATAAAATTAAAATGGGGATATGTGATCATTTTCAATTCCAAATCAAAAAATCATATCATTAGATGAGACAAAATTTTAAATGCTCTAAGAAAAAACAGCCCGAGTTCAGTACTCAGAAACATGAATTAGATGTTAATCTATTGTCTTTTGAGGTAACCTCTCTTCCCAAAAGGCTTTTGAGAACACCTGCCCAGATGCTGATCTTCCCAAGAAAGGAGAAATCATCAAGGCACTGGGAGCCACAGTGGTTGGGTTATTATATTTTTCTTTATCTGTCATTTTCAGGAATTTCTAATTCTAATATTGCCTCCTAAAGCCTTGTTGTTGTTTTGACACTAGTAATTCTGGGAAGCATAACCTGGATCACCCATTTCTTTAATGTTACGGATTAGCCACCCACCATCTTGGAGGATGTAGTCACCTAAACGTTGACTCCTGTACCTTCATCTTCCCAGTGCCTTTGTCTTTTCTAAATTACTCCATCTTCTAAATTTCTCCATCTTTAAATCTTCTGACTCTTCTTGCTCTCTACCATGTGGTTCCATCATCCACAAAATCACAGAATTTAAGATTTGAAACTTGGTGCTCATCCAGCCCAACCCCAACAACAACAAGGGTCATCCTGTCTCAGCTTGAAGACTTTCAGTAAGAGAGAACCCACTACCTCTAGAGCAGCCTATTCTTCTTTAGGGGCGCTCTCTCTGTAAAAAAGATTGTTTTTTTCCCTGACATTGCCAACTAGAGTAGGATGTACCTTATGAAGCAGCTCCCCTAAAGAAATAGAATGGAAGAATTAGAGTACAATTCCTCCTCTCTGCACCATCTTTTATGTGTCCTCCATCTGGGTGCCCTGTCAATCCCTCAGTCCTATTAGGTTCTCTTCTTCTGTCTATGTCACATCTTCAAAGAATTTGCGTTTTTGAGTATTGAGATTCTAGAGATTTATTTTCACTTCCTAACCTGGCTTGCTTTCTACTGACTCACTTCTCCAACTTCCTAGAGTCACTCTGAATCATGATAGTAGCTTCCCAAAGTGCTGCTGTCCTCTCCTCTGCTGGTCCAACTAGTACTATCATCAAATTCCTCAGTGATACAGGAGAGAGAGCAGTGGGCTTGTAGCCAGGAAGACCAAGGTCACTCGTAACCTTGGTTAGGTTGCTTACCCACTGTCTGTCTCAGCATCCTCATCTGTAAAATGAGTGTGTTGGACTCAGAGATCTCCAAGATAATTTCCAGCTCTTAGTCTATGAGCCTCTCACCCAAACCAATGAGTATATCCTACATTGCAGTATATACCAACGTTCAACTTATTGATGAAAATGTCACGTAATAGGGCTATGATTGAACTTGAGGAAGACTGCTCTAGCATGCTACTTTCCTGCTCTGAGGACACAGTCTCTCTACCCAGGGGCCTCTTTTCCTAGACCCCATTCCCCCAGTTGGATGGCTGAGAGCACCCCATGTGATAAAATCAGAAAACTACTCTTCTCATATCTGAGAAGCTAGGTGCTAGGTTCGAGGTATCACTGTCCTATCCCTTCAGCAAGCTGGTTGGGAAGGAACTAGAAGAGATTAGACCAGCCTGGCAGCCCTTCTGCTCTTTAGGAGCCCAGACTGGTTGCTAGCAGCATTTAGTTGTCTTTGAAGCACCTTCACGTTGTTTTCCTGTTGGGATTTCATAAACCCTTTTCTTGGTTCATGAGAAAAGCTTCTGGGTCTGTAGTTTCCACAATCATCCCTTAACCTTTGTCACATTCTAGCCCTAAATCTGGGCCTGCTCTAGGATTCCAGCTTTCTGGAAGAGCTCCAAGATGGCAGCAGGCAGGCATGAGATGACCGAGGCCAAGTGATGTGTTCTTTGTTTTGTATCTATGTTTGTGGGTCATTATAGGCCACAGATCTGAGTCTATCTTGACTAACTTAAAAGGCCCTCTCTCGAGATGAGCCCCTCACATGGCTTCTCATGCCCCATAATCCATGCTCCTTATTCCAATGTCCAGCTCCTCTTGCTTGTCAAGGAACATAAACCAACGCCTTTTGTGGTCTCAATGTTCATTCCTTTCCTTTAAATCACTCATTCATCCCTTCCCAAACTAGGCAATATGTTGATACTTCCCTTGTTTCTGACATCAAAAATTTCTTCCTTTTTCAACTCTATTTTTTTATAAGCTGACACATTTCTTTCTGACCTTATTTGTGTCTCTGATTTTTTAAAAATTTCTCTCATCATCTTTAGCTGTCAGTCAGCAGTAAGTGCTCTCCACATTTAAATCATGACCTCCTTCCCAAACCCAGCACAATAATTCTTCTAGCACTGGCACCAGATGGTGAGCCCAGAACATATTAGAGCTTTTCTGATCATATAAAACCCAGCTTCAATGACTAAAGGATCACAGATCTTGATCGAGGGTAATCTTCTAACCAATCAACTGACTGGAAGGAGCCCAACCAATTAGGCCAACCCCTTCATTGTGCAGATGAAGAAGAAGAGGGAGCACGAGTGTCTAGTCATCAAATGACTCAAGCTTCTGTTCCATCTAGAGGCATCACATGAGGCAAGGCTTGCTCCCCTCCAACTCTAGCCTTACTGCTAATGCTAAAGGGGATTCTCCATTTCAGAAAGACAGTCTCACAGTCAGTAGGCACTTCATCTTGTCCAACTCAAGTCTGAATGAGGATCTTCAACATGTCTTCCAAGAAAGGCTTGATAAGTACACCTCAGGCATGTTGTGGTTCAGCTACACATTGACTAGGTGACTTCAGAGGTCTCTTCTAACTCTGAGATTCTGCGGTTCATTGAGTACCTTCTGCATGCAAAACACTGCTAGGCCCTGAGCATACAAAGCTGAAAAATGCTTCGTGGTGTCTGCCCTGAAAGATCTTACAGTCTAACAGGGGAATGAGTCATGGTCCAACTCCCGTGAGATGCAAGGTAGGACAGGTCTGGGGATAATAGAGACCAGGTCCAGGGTTGGTGGGAAATGAAAGGAAGGAAAGATTTGTAAAGGGACCATCCTATTACACGTTTGGAAAAAAAACGTAGAAAAGAAGCCATGGGTCTGATTGATTATCTGATATCTATCCAAGTTGCAGTGGGGGAGGGAGCTCAGTTTTCTTCTGGTTTTCATGTGAGCCCTCCTTCCCCCAGGCTTGGAGGGGCCAGGAGACATCCAGACAAGAAAGGCAAGCAGGGGTTTGTACCTTCGGGGGAGGGGGGAAAGTCTGGTCACCATGACAAGCTTTCTGTCTATCTCTGACCAGCTTCTTCTTGCCTTTTTGCCCTGTTTCCACATTGGCACAAATGTCCACCTTGCCTCTCCTCTGAAAGGGCACCCTTCCTTCTTGCATTTCTCTTGGCCTTGAGAAAGGGAGACCCTTTTTGTTGTTTGATTGATTAGTCTTGTTTGACTCTGTCAGACTATTTGGGGTTTTCTTGGCAAAGACACTGGAGAAGTTTGCCATTTCCTTCTCCAGTGGTTAACCCAAGCAAACAGAGCTTAAGTGACTTGGCCTGGGTCACAAGGTGGTAAGTGTCTGAGACTGAATTTGAACTCATGTCTTATTGATTTCAGGCCCAACTCTGGGCTCTATCCACTTAGGGGAAGGTCCTTGCTGGGCCTGCTTTCTAGTCCTTGGGATATGCCCACAGGAGGTAAAGGACACAGAGGAAAGACACTGCCTCTCGAGGCAAAGGTCCTGGGCTTATTCCCAGTCTGTGTGAGCTCTACCATGGGGTTAGTCACCTCCTGGGGGCACTTTTCCTCCCATGAAAGGTGAGAGGGTTAGCCCGGGGGGCTTCTGAAGGCCATTCCTGGGGTGACCATTTCCACGTATGACCTGGGACACGAATGGGCTGGAGATGTCAGCCCAGGCCGAACACTGGTACCTGGCAAAACAGAAGCCTCCCCCTTTATCATTGAGCTGCCTTTGAGGGACAGAGGAGTCAGGCTTGGGGAGGGGCACTCTGTGCTTTAATCCTGGGACCTGCAGCATCACATTCAGAGCAAAGAGCCATGGAGAACACAGCACAATTTAGAATTTTAGTGAATTTGTTTGTGTAGTTCTGTCAATTAGAATAAATTATTTGTTTTGTGGGTTTGGAAGAGTACATAATACTATTCAAGGTGTGCCCAGACATGTAATTTCATCAATGTGAGCACTCCCACTGTGGCAACGCCCTCCAGTGATGTAGACAGCCACTTGGGTGCCTCTTATAGTTTTCAGAGTTGCACAGGCCACGGTGAGGTTAAGGGACATGCCCAGGGTCACCCGGCTAATATGGAGGAGAGGCAGATTTTCCACAACTGGCCATGCTGCTCACACCTATTTAGGTCCAGAGCGTTCTGAAGAATAAAGCATTAGGACCATCAGGGTAAGGAAGGAGATAAGAGGCCCTAGCAGCACTCCTGGGACTGTGGAAGAGCCTCTAACAAGGGGCCAGGATTTTTCTCCAGAGATCAAGCTGGTAAACATAGATAGGTGGGATGGGAGTGACAGGAAACCTTAAAGACATCCTGGGTCCATAGAGCAGTGTTCAATGACTAGCCCTGCCCTGTCTGACAGTTAATTAATGTTAAAGCTGGAAGGGGCTTTAGAAATCACTTTTTAGAGATGGGGAAACTAAGATCAAAAGATGTGAAAAGACTTGACTGCAGCTGCTCAGGTGCTAAACAGCAGAAGGGTTCTGTTTAGGCCAGGCTCATCATTTTGCTCTAAAGCACTGTCTCTGAGCACTCTAGAATGGTCTCATCAGTGTGTTTGTATGGCAGGTAGCCTTGACTTCTGGTGCACTATGTCCAATGGCTGTCTGATTCTGTTTTAAATTGATATAAAGACAAGAAACACTAATGGGTTTTACATGCATCCAGTGCAGATGGCCAAGTTAATGTACAGTATGGGCTCCAGCTTAAGAAAACGAGCACATTGACCAACCCAAGAGCTAGCGCATCATTGACATGACTTAGCAAGGGCAATTCCAAAGCACCAACTGGGACTTAGGGTTCAAAGGGCAGAAGTGATGGAGGAACCATCTCTGCTGGAAGCTTTGACCCAAAGGCTCCATGACCAAATCACAGTGACTGTGCTGAGGCAGCAGCTTTTGGGGTTGAATCAGAAGTATATTTAAGGAGTGAAGGTTTTCCATTGACTTTTACTACTATTTTTTTTTTCCCTGAAGGTACTTGCCAAAATGCAAGATTGCCAAAATTGACGAATACCAGAATTCAGGGAGCCGGGTTTGGGGTTGGGCTTCCATCAAGTTTCGTCTTTGGCAAATTTAA
>CM053580.1:6465235-6544242 GCA_028627135.1 Pseudochirops cupreus | reverse complement strand
AAAAAAAAGGATTAAAGATAAGTCAAAAGCTCCCTCTGCCATCCAGCCCAGAAAGATTGCAAAGCCCCCAGCTGTAGGTGGAGAGATACCCTTACCTCAGTCTACTCTCCCAGCTCCTTCAGCACAAGTGAGGCCCAGCATTAGGAAGGAAACTTGGGGTGGACCAAGAAGGTAGCGGGGTCTAACCTTGACACGTTTTTGAACCAACTCTGAGGCTTCAGTTTTGGCTGCCCAAGCTTCTGGGATGGCAGAGGAAGCCCTGAAGGAAAAGCTTCCAGAGTATGGAAGTGTAAGTCAAGATAGCTCTCTCAGAATCTGCTTCCTGGGTTCAACTGCCCCAGGAATCAGCCAGGAATATGAGAAGCACTGTGGTGGTCTATTTGTATATATCTATGTGCATGACAGAGAGCTGGGTACAAAACCAAGCTCTGCTCTTTATGACCTGCGTGACTCTGGAAAAGTCACTTGTCTCCATTGGTAAAATGACAGGGCTGGTCCTTGCCCAGTTGAAATCCTGGCATTGTTTATTCACTGAAGGTCAGTGCCTGGGTCACCTCTGGGCTATGATGAGGCATTTGAGGACTGTGCTCAGCAATGGCCTGCCAAGCCATGACACTCTACCAGGAAACTTGGAGCTGTTTCCAGCCTGCTGTGCTTCCTTCTCTTCCCAGTCATGGGGCAAGCACTTGGGTGGTGTTGGATGGACCTTCCTGCTGAGTCACACTGCCTGTGGGTGTGGGTACCTTGGTTCCACACTGAATGAACAGCTTTCTGTTCCATGTATTTTAATTAGCATTCCTTCAGAATGTGCCTGAGGGCCAGTCCTACAAGATTGCTCCTAAGATGGGGAAACCAAGGAAGAGTGATGGTACCCCAGGCGGCCTAACAAGGATCCCAGAGACTACATCTTATGACTTTCAGATGACCTCATCCTCCATTGCTGCTCCAAGTTTCCTCACCACCACTCTCCCTGCTCCCCGTTTCCCTGGGCCTTGAACACCCGAGGGAGGCTCTGAACTTCCTGGGAAGAAAGAGGACCATTGAGTCAGCTGGGTGGCCATCCCTTCAGAGGACCTACATGGGAAACACCCATGAGCTGATCAGTTCAGAGACTTTTCCCATGAACACATTTCAAATCCAGGCTGAGCAAGGGTAGACAAAGGTCATAGTGCGATGGAAAGTTCCAAAGATGGTGAATTTCTATATGAGTGTTAGGCAAATCACACAGCTTCTTCCTACTTGGGAATTCTCCAGGACACTGATGATGGAGGGGGAGGGGCAGAACCAAGACTGACCAATGAAAAATTGTTCTTTCTTTCATTCATTCATTTGTTCATTCAAAATATTCTACACCCCACTGCTTTGACTTTGCCCAAGTGGTCGGTCATGTCTGAAATCTCTTCTTTTCTCCCTTCTGCTTCATAGTCTCTTGCTGCTTCAAAACTCAGCCAAGAGCCCGCTCCTCCAGGAGGCCTTTCCTGATTCTCCCACTCTCTCCCTCTAGAAACGCCTTTGAACTTTTTTACTGAGCTATTTTGACGCACGTGTGTACAGGCTGGAGAGGCATTTGAGGGCTGCTCTGATTCCCTTTTGTCTCTGTGAGCCCGTTGCTTTCTTCTACTGCCTGGAACATAGCAGCTACTCAAGACATGTTTGTTGATCTGATTTTGGTTCACTCATCATTTATCAAACCTCCACTGTGTTATCTACTCAGCAGACCTGAAGGTGTCTGAATGACCCCCCAGTAAATGTGTTGACTTCCAATAAAGAGATCAAAGGGAGGAGGGCTTCATGTGGCCATCCTTTATTGTTGCAAAACAAGTCTGGGAAAACTTCTATCCAAAAAAGGCACAACTCAGGAAACTCCAAAGAAATCGCTCGCTAATGGGAATGTGTGCTTGTGAGGCACTCTTACCTTCCAGGAGAAGCCTGCCCCAGCCCCGCTGAATCCTGGCACCTCTCCTCAGCTGATTGTGTGACTGTGCCAATCCTGGCCAAAGCTTGAGTGTGGGGTTGTCTGCATGTGGCTCCCCCATTAGACTGAACTTCTCCCAGGCAGGGACAGGTGCAGCACCTTTCTTTGCATCTCCAGCTCTTAGCACACTGTCTGGTACATCTAGAACTTAATAAATGGGGTGGATGGCACCTTGTTTTTCCCTAAAATGGAGCTATGCTCGAGACTTAATTGGTCCAGGGAACAAAGGCTGAAATGACAGACATGACTTCCTGGCCAAGGAAGGCCTAAAAAGTCTAGCAAATGAGGAGACAGGGTTCCTTGGACTTAACTAACCAGTGCCCTTTAGGGTCAATATGCCTGCCCTTTCATGGTGCATCTCCATGTGGAGGCAAAAGCCATTGAACCAACACTGTAGCTTTGGTGAATGACCTTCCCACGAGATGGGCATGCATCAGAGAGGCATTACAGGTCTCCTTTTATTGCAGCCTCAAGCTGAAACCTCGACAGACCTGATCCTGCATTTCAACATCTCAAATAACTGTGATTCATTCTCTGACCAATGGAGATCTCCACTTCCTTATAACTTTATGCATTATCTTAGGAGAATGTAGTACCCAAATCTACCCTCCTCCTACCAAACTGGGGATGGATCTCTCCAGCTTTTGAAGGTTTTTTCTGAGGACAGACCAGACACTACATGATTGGACCCTGCTAGCATGGCAGATGACAGCGGTGCTAACCTTCTACATACTCCCCCTTACAGAACCTTTCCTTGCTGTGATGGGGCACCTAGAGAAGCCATCAGGGGGAGAATGAAAGGGATAACTTTGGGGCAAAGGGCTCCAGACACATAGTCCAGCATGACTTCTCAAGACTCCTTTGACTGGAGTCTGCCTAGGCTAGTCCCCAAGTCAGGAAGTTTGAACACAGGGCTTAGCACTACTTCTAACTTGTACTGGCTGATAGCTAGGTAGATAGAGAGCATGACTTGGAGTCAGGAAGACCTGAGTTCAAATCTGACCTCATATATTTACTAGCTATGTGAGTGACCCTGGGCAAGTCACTTCATCTATAACACTTGCCTTTCAAGATTGCCGTGAGGATATTATCTCATTTACATAACATTTATAAAGTGTTTTGCAAATCTTAGAGTGCTACCTAAATGCTGATATTAGCTGTTGTTCTCTGATCTGAGCTCTCTGGCTGCCAAATTCTCCCAAGGGAGGGAGGGAAAACCAGGGTCAATGTCAATAGGAACCTTGGAGCTCTTAGGGAAGAATTGGCCCACTGGGAAAGCCACACATGGTGTGTTATGGGCAAGACCTCCTGCAAAATAAATAAATCAGCATGTAAATGTATAAACAAACAATGAGCATGGTGACAATAGACCATAACCTCAATGTCTGTCAGAATTAAAAAGAATAAAGAAATCAGATTCATCCTACAATTCAATTTAACAAAAAAATTTAAGATTCTTCCTGTGCCCAGCTTGGTATAGTAGGGAGTCATCCCAAGGCCAAGTAACATCTGGGTTCAGATCTTCTGTTTGGCCTGAAGTGGACTTAGAAACTACAGATTAACTTATCTACATCATTAGGGGAGCTAGAGAGCACAGTGTATGGAGCTTGGGGCCTGGATTCAGGAAGACCCGAGTTCAAATTTCAAATTCAGCATCAGACACTTACTAGTTTGTGATCTGATTAAGTCACTTGACCTTGTTTGTCACTGTTTCCTCACCTGGAAAATGGAATGGCAAACCACTCCACTGTCTTTTTCAAGAAAATCCAAAATGTGGTCACGAAGAGCAGGACCCAGCTGAGCAACAACCATGTTCTGTTGTATTTTTTTACTTTGTTTTCAAATTACATTTTAATCTGATTGTGGGGAGTTTTACCTCCCCCAATTCCTCAGCTTTTTTTTTCCAATATTCTTACAACTATATTTCACTAATAGCTGTTTTCCTTTGTAATCTTGCATATTTCATTTTATGTATTGAAGAGCATTATTGTGAGAAGCAAGGGGTTCCCAGACTTCACCAGTCACTGCCAGAGAGAGGGCTCAGGACATAGGAGAGGTTAGGAAGCCCCAAGGCTTGAAGGTACAGAGAAGGTGCCACTATTCATTGGCAGAGGGTCTTTCCTCATCAAGGAATTCCTTATACCAGTCCCAATCCTTGGTCTAGCCCCAACCCTAGTTTCCTAGGTACACGGGACTGTGCTAAGCAATGGGATTGCAAAGACCAATAGTCAATAAGCATTTATCAGGTGGAAAGAGGTTCATGAATTCAAGACCAGACAAAGCAGCTGGGGAAAAAAAAATCAACCAATAAAAATAAATTTAACAAAATAAACTATTTAATTTAAAAATGTAATTTAATATAAAAAATAATTTAAAATAAAATTTAATTTAATTTAAAATGAACAGTTCCTGCCCTCCTCAAGCTTATTCTCTCTTGGTGAGCTCATCAGTCAGTCCACAAGCTTTCACTACGGCCCAAGTAGCATTTGTCTGACACCAAGCTCCATCCTAGAGATGCGAGGATATATAAGCAGAAAAGAAATGTCCCAGCGGACACAGATTGGCACAGAGTCGAATGTATCACATGGGTGAGAGAGCAGTTACAGCTGTGGGTGGGGTCAGGAGAGGGTACCTGTTGGAAACCACACATGAGTTGGGTGCTTGGCAGGAAGATCAGGATGTTCAGAGGTGGAGGTGGAGGTTAGGAGCGGGCAGCTGCCAGGAATGGGGGGCAAGCTGGGTGAAAGCTGGCATAGTGGCACGCTTTGGACCCTTTCCTAATCTGGACAAGGTTCTTCAAATTTTCATCTCTCCTTGAAAAGGGGAAAGTTCGGAGGAGAGATGCAGAGAGAGGGAGCATTTGTCCTTTCCAGCCTTCAGGTAAGTTGGTCAAGAATGATTCAGAGCAGCCCCAGATTGTCTTCCTTAAGGACAAACTCAAAAATACAATCTGCTAGTTCACATGACTCCTCTAAATCTTGGGTTTTATCGTGCCTTCATTCAATAATTCCCAAGCTTTTATTAAGCACCTACTGTCTTATGAGGGGGTTTAGACTGAAGGGTTCTCCAGTGCGTCTTAATAAGTGTGTCCAAATGTCATAGACAACCCCTTCTCTATGATCCTATGGGGCCCACACTGCTCAGAAACAAAAGTAAAACAACCCCAGCCCTCAGAGGCCTTACGTTCTACAGGGTAATTTGCCTGGACCTGGACAAGGAAGCAGAAGCCCTCCCTCGCTATCTCCAGGGCCATCAACAAAGGGAGCACTTCTGGGCCAGACTCAGCCAGGGCAGCTCCAGCTTTGTGCCACACACTGGAATATTTACTGGAAGCCCTCAAATCAAACTTGAACTTGGACAAGGAGGGCTGTTGGTGGGCAGGGAGGGAAAGGATTAGCTCCCTTGAACTTTCTTAAGTTACTCTGGTTACAAATGTGTCCCTAACCTATCCTGGGAGGGAGACAGGAATCAGGCTAGGGTCTCCTTGGTGTGGAGGTAGGGGATTGCGGGCTGATTGCCAGCCACGGGCCAAGAATTACTTCCTGAGTGGTTGGTCTGGTCAGGCCAGGGTTCACTTGCTTTCTTTTAGGAAAGAATGTGCCTTTATTGAAAAAGAGATTACGGTGAGACAAAAGTGGCAGGAACATCCTGCCCAGGGATTCAGAGCAGACACTCTGCTCCCAGGGCTCCTGGAGCTCACCCCACTGCTGCCTTTGAAGCCAGCCCCAAACCTTCACTTGCATCCTGAGCCATTAGTGCCAAGGGCTCCTCTCACAGGCGCACACACATGGAAAAGCCTGTGGGATGGCTTCCCGGGAGCCAGGGAATGACATCCAGCCAATTAGCCAGCATCGCACCCACCTGGAGCAGGGCTTGGGCAAGGCTCACCTGCAGCTTCACCCAAGTCTGGAAAACACCCGGAGGGCCTCGGCAGGGTGGGGATTCAGGCGGGTTGATAGAAGACTCTAAAAGTGACCTCCACCCAGAACCCTCTCTGTGCCCAGATAAGGCCAGGAACTGGAAACAGACCAGCCATTCAACATCCCCGGGGCTGCCAAGGAGCCTGGAAATGGTAATGGTTTTTCCTTGGCCCATTGTTCCCCTAAGTATCCAGTAGAGGTTTGTTAAAGTTCGGAGCCCTGAGTGTTATCAGATCTCTCCCAGTGCTAATGAGATTGTACTTGCCCAGGGGATTTTCAGGGGTGGGAGACACCAGGTGGTACCCAGGGCACCTAGGATGGATAGAAGATCCTGATGGGGGAAAGCTGCTCCACCCATACTTAATCTGGCCCATCCTAGGGGAGAACCAGGGCCAGAGCACTGCCTGGGAGCTGCCCCGCCCCCTGGCTCTGATCTTTAGAATACAGGAAGGGACAGCTGAGGCCACCTCAGCACCTGTGTTCTCATGCTCTTTGGTCACCCACTTGACAAACAGGAGGTTTTCACCAATAAGTAGGAGGAAGCTTCAGGATTCATGAACCAGTTCTAAATCCTGCCAGGCTGATGGATGATGCCAGCCTTGTTCTCAGACACTACCTGCTGTGGGTGCTGAGTATATCTGGGGAGGAGGCCATGCTTGTGTCTGAGCCCTAGTCCTGGGCTGCATTTCTTCAGGAGGGAGTGGAGCCTCCTGGAAAGGCAAGTGTAGAACCGGGTTCTTCACCTGGGCTCCATGAACTTGTCGTGAAATATTTTCATAACTTATTTCAATAGAATGAGTTTCCTTTGTATTTCTACACATTTTATTTTGTGTCTTTAAAAGTACTCTTCTGAGAAGGGTTCTGAAGGCTTCACCAGACTGCCCAAGGGGTCCAGGACATACAAAAAACATCCACGAAAAAATGTGCCTCACTTGTGGGCTGAGAGAGTCTAGGAAAGAAAATGGCCTAGGGAGCAGCAGCAGCCCTCCAAACATTCCTGGATCACAGACTCCACTGTTTAGAGCTGGGAGAGATGTAAAGGTCATTAAGTCTAGCAACCACCTTCGGCTCCTCCCCCCACCCCATTTTACAGATGAGGAAGGGAACCTCAGAGAGGGAAGGGGCTCATCCAGTTTCACCTCAGTGTCTGAGGTGACCCCAGGCCAGTCTGCTGTCCACCCTGCCCCACTGCATCATGGGTCTTAATATTAGATTAAAGGAGGGAAGATGGCCTCTTCAAGAGAAAGCTGAGCAAGAATGTTCTTCTCCAGAATAGTGCGCCTACAGCTGAAAGGGAGCTTACTCCTGATCAGGTGACTTCCTCATGGTACAGATGGGAAAACTGAGGCCCAGGGAAGCATGTGATTTGCCAAAGGTCTTCCAGATAGCATGTGCCCTTGCCTGAGACGTGGGAGGAGACCCAGTCCCCTGGAGCTAGCTGGGGGCACCTAGTGAGAATGGTACAGACCTGTTCCTCCCAAGGATATTTGGACATCCTCAAATCACACTTGCGACACGTACAACCAGGGTGTGTTACCAAATAACCACATGGGCCAGGGAGATCCCCCTGCAGACAATCCTCTGCAACACCCAGGGTTGGGTTACTTACCTACTTATGGCAGGAGCCACTAGCTGACCTTCCTGGGTTGGGCTTGGGATTCAACCAACCAGCAGTGGGCCAGGGTCCTCCATCCCCTCCCACTGAGGCTGGGGGAGCCACCCCCTGGGCCCAATGGCTCTGCTTGCTCCTCGTTCCTCTAGACCTTGGATGTTTCCTCCTTAAAGCCTTTCCAAGGAGCCCAGAACACTATTATCGATTATCCCCAGTCTTTTCTCCTATTCCTCTAGCTCTCTGGCTCAGTTTCCCAGTGGTGACTAACACTGGGATCCACCCAGCTTGGTTAATTGTAGCCAAACATTAAGAAAGATTCCTTATCCTCGATGGTATCTTCACTGGGGATTGCAATCAGTTACTGCTCTAACCAGAGCCTAATTGTCCCTCTGGACTAATGGCTCTAGAGTGCTCTGAAGGCCCACTATTCCTCGCCTGGGTTTTGGGGCTTTGTTGTGCTTTGGTGCAGCTTTAGAGAACTCCTGCGCCTTCTTGCCGGGGCCACCACTTTCTCTGGGGTCAGAGTTCTCCATGCTCATCAGCGGTGGATGAAACATCTTCTGCTTGACATACCCTCAGCTCTGATCACTCATTCTGTGTCACATGGACTTAAGTAAAAACATACTAATTCTCAAATTTTCTTGTACTCATTTTGCATAAGATTGTAGGATTTAGAGGTGGAAGGGGCCCTAGAAATCCTGATTCAACCAACTCCCTTTAAAGATAGGAGACTGAGGCCCAGAGTGAGAAAGTGACTTGGCCATGGCCCTCTGGGCCCACTAGCAGAGCTGGGACTTGGCCTCAGAACCTCCATCTTAAATCAAGCCCCCTTCTCTCATGTAGCACGGCACCACCATCTTGAGAGGTGTGCTCCGGGCTTCAGAGTGCAGAGGAAGAGTACAAGGTAGAGAACCAAGAGGAGTGGAGAGCCAGAGTCCATCAGCTAGCCCTGGAAATCCCAGGCCTGAACCTCAGCTCTGCCCTTTACTGTGGCCTCAGGCATGTCCCCTCTCTGGGCCTTGGTTTCTTCATCTGTAAAACGAAGGCATTGAGCTGGATGGCTTCTGAAAGCCCTTCCAGCTTTAGAGCTGGGATCCCCAAATCTGGCCCTGGGCATCTTACTGTCTGCCCGGAATGGACGCAGTGGGGCTCCCTCAACCTCATCAATGGCCTCACAGGCCTCCACAGAGGGCCCACACACCTCAGAACAATAAGACCATGTCCTGGCACAGCCGTCAGAGGTCCAGTGACCTCCCATGGCTGCTCCCCTTGCACTTAAGTGATGATGTTTTCACACTGTTGAAGTCACCCAGTTCTTTTTAATTTTCACTTCTTACTCCTTATCTCCTTATGCTTGAATAATTGCCACAGGGTCTTCAGTGGTCTTCCCAGTGTCAGCCTCTCTTGGATCCAATCCATTTGACACCAGATGAATTTTCTTAAAAATACCAATTCCATCATGGCTCTGATGGCTGCTCAGAACTACCAGTTTTGAGTTAGCCCATTGTCCATAGAATAAAATCCAACCTTGCAAGCAGTTAAAAGCCTCATTTATCCAGCTTCTCGCTGCCTGTGCTCCCCCTTGCTGCTTACATCCCTCTCATACAAAGCCTCCATTCTTGCCTGGAAGGCCTTCTAGCTCTGCCCCGGACATGTCACGGAAATCTTTGATACTGCAGTGTGGCTAGTATGGTCTAACTGTCTGGAAAGGCCTTCTCCACTGCTGCCTGTTTAGAGCCTACTCATCTTTCAAGTCCTAGCTCAAGCCTTATCTACTCTGGGCAATGTGTCCTTCCCACTTTGGCCCCCCTGCTCTCTCGGGGTATTGCTGTCCTCCAGCTTGGAGGAACCCCTTCTTCTGAATTATAATGTTCACTTCTGGGTATCACATTTTAGGAAGGACGGATGAGCAGTTGTCATTGGGAGGTAGAAGGGGTGTGTGTGTGTGTGTGTGTGTGTGTGTGTGTGTGTGTGTGTGCAGACACAGGTAAGACTTGACTAACTTTGAAGTCCCATCCAATGCTGATCTTCTGTGACTCAGTGATTTTGACCTACAGCATGACCTGTTCTCAACAGTAACTCTGGCCTCTTCCATTGCTTTTGATTCCATTTCAACAAGCAAAGGGAAAGACAAAAATGAAACTGTCCCTGCCCTCCGGGAGCTTACTGGAGCTCCTGGGGATGGAGTTGCAGTCTATCACTAGGTCCTGCAATATAGATGCAAAGTAACCAGATCCTCAGAGCTGAAGAGGCCTCAGAAAAGGGCCATCAGGCCAACTCTCATCAGAAAACCGCAGAAGGTGACTCCCATCCTCTGCACCAGATCTCTCCGCGCCCCCCTCTCCTCTCCAACAGTGAGCGCCCCCTGGCCTTGAACAATCAGACTTAGAACAACTTTCCCTTGTGGATTCCTCCACCTTTTAAAAGTTCAAAGTGTTGTTTGGGCAAAAAGAGAAGCTAATAATTGTTCAGATGAGGGAGGGAAATTGGGCAGAAGGATGACATAGAAACAGAGAGACGAGACAGAGACAGAGACAGAGAGACAGGGAGAGAAAGAAGAAGACCTCTCCAGCACATGCAGCTGGGCCTCGGTGCAGGGAGAGAGTGCTGAAACTGCAATCCTGGTCTCATGAATCAGGGGACCCGAATGTGCACCCCAGTCCTGCTGCCAGTGTGGGCTTGGAGAGGCTGCTTACATTCTCTGGCTTTCATCTGAAAAATGAGCGATTGGACCTCCTGGTGTCAGAGGGTCCCCTCGAGCTTGGTCACACAATCATTTTGTGCATGGATAGGTGATACCTCCCCCATCACACACTTCCTGGTATATGAGCCTGCATGACTGACTCTGCTCTCCACTGTCTTGCGTGGTTACTTAGACGATTCACAGTTGGATGTCTCATGTCCCTTGCTTCTCAATAATTCCCGGGAAGGCAGGGAGCTCACTGGGCATCTCTGTTTCACTCAGTGCCCATCCCAGCTCAGAACGGAAGTCTAGGGAAGAGCTCTTTGTTAGCTCTGAGCAGACCTCATTGGAAGTGGTACAAGGTCACACTGCCCTCTACTGCTTGGTAACAGTTCTACACCCTCCTCTCACGCAGAAGAGTGAAGTGTTGGTTGTTTCTAACAGGCGTTTGTAACATGAGTTGTTTTCTAGAATGCTTAAAGCTTGTGCTTTTAGGGGCATGTGTGTGCATGTACGCACGCATGCGCACGCACACACACAGACACACACACACACACACACACACACACACACGCACCTCCCCATGTGTGTCCATGGAGGGAAAAAGAGGGTCCTTTAGTGGCTGGAGAGTGTCAGAGAGTGTCTTGCCATTCTCAGGATTCCAGAGGAATACACAGCTTGTCCTCTTGTGCTACTGTCCTTTACCCTTGGCCCATGACCAGTCCATCTTATGTGGCTTTGATGACATCTTGTAACTTTATTTCCCTAGAACCTGGCAGAGTTCTGCCCTCACAGAAAGGACTAAATAAATATTTGATAAATGAACAAATGAAAAAGTGATGTAAACTTAAGAAGGATGTGTAAGTGATTGCACATGAGAGCCGAGGGAGAGGAAAGAGGCAGACACAAAACCAAGCTTTCCAATTTAACAACATGAGGACAGTGGCAGCAGCAATGGCCAGTATTTAAACCATTAGAAGGGGTGGGTTTAGAAGCTCAGTTTGGGATATCAAGGCTTTGAAAGGCTGGTGAGATGTTAATGGAATTATCTTATAGGTGGTGGAACTCAGGTGGGAGCTAAGCTCTGTGGAGAATGAGCTAGGAGACAACTTCATAGAGTTTATTGTTGTAGTCACAGAAAGGAATGAATTTGCAAAGAAAAAAAAACGCAGAGAGAAATCACATTTTTCTGTGGTTCCCATTCAAAGTTCCTTATTTGGGAGTGTTGCTACTTGCTCCCCCACAGCGTTTGCATTCTATAGCCTTCTGAAGATTTAAAGATTAGAGGGCAAAGTTTAACACTTGGGTTCAAAAAATTGACTTCCCCCAGTACATGACAGAAGAGACATAGACAGATCATCATTTGTCTGAAGAAGATCTGGAGTTTGTAGTGGGCTTCAAGGTCCCTTTGAGCCAGCAGTGTGAACTTTGGCTGCATTGAGAGAGGTACAGCTTCCAGGATTAGGAAGGGGAAGGGCTCCTTGTCCTCTGTTCTGGTCAGAGCTTACCTCTAGGTCTGGATTCACTTCCGGTGACAGTTTGAGAAGTACATGGATAGTCACAGTCAACAACATAGGACGAGCAATTACCTCACTGGGGGCATTATACATGGGTAACTGGAACCTCTGTCCTGTGAAAGAAGGTTGGGACTTAGGTTTTCTCTCTCAGCTTCCAGAGGAAGAATCAGGAATAATGGGCAGAGATTGTAAGGAGAAAAACACGCTGGACGTTGGGTAAAAATTCATGACACTTGCCAGAGCCCTGAGAAGAATATGAGGTGCTGGGTTGTGCCCTCTCGGAGGGGGTGGTCACTTAGGAGACGAGGATTCTCTCCATCTGGGGGTTCACCTAGACAGCTGCTGAGGTCTCTTCCAACCTGAAATTCTTTGATCTCATAATTTGGTGAAAGCAGGATTTGGAGTCAGGAACCTTGGATTTGAAGCCTTGCTTAAGAACCGGGATGACAACTACCATTTATCTGGTACTGCAAGGTTTGCTTTTGGTGTTGTTGTTCAGTCCTGTCTGACTCTCCATGACCCTGTTTGGGGTTTGATTGGCAGAGATACCAGAGTGATTTGCCATTTCCTTCTCTGGCTCATTGTTACAGGAAAGGAAACTGAGGCAAACAGGGTGACGTGACTTGGCCAGGGTCAGACAGATACTAAGTGTGTGAGGCCAGATTTGAACTCATGATGCCATGCCTGGAGCTTTATGCAGTGTGCCACCTAGCTCCATATAAATTACTTGCTAGGCCAATGACTTTGGGCAAGTGGCTTCCCTCTCTGGGCCCATTTTCACACATGTAAAATGAGAAAGTACAACAGGATGAGCATGGAGGTTAGCTCTGGAGGCTTCCTTCCTTAGCTTTGTCCTCTCAGGCCCTGTTCAGTTCAATGGTGGCCCAACCAACTGGTGCTGCCCAAAGTTACTCATTGACATGTCTCCAGCATCATTGATCAGGTTCTTTGCATTCCCTGAGCTGTTTCTCTCCAGAGTCCAAAGCTTCCTGATCAGCTCTCACCAACTTATTATGAGGATACTAAGAGTGTTTCAGATCCCATGATGCCAATTTCTCAGCATTAGACCCATTTTCTAGTAAGGTACTTAAGAGGTGATTGACTCCATAGGCAATGAAGTCTCAGATCCTCGGGATGGGCATTCTTAGAGGTATGCAGAGTCTGAAGCGACTGCCCAGCCCAGCCCAGGCCAGCCAAGGAGGGCTGGCTCCTCTGATTCCATGCCCTGGGGCTTCAAAGAGAAGTCACGGTACATGGAACATCACCTGATGTACTTTTTATTACCCCAAGAGGCAAAATGCATTACACAGGAGCCACGAGTCTGCAAGAGAAGTCTGTAGCCTGTGAGCTCAGCCCTGCGGCCTGGAATTTCAGAGAGACTCTGAAAGGCTGGTGAGGAAAACCCAGGGCACGTTGGAACACAGAGTTTTAATCATCCCTGGCAAACTGGCAGGAGCAGGGGAGAAGGGGCCAAGAGCTCGCTGGGAGTCATCCCCTCCTTCTGGAGCCAGCTGCAGAAGGTCATGACTGAGTCCCCTAGTTCAGGGCCCTCAGATCCAGGCCCTGATGACCTCCAATAATGTTCACAGGGGTCTGGGAAAGAATTGTGCCCATCAAGTCCTTTATCTTCCAGATGTATAAACTGAGGAAAGGCTTGGCCTAAGGGCATAGAAAAATGGGACAGCCAAGGTTCAGACCCATGTTTCCTAATTCCCAGACCACCATTAGAATGTCCCATTGCCCCACATTGCTTGGTTACAGTCCAGCCTTTGGCAAGGTATCCCACATTTAGTCAAAATGTTGATGTCTTTTTGGTTAAGACTTAGTAACCACACAAAGTCCAGGGGAGATCCCTTTTCTGTGTGACTGGTGCTTTTCCAAAGTCATTGCTGAGCCTATAGGCATAAAGCCTCAGTCTGTGGATGAATTGGTACAGGAAACTCTGAAATGAAGTTTTGACAAATTCCTTTTTACAGATCAAATTAGTACCTTTTCTGCATAGATCCCCAGAAAGTTAACAGGATCATTGACTTGCCAGGGTCACACAAAGGACTGAATTCTAGTCTTCCTGGTTTCTGGGCTCTCTCTCTATCCACCACACCCCCCTGCCCCTTGGGCTACCACAGGATTCTAATTTCTGTGCCAATAGCTAGTCAGGTGTGAGGGAAGCCTGGTCTTGGGAGCAGGTAGTCCCTATTCCACTTCCCATTAGCCCTGTGACCTTGGCTGCTCTGAGCTTGAGCTTCCTGTCTATAGATCAGACCTAAGGGGTATTTGCAATATATACTGATGGCATTGGTGTAAGCCTTAAAGCTTCACAGAAATGGGAATCTGAGAAGCTTAACTGGGGGGAAGTTTCAAAGGAATTCACTGATTTCATTTGACTTAAAGAGGAAACAGAAAACAAACTTAAGAAATTCCACGGGTCCATAGGCTGTGGGAGTGGGATCTGCCCAGCTGTCTGGTTGTTTTCATGCAGGAAAACCATGTGCTTCCCCTTCCATGCTGCCTATGGGGTCAGCCTCTTTACTCAGCACCAGGAGAAGGACTTCTATCCTCTCTCTCTCTGTTCTCTAGCTCCTCAGGACCTTGTATGTGGCAGTACTCACCTCGTCATTCTGGGAGGTAGAGTCAGTGTGGATTTATCCACCCGGAATCTTGCCTGCATGGGGAGAAATCCATCTTCTTCCCTGCTCTGCCTATCAGGGAAATCTGTATTAGTTTCAGTGAATGGTGCTCATCTCACCAAAGAGCTTAAGCAAATAGACTCTATTCATGACCAAAGAAACAAGAGGAGAAATAAAGATATTAATGAACAAACCAAATAGAACTCAGCTACCCCCAGGCTCACTGCCCCCAACAGAGTCCTCTAGTTGTCACAATTACTCTAGAGGTGGGCTCCAGACCAGGGCTTGGGGACCAGGTTCAGCTGCCCACACTCAGGGACTTCCCTGGTGCTCAAGAGTACCTCGACCATGAGGTTCATGAAAAGTCGCCAGAGCTCTTCTGCTCACAGGAAAGCCTAACTACCTCCTCTTTGGTGTCCCTCTGAGATTGCCTTCCATGTTCGAGGACATAGGTCTCATGTGAACATAGTTGTCCATTTGTTGTCCCCTCCTTTGGATCAGCAGCCCCTTGAGGGGAGATTTCTGCCTTTCTTTGCTTTCCTGGCACTTAGTGCTCCTCTGGTTGCTGTGCCCACTGCAGACTACTCTGCCCTCATCTTCAGACTCTACTCTCCCACTTCTCCTGGCCTCTGAACCAGCTCCTCTCCAGAGGTGTAAACTTGGCTCTCTGCTCTCATCATAGGAATTTGGCTACAGATCCAGAGTGGACTGTCTCTGTGGTCACAGCTGCCTTGCTTTCTCCTTCACTTCTCCCCAAAGCCCCTTTGTCACTGCCACACACACTGGACCAATCTCTCCTCCCCTTCTTGGCTCCCTTTGAATGTTCCTCATTCTATGGCCAGGGTTGGCCTCAGACATGGAGCCCATGTCTTGTCAATTAGCCCACACTATACAACATTGACAAACAACAGTGGTGGACTGGGTTTTCAGATTCAGAGAGTTCACATTGCTCTTTCTCTATCTGGGCCTCAGTTTCCTCACCTGTAAATTGGGGATGTTGGGACAGGCTTCCCAAGGCCCTCCACAGGTTCCATTTGCATAGTCTGAGGTGCACCTTGAAATAGGTTGTGTTCTCCCATTGGACAGAGGGAGGCTGGGTTCTTTGTCGATGTTTAGTTGCGCTTATTCGTTTGTTTTAATATGGTTCTTTGTAAAACATTTAGAATGGGTGATTTTTACTTATTTATTTACTTGCTGCACAATTAATATTTTTTCTATATAGCATATCTACAAGGGGAGGGTCATCCTAACCAGTCCCATTTCTCAGATTTGATATGTCAAGAAGTACCAACTTTCATGAGCCCCCTCTGGACTCAAAGAAACCACATCTAGCTTCAGAACTTCTTGGAGTCCAGTGTTCTCTAGGTTGGAGCCAGAGGACAGACACTTATCCAACCTTGTGGACTTGGTCTTGGCTTTGTCACTGGCTTTCTGCTCTCACTTAAGCAATGAACTTGACTGCCTAAGGGCTTTACCCAACCCACTTAAATTATACTTCCCTCCTAAAGGACTTAAACATCCTTCTTCATGTAAGGTTTATTGGGATTTTCATGATGTTCATTAAAATGTTATCCCAGGGCAATCTTTGCTGAAGCGCCCATCCTTTCCTACCTTCCCCCACTCTCCCACCCCTTCCCACTACAAAAGAAAGGGACCAAATTCAGGATAGATTCCTTGTGTTAGTTTCATAATTCATTCCTGACTCCGTGTGCTTTCGAATTTGCAAAAGAAAAATAGTGCTAGTATGCCTTTCATTTTTTTTCTTTTGAACTTTTTCAGCTAACAATCATTCATTTCTCCTTGGCATTCCCCAGCCCTCATTGAAAGAAGAGGAAAAACACATCTCTTATAACAAACATACAGACTTATGTGAATCCCATTCCTGGGTTGGCTACATCCAAAAATGCACGCTGAGTCCATCATAACTCCATCAGGGGGCGCCTCTAGAACATCCTTCATCTCAGATCCCTTGGAAGCCCGGCTTATCACTGCCGTCTTTCAAAGTTGTTTGTCTTTAGAGTCCTATTGTTGTATAGACTTGACTCCTGGCTTGTTAAAAGTTATTGACCCTTGGGTTGGGCTTTGAAATGCCATAGTATTTCACAAAAAACCCAATAGTGTTTGCTGTATTTTGAAATGAGATATATTTTTTATTTAGAAGTGGAAAGAGATGGGCCACCAGTAAGTGATTGGACCCGTTGACCTAGAGGTCTATTCTTTTCTATTGTTTTCTTCATCATAGTGTTCAGTCTTTTGGACTAGTTTCTTCTGGGGGACCTATGATTTTTAGGCTGGATGGGTACATGTGTGAATGTGCATGTATATGGTTGTGTTTAGTCATAGATGCCTGAACTTGTTGACTAGATCTGGAGGTCATCTTTCCTTCTGTTGTTAATGTTTTCCCTACTGATTTATCTGCTTCTGTTCAAGGTCTTCTGAGATCTTTGGAGATTTGGAAATTGAACATGGACACCATATTGGTTGGTTTTATTTGTTTTTTCCTTGTCATAAGAGACGACTCTTTGAGCATATGTGGGGAGGGGAGGAAGCATATTTGAAAATAGGTAATGTCACAATGAAAGGCAGAAATAAAAGATTTTTGATTATGAGCGTAAACATCAGAAAACAAGAATATTTCCTAATAAAAGAGCAAAAAAAAGGAGGATTTTATGTGAAACCATGAAATTCTACTACACATCTTTTTGTTTTGTTTTGTTCTAGATATAGATTATATTTAATTCAGAGGTGCTTTTTTTCCATCCTCTTCTGAATTACCTCTTGTTTTCTTCTCAGGACTTAAAAAAATGTGCAGTGATGGTAATCCTTATGGATGGTCATTTTGGTGGCCCCATTTCCATTTGCCTTTGAGACCACTGCTGCAAGGTTTTCCCCATCATGGGATTTCTTGGCAATTCAGCCAGGATGGCGTAATTATTGTTCCTCACATGCTGCTCTTCATCTCCCATCTCTGCCTCCTTCACCTGGGATTTATAGGGAGTTTCACAAGGTTCGTTAGAATGTTGTCCTGGGGCAGTTTTGGCTAACATTCCCACCCTTCCCCCATCTTCCAAAGAAGGGCCCTGAATTTAGAATTTTGACCCTCATGCCTGGAGCATTCTCCCCCTTTGCCTCCACCTCCTGGCTTTGTTGGTGTCTTTCAAGGCTGAGTTCAAATACCATCCATGAGTGAGACCTTTCTCAGTCTCTTCCCCAGCTAGTGCTTCCCATTATACTGTACCTCTTTTGTTTTATGCATGTGATTATTTCCATGTTGTTTTCCCCCATTAGAACATGAGCTCTTTGAGGGAAGGGACTATATTTCCTTCCTTTGTATCTCTAGTGCTTAGGATAGTAAAATTTTAATAAATGCTTGTTGACTGACTGACTGATGGACAGGAATTATCATAAGTTATTGCATTGATCTGGATTCTTGTCTTTTCCAGAAGATTTTCCTCATGATATTATAGTTCTATAAATTTCTCCTGGTTCTGTTCACTTCACTCAGCACATGTTCTTATAATTCCTCATAGATTTCTAATACCATCCCTTTCATATATATGTACATATTTTTTTCTTTTAATGGAGAATACATCATTTTTTTTCCTAAACATCCCCTTATACCTCAAATTGAAAGGAGTCTTGGTTCAAGGTATATACCCTGAAGGGTTCTAGGGCTGGTCTACTGAATATTGGGAAGGACTGATGTTATGTCATTTATCAGTCCCCTTACCCAGCTGGTATCTATCTTAGTGAGATTTCCCAAACCCTGGGAGAATGATTTATGATCCCTTTTGGTACTAACTAGCTTCCAGTGTGGGGTGGGGTGGGGATCAAAGGCTCTGGATTCTTTCTTTCCAAAGATGGTGGTGGTGATGGTGGTAGTGAAGTCCCCAGATGTGATCAGCAGCCACAGCTAAGGAGCAAAGTACTCATAAGGAACAAGGGATTTGACTCAAGGGTGTAGCCAAATTATTATTTTATACAGCAAAATTCCAGAACAGTACAAGCCAAGACAACTGTGTTGTCTTGAGGGGCGTCTTTGAGGATTTGAAGTTAGATGTGCCTCACCTGCTGAGCTGTCCATGTGGATAACTTTCAGTCCACCTTTGAGCCCTTGAAGCTTGGGAGTCTAGAGACCAGTGTTTTTGCCTTATTTCACTTGGCTTCAGAGGTCAACACCAGGGTGCCTCCCGCGCCCAGCAAACATAGAGGGCACTTACATCCAGCAGGGAAGCTCCAATCCAGCAGATGCAAGGACTTGACAGCACCATATATAGCTCTTACCTTGAGCTCATCTGAAGAGATGCCAGTGCCATTGAGCACAGCACACCACCCCAAAGATATAACATGTTCCCAAGCATTGTATTGGAAACACTGACTCTCAGGTGTTGTGGAGCTGAGCTGCTGTGGGTGGGCCAGGGCCCTGGGAGGGCCCCCCATCCCTCACATTGGAGATAAAATGAGACTGATTCTCTCCACCAGATCCCACTTGTACTTTGGAGGTTTTCCCAAGTGGCTCCTCCTTCCTTTAGGTCTGCTGATGGGAACAATTTGATTTTTTCCCATCGCCAGATTTACTGCTGCCAGTCCCTTCAGACTCGTTAATGCTCTGGTATGAAGGTGGGGAGCAGAGGCCTCCATTACCTTCTCCTTTGACGTCAGGGAGGGAGTCATCCCTTGGGGCTCTCCTACATGAAATAGCTCAGCATTTGTGTTGCAATTAAAATTCATAAGTATATATTATTAAACTCTTCTGACTCATCCCGTGGCTTCTCCTCTGCTGGAAACCTGCCAGGAAGTGTCCTATCTGTGTTTATGAGGAAGGCAGCCTGAAGACTAGATCCTCCCCTTTGTAACTTTATATTTAAGTTTCTGAGCCTTACTTTCCTCACCTGTAAACATGGCAATACTAACACCTGCCCTGCTTCAAGGCTGTTGGGAGAGCCAAATGAAATAACTTACTTGTATGTGCCTGGCACTATTACAGCTTGAAAGTAGCCTCCACATATATAATGTGCGTGTAACAATTTGAAGTGAAGCACAGATGTAAGATACTGCTTTTCTAGGGACGCTCTAGGGAGACACCTCAAGATTCCTAAAGGAGATGTGAACTCTGGGTTGCTTGAAAGTGAATACAGTCCATGCTTGTTCCCATCAGAATCCCAGAATCCAGTATCTCTCATGACCTTACCATTCAATGGAAATTGTTCTCTCCAGGGCTAACATTCATCTCTTAATTGCCACATCTATTGGGCATTTCTTAACTCTCCTCCTCCTTTTCGCCCTCCTACATGCTTTTGTAGAGGAAAGAATTCTCCTCTCTAGGTTTTCATGTCAACATTCTGTCCTGGTTCAGGTATGGATTGGATCACACAGATTCGAAAATCCCTTTAGAATCTGAGATTCTATGAATTAGTCCTTGAGTGGTCAGGCTAATAATAAATTCCCCCTTGGTGAGCCATTTCTCTCTGGATAGAGTGTGGCATGTCTGCTTATACAGTAACAGCTCCTTATAGCCTGTTCCCCCACTTAAACAACCAAGTTTTCTCAGAGGGTATCATCAGCCCCTCAGGCACCTGCTTGTACCCTGGGGCTCATCTGGGACTCTTTCCTGGCTGAGTCCTGTCAGGTCTCATCCTTCTCAGACTCTCTGCAGCATTTGGCCTTGGTGATCACTCTCTCCTCTCAAAGTTTTCATGACATTGCTCTCTCCTGGTTCTCCTCCTACCTGTCTGACAAATCCTTTTTAGCATCCTTTGATGGTTCCATCCATGTTGTGATGATGAATCATAGGTGTCACCCAAACCTCTGTGCAGGCCCCTTTTCTCTCTGGATTATCTCCCTTGGTGAACTTATTGGCTCCCATGGATCCCATCATCTCTGTTAGAGGATTCCCAGTCCTGTATTTCTGTCTTTGGTCTTTTAGTTGAGTCCTAATCATGCATCTCTGACAGCCTACTGGACATTTCTGGGTGTCCCATAGGCATCTCAACCTCAGTTTGTCCAGAACAGAATTCATTTTCTTCACCCCTAAACCTCCCCCCTTTTCTGAACTTCTCTGTTGCCATAGAGGGCACCACCATCCTGTATTCTTTGCATTCCCAGCAATTAGCAATGTGTGGCTCATAGTAGGCACTTAATGAAGGCTTGTTATTGTTGTTGGAACCGTCTCAAAATGAAAACAGCTGTCTCCAGAGGTAGTGGAGAGTTTGCTCAAAATGCCACCCCGCCATCTGACAGGTGTGGTATGGAGGGGATGTGTATTCCAGCCCTGATTAGGCAATGAGCTCTCTTCTAACTCTGCAATCCCACAATTTTACCAGTTCTTATGAAAAGAATTTAGACTCAGGAAGGATAGGAGATTAAAAAAAAAAAGATGGTGGTGGTTCTTGTTTCCAAAGATTATCTAAGTATAAACCTTTAGCTAGAAAACAGGCTTCTCTGCTCTGCTGTGTAAGTAAATGGTCCCCATAAGCTGTCCGTCTAACCATCTAGTCCCCAAGCCTTCCTCCCTCACTTGGTCAGGCTGCATGGTCAAGGTCAAGATCAGAGTCCCAGGAGCTCTCCAGGGTTACTGTTTCTAAGAAGGCCACATGGGGAGTAACAGGGAGAGAGCACAGCTTTCCTCTTGGTAGATTCCTTTGTGAGCAACCAGAAAACCAACCTTTGACACTTCCCCAGAGGCCAGTGGAATGTGGGAGGAATCAGTGCCTCAGTGTCCAGGCCAGAGAGAAGGAGCCAACTTAAATCCAGTGAGTTTTTTTAATGGGACACTGGACAGAACATTTCCCCGAAAGTGGGGTGAAAGGTGAATGACACCCTTTGAGATGGCACGTTTGAGAAAGCTTGGCTGTAGCAGCAGCTGAGTTAGGAAACAGGGCTTGTTTATAGTTGTTAGCGTTTTAATGTGAGAAGGACCTTTCTTTCAGCGATAAAACAAAGCAACTCTACAAATGTCGTGGGGGAGAGGAAGAGAAATAAGGGGAGAGAGAGGACAGATGGGGTGTGCATTGGGCCAATTCTGCTCTGTCGGTCTAAGAGGCAAAATTAATGCAAGTAATCAAAGGCAAAGCAAGGGGACAAGAGTATTTAGAAAGTCTTTTCTCTCCTAGTTCTTTTTTTCCAAGGAAAGAGAAAACAAGTATGTTGTTCTCTTGTTTACTTTCAGGGCTCAGGGTGAACTACAGTCAGGCAGATGCCTCCAGACCGTGATGAGAGTTGGAGGGACAGAGCTGGGCCTGGACACTGACTCCCAGTGTGACCTGGCCAAGGTCATTTCCCCATCTAGGGCCCCGCATCTTCATCTGGAAAGCCAAAGGGTTGTCTGGATGAGGTTCCTGGCATCTCTAAAGTGACGTCATGCTGATTCCCAGGACGTCAGACCAGGGTTCAGAAGGTCGAGGTGGGCTCCATGATCTGCTCACTCTAGAGAAGCCCAGGAAGTGAACCACACCTGGCATTTCCTTCATGTGGTGCTCAGTTAACAACAGCTTCAGGAGGAGTGACTGGGCCTTTCCCAAGGCAAACCTATTTGGGGAACAAAGACTCCTGAGACCACGTTATTCTCACTCTGTGGCTCTCCGTCTCTGTCTGTCTCTCCATACTCTCTTGACATTTCCACATCAGGCAGGGAGATCGGGGGTGACAAGCAACTTCTGGGTCCTCTGCTTTAATGCAAAGGGCTGCTATTGAACCCTGTTCCCAAATAGTCCTCCATCTAACAAGTTACGCAACCAGGTGACTGCCATTCACTCCTGAAGAATCTTCCTCTAAAGCATCCCCAACATTCCTTCCCTTTCCCCAGTCATGAGGACGGATTCATCACTTGCTAGGAGCACCATCATATTTTCCCAGGTGGTCTTCTCATCTCCACTCTCACTCTTTGGAGACCTCCAACACTTTGGTCTTCCTGGGGCACAGGCATGAATCATGTCACACCTAGGCTCACAGCTCCACCATGGCCCCCATGGCTGTCCTGCCTGAGCAGCTGGATGGCACAGTGGAAAAAGCAATGGGCCTGGAGTGAGAAGACCTGAGCTCGAGTCCAGCCTCACACACCCACCTGCGCTCAACCATAACAGGGAGACAATGTCGGCACCTACCTCCCAGGATTATAAGGATAAAATGGACCAGTATTCCCAAGGTGCTTTGCAAACCTCATCATGTCACATACATGCTAGCCACTATTAAATGGGATTCCTTTGTCTTAAACTCAATGCCCTTCAAACATGATTCTAAATTTCTTAGTACAAGAGAAAAGTCACCTTTTTCATTGACCTTCTCAAACAGCCTTGATAGAAGATTTTCTCCTCCTCTAACCCCCCCCCCCCGGGGCCATTGTGCTTCATTAATTCTCATTTCAATTACACTCCATTTTATTTTTATTGGTCGTTTTATGACATTTATTACACATCTATTTTTGTCACACTCTATTAGCCTGAAAGCTCTTTGAGGGCAGGGCCCAGGCCTTCCTGAGCAGCAACGGAGAGGGAGCCCTTTCATCCCCCACTCTTTTCCCCCTGGCCCTTCCCTCAGTTCCTGTGGCTTTCCCACCCTGGCACATTCCTTTGCCAAGCCCGAGCCCTTTCCTCATGAGCGGGCTCCCTCTGGGGCTGCCAGGGGAGGAACGGGCCCAGGACAGCCCCACTCCAGTCTCCACCCAGTTGTGTTTCTGACTCGTGTGCCCCCACATAAGGATCTTCTTTCTCCCCCTCCCCCCTTTCTGCTTGTTTCCCTTTGTTTAAGTGTCAGCTCCCTGAGGGCAGGTGCTGCCTTTCTTTGTTCTTATACTTTTATCCTCTTGGTTTATCATGGTGGGGCACGTAGCTGGGGCTTTGTAAACGCTTGGTGCCTTATGCCTGCCTGCTTGCCCTCAGGACAGGGACTGGTTTCTGCCTTTCTCTGTATCCCTGGCACTTACCACAAGGCCTGGTACACAGTGGTGCTAAATGATTGCTTTCTGGTTGACCAAGAAGTCATTAGAGCCCTCTTCACATTTCAGGTGCCTGTGGGCAAATGTCTATGGAAGGAACAATGGAGGCCTTGAGCAAACAGAGGTTAAAATAAAGTTTCCCTTTATTGAAAGACTCAGAGGAAAGCACGAGTGTGCTGTACAGTAACAAGAATGTGGCATCCCCCCTCCCCAAAGCCGGGGAAATGATCAGGAAGATTTCCTGCAGGTGATCTGGGCCTCAAGGACGCACAGGAGAGGAAACTGGCCCTCCAGGACATTCTCAAATGCCAGCGAGGACCTCCTGGTTCTGGGCTCTCACGAGGTCGGGAGGCTCTCTGCCTTGGTGGCTTCTTTCACCAATGGCGTTGAGGAGGCACAGTGGAGAGAGTGGGGGCCTAAGACCTGCATTCAAATCTTGCCTCGGACTCTGACTAGATGTATGACTAGATGCAAGTCACTTAACCCCTCTCTTCCTCTTTCCTCCTCTGTGAAATGGTGGCAGTGAGCACACTATCACCCAGAGTTGTTGTGAAGCTCCAAAGAGCTACCTCAAAGCACCTCAAACCTGCGAGCATCAAAGCTTGGGGTTCTGCCAAGTATAGAAAGGGGGGCCCTCCCTGTTTGGACTTTGAGATCCCCAGGATATGAATGGGAGGGGTTTGGGTGTTCCTTCTGCAGCTCTGGAGGGGAGGGACTTTATCTTCTGACTCCTGGCACTGCAGCCCCGTGCTGGGCACCCAGTAAGCACTTAATAAAAATAAAGGTGTGTTGGATTGGAAGGTCAGCTCCCCGAGGGCAGGAGCTCTTTGGCTCTTGTCTCTGTATCCTCAGAGTGTAGAAGGCACTTAATACAGGCTTGTTGATCGACTGATGGATTGATTCTCTTGGAAGATGCACTGACAACAATTCAAGATTGAAGCATCGTAGACAGAGGGTCCCCAGCAACCAAAGGGAGGCTTCAGAGACTCATATTAACCCATTAATTTATACCAAGACTCTGTACAAAAATAAAAGGTTCTAATAAGATTAACATTATTAAATAAATATTTGATAGAACACTCTTGACCAGTTTTAGAGTTCGTCTTTGGGGTTGATGCTCTGTTCAAGAGTCCACTGTCTGATCATCTCGTCTGCCTGTAGTCGTTCCTGGAGGAGAGAAAGCAGGAGCCTCAGTTAGCACCATCTCAGAGCTACCAGCTGCTGCTGGCCGGGCCCTCAGGAGGTGTCTGGCACTCTGCTCCTTAGCTCCTGGGTCATGTGAACTGACCAGGGGCTTTCCTTTCCACCCTCAAAAGGTCATGTCCTCTCTTGGGGTGCTATGAGACCCCCCTCCTTTCACTGCAGAAGCGGGGGGGGGGGGTATGGATGCACAATGCTGCACACACTGCAAGATGAAACACCTGCTGTTTTGGGCTTAGCTGTCTTTGTTACAGGGGGAGGCTTTCAGGTGGTGGAGACAGCGGTGCCCTAAAAACAAAAGGCGTCAGTAAAATAAACTAAAATGTTTATGTGAACAGAAAAGGTCAGACAAGCTACTCCCCAAACATCAACTAAAGTGCAAAACCCGGTGTCTAGCTGAGCTGCACTACCGTTCTATGCAGCTGGCTGGGGGGTGGGGGGTGGGGGGAGACAGGGCTGCCAGGAGTCAGAAGACCTCCCTGATTTCCCATCCAGCCTCAGTCAGCTGGCTGCGTGACCCTGGGCAAGTCATTTCACTTCTGTTTGCCCTACCTCCCAGTGGCACTGAGAGGATCAGATGAGAGAATAATTGGAAGGCTCTAAGCCCAGAGCCTGGCACAGAGCTAGTGCCATAGAAACGTTAGCTGCTGTTCTCATTACTCCCTGAGAAAGCAGAGGGAGCGCGGGAGCGACGGCATCCAGGGCTCACGTGAACCCCTCACCCAATGAGCGGCTGGATGAGTGAGGCATGTGCACACACATGTACCCTATTCAAATACGACGCTTAACAGTATCACGATAAACAATCTTTAATGAGCCGTGTGGGTATGTGGCCTAGGTAATTTGTATGCGTAATGCATACATGTTTATACTCACATATGGACACAATACATCTCTACCTCTGCATCGCTGTGGCTAAACCTGTGAACCTTCTCCAAACTGTCCTTTTAAATGGTCGTTCCAATAGTCAACCCTTCCTCTAAACCTGTGCCCTGAAGTGAGAGGAGGCAGAGTCAGTGTGGACTGGAAGGAGGGATTGAGCTGGGGAGCTCGGAGAGCAAGGTGAGCAGGCTGGGGAGGGGTCTCCAGGGCACCTGGGCAGGCCGTGGAGGGGGCACTGGTGGAAAGAGCTAAGGAGGTTTCATCTCAAGAAGAGAGAAATCTTAGTTATGTCTGAGTATTCAGGGGTCTGCAGAGTCATTATGTTTTAGAGAAAAGACATTTATTCTGGGTGGCTTTGGATGGGCGAACCATCAGCCATGATGCCAAGTTTCAGGGAGGCAAATTGAGTCTCGGCATCTGGGAAAAACAAAGACGAAAACCCAAATAAACAATGAACCCCAATGCAAAGTGCGATGGGCCCTCCCAGAGCTAGCAGGCCCTCCATCAGGCAGTGGCCAGACAAGCCCCCGTCAGGTAGTAGTGGGACTTCTGGGGCAGAGCGGACCAGACACCTCTGAGGTCCCGTCTGACCCATGGGGTCACTTGGGTCACCTGGGATCACCCAGGGCCCTCTTTCTACCATGTCTCAACCTTATATATCACTTCCAGGTTTGCAAAGCACTTGGCAAATATTTCATTTGATTCTTACAACAGCCGTGGCAGGCAGGTCCTGCAGAGATCTCTCTGGTTCCCCTGTCTCGTCTGCACGTGGCCATTTGCAGGACGTCCCCTCCATAGACTGTGGCCCCTTGAGAGAAGGGTTTGGGCTTTTTGCCTCTTTGTGTCCCCAGCACACAGCAGGAGCTTAATCAGAATTTGCTGAATTGTTTGGTGTTCTCTAGGCTAGAGGAATCTGAGACTGGCCTGTCCTAGGCAGCAAAATGTGCCGAAGCCAGTGGGTGCCCACTGCATAGGGCCAGCTCGCAAAGAATGGAGGTGCCACGCACAGGCATCCCCTTGGGCCACACAGCCAGGGCTGAAGATTCTATTGAGCATTACCCACTTGCACCACTAGATGTCGCTGCTCCCTGGCAAAAGACGGAGGACAGCATTGGCGTCCACTGGCATTTCTCTACCAATGGAAGATTTTGTGATTGTTTTTCTGTTGCCATTTTCTGACTTACTGATATTACAGGGCAAGCTGGGCTGGGAGGAATCTAAGAGAAACTTGGCTGGTTCTGTGCTCTCATCCTTGTGGATGCTCCCTACACGGATACAGATCTCCACTCTCCCTCCCATGGCCACAGAGTTCACTCTTACTGCATCTGATCAACCCTCCAACTGGGGACCTTCCTCTGGGTTCCTGTACCTTCAGAGGACCAACAGAGCCCCGGGGGTCCTCACCACCCCCAGCTGCCTCCCACTATTCACCCCATCTCTAGCAATGATGAGTCTCACTAAGTAAGAGGCATGAGCGCCCAAGGTGGTTACACATCAGTGCACGGGGCTCTGGGCCTGGAGGGCACCTTCCTAGCCCTGTGGAAGCTGATAGCATGCTCACGACTTCTGTGGCCACTTCATGGATGGACCAGTCACTGTGCCGCTGACTTTGTGTCACATTCTCCTGAATGAGGGGACCGGACAAGGTGACCTCCAGGGCCCTTCCAGGCACAAAATCCCGTGAGTGCATCACGAGGCCAAAAGTGGGTAGAGCTGGCGAGTTCCAGAGGAGCTATTTCCCAGTCTACTTAGGGATCTGATGATGAAAACTGGAATGTGGACAGCACCTCTAAATTTAGGACATGAAGGGACTCTTGAGGTCACCCCAACCCCCTCACTTTAAAGATAAGGGAACTGAGTAGAACAGGGCTCTAAGTGGACAGGTGAAAGAAACTTTGGAGCTCAGCTTATCCAGTCCTCCTCTTTTTCAGAGAAGGAAACTGAGGCCCAGAGAGGTTTTCATTCTTTGCTCAGGACAGCCCTGGAATTAGAACACAAGAGCCCTGGCTTTAGCTCTCTGCCCACAGCCCCACTCCGAGAAGGCCAGGTTTGCCCACAGTCACAAAGTTAGGATCAGGGTCAGGAGTTGAATTCAGGTCCAGACTCCAAGCCCTATGCTTCCTTCATTCCCCTGAGGACTGGTCCCCAGTTCTTCCTAAGGGTAAGCAGCCTCCAGTGAGACTCCAATGGACCCCCTGCCAATATGGGAGAGTTGCTGTTCCTAGAACTGTGGTGCAATGCCTCTTCCTGGGATTCAGTTTAATCTGCCATGTATTTATTGAGCACCTACTGGGTACCAGGCCCCATGCTAGGCAATGGGGTTCCAATGACTAAAATGAAACTGTCTTTGCCCTCAAGAAGATGCCATTTTGCCTTGGGCAGGGAAGAGGGGGAGGGGTATGGAAAACACACATAACACAAGGCTGGTATGTGGAAGACCAAGGAAAGATTCAGACATGGTGCCCTGGGAAAATGATGGTAGAACAGTCTTCATCTGTGGAGGGAAGGACTGGGGAAATTTCAGCCAATAAGTGAGAAGGTCTAGAGGCAGACAGGTGTTCTAGGAGGAAAGGTGGGGAAGGGGTGCATTCTGTGTGTGTGTGTGTGTGTGTGTGTATGCATGTGTGTATGTGTATATATGTATGTGTCTGTATGTGTGTGAGTATGTATGTGAGTGTGTGAATGTGTGTGTGAGTGTGTGTATGTGTGTGCATGTGTTTGTGTGTATAGGTATGTGAGTGTGTGTGAGAGTGTGGGTGGTGTGTGTATGTGTGTGAGTCTGTGTATGTGTGTGTATGCCTGTATGTGTGCAAGCATGTTTTTGTGAGTGTGAGTGTGTATGAATGTGTGTGTATATGTGTGTGCATGTGTGTCTGTGTTAGTGTATGTGAGTGTGTGTATGTGTATGTGTGTGCATGTGTGTATGTCTTTGTGAGTATGTGTGAGTATGTATGTGAGAAACTGTGTGTAGGTGTGCATGTGAGTCTGTGTACATATATGTCTGTGCATCTGTGTATGTGTGAGTGTATGTGTGTGAGTGTGTGCATGTGTGTGCATGTGTATATGTGTCTGTGTGAGTGTGTGTTGTTGTGTCTGTGGTATATGTGTATGTCTGTGTGGTGTATATGTGTGTGTGAGTGTGTGTGTCTGTGTGTAAGTGTGTGTGAGTGTGGGGGGG
The DNA here is from genome assembly GCA_028627135.1 of Pseudochirops cupreus. Lineage (NCBI taxonomy): Eukaryota > Metazoa > Chordata > Mammalia > Diprotodontia > Pseudocheiridae > Pseudochirops > Pseudochirops cupreus. The sequence continues at coordinate 6,515,716 of CM053580.1, read as the reverse complement.
GAGGGGGCAATCCACATAAATGCATTAGATTTGGGAAGAGCCATGAGGCATCTGGTCTGGCTCCAGGGAATGGTTCTGAAGGCAAATTATGATGAATAAGGAAGTAAATAGAAGTTGGAGCCAGATCATGTTTCTTAAATGCCAGAATTAAAAGCTTCTCTCCCTAAGGTGATAGGGAGCCATGGCAGTTTCATGAACAGAGAAGTGAGTGGGTCAGATTCATTCTTTAGGAAGATCATTTTGCCAGCATTGTAGAAGGCAGATTGGACAGGAGTCAGACTGAAAGAGGGAGCCTTGAGTGACCAGGTTCAGTGATTAGGACAACAGCCATCTCGTCTTCCTGTGCAGTATCAGTCTCTGGCTTGTCTTTCCATCCTCAGCATCTGCATACATTCTAACACGCAGTAGTTACTTATCAAATGCTTGTTAAATTGATTTGGAATTAAGCGAATTCTGCACCAATATGTTTTACCAAACACTTTGTCCATCCTGGCAACATGATCCTTATGAGGTAAGGAAGAGAGAAGTTTCTCTGAAATGTCCTGCTCTCTAGTGTACAGGAAAGGGAACACTTTTCTTAAGAATGCCTCAGTTTAGGGATTCCATGAGATGGCCTGTGTGGAGCAAGCCAGACCCACTGCAGACCATTGGGAACTTACCAACTCCCGGTATAATGGGTCCAAGGTAAACCAGAGAGCCACAGCACACCGCTGCCCCTTGGTCACAGCCTTCACCCCATGAGGGTTCTCTCTGCCTGAGGAAAAGCTGACCATTCGCCCACACTTTGGTTTGATGGAGGCCTGGGGGAAAACAAAGTTAACAAGCTTTTTAAATAATGGTGCATCCCAACTCTCTACATGGCCATCTGATGTTCCATTAAAGCCCCATGGGGTAGGATGGTCAGGGTTTGGATGTGAATAGTTCTCTTGGCGTCACCCCCTGTGCATGGCCAAGTTAATGTGGTACGTGGACACTGGAGGAGGTGCTGGGGTCAGGGCATCTCTGCTAATGTGTGGGAGGAGAGAAGAGGTGCCATTTCTGACTTCCACAACTCATTGTGATGTCTGTTATGTGAGGTGGCACTCGGGGGAGGTGGCTGCACTAAGTTATCCTAATGAACCGCTTATTGGGAAGGGAGGGAACTTTCACTTGTCTAGTTAAAGTCAAAGGAAGTGGAATGTCACTGACGCAGGCAGAGTCTACATTGTAAAGTATTTTAACACCAGCAGTGCGTCATGCCTCCCCTCTCTCAACTATCTCTAGTTGATCCAACCTTTATCCTTTTCATACAGACCTGTTTGCCTGTCACTCCCCCCCATCCCCAACTGTCTCTTGCCTTTCTCTGTCTCCCCAGGGCTTAGTAAAGTGCCTGGCAAACAATAGGCCCTTTTGTTGACTGACTAGCAATAAAACACACAAATATACGTATATACATGGTATATTTTAAATTAAATCTATATTAAATATATAAATTATATACAACACATAAATTTATATAAATAGATAATATTTAAATATGTATTTTATATAAATACATAATATAATTATAATATATATCATATATTTATATATAATTATTTTTTAAAAATAAAGTAAATATTTTAAAGATCTGAACTGCCAATTAAATCTGTCAGCACAATTTGGAAAGCACCAGCGGTCCATGCTGGACGAGATCTCCAATCCTTTGTCTCTAGTAACCTCTGAGCTTTACCAAATTAAACCCCTAGAGGGAGGAAAAGCCAAGAGAATGTTTTCTCAAAGCCATTGGGTTTTCAGCTCTCATCAGATTCAGGGAGACCTGATATTTTTTGTTTTTACTTATTCATTTTAGACTTCAAGGCTCCATGATTTACTTGATCAATTATTGTACTCTCTTCACCAATAGAGATCACGGACCCTAAGCTTTAGAATATCAGTTTTTGAGAGCTGCTATAGACAAAAAAACTTATCCTCCAGAAACCAGCCGTCTGGGCGTTGGCCTCAGTATTTGCTAGGACGGTCCTCAGGAAACCAGCATCCCTCCCATCAGCCATCAGAAGGCTTGGACTGATCCATTGCCACCTTTGAGAGCCCAGGGTTCCTTCCACACCAACAGCCTGGGAGTCTCCTTGAGAGTACTCAGAGTGTGTGATCAAGCCCTTGCTTCAGTTGGGCTATTGAAGGATGAAGAGAAGGCTTTCCCTGGCCTTTATCTGCCAAGAGACTCCAGGAGCATAATTAGGTTGTCCATAAGGGTGAGGCACATGTTTCCAGAGGTGTTAGTCAACCCAGGGAAGTACTCGACTTTGGTTAATTTTAACTGATCTCTGGCTGTGAAGACTCTCCAGAGTCAACCGACCCTCCTCCCCCCCCCCCACCATGAGAAGCCACTATTACTCCCATCAGGGCCACAAATAGGGCACAAATGTTATGCCCCAGAAGGCCATGGGACACATTCCAGGGTGCTCTGAGATGGACTGACCGGGAGTGTGTCTGGAAAATGAGGTAGCAGGATGAGTATGAGGCCAAGCAGTGGAGAGCCAAGTGCTCCCCAAGCTCTGCTACTAAACAGCTGCGTGCCTGAGCAAGTCACTGGAATCTCACCAGGCCCCTATCGCCTAATTATGAACTGAAGGTGGCAAACAAAATTACCAATCAGTTGGTCAACAAGTACTTCCTTATTAATCTTCTACATGCCAGGCACTGCCTTAGATGCTGGGGCTGCCAAAAAAAAAATGATAAAGTTCCTGTCCTCAAGAAGCTTACATTCTACAGGAGGAGATGACATCTCTAAGGCTCCTTTCCAGTTCTGAATTCACAGAACCTCCTTTACCCATAATCAATGCAAGAGATGTAACAATCAGGCCCCCAAAGGGGTGGAGAGAAGTTAGTCTGTGAAGTTCCAGGCAATGGCAGGAGCCAGGCGGAGAATAGGGCATCCAGAGGAAGGTTACTTACGGTCACAGTTTGGGAATCTCTTCCAGTGAAGATGAACTCTCCCCCTTCAAAGTCTTCATTCATGTAGAGGATGGCGCTGTGAGAAGAAAGACAAAGGTCCTGATGAGGCTGGCTGCCATGATCACCAAGCATGCCATTTCTGTGGCCTGGAAGGCCCATGCAGGTGAGTCACGATTGTCTCCATTTATTGAGAGGGCACCATGCTCCCACAGAGGAGGTTCTTCGGTCTCCCCCAAACCCTTATTTGTCCTCATCTAGAATATCCAAGTCTTCTTGTCGTCCCCTTCATCTGTCACATATGCTCCCCCTTTCTCCATCCACATGCCCTGGTCGCCATCCTGCTGCAGACCCTGATCGCCTTTCAAATGGATTATTGAAGTAGCCTTCTATAGATCTGCCTGCCTCAAGTCTCCCTACATACCAACAGATCTCCCTTTTGTCTTCCAAAGTGATAGCCCTTTGTAGCCCAGCCTCCACTCAGTAAAGTCCAGTGCCTCCCCATTACACCCAGGATCAAGTATAAAAGCCTCTATTTCACTTTTAAAGCCTTTACAACCTGGCCCCTTTACTGCCTGGTTGGCCTTCTCATATTTTATTTCCCTTTGTGTAGGCCACAATCCAGCGACAGCAGCCTCCTTGCTGTTCCTCCAAGGCAATGCTCCATTTCCAATCACTGTGCCTTTGTACTGACTGTCGCTCATGCCTAGAATGCCCTGCCCCTTCACAACCATCTCCTGGTTTCCCTGGCTTCCTTCAAGAAGGCATTTAAGTTCTGTCTTCTGCAGGAGGCCTTTCTGGCATTCCCCATCACTAGCCCCTTTCCTCTGAGACCACCTCCCAGCCATTCTGTTTAGATCTTGGATCCAGCTGGTTCTTTGTTGTTTCTCCCATTAGAACAGCAGTTCTCATCCTATGGGTTGAACAGAGTCATCTAAGACCATCAGAAAACACATATTTCTGATGGTCTTAGGAACCAAGACACCTCTCCCCTATAAGTCTCCAGGAGGGTCCTCCCACATGCAGATACAGCACACATATGAGTATTAAAGGGTCATGGCATTAGGAAGGTTGAGAACCACTGCCTTAGAATGTGAACTCCTTGAGGGTAGGGACCCTGTCTCTGACTTTTTTTGTATCCCTAGGCCCTGGAACAGTGCCTGACATGTACCAGCTGCTTAATAAATACTTATTGATCTGATTTGACTTGACCTCTGTCCTGTGTTTCATCCAAGCCCCCACCCTTTCTGAACCGTCATTCCTCATTAGACCAATGGGCTCAATTAGCCAGGATGAAGATCGGCCAGGTTTCCTTAGTGGCCTCCAACCCTCCATGGAGAAGAGGATTAAGTGGCCAGTGGAACCTCCCCTGCCTTTGACTTCTCGGGCTCTTTGACAGCTCCACATCTGTGCACTCTAGCTTTCATCCCAGATGGTACCTGTAATCCCTTGCAGCCAAAGGAAACTCCTTCCAGCATTCATTGGTGTCTGAGTCCAAGAAGCAGTTGTCAGCATGGATGGGGTGGCTGAGGTCATCCCTCTTTTGTGGCTGATCTGCCAGGAGAGGAGACCAAGAAAGAATGAGACATGGAAGGGACAGCTGAGAGGCTCTCTGAGCAAGGGGGACAACATGGTGTTGGATCTCTTGCTGGAAGTCACCATATGGGAAGAGTTCCATTGTCTAGGAAGAAATGATGACTGGCATTGGCAAAGGCTTCCGGGAAGCCAGGAGGCAGAAGGGAGGAAGAAGAAGCTGTGGAATGAAGCAGTTAGGAGATCATCCAGATGTTAAAGAAGACAATCTCGGTCCAGCTGGAAGTCAGAGTGCAAGGGGAGGAGAGGAAGAGGAGGCAATGGGGAGTTTAGCCAAGAAAGAAAAGGAAGATTTAGGATGGCAGCTAGAGGGGGCTGTTGGATCAATTAGAGCGTCTTTAGGGCTAATGGGAGACGTGGGTTTGTAACAGCAGGGAAGAAGCCGGCCCATATGTAGGGAAAGGCTGGGAGAGACCGCAGGGATAGCGAAGGAGAGAATCAGCTGGAGAAGAGAGGAGAAGAAGGAATCAAAGGTTCCTGCTTGGCCAGAAGAACGTCTACTTCATGAGAGAAAGGGATGAAAAGAGGAGAGAGCTGCAGAAAGTGTCTGAGTGGTGTGAACTGAAAGGGACGGGAGAAGAGGGAGACCTCAGCAAATGGCCTCAAACATTCTAGTGCAGTAGTTGAGGTCCTCAGCTGAGAAGGTGAGAGGGCGAGGGGTGGGGAGACCAGGGCAGGGATGAAAAGGTTGGGAAGTGCCCCTGTGGTGGAGGGAGAGAGGGTCCATAAGAGGACTGCCTTGGGAAGTGAGAACCCAGGCAAAATTAAGGACCGTGAATCTGTAGCAGACTGGGGCAGCAGTTCCAAGAGTTTCTCTAGCTTCATTCAGGAGTCAGTGGGAAGGAAGGAAGAGAGTGGAAGCTGGGAATGACGGAAGGTTGGGGCTTGGGTAAGGGGACAAGGCATGTAAGTGGAGAGAACAGCTGGATCCACTGGGCAAGGGGTTGAGATAGGGAAGGGAAGAGGTTATAGTCAGAGCAGGGGTGATGGCCTGGGAAAGAAATTAGGGCAGAGGGACGGGAGGTCTCCACAAGGACAAAGAACAGCGTTAGAGATTATGAAGCAGAGGGAAAGAGGGTCCATTAAGAGATCATGATTAAATAAAGGGATATGGGAGTTTGTGCACAGAATCCATTTGCTATGTCGGAGAAACACACAGGGAGGGAGAAATGTCCCAGCTGGCGCTCTGAACTTTGTTGGACAAAAATGAAAAGCGAGGAAAAGGGGAAAATCATGTGCAGGAAGAACCATTCGCTTTAAAGCTGTTGAACTCTAGGAAACCTTCCTCCAGCTCCTTTTCTACAGTTTGTTTTCCAAGACATTTTCATCGAATTTAATAGAGAAGCCACCAGGGTTTTGGCCCTGATGCCTCACCTGAAAGAGGCGTTCGGCAAACCAAGTGAGTAAAGGAGAAGTAGAGGGTGGAATTCAGCATGAAGTAGGACTCCACAATCTTGCGGGCCTTCTCACTGACGTCATAGAACAGCCGCGCGCTCTTCAGGGGCACTCGGCCTTCGTACCCAAACTGCAGGGAAATAAGAAACCACTGAGCTGCCTGGAAGGAAGGGAACCCAGACGTGGGACTTGTGCCAGTCAGGTATTGGAGCTGGGGGGAACTCTGGGGGTCATCTAGTCCACCCCCTTCCATTGATGGATGAGGAACACTGGGGCCAGTGTCCCACAATTAAGACAGGGAGCTGGGATTGGAACCCAGCCTGCTGCCTATAAATCTAGGCCTCTTACCTCTCACAGTCCAGTTAGATAAACAATAGACAAGGGAATGTTTACCTTGTTCTAGGCCTCATCCTATCCATTTATAAAATGAGTGTGACAGTAACTGCTCATGGCTTTTGGGGGTACCCAGGGAACCATCTGAACAGACAACCAAGAAGGCCTTCTAGGTGGTGAAATCTTGAAGAGAAACTGCTGTGGTGGCTGAAATACCAGGCCTGGGACAAGAATATTGTAGTGACTCTGACCAAAGGGATGCCTGGGTCCCCAGGAAGGTCCTGGACCCCAGAAGGTTACCAGCACTTATCATCTACCACGTTGATGCCCCCTGACTCGAGAGTAGGTGTGGTGGCTACATGGGTAAACATTCGCAGAATATTATTTTTAAAAATAATAACAGTTAACATTTGCAAAGTGCTTTAAGGTTTCTAAAGCACTTTACATGCATTATTGGATCCTCCTGGTAAGCTCATGAAGTAGAGACTGTTCTTATCTCCATTTTTGAGATAACGGACTTGGGGCCCAGGGAAGTAAAGCAACTTGCCCAGAGCCAGATTTGTAGTAAGTACGTAAGGCAGGATTTTTACTCAGCTGGCCTAGCTTTTGGTCAATGATGCCTCCCAAAAAATGTCCAGGGAATGTCTGTTGGCTTCACTGGGCCATGTAGGACCCCATTTTTCAAAGTCTTCTCCATGAATCTCCCATTCACAGGCTGGACCCTTAGGAATCTCAGTTGAGGAGTGAATACTTTACCTTGAGGGCTCTTAGGATGGTGGCACCTTCAAATTTCTCATTGGGAGTGAGGGGTGAAACTTCCCCTTGGTACCCACTACCAGCAAGCATTATTCTCTGGAATTAAAGCACAGAGACAGAGCCATGTTAGGGAGGGTGACGGTGCTACCTCACATGTGCATGGCTTTCTCTTTCCCATACATCCCTTTAAATCTTCACTGATACCCCAGGGAGGTAGATGAGTGGGACCTGGGCTCCTTCACCATAAGTCCTGGCCTCATCTCTCCTACTCAAAGACCTGTCCCTAGCCCCAAAGGCTTGGAGAGACTCACAGAATGTCAGCGTTGGAAGGCATCTACATGGTCACCCAAACTCAGCCATATCAGACAAGGGCTCCCCTCTACCAAATACTGCATTCTGTCTCTGCTTGAGGAGCACCAGTAAGGGAGGGTCCATTCTACACTGGGACAGCACTTAGAGTTAAGAGTATTTTCTTTCTTTAAAGTTAAATCCACTCCTGTGAAATTTTCACCCACTATGCCTGGTAAGACCCAGTGGAACAAAGCTAAGCCTTCTTCTGCTTCTCAAGTCCCCAAAGACGGCTGTCACCCTTCTGCTTTCTGGCCTTTGCCCTGGTATCCCCTTCTTAGGCTAAGCTTCAAGTGATCTTCACATGACAAAGACGTCCACCATCCTGGCCACCATGATGGACTCCAGAACTGAATACAAAACATTCCCCTGATCTTTCACTCCCAAGTGGCCCCAGCTAAGGTGCCCTGGCCGAAGGAGCCACAGCTGAGGGAAAGCAGTGAGAAGAGAGCCCCCTAGCGCCTGTCCACTCAGCAAGGACACCAAGCAGCCTTCCCTGCTGCCCTCAGCTCTTACGCTGGCCATGCTTTGGAGCTCTCTGCACTCCTCCTCTGATAAGACATTATCAAGCAGCATCCGCTGGGTCCCGTTCAGCTGTTCCGAGTTATAGACAAACTTCACGTGGCTGTAGAGCAGCGGCCCCCCTGTAGGGACAGACAGCTGTTGAGCAAGGCCAGAGCAGAGGGCCAGGGGCCTGGAAGCACAGTCGGAGTCTGTGTGGGGCTGGGGTGTGTGGGAAAGAAGCGGGGAGCGTGGGAGGGGTCAACCTGATCTCCTTCCAAATCAGAGAAGGCCTAGATTAAAACAGTGTGGAATGGGAAGGGACCTCCCAACGCATCTGTTCAACCTCATAACTTGGCATGAATCTCATCTGTGCACCCTCTAGACCAGGGGCTTTCGCCGCCTGGCGTCATGGACTCCTCTGGAAGCCTGGTGAAACCTGAGCACCCACGCAGAATACTGCTTACACATGCCAGATAAATACACAGGATCACAAAGGGGATCAATTGCATTGGAACAGTTATCAAGATATTGAAAAAGAAAAACAACCAAACCGACAGACCCCCAGGTTAGGAATGCGCATGGTGTGGGGAACTGGGCTTGGAATCAGGAAGACCTGAGTGAGAATCTCCCCTTGGATTGTTGCAAGGGTGTGACCCTGGCCACATCATGCTGCCTCTCAGCCTCAGTTTCTCTATCTGTGAAATGGGGACAATTATAGCACCTGCCTCGCAGCAGCGTGGTGAGGATCACATGACAATAGCACACAGAAGGTGTTTTGTAAGCACTAAAGGGCTATGTAAATGTTAACTATGACTTTTGTAGCTCTCTATTGGAAGCAAATTCTATTCTAGGATAGTGGGATACTTGGTGGGAGATTTTCTCTTAAATTGAACCAAAATTGTGAGTGTTTTCCCCCTTTCATCCATCCATCTCTTCTTCAGTCAGTCCGTCCGTCTGTCCGTCCACCCATCCATCCATCCATCCCAGAATCACTTGTTAAGCATATATTTCCTACAAGGCACTGAGGACAGAAAGACCAAAAACAAACCCTGTTTCTGGTGCTCAGCGAGCTTAGCTTCTTCTCACTGCTTCTTGTCTTGATTTCCAGGCCCCCACCTCGTAAGGCTCTGATTGCACCAGGCCAGCTGATGACGCTGCTCCCCAGCTCGTGAAACCATCAGGAAGTAACAAATATCACTGGCTTGTTTTCTGTTTCCTGATCAGGACACACGGGCTCAGCTCGGTGCTTGGCCTCTGACCCCATCCTTGCCTCGAGAATGCCTGCTCTCGTCTTGACTAATGGCTGGTTTCTTGCACAATGACTCTTTCTGGGTCTTCTGTTTGCCCAGCTCAAACCCTTGGCTTTCTGTGTGATAAAGGCTTCTTTTAAGCTGGTCTAACTTTGATCTCCAGCTTTTCTCCCTTTTGGGGCTCATGTGTAACCCCCCGACTTTTAACACTGACAACTCTGTCACTTCCTCAAACCTAGGGATCTGGCTCTGCCAGTCTGCTCCCTCTTGACAATACCAGCCCTTAGTGGGACTGAAGGTTTCTGTGGATGGCACCATGACCATTTCTATGCAAACAAGCATCTCTCAAAGGCCCTAGTCTATGAAGAAAGGGGGATCTCCTTGAATTTCTGCCCTGGCATTCCCCAACCTGCCTTCTCAGTGTCATTGGATGTCACTCTTCCTCCTGCTGCAGGAGGATCCTGCCAACCTGTGATCCTGCCAACCTGGCTCCCCCTCTGTCCCTCACACATAACACTCTTCTGCCTTGAATTCACTCCCCATTCATCTCACTTCACCAAAATTGTTCTCTTCCTTCAAGACTCGGCTTAGAAGTCTTCTTCATAAAGCCTAGCTGCACTCCCACCTGCCAGTGCCCTCCCTCCCTAACCTGTCCTGAGCTACTTTATATGTATTTATATGTATTCCCTTTATTCTGAATACATGTATACACATATGTGCACACACACATAGCCCCACCATCAACGACCTCTCAATGTCAAAGCCTGTCTTTGTCGACCTTCCCAGAGGCACAGATGATCCCAGAAGATCAGCAGTGACATCTCAACCTGGCTGAAGCCTTGTGATATGTGGAGGCACTCACGTACATTCACACATGTGCACCCATACACATGCCTCACACATCCGAGGGCTGCTCTGGAAGGGGGTGAGAGCAAGCAGACAGAGGCAAACTGAGAAATGAAAACAAGGAAGCCGTCCAGTGAGCTGTGGTTGGTGGGATGGCTTGGTCTTAGAGGCGCCGCTGTCCGGCTCAGGCAGAGCTGCCTCCTGTCATGCTTGAGGAATGCGCCTGGCCCTGCTTCTTCTAGCTGCTGGTCTCAAGATCAGGAAAGGGAGGAGCAGAGGGAAGCCAGCCCCTGTAATGAGGCTTGGCCAGCCCAAGGGCTGCTGTGCCAAGTTGGGCTACCAAAGGCTGAGCACACACTGCTTCCAGTGAAAGCAAGGGATGGAAAGCTGAAGGAGAGGGTGGCTTTCCAGAAAGGAGGCAGCTGAGTGTCCGGCCACAACACCTCCTGTCCAGAGATGAGAGAGACTGACATTCTCTGCAAGAGACAATGGGGCAGAGGGCCCCAGGCTGGTAGAGTTCCCAGCCACAGAAAGCCGGAGGCTGGTCACTTGCTCAGAGCTCTTCATTATCCTCTCTCCTCGGTATCCTTTCACCAGTGCTGGCTCAGCATCCCAGTAGCAGGAGTGACAAAAAAGTATCCCCAGGCTCCCCACTGGGGAAGCTTGATGAAATCAGCTGCTGGTGTAGCCTCAGGACCGAAGAGCTGGAAAGCTGGGCCTTGCCTGAACACGAAAGATTTTCTTTCCTTCCCACCAATTCTGCCCCTGGTGTTCGCTGCACTCTCCCCAGCATGGCACCAGAGGCTCTATGCTGGGCTTTGGACTTTTCTCTAGGGCCTCCCAAACCTTTACAGCAAAGTGCTGAATTGGCCAATACTTCCTGGGTGTTTTCCCCCTAGTTGCACAGTCATTGACCTCTGGATGACCACAACTACAGGGAGAGAGTAGAGACCAAGCTGACTTATGGCTGAGAATGCGCAGAGCCAGAGGCTCAGGGACCCAGAGGATAATATCCAGCCTGAAGCCTCCACCTCCCTCAGAGGAAAAGAAGAGCCAGGAAATCAGGGGAGTGGCCAGCCATCGATTTGGGTACACCCAGGACGAGGTTCTACCCTGCTCTTACTAGCTCCACGGTGGGAATTGAAACTCCCACCTTACCCAAGGGCCACAAAACAAGCGAGGAAGGAACCTTTGAATAATGGAATGATTTATTATTCTTCAGGATAGAAATACTTGTCCATTCTTTTGTGCCAAGAGTAGCTTCTTGTCCATTGGCCAATGAAACCCACTTCCTATTGCAATCAATCTCAGCATGTTCGTCCAGTACCTAGTGTACAGTGCTTAACAAAAGGCAGTTGACTCAATCAGGCTTTAGCCTGTCAATCAAGGCCCTTCATCCTCTCCAGCATCATTCACTGCAATCATGGCTTATATTCAGATGGTACTTTAAGGATTTACTAAGCACTTTTCTCCCAACATCCTGATGAAGTAGGTGGTCAATTATTCCCATTCTAAGATGGTAAACTGAGGCTTAGAAACTTAAGATGCTTGCCCATAACCACATGACCAGTGAGTCTCAGAGTTGGGATATGAATTCAGGTCTTCTGAGGCAAGGGAGCTGGGTTCAAGTGCTGTTTCTGAAGGTGTGAGACCTTGGGCAAGTCACATCACCTGCTTGGGCCTCAGTTTCCACATCTTTAAAAATTGTGGCCTTGGAGGTCTCTGGCATGTCTGGGCACCTTTCTGACAGTCCCTTGTGCCTCCTGAGGCTCCTCGGCGCGAAATGCCTCTGCCCACCTCTGCACTCTGGCCCATGTGGAATGTTCTTCTCCTTCCCCTGTGACAGTCCCGCATGCTCCAAGGCCTGGTTCCAATCCTTGGCACAGCTTTTGCCGACCATCTGCCATGTTTGGGTCAGCTGTGGACAAGGTAGGCCTGGGCATGAAGGCACAGAGTCTGACCTTGGGTCCTCCATTCTAGAGTCTTCAACTTCAGAGACAAAGGACGTGGGCCTGGATGCCAGCCTGAGTGCTGGCTGCATAATCTGGGGAAGCCCCTGAACCTGGCTAAGCCTCAGATTCCTCATCTGTATAATGGGATAACTGTACCTGTTCTGCCCGGCTCACAGGGCTCCTGCCACAAAAGTGCTTTGTAAGCCTTCATGGAAAGGGCTGGCTCTGTGCATGACCTGAAGAGCACGCTGGAATGCACCGGGCCCCAGTGGGACCTCTGAGTCAGCCACTGGCTGGCCAGTCCCAACACTGCATGTGTTTTCTCCTACTCCCAATTCTGTAACTCTTTCCCCATCTGTAGCATGCCACCCATGTGTCCTAGATGGTGGGTGGCTGCCAAAGTTCAGGGACCCAGACGCACAAAACAAAAACGCCTTTCAGAGAAGGTAGGCAGGCACATTCTGGGACAGACATGGGGCTGGACAGAACATCGAGGCTCCCAGTCTGACTGGCCTTGGGGAGGACTCAGGAATCTCCCCAGAGGAAGCACAGAAGGGGCAGTTGAGGGACATCAGTGGCCCTGCTCAGTGAGGGTCTGTTTGGCTGTGTGACCCTCACACCCCAAGGGAAGGAGCTTCTCAGAAGACCAAGCACTGCTTTGGAGCTGGGAGGCACCTGACAGACCCTGCCTCTTATTTCACAGATAAAGAAACTGAGTATGAAGAAGACATAGGATTGCCCAGGGTCACAGCCAGAGTGTTTGAGGCTGGAGTGTTTGAGGCTGGCTCTGGACTCAGGCTTTCCTGACTCCAAGCCTGGCCCTCTCTGCCTATCAGAGCAGGAATCTAAGAGGGGATGGGGCTCAGTGAGATTGGCCAGGACCTCAGGGGTCCGGAATATGCCTGGGATGGACTTGCCTGCCTCAGTGTGTGGTGGACCCTTCACTCTCTGCATTCCAATCACACAGTCCCAGATAGTCGGCATTCCCGACCTGAAGTCTCTGCCTGAGTCATACCTTCCTCCTCATCTATGCCTGCTGAAATTCTTCCCTTGGAGGTTCAATTCAGGTGCCACCTCTTCCATGAAACCTTCCCTGATTCCTTCCACTGAAAGTATCTTCCCCCTGCTCAGGTGTCTCTTGAGAACTTAGTCTCCCTTGTTTTTTTTTTTTCCTTCCCCCCATCAGTGTCTTTCTTGCATTTATTTTGTCTCTGGGCAGGCTGCATTCTTCCTGGCTGGCTAGGAGCTTCTCGGGGGAGGTGTTTTGCTCTTTACATCCACAGGCCCCCACACTGAGGGTCTTCCTGGTGAATGGCAGCTGATCCCCTGCACTTACCCTCTCGAATGACCCGATCCAACCTGGCCACAGACTGCTTTCCCACAGACTGCTCAGGAGCCCCAGCCATCCTGGTGTCCGTCTCTGAAAGGACCCTGCACCCAAAGGGAGAGGAAGCTGGAATCCTATTGGACTGGAGCAGGGGAGGTAGAAGGGGTACAGAGAGGGGGATTCGCCTTGTGAAGATGCTACTTATGGCTTTGGGATCTGAGCACAAGTTAGAGCTGTGAGTAGGAACATCAGCCCTCCAGGAACTCAAGATGGTGACCCTTCATTGCTGCTAGTGGATGGCTGAACCCCCATGGCTAGCCCCCAGAACAAGCCCCTTTGAACTACTCTGGGCTGGTCATGACTAAATGCCTTTCCACCTCAGTGGGCCATGTCAAAGCTGGTTGCCTTCGCCACTGGCAGAGCCGGCATCACCTCCCTGTCACGATCAGGCCAATGCTGGAAAACGTTTCCAAAATTACATAAATGAAACTCGATTCTCCCACTAACATGAGCTGCCATTTTAGAGATGTTCTCTTCATTTCTGACAGTCTCTATTAGGGGTAAGTGGAGTCTCAGGCCTGTCTGCTCTGGAAAGCACTCCCCATCCACCTCCTTTTGTCAAGCAATTCACAAAATTAAATCCTCAAAGGTATTAAGGGGAACTGTCATTTAAAAGGGGAAGCCATCATTTAAAAACGTAGAGGGATCTAGGGGAATGATTTTATTTATAACTCTCTAAGTGATTTAATTCATGGATTCTGATTTCAGGAACCTCATTTTTCTTAAGATGGAGGCATGCCTGCAAACCATCCCCACTCCCAGCCACTCTCTAGTCCCACCAAGATGCAGTTCATGGACCAAGTACACAACTCACTGAGCATTGTCCTGCTGTCCTTCATCGTGGGTCCAATAATTCTGGTGTAAAGGGAGAATGAGGAAAACAAGTCACTTTATAATGTCATCTCTCATACCTGTTCTTCAGAAATGGGGGACACACCTGTGATTACGTTGGTACAGAGAGCTCCTAGTGAGCAACCTCCCTTGGTCAGTGCCTATTGGTAAATGTCCATCACTTACAGTCTTAGAGAGTTGTCAGAGCACTGAGGGGTAAGTCATGTCATATGTGCCAGAGGTGAGACATAAACTTGTCAAGGTCTTCAAGGCAATAAGGCCAACCCTATCTGTCTCTCTTTTGTAAAGATCAGGAACTAAGATATTCTGAATTCTGAATGCCACGTAAAGCCAACAGATTGGAGGTTGTTTTTATCATGGAGGGTGTGGCAGGGACCAGGGACATTCAGGATCTGTGCCCAATGAAGCCTCAAGGCACCTGATGTCATTTCAATGGTGGCACCAGTGGTGGGACAAAATGGAAGTCACAAAGAGAAGCAAGTTGAGCTTGCAACCACATGGGGGTTCTTGAAATGAGCATCTCTTCTGTAACAATCTTCCATTCCAGGGTGTCTAGGGAGACTTCATGGACCCCTATCAGATGAGGCTCAGTCTGGAGGAACTCAGAAATACCTTCCAACCCTATGGATTTCTGGTACTAGAAGACAGTACCATAGGAATATCAGCAGCCTGAGATCCTGGAGACTTGGAGCCTAGTCTTGAATCTGAAACTAGGACATGACTTTGGGCAAGTCACTCCACCTCTCTGAAAGGGATTAGACAATCACAAACTTCCCTTTAAGCCCCAAAGCCAGGAATGCTCCAATTTTAGATAACAGAGAAACAATGGCAAAATAAGGGGAAATGTCTCTTCCTGTAAACAGAGAGTCAGACAAGTGACTTATTTTTACCTGTTCAGTGTAGGGAATGCCCAGGTTGACCACAGCTGACCTGATAAGTTCAGATTCAAGCCTATGCCGTTTCATAAATATTGTAGCATCCTGAGAAACAGAAACAAAAGAGAAAGAAAAAAATGAGAGGGCATGTAAATGTTAACATTTGGTAAAGTGTGAGGTGAATGGCCAAAGGGCCAGGGGACAAACAGAGTTTATTCCAGTACAGAGCAGTGTGTGTGTGTGTGTGTGTGTGTGTGTGTGTGTGTGTGTGTGTGTGTGTGTATGTTAAGCCATCAGTCCTAAACGCTGCCTCTCTCCCTTGCCCAGTTTTGACAAAGCAGAACTTGGCAGAGATGATGTAGCTACTACGCAGTGGAAGTGGGTCAGCCTGACCTCACCATCATCCAAGACCTGTGATGTCACTGCTCTGGAGCCTACCCACCTCCCCAGGCCAATGGTGTCCCTTTAGACCTGAGGACTTTCTGCAACCAAAAACCCATCCCCATGATTTTGCCAGCAGTGAGTAAGGAGCCTCTCCAAGCCTGGCTAGGCTTGGTTTGGGAAAGTGGAATTCCTAGGTATCAAAATTATGCGCATTTATAAAAAGCAAAGCCCTAAAATGCCCTTCTCTGGGCCTGTCTTGTGTGTCAGGGGATAGCGTCATTGAAAGAGGGAGGGACCTCAGAGTCTCACATCCCCATTTCACAGATGAAGAAACTGAGGCCCACAGAGGTTTGATGGTTTGCTAAGGAAACGCCTAAGGCAGCATTTGAACTCAGGTCTTCCTGACTCCAAGCCCAGCCCTCCATCCACTGGGCCACCTAGCTGCCTACTTATCTCTAGTCTGAGCTGTCCTTGATTGTCTAGGTTGACGATGTGGATGGTCAAAGTGTTGTTGTTGTGACTCAGATCCAAACCGCGACACAGGGGAGGATGTACACAGCGGCCATTAGGCCTGGGGCCAGTGGAAGCACTCGACTCACCTCCCTAGGTTTGATGGTTTGGGGGTCAATGCTTTCTTCCAACACACTCTCATAGTACTTCACATTGTCCTGCACGTCCTCATCATCTGGGTGGAACAGAAGGTAGGACCTGGAACACTCCAGGGCTTTCACGTAGTTGCCAACTGGGGAAAATCATAGAGTCATGGAATTAGAGCCAATTAGAGCTAAGCCAGCGAGTCTTCGAGAAGCTTTGAAATAGTCAGGAAGATAGAGGGACAATGAAAACCACGGAGAACAGGGACGAGGACAGAAGTCGAGAAATGCTGGGTATAAGCAGTGCTTCCAGCCGTCTCCTAGGGGGGTCTTTCCACCAGTCCTTGGTGCTTCTCCCTTCATGGAATTGCCCCGCACTTAAAATGCCATGTGGACCATTATTAGCATGCCTATCCCGCCCCCCCCCTCCCCCGCCATTGCGCTTGGAACTCTGAGGTCAGGGACCATGTTTTTGCCATTTCTTTGCTTCTTAGCACTTTGCACAGCACTAAGCAAATTCAGTCAACAAGCCTGTCTTAAGCATTTATTTGTGTCAGACACTGTGCCGGGAGTATATAGGGTAAATGGGGATGCACACTGAGAGGTGGGGCCTCAGAAAGGCCTCCTTGGGAAGGTGAGATGTGACCTGAATGTGGAATGAGGGCAGATGGGAGGGCAGAACATTCTAGGCAGTGCAGATGCCAGTGGTGAGGGATCCAAGGGTGATTTCAGGGTACTGTGTGAGCCAGGATGGTTGGATCATAGAGGGTAGGGAGGGGGTGAGAACAAGAAGACTGGAAAGGGAGGGAGGGGCCAGCTTATAAGAAGCTTTAAATACCATACACAGGACCTTATATTTGATGCTCTTGGTAAGGGGGCCACTGCAGCTGGATGAGCTGGGGGATGGAGCGGGGTTGTATTGCGGGAAAAGACAAGCTCAGACTCGTCTTAGAAAAGTCACCCTCTCAACCAAATGAAGGATAGATTGTGGTAGAGGGGAAGGGACTTGAGGCAGAGGGACCAGATCCAGGGTTATTATGATATGTCAGGACAGAGTCCATGAGGGTGTGAAGGATAGTGTGGCTTTACAAGGTGAGAGGAGAGGGGATGTATACAAGAAATGTTGTGAAGGGAGGTGTGACAAGATCTGCCAACTGGGGATGGGTGTCAGTGACTTCAAAGTTGGCAGTGAAGTTGTTAACCTGGTGACCTGGAAGACGATGGTGCTCTCAAAAATAACAGGAACATTCAGAAGAAAGGATGCCATAAGGGAAAGAACATGTCTCTGTTGGACGTGTAGAGTTTGCGAGGATGTGAGACCACTACTCTCAAAAAGCAGTTGGTAAAGCAATACTCAAGAAAGGGAGAAGGGTTAGAAATATAGATCTGGAAACCATCAGCAGAGGGATGCTAATGGAACTCCTTAAAAGTGATGAGATCACTGAGCGAAACTCTGTAGAGGGACAAGAGAAAAGAAGCCAGGACAGGCCATCGGGCTGCACTTAGGGTTAATGGGAGTCAGCAAAAGTGACTGAAAAGGAGACCGCGGAGAGGAAAGAGCAGCGTCAGGGAAACTTAGAGAGAATCTAGAATCAGGGAGGAGACGGTGACCCACAGTGTCCAAGGCTGCAGAGAAGCCAAGAAGGGTGAGCACTGAACAAAGGCCATTAGAGCTGGCAGCTAAGAGGCCATTAGTGACTTTGAAAAGCACAGGTTCAGTGGAGTGATGCAGAGATCTCAGGGGTTTGCAATCAGATGGGAGAAGGTGAAGGGAAGGCACCCAGTGTAGACAGCTTTCCCTTAGAGTCTAGCCAAGAGAGGCAAAAGACACACAAGACAACAGCTAACAGGCACGGGCTGATCAAGTGATGGTTTTGTAAAAATAGGAGAATGTAGGTGTATTTGAAGGTATCAGGAAAGGAGTCATTAGACAGGGCAAGTCTGAAGGTTAGAGAGGGGCAGCAGTAGCAGCAATCTCCTGGAGAGACAAGAGGGACTGTATCAAAAGGGGACCGTCAGGGGTCTGCTCTGGTGAGGAGAAGCCCATACACCTCTTTGTCCTGTAGTGAGCATCAGGTTGAAATTACATAATATTAACTCGTAGTAATCATTTAATAAATAAATGATTGATCCACTTCCAATGAAAAGAACGCTGCAGGGTGTTTGTTGTCTTCCATGTCTTGGGAGGTCTTTTTATTGATAAGGACATTATAACCCTCGTGTGGTTTCAGAGGCTACTAGTGTATGAATTTGTACTTGGGCCAGAGATATGCCAGCCGAATGATGGCCTAAGCCCCTCCGTTTAATGCTAGTTTAACCCTGATGGGATGGTATGACTTCCAATGGGGGGACTCCTTCCCAAGCAGAAGAAACATTTATATTAAATATGGTTTACTTGAACCTTTTTTGTGTGCAAGTTGTGTTATGGCTTTTTACTGAAGAATGATTGGTTCTAATTTCATAGGGTGTGGGCTAATTGCCATATTTTTTTTTCTTTTTCTTTTCTTTTCTTTTTTTTGGTAACTTATGCATGAAGCTAAATGAGCTTCCCTAAGATGTTCTAAAATGCCAGATTCTCCCAAGGTTTTTCATGCTCAGATTTATTAATACATTCCCTGGGCAGGCCAACCACCCTGATATCACTATAGTTTTAAAGATCTTTCAATGTATCATTAGTCATCCTTGGGCTAAGTCTGAGAAATTATTCATCACAGACTTCCCTTCAGATAACAGTCACTTCAATTCTGAGGCCACTAATGGTCTTCCAGAGGTATTAAGATCAAGCTGCCTCAGAAGACCAGTCTTTTTGAGCTCCAATGTTCACATGTTAGTGCTCCTAAATCTTCAAGGCTCAAAAAAATGAGACTACTGAAAAGACCTGACATCACACATGGAGCTTTTTCTCTGTATAAGTGAAAAGAATCTGGCTTCAAAATGCATTTAGCATAAATCCTGAAGAGTTAGCCTATGACTTTCTGTGTGGATATGGGGGTTTGTTTTGGCTTGTTTATGCCTTTGGAAAACCAGGAACTCCCTAGACCCAAGTGAGTGTGCTTTTTACCTTGAAAGACCAAGGGGGCTTGGCAGCTTCCCATTCTCCATCTGAGATCTGGGAGGCTATAACGTGCCCTTCCACAAACCCCACAGTAATGTGTGGGTGTTGGGTTTCACTGCTGCCCTCTCTTGGCTCAGAAGTAATGTGTGCCATAAAAGTATTCCTTCAAGACGATTTCTTGGTAAATATTAGGGATGCTAATCACCTCTCCAGTGCCTAAGTCAGCCCCTTGAATGTATGACAACAAAGCATTCAGACTACTCAGGCAATGACCTTTTTCTAAGACTTTAAAACATACTTGAATTCTATGACTCACTCAAAATCTCTCCATTTTTCTGGTCAAACAATATCTATCATCTGAATTACTATAGAACAGGTTCCTGGAGAAGAGACTGTGTTTTGCTTTTTGGGGGTAGAAAAGACTCATGAGAGCAGGCTAGAAACATTAATTCATCCTCTGCCTTGTTATTCTAAGAGGTATTTACTCCTTTCTCGGCACCTCCAGTGAAGAAGACCATGAAAGATGCTGTTACAACCTAGTTTTCCTAATGTAGGCTGTGGTTGTAAAGCTATAACTCCCCAGTGATCCCAGCAGGCAAAGAAATCTCCCGCTATGCTCACCTTGGCGATGGCATTAATAGGACATTCACTGGGCACAGGGGCTGGGGAGGCACTTAATGTTCATGTACCCTGAGAGCTGCAGAGAAGATGCCTAGAAGCCTTGGTTTAGAGTTTCAAGGGATCATGGAGGTCACTTAGTCTGATCCCCTCATTTTACAAATAAAGCAGAATTTTGTACTTGGAAGGCTTCTTGGTAGCCTGATGATAAAGCTCACTCTCCTCTAAAACATACAGAACAAGGGTTTCTCAAGCCCAGCTTGGAAACATCCGAGGAGAAGGAGACTCCCTGCTCTAGGGGAGCCCACTCCACTCGTTGTTAAGAAGATTTTCCTGATGTTGAACTTCAATTGTCCTCTTTACAACATCCCCCTGTGATTCCTCACTCTGTCTCTTAGGCCAAGAACAGAAAGTGCAGAAATCTTTGTAAACAAGTCTCCTCTCCATCACCCTACAGTGGCATGAAGTCAAGGCCTGTCAGTGTAGAGGCTCCCTCCTCTGAGGGCTCTCCAGGGTGTCAATGTCCATCCTGTATCCTGTCTTATGGCATCCAGAGCCTAACACCTCCAGATGTGGTCTGACCAGGGCAGGGGCTAGAGACTGTTACCTCCTTGGTCCTGAACTCTCTGCCTCTCTGAAGGCAGCTTGCAACCCCACCAATTGACTGGGCCATCACATCCTCTTCCTGACTCACATCAAGCTTGCTTGACCCTGAAGGACCCACAGAAAAGGCCTGAGTACTACCTTTATGCACATCTTACCTTGATAATAAGAGAACTGTAGGTAGTCATAGTGAAGGGGAAGGAAGTTCTCAATGGGAGATAGCTGGCCAGGCCACGTTGCAAGGTCCCTCACACAGTCATGTTCACAGATCAGGCGCCGGGAGTAGAGACCTGTATGGGGAAGATGGAAGAACCTGGTGAGAAGAGAGTGACTGGCTTGATGGGCTGTCAATACCCACTTTCCCCTTCATTTTGTGATCTCTTTCCCTGCCCCTGCTTTCCTAAAATTCTCTTGAACTAAAGTAAACAAAATGAATTTAAAATTTAAAATAATTTCATTCTGAGGAATTTGGTTTTTCCTGTTGTCTCTATATTTTTTTTTCAGTTTTCTTTGTTCTTTGGGAGGTCTGTGACCATAAACAATCATTTATTCTGTCCAAGTGTTAGTTTTCTCATCTTTAAAATGGGAACAACAGTGCCTGCCA
The DNA here is from genome assembly GCA_028627135.1 of Pseudochirops cupreus. Taxonomy (NCBI): domain Eukaryota; kingdom Metazoa; phylum Chordata; class Mammalia; order Diprotodontia; family Pseudocheiridae; genus Pseudochirops; species Pseudochirops cupreus. The sequence goes on along the minus strand of CM053580.1, from coordinate 6,494,834 downwards.
ATCTTGGACAAGCACACATTAATAGTGAGCCAAGAATAAGCAGAAATTTTCATCTGATGTTCGAGAGGTTTTCTTATTTTGCTACATGTTTGCAAATCACATGGAAATGCCATATAGTTCCATCACTCAGCACCTCCAAGTAGGGCACTTGTGTCAGAGTGGGAAGGGCATAGAGATACGGCCAATGAATCTCACACAAATTCTGGCTCTTCCCCTTACTGCCAAATCTAGGGTTAAAGCTGGAACCTTAGAAGCAGCTTCATCCAACCCTCTCCTTCTAAAATACATCCCTGAGAGATGACAGCTTTTCCCAAGGTGGTGCAGGCAGTAAGCAGCAGAAGTCACTTGATGGCAAACCCAATGCCCCTCTTATGCTACAAGATTATTCCTCTTCTTGAAAGTCTCTGGTTCCTTATCTATCAAGCAAAGCTGTTGGCTAGATGAGCCTGAGAGGGCCTTCCATCTATTCCAGGGGATGACAGACTAAACCAAAGGTTGCCATCGCCTTCAGCCTCTGTGCTTCCTCTGTCTTCTAACCTGGATGGGCCAGCTAGAGGGTGGAATATTCCATTTCTCCCTAGCAGGGACTTGCCCCAGATAGCCAAACCCTGAGATGGCTCAACTGTCAAGCGGGACAGTAAATGAATCCCTGGTTCTCTCTCCACCCCCATTATTGCTAACAAGGAAGGTGGATTCTGTTATTGGTGAACACACCAAGTCAACAATTCTTCTGTCAAATGAATTTCCTTTAAGGGGATGATAAAAGCCCACAGGTCCCTAACAGGATAATCTAATTGGAAGTGTGAGATTTCTTCCAAAGGAGTTTGTTGAACAAGGAGCACAGCAGGGAACTCATTAACCTTGCTTTGGGACAAAGCAGAAGAAAAACAAAAAAAACATGTGACAATGTCCCAGGTTTCCTGTAACTTTGACTGGATTCCAAAGGGCTTACAGCAACCAATGGTCCCTACCATACACAAGGAAGTCAGCCTGTCTTTTCAATTTATACCTCAGAAATCCTTGATGACCATCCTTGTGTGCCTCATTGTGATGTCAGGGTCACCCTGTATTCCTGCCAGCTCTGCCGGGGGAATGTGAACACTAGCAAGTCTAGCCCAGCTGGAAGGGCTTCTAGTGTGGGCCTAGGGATGGCCACTGCACCTGCCATTTGAGGACAGCATGTCTCAGAGGGTCATCATGAGTTCGGCAGCATGGGGATGAGTTACAGCCACCATAACTCTTGAGGACTATTCACTGAGTCAAGGCACTGTGCTCTGTATCTGTGGAAGGGTGCAGGTGTATACACTTCAACAAAGTGACAGTGAAGCCATGATGTATTGGGGCTTTCTACAAATAACAAGATGCTTCATCATTGTCCCTCCTTCCCTTCCTCTTCTGACCTGACTCCCCAAACAAATGCAGTGGTGTGGATAGAAAGGTGGCTGAAGGAACACAGAAGTGAGAAGATGGGAGTGGAAATTTGGGGTCTGAGTTGGACTTGAGTGTCCTTGGGCAAGGTTTTTGTCACTGAGCTTCAATCTGGGAACCAAGGGGGCTGGACTAGATAACCTCCTGAACTTGTCCCACTCTAAAATTCTGTGAATTAAATTGCTTCCTTCAAATAGAAAATCCTTAGCCCAGAAAATGGCATCCATCAAAGTGAAGATACCTAGAGGAGGAATAATTGATGCTACAAAAAATATAGGCTTGGAGGTAGACAAATGGATTTTGCCATTAATTCTGTGACCTTGGGCACTGAAATCATTTCCTCCCTCTAGACTTCAGTTTCCTGATCTGTGAAATGGGGTTGTCGGACTAAGCTATTTCTAAGGTTCCTTCCAGCTTCAATATATTTTACGAGTCACATGAAAAGTCTCACCTGCAATGATTTCATAGAAGCCATCCTTTTTTGCTAGATGGTCATAGTCTCCATAGTTCTGGGACCACTCACACAGAACCCGGCATTCTCTATCAGCTGTGAAATATTCCTTTAAAGCTTGTTCAAAGGACTCAATGGCTGACTGGAAGTCATCAGCTTCATAATATTCTACTGCTTCCCGGTAGTGTTCCTGCAAAAAAATACATGGAAGTCCTATTGGCAAGGATGGGGAACAGGCAGAATGATGACACGTTAAAAGGCTTGAGTCACACAAGAAAAACAGGGCTGTGGGCAGTTTGGTTTTCTTCAAAATCATGGACAAGTTGGTGATTTCCCATCAGCAGTCCTCAAATTACAAGTGAGTACCTAATGAACAAATAGATAGCTAAGACCTAGAACTAGCTACCACTGGGTACCCTCAGACATGATGTCATTGGGATTAAGAAGGGTCACTTACACTCATATGCAGTGAGACTCCTCATTTACATTTTTTTCTCAGGCATCTTATCATAAGAGGCAGTAATACACATTGGAGATAGAGCCAGCATTGGAGTAAAGAAGACCTGCATGCATGTCCTACTTCTGATCCATGGTGTCTGAGTGACCCGAGGCAGTTCATCTAGTCTCTCAGGGTTGTGAGAAATTCTCTAATACTATAAATTTCAGAAAAGATGCCAACCTTCACCTTCTCTGTAAAAGGAGTCTCCTCATTGGGATTCCCCAGACCTTGGCATTCCAGGCACAGTTTCCCCTCAACACCTGCATGCTTCCTTGGAGTGCTCTTGAGTTCTCCTAAGTCTCACCCTAGTCTCAGAAATGCTCAGTTGTTACAAGATAGCTCTATAACCAGAAAAAGTGAACAGGTGCCATCTGGAGAGCAGGATCAAGGTTCAAGCAGTTGATAGCCCAAGTGCTGTCTTGGTAGCTGGGCAGTTTTAAGAGAGGCAGAATATAACCCAGGCCAAGGGGGGGGGGGGGGAGATGAGATGGGGATGATCCTATGAAAGATCTATGGGAGGATGCAGAAAAAAGTCCCAGGGAGAAGACTGTGTGGATATTCTCCCATTGGCACCACTGAAGGGAGTCCACAATCTTTGGGACTATGTACCTATGAAAATAAGGAAAGGGTTGTCAGACTATTGTACAATGTGAAAGTATTTGCAGATTCTATACATGATTGCATGTTGTCATGCGGGGGGGGAGGGAGGGGAAAAATGTGAAACTCAAGGGATTGTGGAACTGAGTCTTATAAACTAAAAGTAAATAAACAAGTCAATGAAAAAAGAAAAGAAAAAGCAAAGCAAAGAAAAGAAAAAAGAAAAGAAAAAATGAAAAAAGAAAAGAAAAGAAAAAAGTGAAGCAAAGAAAAGAAAAAAGAAAAGAAAAGAAAAAAGAAAAGAAAAAGCAAAGCAAAGCAAAGCAAAGCAAAGAAAAAGCAAAGAAAAGAAAAGAAAAGAAAAAAGAAAGGAAAATAGAACAGAAAAGAAAAGAAAAAAGCAAAGCTAAGCTAAGCAAAGGGTTGAAGGAGCTCCCTGAGCCCTCTGGCTGTTTGCTCCAAGTCTGGTCCAGAAGAATCAGTCAAACGTCCCCGTGATAGTTTCTGAGAGTTTAGAGCTTCTGAGAAATTGCTCCTACAACTATCTCCCCGTCAGAGAGCCTGAGCCACAATGTTAGTGAATACCATGATCTTGACTTCTCAGTCTGGGCTGAGGCCTGAAGAAACCCAGAAGATGAAGTAAATGGTCATCATCTGTCCCTCTACAAAAGTTTTTTGGTTGCCCAGGGCTTGGAAAATCCACTATTCAGTGCTTGTGGAATGTTGTTGTTTTTGTAACCAGAGATATAGAATATTATTCACATGATTATTTTTAAAGATTATTCACCTCTGTTATATTCTGGGATCCTTTGGCATATTAGTGAAGACCAAGGATCCCTTCTAAGAATCTTCTTTTCAAATGCATAAAAAATACATAGGGTTGCTAAGGAAACCAATTATATTAAAATTCAGTTATGGAAATACAGCTTTTTTAATTCTAAAAGTTCATAGACCAAGCAGGCTAAAACAAAAACAAAAACAAACAAAAAAAAAACCCTGCTATTGTAAGCAGTGCACATTTATTTTTTGTGAACTTACTAATTCTGGTTAATTTATTCTCTCTTATTTGCAAGTCTACCCTGTCTCTTCTTGGCCAACCCCATTACTATCCAAGACTCAGGAAAAAACTTTCCCCTTAAGAGAGATGAAAGATGCCAAGCACTCTGTCTGCCTGTCTGTCTCTGTCTCTGTCTCTCTATCCCTCTGTCTCTGCCCATCCCTCTTCCACTCACCAGGTGGGGTTGGGCTTCTCTATCCACCAGCTTTGCTCCTGCTGCTGTTTCTGTATTCCCATCATGAGAAGGCACTGCCATGTGCTCAGGGTTGGCCATTAGGAAAGTATAGGCAGCTTCAGCAGCCTTTTCCATCTGGTTCATCTAGAAGAGAGCATGAATAGAAATCAGATCCATTTTGGAAATCTTGAAGTGTCCTGAAACTTGTAGGGAGGGGCTGAGCAGCCCGGAGCAAACCCCTCAAACTAGCTGAGTCAGCGTTTGCAAGGGTCAGCATTTTTCGCGCCCCCACATTCTAGAGGCACCATTATTGTGGGGGGAATCCACAAGGACATCTTTCTATTCCAGGATCTGGATATAGGATCTTGGTCCCACGTTTCCTTCTCTTGACCTGTCTTTTTAAAGTCTATCTCTGTTTCTGGGAAATAGAAGTCCAATGCTTCATACACTTCCCTTGACTACTGACTGGTGCCACAAAATGTTCTCCAACTTGAAGACAACTTTGGGACCTTTTCCTTCACCTTTTAGTCTAAAAACAGAAGTGGCACAAACTTCCAGCTGCCCAAAGCATGTGTATGAATAAGAATTGCAATGGAGGATCCTGAACTTCTAGAGGCTTCTAAATAACTCTGCCTCGCTTAGATCCGATTCATGCAAGAATAAAGACATCACCCCTGATGTCATTGGTCCCTCTTCAAAAACGAATGATGAACAACCACAAATAACACAATTTAAATGTTCTTGGCTTTGAACTTTATAAGGAAAGAATGAAATAATGGACCAATAAAAATGTGCTTAGGAGTCCCTATGTGTATTACATCCCTATCTGTATGCCTAGAGCAGTGAACTTGCTAACCATTCCCCAGGTTCCCACACCTCATCCCTCTGAACCCTTTCAAGTCCAATTAAAGGATCACCCCTTCCATGAAACCTTCCCTGATGTTAATGTCCTTCCCTTTGGACCTCACTGAGCTTACATTATCCTGCGGGACAAGATGTAGGCAGAGTGGCACAATCAAAAAGGTAATTTGAGGAGACAGATAACAATAGAAACAGGGAATTTATTGAGAAAGGCTTCACAAAGTAGCTGAAACCTGAGCTGAGCCTGGTAGGAAGACAGATTAGAGAGGTGAGATGAAGCTGGTGGCCGTGAAAGTGGAGAGAAGAGGATGGATGCCAGAGATGTGATGATGGCAGAATCAACAGGACTTAGAAACAGCTGGCATATGGAACTCCCATTCTACCAGGGGGAGACAGCAAGTAAAGAAATAGAAATACATATATTAAAAAAAAAAAAAGATATGTAGAGGCAATGGAAGGTCATCTCAGGACAAGCTCTTGGCAGTTACAAATGGGAGAAGCCCTTGGCAGCTAGGAATGGGAGGTTCTGGAGTTTAAGGACTAGAGGAGGGACAGTGTCAGGTGCCCAGTTTAGGGAAATCACCTTGGCAGCCAAAGGGTAGGTGGATTGGAGTGGTGAGAGTTTCAGGGCAGGGATACTAAGTAGAAAGCTTTGCACTAGCCCAGGTGAGACTGGTGAGAAGACAATATGGAAAGAAAGGCATATGAAGGTGTAGAAGAGTAGGAAATAAGTACTATGTGCAAAGCATTATGTGAAGCATTTTTTACAAATAGGATCTCATTTGATCCTCACAAGAGCCCTGGAAGGGGAATGTTCCTCCTCCTCCTCCTCTTCTTCTACATTACTATAATATGTCGTATAATATGTAAGATTATTTTAATATTATTAGTTATATTATTTTTGCTTATTATTTTTGCTTATAGTTGAGGAAACTGAGGCAAGCAGAGTCAAGTGAAGCTAGTCACACAAGAGATGTGATAAAGGGAGAAATGGTGAGAGTGGGCAGCAGAATTCGATCTGTGAGTCAAGAGTAAAGAGATAGTGAGGTTTCAAGCCTCAGTGAACCCTCCCACTCCTAATAATAGGGAAGTTCAGAAAGACAAATCTTAGGGTGAAAACGAATGAGTTCTGTTTTCAGCCATGCCATGCTTCAGACGCCAATGGGAATCTCCTGAAGAAAGCAGTCCTGTGCTCTCTAAGAGGGCACTCTGTCTCTTGGTTATGTGATGTGTAAATAAGTGGCCCTTCTTGTTCTCAGGAAACATGTTCTAGAGACCTTGGAAATGGTGGAATTCATGAGTGAAGTGCGGTAACTGGGGGAAAAGGAGAAAAACCCTCAAGTAGGCAACTTGGAATAACAAGGAGAGTTTGGGGGGAGGGCCTGGCTGAGGGCCTGACGATTTGGTGGCATGGGTTGACATAGCAACAAGCAAATATTTAAAAGAGGGAACTTTGTAATGGTTACACACAAACACTCAACTACTTAGCAAACACGTCTAGCCGAGGAGCTATGAACTTGGGAAGGGGCCGTCTAGGAAATTCTTCAAAAATGGAAACTGTACTTCAGTATAATTGGTTTCTCTTGGATTCCTGGGTATTTTATTTTCTGCATCTAAATTCATTAGTCTGAGAAGGACTTTATAGGCTTCACCAGACTGCTAAAGGGGCCTGAGACTCAAAGATTAGACCCCTGGTTCAGTCAAGCAACCAGCACATACAAAGACCTACAAGGTCTGCTCATGTCCATTGGGTGCTCCACATTTCTGATGACAGATAGACATCATTCTACTCCTCTTGCCACCCTTAACTCCAGAGGAGAAGTGCCCAGCTCTCCAAATGGGCCACTCAACTGTCAAGGAACTGGATTCCTACTTTGGAATTCTTTGAACAACTCTATTTTTCAATGCCCACGTCTTTAAACAGATGGTCACTCCTTCTCAAATCTCGATCAGAGCAAATTCTGGGGCTCATGGTGAGGCCAAGGAAATTCCTTCTCCACAGGCCAGTTCTTTAGGCTATGAACTCCCTCAGGAAACCCAAACCAGCTGCCAGGGTCTGTAAAACTGCTCACGCTTTCACTGGGAGCTCTCCACTCTTTTGCTCATGTTTGAAATGGGCTAGCTCTCTATACCAGGGTGTCAGGAAAGGGCTCAGAGAACATGCTCATTAAATGCATGCACACGCACAAGTTTTTATGAGCAGGCAGCTCTGTTCCACACTTGCTAAGAAATAGGTTTCAGCTGTGGCCATAAGAACTGGCAGTGCATACAGAAACTCTACAAACAAAAGAAGGTAGAGTCAGCAGCTAATGTCTTCAAAGCAGACTCGTGTTGTTGTTACAATCTGTGTGACCTTGTTTGGGTTTTCTTGGAAAAGATATGGCAGCGGTTTGCCACTCCCTTCTCTAACTCATTTTACAGATGAGGACACTGATGCAAAGGTTAAGTGACTTGCCCACGGTCAACAGCGAGTAAGTGTCCGAGGCCTGATTTGAGCTCGGGTCTTCCTGACCCCAGGACTGGAACTCTCTCCATGATACCAGTTGGCCTCCCAAAGTAGATTTGCATTAGAATAAAAAATGGAGTCGAATTCACCAAGAAAAAAATTAAAAGCTAAAATAGTGCAAGGATAAATTAGTCAGTGCTGGGATACAGGGGAAGCAGAACCTCCTTCTTACATGTAAAGCTAGAGCAGGCGGGAGGGAGGGCCAGGCCGGGGCCAGGCCATTTCATCTCTAACTATAGTGAAAGTGCAGTGAAAGAGAAGCCAACACCGCCCAGATCCCCCGCCTAGGGCCGCCGGCGCTCTGTTCCTGCCCGTAGGCGTCTCCCCTCCAGTCTGCCTCACCTCCGACGCTTTGACACAGCGCTCCTTGGGCTCCAGCTCCAGCCGCACCACCTTTGTCTCGTCCCGGTGTCCCTGCTGTGTCTCCCTGAGTCTCGGGCCATGGTCGTCCCACAGCCCTGACCCTTCTCTGAAAATCAGAACAGGGATCCCCAGACGGGAGTGGGGAGGACCTCTGAGACCTTCTCCTATAACCTCGTGTTAGAGGAGGAGAGAGGAGAAGCCGGAGAGGCGCTGAGAGAAGGCAGGCGGGGAGACAGAGGCAGAGGCAAAGGGAGACAGAAAGCTTAGTGAGCCACTGAACCATGACTTGCCCAGGTCTCCTGACTCTGTCTCTCCGACCTCTGGCTCTCCACTGGCGCTGGCCTGGGCGGCCTGCTGGGGACTCAGAGGCTTTCCTGTTTTAGCCACTCCATTTTAACCTGGTTTTAGAGCGTGGTGGCCCCTCAGTAAATAGCCCAGTGCTTTGGAGGGCAGTGGTTCTCATGGTGGCAGCAGTGACAAGGTCAGATACCCGGGGAGCCGACGGGGTCTCCATTTTCTGCTCTCACTCTCTTAGCTGCTGTCACTGCTCCCCGTATCAGGGGAAAAATACAAAATAAAAATCATCGATTTCAAGCTGAATGAACTTAGGAGGCCATCTAGTCCAACTGCCTTCATTTACAGACAAGGAAACTGAGTCACAGGGCAAAGTAACTCCCCTGGGGTCAGGGAATTGTCTTTGTAAAACGAGGAATTCTAATTCAAAGCCCTAGGTGGTGCGGTAGATGGAGGACCCGGCCTGGAATCAAGAAGACCTGAGTTCAAATCTGAATTCAGACACTTACAAGCTGTATTACCTTGGGCAAGCCTTATTTGCCTCAGTTTCCTCACCTGTCAAATGGGCTGGAGAAGTATCTTTGCCAAGAAAAGCCCAAACAGGGTCATGAATAGTCAAATACGACTGAACAAGGACTTGTAACCTAAAGCCCCGGAATTACCGAGTCAAAGGGAAACAATCTCCATCTTTCCCCAAAGAACCACATAGATGTATACATTTAAATTATTCTGAGTATGAAGGGGAAAACAACCTACAGCTACATGTTCTACCAAATTGTGTGCAAAAATGTGTGGGAGCCAATAATGCGGAAAAACCTCAGAGGTCCATTTTACAGAGGTGGGAAATGAGGCCAAGAAGGGGGAATGACTGGTCTAAGGTCACACAGGGACATAGGACATAGCAGATCCCAGATCTGAACTGAAGGACTGACACCAATTATTGAAGAACTGAGCGTTCTTAAGCTTTTTGGTATCAGGACCCCTTTGGCAGGCTTGGGAAGCGTTCAGACTCCTCAGAGAAATGTACTCAAGTACATAATGCACAAAGTAAACCAAGTATGCTGATACAATTATCAAAATATTATTTTAAAAAGTCAGCAAATTCCAGGTGATAGCCCTGCTGAAGAAGGTCATTCAATGTTCTGTATGAGAGCCCCTATTTCTACCTTTTTTGTAGATTTGTAGACTTCATAATTCCTTTCTTTTCACAGATGCTACGACCTTTGACGGTAAAAAGGAATTAATTTTGCCTATTCATCCATAATTTTGACTTGTGCTACTTTGTACCTGATCACATACGGCCAATTCAATTCAGGCCAATGATCACTTAGGAAGCTCGGCTCCCAAGTCAGGGAGACCTGATCCCTGCCTTTGATATATCTGGCTGTGGGAACTGCTCACATCCCTTCCTTCCATAGCAGCCTGTGCAGTGCTCCACGATTATCATTTGAAGAACAATTGTTTGTCTGCACTAGTGGAGGGCATTCCCTCCCCCAAAATACCCACATCTATGAAATCACAAATCCCAACCTCTCCTCCCCCCAACAAACGGTCAGATTTTGGTGATCTTTTTTTTTTTTAAAGGAATCCAACTCTGCCCCCAGGGAGTTACATGGTACTAGGAGATATGGCATGCACCTAAGTTACCATATACTAAGCCAATAAAAAGAAATTTCAGAGGTCTAGGGGAGTTCTGAGCGGTGGTAGGGATGTGTGGGAGGTGGCTCAGGAGCAGCCAGGGAGCCAAGGAGCATAGTGATGGAGGAGAGGGCCTTCCATTTGCAAGTATCATGTTCCTGGCCAGGGGCTGGCACCTCATTTTTAAATGATGGCCAAGGTCAGGGTTTTTGTCTCCTCCTACTCCTTTATTCTGAATTCAGTGAAACATGGTGGTAGTTCTGAAGAAAGTTGTCCCCTTCCCCATAGAAGAATTTCTTAGCACCAGCTCAATTTAGACAAGTTCTGATTTGGGAGAGCAGGGAAGGGGTGGGCAAATCTCCCAGACAGCCGAGTTCACATAATGGCAAATGCTGAATGTGACCCCTAGGTTAAAATCTTTTCAGCTTATGTTTGTTGAATTCTATTTTTCTAAGAGTGACCACAGAAGCTTTCAGACAGTTCTGTGCTCTTGAGCTAAGGATTGCTTTGTTATTTTAAACTCAGATTTCTCCAGCACTTGTCTAATTCCCCAGAAATGTGCCTAAAGAGCGCCCCATTCGTCATCTGTGCCCTGCTTGTTAGTTATTCAGTAAAACCAAAAGGAAAATTTAAAAAAGATGTTAAAAGAACCTTTGAAAGGAGGGCCACTAGGTTCTGGAATAAACTTTCAAAAGAAATGGTTAATATTGTCACCTGAACTCCTCAACTGGACAAAAACAAGCCTGCAAAATTACTGGCCAACATCAGACAGTCTCATGGGATTCTTCCAATACAGCCCGTAGTTAATCTTGTTTTAGCAAACTCCTTGCCAAATCAAGAGTAATGAACATTTACAAAAAAGTATGGGTCATTGAATCAGAATTTTATGGCCACAAGAGACTTCTGAGAACATATACTCCAAACCTCTTATGTTTAATAATAAGGAAACTGAGAATTCCCTAAGACGCCCCATGGAAAACTTTAGAAAGTTGTAACTTGTAGATGTGCTGGGCACGAGAAGGAAAATATCCCTGCCAAAGCCCAAGCTTATCTTCCAGTTCATCTTACTCTGCCAGTGTGGTTAATAGAAAGTGTTTACAGTATTTTACATTGGAAATGAGTGATAGTGAAGGAGACCTGTAAAGAAAGATGGGCTGGTCAAATGGAAAGAATGAAGTATTATAGATGGATAAATAGCATGTCCCTTCATTGGTATAAAGGATGATGAGTATGATGATGACAGAGAGATTGAAGGAGAGAGAGAGACAGGCAGACAGAGACAGGGACACACAGAGGGAGGGAGACAGAAACATAGACAGAGGCAGACAGAGAGACAGGCAGAGAGAGACAGAGACACACAGAGAGAGGGAGATGCTTATTTTTTGAGAATTTGATGAATGATTTTACTATGTGCCAGGCACTGAGCTCACAGTATTGAGAGTCCTCAAGGAAGGTTCTTAGCACACTGTTTAGACCCTTTGTTATGAAGTTACAGGGACCATGGACAAGAGGGACACAGGATGGCCAGACATGGATGGGTCATGGTCTGCATTGTTAGAGGGAATTTCCAAATTGATGAGATCACAGATACAGAGACTTACTTCACTCCTCTCCCTTTCCACCTTCCCATATGTGCATTAGAGAAAGTGTTGTTCACCAAAACATAAATGGGGATTAAAAAAAAAAACATTCTAAAGAGAAATACTTCCTAAAGAATAATTGCCATACACAACATTTCTCTCACACAAGATTCTATCGACCATCTTGGTGTCTTTGCACAGGCTGGACATTCTGTGCCTGAAATGTTTTTCCTCCTGACCTCTGCCTCTGAGACTCTTGTGCTTCCTTCAACTTTCATCTTAAATGTAACTTTCTGAGATATTACCTAGTTCCCCCAGGTCTTAGTTCCCTCCTCTATGCTCTGGAAATCACTTTAATTTCTTTTGTGTGAGTCCTACAAGGGCACTGGTGGTACTGTGTCTCTCCCCCACTCCCCACCCAGGAGAATGCAGCTCCTGGAGGGTGAGGACTGTCTCTCTTTTGGATTTCTATCCATCCTTACCGACTAGCACAGCACCTGGCATGTAGCAGCTGCATCCAAAGGGCTCTTTGTTTGAATTCCTCTGGGAAGAACTTGGATTGGGAGAATGTGTCTGTGAAAGTCATTTTGCTGGCTGCTGTCCCTGCTCTCCCCTCCGGTGGCTGGTGGTTTAATGTCTGCCCATGAGTGGCTTCTGCTTCTGAGACTTTGTAGCCAAATCACAATCTGATGCTTCCAAGTGATCATGGTACACCAATGGGAAGCCACTGTCTTCCGACCAACTTAATCTGGCAGACTTTATGAGGGCACAGAGCCCAAGAGCTGGAGTTTGGAGAAAAGCTCCCATTAGAGAAAAAAGTAAAACTTACCCTAACAAAAGGGAGGGGAAGCTGGTAATTTGTGAAGTGCCTCATTAGAAGTTTGGAATCTGATATTTCAGAAGGCTGATTGGAAAGATTTAAATTTTTAAAAGGTTTCCTAGTTTTAGGAATGTATTCTTAAAGTAGTAGCTAAAAAATATGCACTTCATCAGAACAAATCCTTCTCTCCTGACTTTGTCCTAGCAAGACATCAGCCAAGAAGTGCATTCCCACTGAACAGCAGAAAGATCGTGATATCTTTTACACTGACATTTATAAATGTCAAATCACACATGCTTCTGATTAAAGTGCATGTGGATGGGTGTGTTATGAGTTCGTAATGCTTTTTAATTTGACAAAAGAGATTTGCATTAAATTTTTAGAACTGATTCAGATAGAACAACAGGATAAGGACTCCTCAGCCACACACAAGATGGCCCCCAGGTCTCTTCAAAGAAGGAAAGGCCGACCTTTGGTTACTCAGCCATTGGGGTATGAGATGGTGGCTGTGGACTGCCATTCATTGTCTTCTAGCTACTGTTTTAGAAACACATGATCTCAGTATTCTTCAGCATTGTCTTACTATTGTTGAGGTAACTATCGCTTGTTGAAGACCACAGAGTGACAGGGTATCTTGAAATGAATGATGACTTTTTAAAAATATTTTAAAAGTTTTTTTTTTCCCCCCAAGGGATCTGATGACTGGGCACACATCCCAAGCAGATCAACGATAAAAAAAGAAAAGATCCATATGCTTGAATATATTTCTAGCAGCCCTTTTCATAAAAGCAGAGAACTAGAATCTAAGTCAGTGCCCATGGATTGGAGAACAGTTTACAAATTATGGTGGATGATGTGAAGAACACAAAGACGCATGGGGTGACTTATATGAGTTGATGCAAAGACAAGTAAGTAGAACCAGGAAAGGTCAGTGAAAGAAAAATCAACAAGGAATGTTGGGGAGTGATAATGACCAGGGTGATCCCCAAAGAAGAGATATGAGAAGGTACCTTTCCCATCACCCTTTCCATAACCTGCCTTGGTCTCAGTTTCCTTATTTGTAAAATAAAGAGGTTGGGCTCAGCAGCATCTAAAGTGCATTCTGGCTATAAATCTATGAACTTCAGATACGCAGAGATGAGGGGACTACAGGTGTGGAAGCCAGCACACAATGACAGGTGCTTCTGATATATTGATTAGTTTTATTGTCTGACCACCCTTCCCACAAACACACCTTTTAAAAATGATTCTTGATTTTACTGGCTTCCTCCCTGAAAGATGGAGGGGAAATGATATTCTGAGAAATGAACATGATATAAATACAGAAACCAACAGTGAAATTATGTTAAAGGGGCTCTTGATTGCTTTAGTCCCTATGGGATTTTCTCTAAAAAAAAAAAACTGAATGATTTATTTTTTTGCCAAGTATTCTAACTGAAGGTACCTCAATGCATGGACCTTTTCACATTGCTTGATATTGCTTTGTAAAAATCTATGGCATTTTCTTTTCTGTACACCAGCAATGTCTAGCACAAAGAAATTAAGCTTCTAGAGGGCAGGGTCTCTTTGTATTTTTTATCATTTCCCCACATAGTGCCTCACACATAGTAGGGACTTACTAAATGATTGTTGAATCAAATTGGATGAAATTCTGCAGGTGAATGAAACTTTTAATTTCATAGCAGGTATGGGCAAGGCTGTGCCAAACTTGGCCCTGGGTTCTCCCACATTCCCTTCTATCTAACTCCCCCCCTTCTGATGCCCACCTTGTGTCCCTAGGACTGAAGAGCAGTTAGATATCAACCAATCCCTGCCAAGGCTTGAAGGCTTGGTGATAGCTCGTGATGATCCTTTCCAGAAGTATTTGCCTTTTTGTATAGGATTCATTCAAAACAATGAATTCTCAATAAGCATTCTAGATACGCTGACAGTCAGGGAGGAGGATTTCTACTCTGAAGATTCCTCCTAGCATCTTCCAAATCCTATTTGTTAAAGCAAATCCAAATTAGGGCTGCCAGAGATTCCTACCTTCTGGACAAGCTGGAGAAATCCTCCTGCAGGAAAGAGAATGAGCATTTTATGTTGGCTTCTGTGACAAGGCAAGAATTGAGCTCTTCAAGTGAAAATGTGTTTTTTGGGGGGGGGTGCTAAATCATCTTTAATGTGTGGCCTGGTCTGATACCACACAGCCTGTTGGGTAAACCACACACCACACTCAGCATCGGTCTGCTTTTCATTATCTTGGAGATGGATGCTGGATCATCCCAACGGCCAACTGATTAATTGCTCCCCTACATTGACTTCACGGGAACCAGCAGCCAACTGAATGACAGTCCCCTTCTCCACCAAGACTTTGCAGCCCCATCTACTCCACCCCCATCCCCTATGGCCTTGGAAGTGGATTCCAAATACCCATTGAGAATCAGATTCAGAGCAGCTTAACTGAGCCCTGCACAAGGGTTGGTGCAAAACCTGACCATTGGGGGGGGGGGGGCCCAAAACCTTTTTAAAAACTGCATGTGACATTCCTCTGTCAATGAGGCAAGCAGGGACCTCATGGCCTTGGTTCAGGAGGAAGCAGTCACCGCGAAGTGTGAGGGAGAGTGCCGGCCTGGGAGTCCAAGTGTGTTCCTTCCAGACGCCCTTTGCTCGCTGGAAGGGGTTTCTGACTCCATTGTGTAAATCATGAGGGGAAGTTAAAAATGTCATGCACTGAATGTGTTACCGTTGTTCAGCCATTTTCAATCATATCTGATGCTTTATGACGCCATTTGGGATTTTCTTGGCAAAGATGCTGGAGTGGTTTACCATTAACTTCTCCAGCTCATTTTACAGATGAGGAAACTGAGGCAAACAAGGTTAAGTGACTTGCCCAGGGTCACACAGCTGGTAATCTCTGAGGCCAGATTTGAACTCAGGTCTTCCTGACTTTAGACCCATCACTTTATCCACTGGCCCATCTAACTGCCTCTTGAAAAGTGTAAAGAAGACAAAGAATTGACCAAAAAACAAAGAAAAGACAAATGAATGTTTTCTGGAATAAGTCTGGCACAACACAGCTGATGAGCTGGACACCCCAAGTCTCCTGTCACAGTCCTTTCTAAGACTTCAATTGGCTTCCATTCCACGTCCACGTGACCCACCCAGATCACTGCACCTGAGAAACACAGGGCAAGGCAATCCATAAATGAACTGAAAGCTTGTCTCCATGGGCCTGTGAGGTGGGAGTAGGCAGCTCTTGCCTGGAAATACAGACTCTTTCTTCCTTAAGTGGGGTCAGGTGGGTTAATGAGGAAGGTGTCTCCCAACATTTATGTCATACTCAACAAGAGCTGCATGAGAAGGCCAACTACCTGGCTGCCAACCAAAGGCCATTCTGTCCCTGGGTTGGGCCTGGAAGAAATATGATGGATAAAAGAAGCTATGATCAATCTGGGAAGCAGGCTTAACAGGCTGATTGATCAAGGAATCATTCATTAAGTCCCTTTTGTATACCAGGAATGGTGGTGAGTGCTAAGGATATAAAGACAAAAGTGAAAGATTCTCTGCCCTCCAGGAGCTTACGTTCTAAAGGGGGAAATTTGAGTAGAGGGGTGACCACAGATAGCGTGGACTGTACTCGGGCATCTCTGGCACTTCATGATCTGCTTTAGAAGCATATCAGAGCTTACTGAGGGGAAACCACTGGAACAGCTCTGGACTGAGTTGGGAAAGAGCTATCTCCAAGGAGGTCAAGGAGAGAAACAGGCCCAAGGAGGGTACCACATAATTAATCACAGTTTTCTATGTGAGAGCAAAAAAAGCCCAAAGGCCAAGTGGATGCCAGGAAACAGCTGGAAAAACTGTGGTGTGTACCAAAGTAACAGAGTCCTAGTGCACCCTAAAAAACAATGGCTATGGAGAATTCACAAGGAATCAGCATCGCTCATTAAGCACCTCCTACGCACTACGCCCTGTGTTAGGGGCGGAGAACACTCATGCTAAGAATGAAGCAGTCCTTGCTTCAGAGAAACCAGATAGATACAATGGCTAAAAGAACGGAAACAAAAAGATATACAATCAAAAATTAAAACGGGGCCCCGAGGCCCACAGAGGGAAGCACTGTGAGGTTGGGGGCTGGGGCCTTCTTAACAAAATCTTGCTCATGAGAAGCAGCATAAAAGATAGTACTCATGGCACTGATGTCCAAAGAAAATGGATCAGTTCTGTACCCAAAGGGAGAGATGATAACTTCTTTGCCAGGTTGCTTCTGGTCCGGGTGGGATGTTAAGTGGCCCTGAGTAAGTCCTCCAAAGTGTTAGACAAATCGCCTCTCATGCTTCATGGGAGGACATGGAGAGGCACAAAGATGGTTCGCCAGCTGTGCTGGTCAACAGGCTTCCTTCACCTAGGATTGAATCTATCAAGGTTTAGAGGTGTGATCTAGAGGTGCCGGGTTTTGGCACGGAGTAATGTTTAAGTAAGTATCACTCTGTCAAGAGCTCTTTAAAAAAATTACGGTGTCTGACTGAAGAGTATGTCATTTTCAGGATAATTGCCCTTCGGTGGAGCACTTGGGTGAACAGTAACTTATCATCCAGTGCAAGGACCATCTTTTAATCTAAACAAACCACTGATTTCACTGAGCTTCAAGAGGCAAAGTTGTTTTTATAGAAGGAAAAGTACTGCCTTGGGCCACAAGAGAAGGCCATGCCTGGAATGCCAAGCCTCTGCTGTCAGATGCTTAAGGTGGGTTTATTTGTGGGAAGACAATTTGATCCATAAGGTTGCCACATGGGATAGTGCAACATGAGATAGGAAATGTAGGGCAGAGAAACAGAAGAACAAAATCTGTTAATCCCCAAGAGCCAGCTTACTTCCTGTGTAAAATATCCCCACTAGGATTTCTGACAGCTTTACCAGAAATGCTCCTAGCAATCTAGGCTTGGCCTGTGGCACTGTTTGAGGAATGACTTTTCCAGGTGGGGGCTGCAAAGCATATTGGTGCTGTACTCCCAAGGGCTAAGGGCCTGAAAACCCTCCATGGAAGCAAATGAATTGTTTTTTAATGCTACCAATTAGGATTCAGTCAAATCATCACTTCATTATTTCTTCAGATAAAATATTGCACTTAGGCAGGGGTGCATGGTGGGAGGGCATTGAGGGAAATGATGGGGAGGGAGGGTGGATCTCACTTAGCCCCTGACTTGTTCTGAGTTTGTAAAGAGAGAAAATGTTCTTTATTTTAATATCCCCAAGGAATTCAAGAGCTTCCAATATCGTATGAGAAGAAAAGAGATGTGAAAGTCCAGAGCATCCATTCATTTGCTCAATTAAACTACAAGAATTTATTTATGCCCACTATGTGCCTGGTGTTGTACCAGATGTTGGGGATAAAAAGACAAAAATAAAACCATTCCTGCCTTCAAGGATCCTGCATTTTACTGGCGAGGAAACAGGTATCCAGGTAAGTGTGTGTGTGTATATAGATACACACGCACACATATATATATGTATGTATGCAAATATACATACACACTATATATACTATATATATTTGTAGTGTATGGGAAGAAGTCTTACAACTGGGGGAGGGAGGTTTCAAGAAAGATCTTTTGTAGGAGAGGGAATTGGAACCAAGCCTTGCAGAAAACTCGAGATTCTAACAGGTGGGAAGGCAGAAGGAGTGAACTTGGAAATAGCTTCTGAAAAGTCAGAGATGAGACATGGAATGCCACATGCAAGGAACACAGAGCAGAGGAATTTGGCTTCAATCCAGAGTTCCTAAAGGAGAAATCTAGAACAATTGTTGGATCCCATTCTTGACTTCTCTCCCCATGCTTATTGCTTGGGACTTTGATAGTCATTCACCAAAAAGAGTATGGGGAGTCAGCCTTGGGAAGCCAAAGACCCAACTTCTCTTGGAGCATTTCAGGTAATAAGGGGGATGAGTCTGGAATTGGGTCAACAGTCTGTACCAAACCTAACAGGTTGGGGCCACCATTCCAGAGGGGCACTGAAGATGTTGAAGGCCATAGGTAGACAGAAGGGGCATCAAAGTGCCCCCATCCCCTGACCTTCCCTTCATCTTCCCCTTCCCACATTCTTTCCCAGGTAGGAAACCAATGAATTATTAATATGGCAGGTTGAACTTAGGCAAATGCCTCTTTGGGCCATGTGCCAGAATGAGCTCCCAGTCATGCCCCCAGTGAACTCAAGGTTCATTCCAGTTATGGTCTCAGATCCTCTGGGTTCTGATCTTGTTAACTTCAGTGACCTGGGTTCAAATCCTAACTGACAACTTATAACCTCTCTGGGATTGCCCAAGTCATTAGAGATTTTCTGTTTTTTAAAAAGGGATAAGTGTGGAAATTCAACCTCCTTGCTCTTCTGTGGCTCCAAATCTATGATCCCATGATCACATCACCCACAGGATAATGCAAGTTGGATGTTGGGACCATTTCCAAAACTACCTTAATAAAGGTGAGCAAAACATGGCAAAAGCTATGTAAAGGTTTTAGGGAATCCAAAGACCTGAGGACCAAGTCCTGGCTCTGCCATAGTGGGGACCTTGGGGCAAGTCTCAACCTCTCAGGACTCAATTGCCTAAGTATGTATGGGCCTTTTCCTCTGTCTTTGTCCTTCCTGGGAAATACACTCAGTAATGGTATCATCGAGTCAAAGAGTATGTTTGGTTCAGGTTAGAGGATTTTCTAACAGAATTCCACTTTATTTTACTGAGCAGTTTTGTTTTCCAAGTTCTGCCGACCTTCTCCAAGTTGCTCCTTTTCTCTTGCTCACCCCCTTTGTCCTCTTAGTCAGATGCCCAGATTTCCACCTCTTTTCTCTCAATCCAGTCACTTCAATCCTCCATTCCAGACACTTGGCTCTTAGGTCTAAGAGTGATTTGATGGAGATAATTGAGAAGACAACATCCTCACCCACATCCTCCCTGAAAGGACAGAGACAAGAAGACTTATGAGATGTTTTCCCTCTCGGTTTTTGGCACTGAGTGCTTGCCCAGCTCTGCCTCAATTTCCATAAGCTATCATGTCCTTTCACAGTCTAGTCACATCATGAGAACAGCTCCATCATTCAGCTTATCTGACAGTTCTGATTCCTCCAGGCTGGGCACACCAGAGCCATACTGGGAGGCCTTCTGGGTACTTCCTGTGATGGCCAGAGCTTCCGGAACAAGTGCTATGACTGATTCAGCCTCTTGGTTCAGGTGACCTGCAGCAATGAAGCTGTCACTCTTAGAATTGCTCTGGCCAACAGTAGACTTAACCTGGTGTGGATCACTAGCTTCTGTTGCTTAGTTGGAAATGGATTATAATTTGGGAGAAAAGGCCAGGGCTGAGAGTGCCATGTTCATCCCTGAGAACTTTCCTGCTGGTTTCAGTAGTGAATTCCTTGACCTCTTCCAGTTCTCAGTCTGAATGTAAGCTCCATAAAGTCAAAGACTGTTTTGTTTGGGTCCTTGCAAAGAGCCTAGCTCAGTGCCTTGCATATAATTTGTTGTTGTTTAGTCGTAATTCAGAATGTCAACCTCTTTGTGACCCTGTTTTGTGTTTTCTTGGCAAAGATTGCCATGTTCTTCTCCAGCTTATTTAACAGATGAGGAAGCTTGCACATAATAGGTGATTAAGAAATGTTTCTTAAACTCAACTCTTTGCGGATACCAAAGCATAAATCTGACCATTCACCCTCCTCCAAATCAAAAGCTCCAATGACTTCTGGTTACCTCCAGGATCAAATACAAAATCCCATGTTTAACCATCTAATCCTTCAGAACCTGGCCCTTTCTGTCTCCCATTCTTCTTATACTTCATTCCCCTCCATGTTGCATTTGGCAATCTAGTGACAGTGGTCCTGTTTGCTGTGCTCCTCACAAGACCCCCTCCCTCCATCCCCCATGACTGAATGTTTAAAAAATATATGTTGACTTGACTCCCATTCCGCTCCTACTTCCTAGCTTTCCTGGATTCCTTCAAGACTTTGCTCCAATTACATCTTCTGCAGGAGGATTTCTCAGTCTTCCCTGTGCCTCTCCCTGATGTAACCTTCCTCTACTCTGTCCATGTCTTATATACACCCAGGTGTTTTAATGTTGCTGTCCCATTAAAATGGGAGCACCTGGAGGGGAGCAACTAGGTTTTGTTTGTCTTTTTTTGTGGTATCCCCAGACCTATGTAAGGCCTATAGTGGCCACTTAATAATTGTGTGTTGATTGACTGGGGAGGGGAGATAGCATGATTTAAGTGTCTGAAGGTTTGTGCTGCAGAAGAATGTTTCTTTTTAAGTCCAGAGAGCAGAGGATGAAAGCCGTAAAGAGGCAGATTAAGTCTTGATGTCAGAAAAATCTTCCTAACACTGAGAGCTGTCCAACAATTCAGTGGGTCTCTCTGGAAGGGAAAGTGATGGTTGCAGACAGAGCCTGGGGGCCCCCTTATCACCTGGGCAATGGCTGGGATTCTTGTCCTCTGTGGGTTGGTTGAGATGCCTGCTGAAGTCCTTCCAAATCTAAATGCTGTGATTCAACATAATGATTTAACACAGGCTACATAGAAGGCATCCTTCTAGGCCTCCCTGTCCCAGGAAAGATATCATTCATTCCTGGGTGGAGGCTGAGGACTCTTCTCATGATTTATTTCTTCTTCATTCCAAATGTGCTTTTAGTTACTCTTCCATGCAGTCTGATGAGACTTTCAGCCACACTTTTCCTTTCCCCTCAGTTCTACTATCAACTCTCAGTGACAAATCTCAAGGTTTTTGCCCAACAGAGTTCTGGGGTGCAGCAGACATAAGACATGCCTGAGATTAAGGGCTCCTGGGTGGGTTTCCCAGGCACTTTCTTGGATCTTGAACAAATCTTACTTTTTTTTTTCTTTAAAAACCTATATAACTGAGAAAATGGCACTTAATCCTAACTTTTTCTGAGGGGAAGGGGAATATTATTGTTTCACTGGAAATACTTTGGTCATAAATGACTTTCATTTCTAATAATGAAAGATTTGATACCAATGTAAAATGTGACTATCACTGTTAGCTCCCTTGACATGCCCATTGGATAATCCACCAAGAGCCTCAGAAGGGAATGCTGTCCTAGAGTCAGTGAACAACTAGGTAAGTCAGATATAGGGTGATGATGGCCTGGAATGGGGACATTCTTTCCCAACTGGGAATGGGATAAGAATATCATTGTTAAGTCTCTGAACCCCAATGAATCAGCCATTTCATGAAAGTTCAGAGCCTGAAATGATCTCTGAGGCTGTGGTCTAACCTCTCATTTTACAGATGAATAAAATGAGAACTAAAGGCATCGAATGTCTTGGCCAAGGCTGCCCAAATACCCAGGATCCGAACTTTGTCCTTTGACTCCATTTCTAGTGTTCTTTTCACAGTCCCCATCAAAAGGGCTTATCTTGTGGCCTGTCTCAGGTCAATAAGACTGAAGATTTTCTGAATTTTGATGACTGGGGAAAGGTGTGGGAGAAAAAAAACAACAAATGGTGACCTTGTATAAATCTTCTAAAATACTTCTCCACTGTATCTATCTTCTCCTCTCCTCCTTTTCCCTTTAGTGTGTTGTTAGTTTAAGCAGATTCTATGGCTATCAACATTGACCAATGTATCCCTAGGAGTCTTATTTTGCATGTGTACTCGGATGTGGACGTAGACATAGGGCATTTCCACACCATCAAGATTCTACCACCAGGAGAGTTCATTTTCTAGCATAAAGCCACCTAAGCTTCTCTCTTCCTCTTTCTGGAAAAAAAAATATTATTTTACCCAATTTCTTTTTGCAAAGGACTAGAAATCTCTTTAGCAAACACTTGAAGATCAGCTATTGTTTCCAGAGGCTGAAAAGCATGCCCATGGGATCCCTCAGAAATGCTAACTGTATGCAGCCAAGTGGAGAATGGCAGATAGATCCACATGCTAACCTCCACCAGGATTCAAAATGCAGCTGCCACCAGCAGCCTGGAAGATGCCTCAGGGAGCTTTCAAAGCCTTTCACTTGTGGCTCCCCTTCATCCCACCCCCTGCCTGCGGCCGCACAGTGATGTGTTTACCACTAACCTACTTCACCACACCACAACCCACGCTGAATGTAGGCAAAGACACTAAGTGCCATTGGAATGATGGCCGTCATTTTTCTTGGAAAGCCGAGGCCGATTGTGCTGTCTCACTGGCCGACAGATGGAGGGGGTCATCACTCTGCCAGGCCATTTCCTGAAGAGTGGTTCTTTGAGACGGAGGGAATCTTCTCCAATTTTATTAAAGCCAAATGACTTTAACTGAACAGACATTTATAAAGCACTTGCAATATATGTAAGGTAGTGAGGTCACAAAATAAGGAACTTGATAGTCATCTTCTGAGGCTCTCCCAACAATAACCCTAGAGCAGTGATTCTCAACTTTCCTAATGCGGCGACCCTTTAGTATAGTTCCTCATGTTGTGGTGACCCCCAACCGTAACATTATTTTCGTTGCTACTTCATAACTGTAATTTCGCTACTGTTATGAATTGTAATGTAAATATCTGATAAGCAGGACGTATTTTCATTGTTACAAATTGAACATAACCCACAGGTTAAGAAGCCCTGCCCTAGAGGGACAAGGTGGATTTTTAGTTTGCTTTGTCAGATATACAGCCAAGGATGAATGTGATTGCCAGGGTACTCACAAACTCATTTCTCTCGCGAGTTGGTCTCCAGAACTCTGGCCTAGTCAGCAAAGCAGAGCCCTTCAGGGTACCAGTGGTGAAAGCTAACCGAGAAGAGGTTGTCACTGCCTTGTTGACAGTTCCCAAACATTATCTTTTGGCCCATTCTCATCCTAGTCTTCTTGAAAGCAGCAAGATCCCCATTTATATCCACAATTAAAACAAACAAAGAAAAAAAAAAACCTCTTGAACTTCCTAACCCTCTCAGGATGGTTACCCACACAGGATTAATTATTCCCAGGAAATTCAGGCACAAAGAATGGCTTCCATTTCATGTGGAAGGTTAAGGAGACACGGGGTCTGTTTATGGCATTGGACCCCAGTGACTTCCACTGGGGCATGACGAATCATGCCCTTCCCGTCCGTCCTTGGATATGATACACAGAACAAACTTCAGCCATAAAAGCATCCCCACCTCCCACCAGCTCACCCAGCTCACCTCCTCCTCAACACTCCAGTAAGTCACTAATTACCTGTGATGAAAACAACGGCTGACCATTAGTGGTCTATTTTAAGCTGGACGTAACTTAGATTTGTTTATCCCTCCCCACCCCTACTTAGGTCCTTCCTAGCTATGTGGTCCTGGGAGAGACATCTAACCTTAGCCTTAGTTTTCTCATCTATGTAATGGGTATATGGGATCATCATCAACATCGTCATCATCGTAGCCAACATTTATTAAGTGTCTGCTGAATCCTTGACAGGTATGACACCGTTTGACCCTTACAACAGCCTTGGGAAGTAGGTGCTCTATCATACCCATTTTACAGATGAAGAAAGGCTGGCAAACAAATTGACTGAACTGCCCGGCTTCACACGACTAGTAAGTGTCTGGGTCTGGTCTTTCTCACTGTAGGCCCAGCACTCCATCTTCTGGGCCACCCAGTCACTTCTGTCCTCACCACCATAACCATCAATGATCAATAACCAAAGTGGTTTGGACAAGGAGACCAAAATTGCTTGTGTGATGCATCACTGTAGGCTGCAAACATTAAGCACTTGTTGAATACCTGAAAAGAACCAATGTGTTAGCTAAAATTATGCATTAAAAACGCATTATCTTTCATGAAATGACAGATGAAAAATTCCTCTATTACAAAAGCAGGCTTGCAACGTGAACATTCAGTTGTACAAGCTCTGAATCATCAGTCAAGATGCAATGGTGCCCTTCACCACCCTGGCATAACACTGGTCCATAAAAAAACTTAAGAACAGCATTATAATAATAAATAATCTCCACTAATAGTGTCACCATTCTAAACCCTCAGAATTTCTAGGTCCTATGGAATTAAAGTGTTCCCACATATATAGGTGTCACAGAAGAAATATAAACTGTTTGGGGACAGGGTGCAGAGCTCATGGCACCTCCATCACCCTGTCTACTTCTGGAGTTGTAGCAAGGAGGCTGTCAGTGAGCCTGAAGAAGAGGGTCTGCTAGCTTCTCTTATTCAACTACAGGAAACAATCCACAAATTACAGTGTAAGAGTCCAGAGGACGTCACTCATTAAAGGGCCATGGCAGCATAGGGATCGGTCCCCCAGCTGTTTCTGCCTGACTTCCACCCAACATGAAGAGGAGAGGGACAGGTATGCAATAAACACAATCACATGAACAGGTCTCTAGTACTACATACAAAATTTACAAAGCACTCGAGATCAGACCTCACAACAACCCTCAGTAGAAGGCACTCACTACAGGCGAGATCATCCCCATCTTACAGGTGAAGAAACAGGTTAAGAGAAGTTACAGGATTTGTCCAGGCTCCCACGGCCAGCCAATGTCAGAGGAAGGGATTTCTGTCTCCAAACATATAGCTCTTTCCATCCATACTGCTTGCCTTACAAAGCTGTTGTGGAGAAAGTAGGGGGCTTCACAGCCCTCTAGCAGCAGGGGGCCGTTGGGAAAGGCTTCATGTGAAGGGTGAAGCTTAAGAAGAGTCTTGGAGGAAAAGAGTGGATGTGTGAGGCAGAGCTGAAGAGAAGGGGGCATCCTGATTAAGGTGGACAAGTAGGACAAAGGTATGGGGACTAGAGATGGTGTGCATGGACAACAGAGAAGGCCAGTTTGGGTGAGGGGGAATAACATAAAATGGCTCTAGAAATACTGATGATTCCCCTAATTTTAAAAATCCTTACATAGGAGAGAGACAGAGACAGAGACAGAGTCGAAGACAGGGAGGTGGGGAGAAAGAGCAAGTTCAAGCCCTTATATCTTTAATAGGAAACCTCAGAAGTCACAGTGTTTTCCAGGGACTTCAAAGGAACCATAAGCCCTTCCAGGACTTTCCCTCCTAAGTACCTTTTTATTACTGTATAAGCTTGATCTCTACTCCTATTTTAAAAGTCAAATATTAGCAGTTTCATAAAAAGCCTCCTTCTGTGGGTTCAGCCTTAGATTTACAGAGAAGTTAGATGGGGTCACAGTAAGCATGGGTCTCCCCTGGGAAGTCTGCCCAGGGGCGGGGTGCTTCTTTCTACACATGGTGTGAATGGGGCAACTGCCCAGATCTGGGTTGTCTAGGGATGTGTAGATATGGATACAAGTGTCTTTATAGAGGATATAATAGCATTTCCCTAGCACTTGTAAAAATGGTTTTCCCATAGCCATTAGGATAGATCATGAAAGTGTCATTATCCCCATTTCACCGACATGGCCCAGAGTGTGATTCACCCACATGGGAACTTCTGGGCCTTTCCAGCTGTTCTCCCGCTGAAACCCACTATACCTGCCATCTACCCCACCATAAGCTTCATTAACCTTGGGCTCATAGACACTCCTGGGTACCCCAAATTTAAAAAAAAGTCCCCGGAGAGATTTTATGAAGTCTGTGTGGGTGGGGAAAAATGTCATCGTTACGTTCTCTGACTTCTAAGTGAAATGTTATTCTATCAATTATTTATAAAAAAGAACAACAACATGATTCTGAGAAGGGGCCCATGGGCTTCACCAGATGCCCAAAGGGGTTAAGACAGTAACAAAGTTAAGAACATCTGTCCTTTTGGACGGGGAGCTCTTGGCTCTTCCTTCCAGGGATGGTCATTTGTCAGTATTCAGAAAGTGCTTAAGAATGCTTTTTGACTCATTTGTTCATTTGAACCATGATCCCCTGTCTAGCATTCTTCCCCCTACATAATGTTGCCCCTACGGACATGAAAAGGTTACAGATAACGATACAGTTAAAAACCCAGCCTGAGTTAGAGAGTGAGCTAAAAAGAAAGATGTGGACAGAAAGAGATATGGACATGGGGTGATGGCTGGAAGGCTGGCCTTGGGGACACGGGCTGGAGTTGTGCTTCTGCCTCGGTGAGGAGGACATCTCCCAGGCCCCCAGACCATGAGGTACAGGGGACTGGCTGATGTGCATTTGTGGAGGGAGCGCCCTCATAGGGAGGACCCCACATTGCTGAAGCTGCTTGCATGAAGCCACTGTGGTGTGATAATCACCAGTGAATTTGGAGCAGAAAGACAGAGATGAGCATTTATTTATAAAGACCTACTGTGTTCCTGGTACCTGGCTACACTTACAAATATCATCTCACTTACAACAACCCTGGGACATGGGTGCTTTTATTAACCCCATTTAACAGTTGAGGAAGCTGAGGAAGACAAAGGTTAAGTGACATGCCCAGGGCCCCCACAGCTATCAAGGATCAGACACCATATTTGAGCTCAGGCTCAGCACTCTATGGCACCAGGCAGCAGTCTTCAGGCTCTAGGTCTGAATTCCACTTTCATTATTTACTCCTCGTGGAACCTCCAGAAAGTTAATTCACTTGAGAGTATTTCAGAGTAGATAAAGTGTTAAAACCAAGAGTTTCAGAGGCCTGGGTTCAAGTTCTGTTACTTTCTAATTCTATAACCATTGGCAAAGCATTGGCCCTTCTGGGACTCAAACGAGGAGAATACTATCCATAGCACCTACTTCACAGATGGGCTCTGAGGGGGAGTGAAGAGCGGAGATGACTTTGTATAAAATGCTGGAGGAAGGGCAGCTGTTGGATGATTCTCTAGATTTTTCTCATCTTAGTTTTCTCATCTGTAAAATTAGAGGTTGGAGTAAATGGTTTCCAAGCTGCACATCAGGTCTTACTGTCTATAATCCTATGTAGCAATAGATAAAATTCAGTGTATGCACACACACACACACACACACACACACACACACACACACCACACACACACACACACACACACACTCTCACACACACACACTCACATACCACACACACACACACACTCACACCACACACACACACACACTCATACCACACACACACACTCACACACACACACACACACACACTCACACTTTATTTCAGACCCACACACCTGGATCAATGGGCCTGCCTTCTATAGGCCAATCATCCAGATGTTTAGTCTACAAGATACCAAAAATTTGGAAATGTATTTGTTTACACAATGCCAAGTACTCCAAGGCTCTCCAATGTTCAGATGCTTGAACTGAAAAACAATGAAGTAAAGGAACCCTCGGCTTGCCTGGCCTTCCTTCCTTTATGGGGATGTTTGGCATGGTACAGACAGAAGATACGGCCAGCCAGTGCTCCTACAGTTTCCTTTCTTGTATTTCCCCTCAGGCTATCAAAAGAAAAAAGTAATAACGATTTTAATTAACTTGCCTTTGTGTTTATTTTCTTTTGGCATTTCATTCGGTCTGGTGTGTTGGAAATGAAACTGGCCCATTTCTCTTTCCACTCATTGGGCTTGGTTTTTCAATCTCCAGAAAGCACTTTTTTTTTTTCTTAAACACAGTTATAATGATTAAATCCAAGCCAAAATGATTTCTTCCTCTTTTTTTCCCCTGTCACCCATTATTACCTTTTGTTTTCCATTAAAATTTTCATCAAGGAATTTATTTAATTACTGGCTCATGTAAGCTATTTTCCCCACCCATAATTTTCTTTATTGAAACCCACATTTTTGACCAAAAAAATCTAATTGGTGGAAATTTACTTTGTTAACTCTACCTAAAATATGGATAATGAATCCAATCCAATAAGGATTTAATAAGGGCCTACTTAATGCAAGGCACTGCCCTAGGTGCTGCCCGTACAAAGGCAAGATAGAAACTAGAATTTGTCCCTAAACAAGTTACAGGAGAAAAAAAAACAAAACAACAAACAAAAAGCCCCAACAAAGCCCTGCTTATTTAAGGAGGACGCGCTCAGTGTCAGGGGGTCCAGAAGGCTTCCTGTAGCAGTGGCACATCCCCTCAACCCTGAAGTACCGCAGCGACAATGAGGGGACGGAAGGAAGAGCAAGAACTTTCTAGGCTGAGCCAGGGCAAAGGAGTGGATGTGTGCTAGACTTTACCAGATACGTAGCTTTATTTCACCATACCATAAGAGGCTGTATGAGGCGAGTTAGCACCAAGGTGCCCCTGATAACCTGAAAAGTCATCAAATTTTTATACTAATCTTAGTAAAATGAGTAATATTTTTGAATACCCGTAAAAGTTTGCCATTTAAAGGGATTTTAGGAAATAATATAAAGTCAAAATTAATTTTATTATGGAAATATTCCCTTCTCAATTGACTCATTTAAAGTTTAGCTTGCCAAACTATCAGCATTTCTGAAAGCAGGGCACATCTGTACCATATAGCTGTGAATCACAAATGAACTTCTCTTCAAGGAAATCCAGAATCAGCATCTTGGTTGGAACTGACCTCAGAAGTCCTCCAGTAAACTCATACACATTTTATATAACTTAGAAGCACACACAATGTCTTATCTATTGGTAGAAATGGAATGTCAGGCTTTCCCATCTCTCTCTTCAAAGAGGGATGCCTTCTACAACATCCCCAAGTGACCCCTTCATCTCAGCTTGAAGACCTCCAATGGTGGGAAATGTGCTCCATCTTGAAGCAATCCATTTCATCCTGGCCAGCTGTGATTGTTAAGAATCATTCGCTCATTTGTTTGTTTTCTATAGTTGGTTTCCAAACAGAATCTACTTTATTCCCACCCATGGTCCCTAATTCTTCCTTCTAGGCTCAAGCAGAATAAATCTGATTCTTTTCTACTTGGCACTTATTTCAACATTTAAGACAGGGATAATGCTCCATGTCTTCTCTAGGCTAAAATTATGCAGTTCCTTTAACCTATTCTTGGATAAAAAAAAATAGGCTGAAGTCCCATTAACAAACAGTCTGACTGACGTGTAATCTCTTACACTTTAATGGTCTCCAAGATTTCCTTAAGGTGGGGAATCACCTGGCAGGTATGTAAACTCCCTCTGAGTTCCCTCTACATTTACACATTAGTAACTATCTGTAGTTACTTGCCTGGAGTTGTTGGTGTTGTTCAATCATTTTCTGTCACATCCAGGTTTTTGTGACCCCATTTAGGGTTTTCGATTCTTTTGTTTTGTTTGGAAAAGACACTGGAGTAGTTTTCCATTTCTTTTTCCAGCTCATTTTATAGATGAGGAAACTGGCAAATGAGGTTAAGTGACTTGCCCAGGATCACACAGTTAGGACATGTCTAGAGTACTGAGAATTAAGTGACTTGCCCAAGGTCACACAGGTTGGAAGTGTCTGAAGTACTGAGAGTTAAATGACTCGCCCAGGGTTATACAGTTCCTGTGAGTTAAGACTTAGATCC
>CM053580.1:6413383-6464735 GCA_028627135.1 Pseudochirops cupreus | reverse complement strand
ATATATATATATATGTACATAGACAGAGGGCACAGGATCAATTGAATAGGATGGGATGATATTTTAAAAGGTGAAATTGAGAGGTGGGAGAGAAATAGTATGAGAGGAGACAGGGAGAGACAGAATGGGGTTAATCCTCTCATATAGAAGAGGCAAGGGATAACTGTTACAATGGAGGAGAAGAACAGGAAGGCAAAAGGGAATGGGCCAACCTTACTCTCATCGAATTTGGCTAAGGGAAGGAATGACATACACTCTAAATTGGGTATTTTTCCCTACAGGAGAGTAGGGGAGATGAGGATGGGAGGGGGGATGATGGAAGGGAGGGCAGGCTGGGGGGGGAAGGGTAGTTAGAAGCACACACCTCTGTAAAGGAACAGGGACAAAGTAGAGAATCCAACAAGTAGGGGGCAGAATAGGAAGGAGGGAAATATAGTCAGTCTTTCACAGTATGTCCGTTGTGGAGATGTTCTGTGTAACTACACATGTACAGCCTGTATTCAATTGCTTGTCTTTCCAGTGGGGGTGGGTGATGAGGGTGGAAGGGAAAAAATCTAGAATTTAAAGTTCTAAAATCAAATGCTAAAAATGTATGTGTGTATGTATATATATATGCGTGTGTGTGTGTGTGTGTGTGTGTGTGTATGTATGTATGTATTATCATTATTATTATTTACATGCAACTGCGAAATAAGATATACAGGCACTGGGGTAGGGAGATCCATCTTGCCTTACTGGAAAGTCAGAGGGGTGATGGGGGAGGACATAGGAGAGAGTAGATTGGGGGAGGGGCTATATAGTAGGATCGCTGTTTTGGGGTAGTGGGTAGGGGAAAGGCAGGGAGAACATTTGTAACTCAAAATCTCATGGAAATGAATGATGTAAACTAAAAATACACAAAAGTTAAAACAAAAATGACAGGGCTTTCCTCCTGACATCGTCCCCTCTCTCTGACCCTATCCCCTCCCCTTTCCTGTGCTGTCTTTCCTGCCCACTCCTCTTAAGATCAAATGTTCTATTGCTTAGGGATGCCTTTTTCTCCCCCACCCCCTCTACTCCTCCACATTCCAATTGCCTGTGCCATCTAATCAAAGCAATCCCCTCCACCAGATTTTATGTCTCTGTTGTCATTTCACTGAGAGGGCAACAGCAGGCAAGCACATGGACACATCTCTTGTTGGAGTCCTTCCTCTAGATTCTTTTCTCTTTCCCCTTCTCCTCCCCCTCTTTTCTCTCATTGAAGGATCTCTTGACTACTATTGTTTTTCCAAGTCAGAGCTGCTCTAAGCCCCCACCCACCTATCACCCCCAGCTTGGACTTGGCATTACAATCCCACATCTCTTCCAGATTCTGGGTTGGGGGGATGATTGGCTGTAGGCAGCTGTGGCAGCACCTCTTGGGAAGGCCTGGGGGGGGGGGGTGAGAGCTAAAGAGATGGAGCATTGTCTAATAGGGTTCTAAGAGTGGATAGAAGACTTTGTGTATTGGCAGAGGTCCAAATGAAAAATATTATTTTAAAAAATTATCCAGATGCCTTGTATATGAGATAACAAGTATCCATGTAAGGTATTTGCACAGCTCTATCTAGCAGTCTACACTTCTTGGGGGACATTATGGAGGTAAAGCTCTAAACTCTCAGAAAATACCTCACTTAAATTCAGTACAGGGTCTAATTATTACCAAGATTTCCTTGTTTTTCCCTTTGGATTCAATTTTTTTTTTCAGAAATTTTCTCTTGTCCATCAAAGATCTCACAGGTCTCCCTATGTGTTTCCTATTCTTACCTCAAAAAGTTCAGTTGATAGCAAAATATGACATTTATACCCTAAATTATAGGGCAAAAATGCTGCAGTATTGATCAGCCCTAATTATACTCATTGTGGAGGAGGGCCAAAGGTTAAGAGCCATATGTGGATCTGCAGGGATTTGAGATCAGCCCAGTTCTCACACTACAATGTCTTTCTTACTGGGCCATTTTCCTAAGCATGTGTTGCCCATTAGGCCAATGAGGCTCATAGGTTTTGCATTTCAATTACAACCGGTTCATCTTGAAGTTATCCAGCACACACTATAAATGCATTGAAAATAGTCATTTTGTGGATGCAGCCAGTTGGACTGCCTCATTTTCCAAGTGATGAGGTGATTTCATAATATTCTATGGTCATCCTTTCTTTGATTTCTTATTTGTCAGCATTTCATAAATCAGCTGTTCTTGTTAAACTTTCCTTGTTCAAACTCCTGGAGCTCTCCTCTCCCCAAGCTCTCCTCACTAGCTCTTTAAAGAGCAGCTTCCTCTCCTTCACCTTCTTCCCATCCATATGGCTTTCCAGTCATCTCAGAGTCTAGCTCAGTTTCTGCTTATCTGAACCTCTCCTTCTTGCACAGTTTTAAAATAATATCCCCACAATCTTCTTATGTCCTCAGGAAAAAAAAAGGCAGAAGAAACTAATAAAAACAAGATAATATTCTGACCTCCAAGTCAAATCCTATTAAAACAAATCTCCAAGGAATGAATCAGTCCTTTTGTTGTGATGGATTCTATTGTAGCATGGTGTTTGAAGGAAATACTCGCCAGTGATTTTTAAATTAGAGACAATAAGAGGCTGACAAGTTGTTCCTGACCAAAGGATCTGATGTAAATGGAATCATCTTGGAGGTCCAGACTTGGAACAACTGAAATACAGAAAGGCTGGAAACACAGGATATAAGTTACCAATAAAGGTTCCTCTGGTGACTTCATACTGCTCTCTGCCTGTGGAAATGACTTCCTATCTACAGACACACTTAATTCACCTTTGTCAAGACAGCTCTAACAGTAGGAAAGGAGAGATTCTGCCCCAGCTCTTACCAGAACCATCTGATACCTATGAGTCTATTGGTCCATTTGTCAAGGATCCATGATTTCATTCACAAAATTCAAAGCAGGTAATTGCCTGTGACCACACTGGCTTTTAACCTGGAGATAAGAGGGCAAGAAATGAAGCAAATTGGGGTCACTAAGAATTCTCCAAAGGAATGGATTCTTCAACCACCAAGGAAAATCATGGGTGACCTTTTTGTGGCCTTTTTAAAATTTTAATATTTGAGTCTGGTACAGCTTAGCTAGCCAGAAGAATTGGCAAAGACTCACTATTTTAACTTGCAATTAGAACAGTTGTTAGTTTCTATGCATTAGATTGTAAGCTTCTTGAAGGCAAGGGCTATCATTTGCCTTCTGTATCCCCAGATACAAAAATACACAGTGCCTGGGACAATAACAGCTCTTAATGAATGTTTATGGATTGAATAATTGATCATATCGGAGATTACAACTTAGAGACAGCCTGGCTGCATTAGTGACTATGTCTTCTCTCCTTCTAAACCCCGGGTGTTCTAGGTGCTGGCCTCAATTTTTATTTCCAGCCTCACCTCCCGCTTTTCTACTTTTCCAGATTTATTTCCCATGAGCCCCCTATAGTCTAGATCAATTTACATTCTCGTTCCTTCTCAGAGTCTGAGCCAAGATTTCCAGTCTGTCTCAGCTCTTCCCTTTCCCTGGAAATCTTTTCCCCATCTACCTCAGCTCACCTGTCAATGTTGCCTATGGGAATTCACTTACTGTATCTTCCCATTGTGCCCCAGTTAACGGTCATTTCAAATAGTTAAGCAATGCTACTTTCCTTCACAAGGTTCTGTTAGTGAGTATTGCATGAATTTTATTGCAAATGGATAATAACACCAACAGTCTAGTCCTGATCATTTCAGTAGAAGAGCCTTTCAAAGACATGCCCTACAAGCAATGCACTTAAGTATTAGCTTACATGTTCCAAAGAAAATGAAGCCCCAGTGACTTTGACCACCCTGGCCTCACACACCCAGCCTCCACTAGCTGGTGTGAATCCATTCCACTACTGGCACTTCATCAGCATTCAACTGGTCTTCCCAAATCTCACAACTCTGAGATCAGCTATCCTAAAGCCTATGGAAAAGATCCATTTGAAAAACGAAGTCAAGGTCAGGAACCGTGGTGTGTTTACATCAAAGAGCTACTTCAGGTGAACCCCAGTGGACTTTCTTCAAAGTATACCATGGATCACTGCCATGCCCACAGGTGAAAGGCCTGGCCCAGGTTCACAGTTCTGAGTATCATCCACAGCCCTCTGGACATCCCATGGCAGAAATAGCCAGCATATGATTTTTGGTATTTCCATGAGCCTCTGTTGACACTGGGCCTTTTCCAAAGTTAATCTCACACTACACATTTGGATCCATATTAGGTAAGCTGGGTCAGGTACTCTGAATATAGCTTTAGGACAAAATTGGGGGGGGGGTGAGCTCTCAAAATTAAAAATATATAGAGAAAGACTTGGCGGGGGGGGGGGAAGGGCGGGGGGAGGGAAAGGAGAGAAGGGGATTGATTTGGAAACAAAAGCCCATTTTTCAGCCTACATTCCATTGATGACTCAGGGGATAACGTGAGAACAAAAACTGGCATTTGTTCTCTTGCAAAAAGCTGTTCCTTGAGGATGTGTTAATCACAAAAAACTGGAGGAGGAAAAGACCTCATGGGCCACTTATTTCTTCCTCTGAGGCAAGCCAGGATCTGTGCCTTACAGTTTCCTTTCCAACATCTATGCTGTTTCATCGACCATGCCAAGAATGGGACCAGATGCTTTAAAATTCACATTTTATGAGAAAACTACAGGTTACAAGTTTTACAGAAAAAGGGACTTGGTGGCCTTTATTCACTTTGGTGTCTTTGCTCTTTCTTCTCCCATTCCTTTAGGGAAGGAGGCCTGGTAAGGGCAGCAGCCTTCACCAAGTGGTGGCCTCAAAAGAATTCCACAAACTGCTTTTGTGGCCCACTTTGGTAGCACTTCCACACACAAACCAAACACTCCTGGAGCCTCGGTTCAGTTCTACCCAGTTCTACTGCTGTTGAACAAGAACCTTCTAGGAGCCAGGTCAGGGCTGGGTTCTGGGGATATGATGATGGAAAAGTACAAGACGCTATTGCTGAGGAGCTTTTGGGCTCCTGGGCAGGGCGGCAGGCATCTCCATGAGCAAAAGACAAGGTCAGAGAAAGGAAGTGATGGAGAGAACCAGACAAAGGGCTCCAGGAAAACTGCTAGGATAGCCAGGAAGGAAGAATTTCCATGGAGGGCCAGTTAGATGGTGCAGTGGATAGAGCACTGGGTCTGGAGTCATGATAGACCTGAGTTCAAATCTAGACTCAAACACTTAGTAGTGACCCTGGGCTAGTCACTTAATATTGTCTGCCTCAGTTTCCTTAACTGTTCAATGAGCTGAAGAAGGAAATGGTGAACCACTTCAGTATCTTTGCCAAGTAAGCCCCAAATGGGGTCATGAAGAATCAGATGTGACTGAAAGGACTGAAGAACCACAAGGACATAAGGGAAGACTTCCTAGAGAAGGAGGCCCTTGAGCTGGGTCCTGAAGGAGGAGAAGGTTCTGAATGACCCCGACGAGTAAGAGAGGCCCTTCCAGGCATGGGGCCAGCCCAAGCGAACACCCCTGGGCAGCAGGTGGAACATGAGCTGTAGGGAACAGACTTGTCCAGTCTGGCTGCAACAAAGATTGAATGAAGGGGCATCATATCAACGTACGGCTAGGAAGTGAGGAAAGAGCCCATGCATACCATTTTCTCCCAATAAAATAAAGTGGAAAGAGGAACAGCTTCCAGAATTGGAGAAATGACATGGACAAGAAATTCTGAGGAGCAAATTGACTCAAATATTCTCATAAAAGCCATCCAATGAAGAAGGCGTATGGATGTTGTCCTTCTCAGATAGTTACAAGATCAACTTCAGCTAGTTCCCTGGATTAGTTCAGATAATGCATCTCCTAAAGCTGTTACAGGTATTCACATTCACACTACTCTAGATTATATTCATGTAAAATGTGGCCATTGGGTCCAGCCCAGTGGAAATGCATGATGCAAATCTGAATAATGCAAACACTTCAAGGGATGCCTTATTTGCACTCACCAAGACCTAGTCAAACTCACAAGCCAATGGTTACTCAGAGCTGACTGTGTATAAAATGCCATCCTATGTAGTTACCAGACAGGATCTCACCAACTAAAGCAGAGGGTGAGACAGCCCTAGGTAACTGAGGCATTCTCCTTGCAATCAGAAAATCATGACATTTTATGAAGTATCAAGAAAGGCAACACTGAAAGCCACTTATATGAATGAATGAATCTATCTATCAATCAATCCATCAACCAAAAGAATTACTAAATGCTTACTATGTGCGAAGCACAGTGTCAAATGCTAAGGATACAAATACAAAATCCAGGTAAGCCCTGCCTTATGTTCTGGTGGGCAAAGACAAATAGAGCTGTAGAGGCCAAAGTCTGGGAAGTCACCAAGTGGACCTACAGGGTAGCTGGTTGGTATTGTGTGGGTGAGAAACCTCACTTACCCAAATCAAAGGAATGTAGAAGAGAACTTCGAGCAGACAGGAGTTTTATTCTTAAAAAAAACACATACCCTGGGGCGGGGAGAGACCTCTCCCTGCCACATGTCCGAAGAAGGAGAGAGCAAGAGAGAGAGCACCTCCAGGTGCCCTTTTTTAAAAAAACCCTGAGAGTCATAAAAAGTCATAAAAAGTCCATTCTTTTAAGTTCTATTGGAAGAGAGAGAGGGTATGGATTCCACGCAGGTAAAGTCAGAGGGTCTCTGACTTCTCATTGGAGGAGGGGCGGAGTCCCGTTTCTGCGCGAATTTAAACAAAGAAAGATTTCCCCCACCTGTCCCACTCACCTTTTGCTTATGCAAAAGGTGTGGGCGCACAGTCTTTACATAGACAAGCAACTCTCTTGGGATCCCTGTCCCCACCCTGAGCCCACAGCAAAAAGCTCCCGTCAGGTCTACCTCCCACCCTAAACAAAAGCTCTGATTTGCATTCTAATACTGCCTCTGGAGAATCTCAACTTTAAAGGCTTCCCATTCAGTATGTCCTTTCCACACGAGTGTTGATTTGATGACATGAAGCAGGAGTTTAATAAGGTCTGTTGGGTTGGTCTGGAGTTGACCTTCCTGCTATATCATGATATTTCCTTGACTCCAAACGAGACCAAAATAGACAATACTATCATCGAATGGTCATCAGATCACCATTTTGTGCACAACCTGCCATTGAGTTCCTCTTCAAGATCTCATAGAGGGCTGGAGGTGAGGGACCCTGGCTCACAGAGGCTTTATCACTGGACCCTTGCTGGGGAGGGTCATCTGAGGAGCAGATTGACTTAAGTTCAGACAGACTCATCATCAGCTTGACTGGAAATGGTAAATATTTCAGCCCCAATGGTCAGCAAAGATGGCTTCTCAGTGAAAGGTACCAGTGGTCTCCTTCAGTGGAAAGGCTAAAATCTGGGATTCTGAAAGTACAAGTAAAGGTGAGGTACAATATGGAACCAATCATCTCTACAAGCTCTTTGGCAGAATCTTTTTCTCACTCACAGAGGTTTTCCTTTGGGGACCTGACCATTGACATGTTATAACCCCTGAAGCTGAACCAGGGCTAGGTGCAGCTCTCTCCTCTTTACTTGATATGTGCTAGCCTGAGGTGCCAGTCTTCCCAGATACAGATCACTGTGGCCACCATTGCAGGAGTTCTCAGCATACACAAATGGGGGTCAAAAGCCCACCTGAGTCAGCTTCCCATCAGCAACATTTAACATCTGGTGGGAAAGATTCCAGGGAAAATTCTGACCATCTGGGACAAGACTATTTCCAAGCCCCTGCCAAAGTACTCACACCGTTTTATTGGTGCTATAAACTGGGAAGTGGTTCAGTCGGTGCTGGAGCAGCGAGGTCACTTCAGGCTGGCTGCTGAGAGTGCCAGAGGCCTGTTATAGGATCTTCCACCTGGACCATCACCGTGGAAAATGGGACACTCATTCCATCACCATCAAGAAAAACCTACGTGCATCATCCTTTTATGAGAGTCCTCAGCTGATTGGATGCGTCACTAAGAGACATCTGCTTTGCTGGCGACAGAAGATCAAAGGGGACCTCTTTTGTAGTGGCATGGTATTGTGGCTGCCGCCTTCTCCATCGGGGGCATGGGGACCTTGGAATTGACTTTCCATTGATGGATCGTGATGATGTATCACACTGGTTCATTTTAGCCTCGCTTGTTTAGAGGGGAGCAAAAAGGAACAAGTCACTGGCCTCAGGTACAATCTGTGATCAGAGAATGAAGGGTTTGTTTGCTTTTGGGTTTTCTGTTTTGTCCAAAATGAGTGGCCTGGATAGCAACAATGACTCTGCAGTGAGACCTGAATGATTCTCTGATATGACTGACTCGACCCCGAGGCCCAGCAGAAGTCAATGTTCACCTTCGCTCTCCAGTGGCTGGGCCTGGGATGACTTTGCAGACCCATTTTCACCAGCTTTCTCATTAAAACCAATGGTCATAGATTCATATGGTGTAATTGTGTGTGTTGTATCTGTGTGTGTCGGGGGGGGGGGGGGAGGGGCTTGTTAATTATAGGATCATATATTTATAGCTGGAAGGGACACCAGAGGCCATCTATCCCAAGCTTCTTATAATGCAAATGGGGAAACTGAGGCTTAAGTGACTTTCCCAAGTTCTCACAGTCTAGTAGGTTTCAATGGCCACGTCCACACTCCATGGCTGTGATTCATGAGTTGATCAATATGACCAGAGGAAGCTCCTCTGATCACCCCCCTCCTCAATCGATTTAGCTGTGCAAGGAGCCTTGGAGCTCCTCTGCTCCACCAACACCTTCATTTTTCAGATGACGAAACTGAAGCCAAGAGAGTTCAAGATGCAGGTAATAAATTTCCCAGCAAAAACATTAACTCTGATGCTCCAACTCCAAATCTGGCCCTCTTTCCCTTTCTGTCTCCTATTTGTCATTCCTAAGAGCTCACCCACAAATCAAATTAATCCTGGGTGCAGTTTTTCTGCTTGCAAAACTCAGAACCTCAGGTCAAAGTAGCTTCTGAGACAAGCCAGCTGGTTCTAAGTTCAATTATACCGTACAAAGGAGGCCTCGGGCCAGAGGCTGTTTGTGTTTCTTTGTCTGGGTGGCTAGGGCTGAAAGAGAGTTAATATCTCCTCAGCATGCTGCACAGCCCCAGACCTGGGATACAACTACTCATGAAAGGCCTGCTTCTTTTTCCTTTAAGAAACACAATTAAACAATTTCTCCTAATTGCTTTTATATGACTTTATAAACCCCCAGGGCTAAGGAAAGGAATAGGCAGCCTTCACTATTGGCTCCCAGACTCCTTTCTAATTACTAAGCCTGAAATGAGAGTGCAGCCAGAACACTGGAATCCACAGCCAAGGGAAGCTCAACCTCTTGAAAGTTCTCAGTGCATAAAAAAGTAATTACTTTGATTTTATTTCCTTAGTCTTTTTACATTTTCACATATTGCAACCCCCTTAGAATGTGATCTTCTTGAGAGCAGGGGTGGGGAAGATTTTGCATTTACCTTGCAATAACTATCAACACCTAGGCAGGCAGAGTGTGCTGGGGAGCAGAAAGGCTGGAATCCACGTGGGGTGGGCACGCACAGAGTACATATGGAAGGCCTCAGCTGCCGGAACCATCAATGTTTGGTAAGTGATAACTACTTGCAAAGCAAATAGAAAATCTCCCCAGCCTCTGCTCTCAGGAAGATAAGTTGTGATGGAGAATTTCCAGTATCATCAAGGGGAAAGGGAAGACCTCGCAGCGGGGGAACTAGGATTTCACTCTGCTGGAAAGATCACAAGGTGGTTTGTCAGAACTTGGCATTGTTTCATCCCTGGGGAACTCTCCCTTGAGCTCAATCATCAAAGTGCTCACCCCCTCACAGGCCCTTGGATTGCACTCATATCATATCCACTTATCTCAATGAGTTATTACTCCCAGATATCCCAAGAGGAATGATGTTTGCTGACCAGCCTCCAAATAGGAGCTGGAGGGCAGGAGAGAAGGCAAGAGCAGAAACAGCCAGTGATACATGAACCACTCTGGGTGTAGCCCCTGAGGACCAAAGGAATTGTAGCATCCCTTCTTGGCTTGGGTTCATAGGTAAGGTGTGTGTGTGTGTGTGTGTGTGTGTGTGTGTGTGTGTGTGTGTGTGTGTGTGTGTGTGTGTGTGCATTGGGAGGGGGCTGCATCTGCAATCTAGATAGAGTTGGCCGGCTCCTTACTATAGCACACTTAACTAACTCTGAGATGCTGGGCGTCACCTACCTCAACTCCCCCATCTGTACAATGGGGATAACAATCTGCTTAAAAGGGCCTCTGTGAGCTTCAAAGCAGGCACTATCTGCATAGGGCTTACAATTGCTCTGGGCATGTCGCGCGAACTCATTCAGTGTTCCTCCACCTCTTGATTCCTCTTTTCCTGGTGATGCCTCATCTGCACTGTGCCACATCCCAGAAAGCCGGAATGACTCA
This sequence comes from Pseudochirops cupreus, assembly GCA_028627135.1. Classification (NCBI taxonomy): domain Eukaryota; kingdom Metazoa; phylum Chordata; class Mammalia; order Diprotodontia; family Pseudocheiridae; genus Pseudochirops; species Pseudochirops cupreus. The sequence goes on along the minus strand of CM053580.1, from coordinate 6,454,305 downwards.
ACCACAAAGGTGCCCCTGGCATCCCTACTGTCCACACAGCAAGACCATGAAGCCTTGATGTCCCTTCCTGGAATATAGAAAATACCAGCCCCCATGGCCACGGCACTTTCCAATCTGCAAAGAGCCCTACCCACGTGAACTCCTTTGGTAGAAAGAAATCACTACAAGGAAGAGGAAACCTTGAGACTAACGAGGGCCGTCTGAGGGTGTGAGCCTGAGGGCTCCCCATCCTCAGCCACAGAGAGATTGAGAGCTGGTCCTTGCCACTGGCTTGGGAGTGCAGCCCCAGGCTGCTGCCCTGTCCCCCGTACACCCCACAGCACTGCCCGAGCTCTCTGAATTGACACGGGCAAGGACTCAGAGACCGAGGGCAGGGGGCCATCTCTCCATGCACTGCTGGGGACCAGCTAAGCTGTCTCATTTCTGGGTCATTCTCACATATCCCCCCCCAAGTCACAAATGCTTCCTCAATGAGCATCTGAAATGCTATTTGATCAGAGCTTTATCCTTCTCATAGGATCCCAGATATAAATGTTGAAGCGACCAAGGAAGTTGTCTAATCGAGTTTGAAAGCTTCATTTTATAAATGAGGAAACTGAGTCTCACTCAGGTCGAGTGACCTATTCAAGGTCACAGAGATAGTGACAAAAGCAGGATTTGAAGCCAGGTCTTCGGACAGAAGATTCAAGACCCTTTCCATTCTATCAGACTCCCTCCCTATCTCATACATTTGCAATTCCTGTGGAAAGGACAGGGAGGGCAATCATTTCATTTGGTCAGGTGATTATGCTATGGTTTGACAGACAGGACTGTGAGCAAGTTTTGGTTAGAAAGATACAGGGACAGTGTGTGAGAGCACTCAATCCTTGGAAGGCTACAATGCCCACACCTTTGGTCCCTACCACAGCTCTGCCAAAGACCTATTTTTCTCATGTTCATTTTATATGTGGATTAGTGAAGGATTAGGAGTGTTGTGCTCACAAAATCAGAGAGCTGACCCTGGCAAGTGGCTTCGTCTTTCATTTAATGCAGAAAGACACTGAGATCCAGGATGGTTCAGGACCTTCCCCAAAGTCACACAGGTAGGAGGCAGCAGGGTTAACTTAATGGATGGGGACAGTACCAGGTGATTCCGTGTCAAATGATACAAAATTGCAAGAGTCTGCTCACATTCCTGGGTTCGGTTCGGTGGGAGGTTATGCTGCTGGCCCCGTGCCCTCCATAGAGCCCTGACATCTTTTAGTTTTCGGATGATTTGTCACCTTAACAGAGACTAAATAAAGAATGGGTGGGTTACCATTTGAATTGGTATTTCGCAAAGGTTTATATTTAACTTTATTCAACTAGAAGGTTATTTTTTTTCAATCTATGATACTCCCTGGAATTACTAGCCTCAAGGTCATGGTCAATCACTGAACCTCCATCAAAACAAGGGAGAATTAAGAACAGTTAAGGCTTTTATCTGTGTCCAGTGAAATTTCCCACAAGAACAGCAGCAGGCTCAATTAGCTGAAGCCTATTCCATAATCTGGTTTGTTGACAACCTAGGTGGTCTTGGTGAATCCAGACAGAGGCAATTGGGGACTGCCAGGGAAACAGCAATGCCGAAACAGGACAACATCTGGGAAACCTTCTCCAGCTAAACCCGGGGCGTTGACCAGGGAGGATGAGAAAGAACCTGGTCATCGAATGTAAATAGGACTTTTGTAATGAGGGCTTTTTTTTTTCCATTTGGGAAATATGATCACTTTTCTGACGGGGTTCTTACCAGTACCTCCACAGAACCATTATAGCCCAGGAGCCCAACTTGTAGAAAGCCAGTCTTACAAGGTCCTGGAATCTACTCAGGGGAGTGTAGGGTAGTTGAAATGTTTCTACCATGAAAGCACTTTTTGAACTGGGACACACCCGGACCTTGGCACATACATATTCACACATATATATACCAAGAGACTGAATAGGTTAAAAACAAAACATCTGATCGAATATGTGTGTGTGTGTGTGTGTGTGTGTGTGTGTGTGTGTGTGTGTGTGTGTGTGAGAGAGAGAGAGAGAGAGAGAGAGAGAGAGAGAGAGAGAGAGAGAGAACAGACAAAATAATGTGGAAAAGAGGTGGAGTTTGAGGGCAGTTATTAGGATAATTCAAAAAGAGCTCCACTACAACATCTGACTTTCAGTCTAATTTCTCTTGAGATAAGAGCAAGGAGTGGGGGGAAATAACAATGATGATTGACAATGACAACAAACATTCACACCCAGGGCTGTGATCATAATGGAGCTCTGTCTTCATCTGTCTCTCTGTCTCTGTCTCCCTCTCTCTCCCCCTTCCCCCTTTCTCCCTCCCTCTCCTCTCTCTGTCTCTGTCTCTGTCTCTCTCCTGTCTTTATCTCTGTCTCTCCCTATCTCTCTGTCTGTCTCTGTCTGTCTCTGTTTCTGTCTGTTTCTGTCTCTTTCTCTGTCTCTCTGTCTCTGTCTCTTTGTGTGTCTCTTTCTCTGTCTCTCTCTGTCTCTCCCTCTCTGTCTCTGTCTCTCTGTCTCTGTCTCTGTCTCTGTCTTTGTCTCTTATTGTCTCTCTTTCTCTCTCTCTCTGTCTCTCTCCCCTCTCAATTCAGGGAGACCAAAGTTCTTGACCAGCTTAACCCCAAATGAAATAAATGAGGAGGTCCCTTCTTTCCCCCCTCTGAAGTGGATGGGTAAGGGTGTGCAACATTGGCTGCATTGCCAGAATCAATTGACCAGTTGCTTAATTTTGTGGAACTGCCTGCCCTTAAAAAAAAAAATCTGTATTTTAAGGGAGGACTATTTGAATGAGGGGTGGCAGGGAGGAATGAAGGAGCTATGTTGGGAAATGAAAGTGATATAAGAAGAAAAGGCATCAATTAAACATTTAAAGGAGAGGAAAAGCATGTAAATTTGTAAAGATGTGGTTCTACAACTATTCATTTATTTTTGAGTTAGTTTGTTTAAAAAAATAAACAACTGGGAAGTCCCAAAAATGCTTTAGAAAGAAAAACACAAAGATAGGGTACCAATCATCAGATTGGGTGAATTCTCCAGATGTTTCCAAAACCCAAACAAACAAGTCATTAATCATTATTAATGGGAATGTTCTTCCCCAGATATTTAGTCCCTTCTTTCCATCATTCTTGACCTCAATACATGACCTACTCATTTCAGCAAAAGCACTAAGGAGAAAAAAGCCTGGAGCCCAAAGAAGCAGATCCCTAAGGGAGACCCCACAAATGCGTTTTGGCTTCTTTCAATCAAAGGACCGTTTTCCTCTGTGTAATTGGCCCAAAGTTATCAGAGAATTCTCTCCATGGGAATACTTTACTGTTGGTGACCGATGGGGCCACAGGTGGAAAGGGCTGCTCCTCATTTGATAGCTGATTAAGCCTGGATTAGAGTTCACAAACCTATACCAGGGCTTCCTGTCCCACAGTTCAAAGGCTAAGGCGCTGCTGCTCAAAATGGTTCTTTCTCAGATATGGTAATGATTAAGACTGGGGCTACATGGGTACAGGTGAAAAAGCTCTAGAGGTGGAGTCCAAGGACCTGGGTTCCAATCTTACTTCTGCTATTTAGTGCACATGTGAACTTGGGCAAGTCACTTAACCTCCAGGCATCTCAGTTTCCTCCACTGTAAAATTGGAGAGTTGGGTTAGAAGATCCCTAATGTCCTCCCATTTCTAAATCTATGGCCCAATATAACAGAATTTTGCACCCGGTTAGCACTTAATGAATGCTTTCCATTCACCCTCTGCATGCTTTCCTCCAGCTCTTTACTCCCTCCACACCTCCTACTCAAGCCCGTCCCTCTGTCTCTGGCTCCATCTCTGGCTCCCGCGCTGGCTCTGGCTCCGGCTCCCTCCCTCCCCAAGGTTCTAGGCTCTTTCTTCTTGTCCCTAAGTTCAAGTGCTGAACCGCTTGTCTCGGCTTTCCGGAACCTCCACAACCTGCCAGTGACCCCTTTCCAGCCTTGCCGCACATGCTTTCCCAAGGCTCCAGTCAAACACGGCTAATTGCTCTTCCCCAAATACCCCTAGACTTTCTTGGTCTCATTCCTTTACTTGGGGATCACTGGAAGGTGTCGTGAAGGGGAAAGGTGATCTGAATGGGCAGATGTTACTGCAAGCCGGCCTTCTAAATACACCACCTGCTAAAGCCACACTGCTTTGAGATTGGAACTATCTCAGGGATTTGCTAAGTTAAACTGCCCCCCTCTTCACCAAAAAAAAAAAAAAAGATTTACCCTGGACCTCTTCTGTTCCAGTTCCCTGAACCGTCTAAACCCCCAAGGAAAAGTTACAAAGGCTCCCAATCATGTGTCTGAGATACATTGTGATTTGATATGTGATATATATTATTATTGCTTCTTCCTGCCCCTGAAATATAACATCCTATTTCCTACTGCTGTGCCTTTAAACTAGCTGGTCTCCATGCCAGGAAGACTCTGCATACTTCTTCCACCCCTTTAATCCTTTCTCATCTTTCCTACGGAAGCATTCCCTGATTACCCCCCTCCCCCAAAAACAAACAAACAAAAACAAAACTCGTGCCCACCAATACCATGTATTTATGCCACATGCACACATTATATACACTTACAGGTCTACAAGTTACTTCCCCTGATAAAATGTAAGGTTCTTGAGGGCAGAGATTCTTTCATTTCTGTGTCAGTACCTTGGTGCATAATATGCCCTAAAGAAAAGTACTGATGGGGCTAGCTTAAGTAGAATGGTGGTGTTGTCATTTGAAGAGAACTAATGATATCATGGGGTCATGTATCCCCATGAACTGGATTTAAGTGAGGCAGAGTTTTACAAAGTCCTCAGCCTCTCTCTCTTCCAGAGTCATCAAAGTCCAGGATGACTGGCAATGACCCTGGATGCAGAGGCACCTTGGTATTGGTGTCTTCGATGTTTAACCATGGGCTGTTGGATGAAATTATTCTCATTCCCCTCTTCCATCAGGGAAAGTCTCTCCATGCTGGGGTAGACACACCAGTAACTCACCGACAGGTTTGAGACATCTTGATTACCCTTAATGTCATTTAGACTGTCCGCCAAAATGGTTTACTGGGGTATGGCTCCTACCCATGCTACATCTTCTTGGAGCCACAGATGACAGCTGGGTGAAAAATGAGCCCCAAAGGTGAACAAGCAGGCCTGAGAAGGGCTCAGCAGCCCTGAGCACTCCACTTTAAGTCAAGATGGTTCAACCCCAACCTCCAGCATGACTCTGCACAAGCAGTGCTCTTCTGTGGAGCTCTAGCCCCTTCTCTTTAAAATGAGAGAGTCAGAATTGATGATCTTTCAGGTGCCTGCCAGCTGTAAATCTCTGGTTTTATAATCTCATGAATCTATGGTGGATTGATATGGTTTAGAAACTCTCGTTTTGCCCTTGGTGATACCATCGGGTGAATAAAAGGTAATTGGTGGATGAATGAAAGACCCAGAAGTCAAATGACAAAAGCTTAGGTAAAGGCTTTCTCTACAGAAATAGAGGAACCTCAGAAGTGAAGCTAAAAGAGAATGCTCAGGGCTTCATTCACTGCCAGTCCTTTGTTGGTATTCGGTTTAATTGTTACCGAGGGTTAATCTTTTCACCTTAGCATCCTGAAATGCCAAATCAGAGGAGGAAACTGGGGCAATCCAATCCAACTCTCACATACTCTCGATAACTAAAAAATAACTCCCAGCCCCCTCCCCAAAAAGGTGTCAATTTTATTTGTTTTCCTAAAGCAAGTTGACTAGTTTTTTTCCTTCTTTTTAATTTAAGTCATCAAAAGAAGACTAAAAATATTGACCCCTTGGAAAATTCCTGGGTCTTGCTGTCATCAGTTTTGGGAAAAAATAACAAGAATTTAAAGTGGAAACTAAATAAAACTCCCCAAACCGGGGATTCTTGTGTGCTACTTAAACAAATGTTACTTTAGAATCATTTTGCCTCCCCCAGAGGTTATCTGCCAGATTTCATCCCACAGTGAATTCTTGAATCCATCAAGAATAGGAGTTTAATCAGCAAAATGCTGAAGGAGACAACTTCAGCTGTGGAGGAGGACGGAAAATTTGTGAGAATAAGCACATTTCCATGAAGTCCATGGGATTGCCATTCAGAAAGGCCAGCTTGCCCCCTTGTAACTCCACAAGTCCAGAATTCTGGAGAAGTCTTCTCTTATGGGAAAAGCAGGCCCTTTGCAGGCCATGTCTCTCCTCTTGAAAACAGACATGCCAAAGAAGAAAAGAGAAAAGGAAATAGGAGAGGGGACAGACAAGAGCAAGGTCAGATCTGTTTCTATCCCATTACAATCTGCTGTACTCTAACTAAGAAGGTTTTGGGGTAAGAAACGCCCCCAAGCAGGTGCTTAACTCTCTCTGTGGCCTCAGGGGAACATGGAACCCACTGACAGAGATCTTACTCAATAGGCCTTTGATAGTTTTAGGAGTGGAGCTTCCCACACAATGGGAGAGTCAGGCCCATTACTTTAGTCTGGGAAGTGACCAGTAAGTCAGGACAGGGGCTGCCTCACAGCTGGGCTGTACCACAGGGGATGGCAGTGATGATGTTTGCTGGACCTCAGGCTGGCAGCTGGGTCTTCAGGCTGCTCCCCAATAATACAGAGAGCTGCTACCAGCCAAGTACAGCAGTGACAGGTAGCCTGACTCACAACCCTTCCTTCCCCTGTAGCATTGACCTGTTGCCATTAAGCTCCCCTTCCCTTCTAGTCATCCCCTTCTAAGACCTAGGACAGAGACACTAAGGGGAGCTTCTGCTCAGCCTTTCATCCAACAGGAGGTGGGAATAAAATTGGCAACACCCTAACCTCCACCATGGCAGAAGGAAAACTTTGCTAAGTGACCTTTCAGAGGTTGCTGATCCCTAAGCCTTCTGTGGAACCATATTAAATCACGTCACCTTGTGTACTGGCTCATATGGCATATTTTCCACTCTGCCCTTCGGTAAGATGGAGACAGAGAAGGAATATGCTTCCAATTTCAAGAGGAACATGGATTTAGGAACATGGTGGCAAGCCAAATATGAGGCTCCACAACCAAGCAGCATTAGGCTTACCTTACAATAAAGCAACAAGAAGAAACTTGTGACCTCGCTTCTTTCTCATTAAGTTTCAACAACATATGCATTTAAGCACCCACCATTTTTCATTCACTGAATGTAAGCATGAAAAGAAAACATGCGGAGATTCCCAGCCTTCGCCCCAAGACCCACCAGAAGCTAAAGCCAGCCCTTCTCTCTTGTTTGTTGGTTCTGTATAGTCTCTGGAACCAGATCTGCTGGGGCCTCTTTGGACTCTCAGATTCCAGGACACTGTGATTCCGGCACAGCTTGCTCAATATAAGTCACCAGAGTAACAGAGCTGCCAAGGAATCATGCATGAACTGCATTAAGGAAAACAGAGTCAGGACTCCGTTGGACTTTTGATTTTGGATTCCCAGCACTGGGTTCAGTGCCTAGAGCACAGTGAGTGATTACTACGAACTTGTTAAAGTGGATACACATGGTACCACAGTGCCTGGGGCACTGGACCTGGTCTCAGGGGACCCCAGTTCAAGACTGACCTCAAACACTGGCTGTGTGACTCTGGGCAAGTCACTTAACCTCTACCTGCTTCAGTTTCCTCTTTAAATGAGTCTCTGTAGTATAATACCTATTTACAGGGTTGTCATGAGGATCAAAAGGGAAAAACAGTGCTACATGAATATTATCATGATTGCTATTAGTCATACTGGGGTGTTCTGTCGACTTCTGACATTGTAGTTTAGAAAGTCATTGATAAATCTGGATTGCATCCAAAGAAGGGTCTCCATGCTGCAGGAGGTTCAGCTGAAGAACCAAGGGTGTTTAGAAGCCAAAAATTGAGTAGAGAGGAATTTCCAAAGCCATACTCAAGAATCTGAAGGCTTGTCATGTAGAAGAAGAATACTTAATCTGGTTCTGCTTGACCATAGAGGGTAGAACTAGAGACATGAGTAGAAGTCCCAAATATGATTGAGATGAACAATGCAAGAAAATTTTCCTAACAATGAAAGCTGCCTCAAAGTGGAATGGATTGTCTTTAAAGGTGGTGAGTTAACCATCACTGAAGGGCTTCAAGTGAAATCTACTATATTGAAGAGAGGATATTTGTTCCATTATAGATAATGGCTTCCATGCTCCCTCCCAACTGTGAATATGTGATTCATTGAAAATGTACAGTACATTCTGGCTTAGGAGCCCTGGCCAGTTGCCAAGGACAACTCCCCCCCCCCTTATTTTCCTGAATACCCTCAAGGCTAGTATTCATATACACCAAATATCCAGTGATTGAATTTTAAGAGTAAAGAGACTGAGAACAGGCGCCAGGTGCAATTGTGATATTTCAGAGCCTGGCTCACATTCTCCTCAAGGAAGTGAAAACCCATGGTGTGGGAGCTGTAGCAGTGATTAGGAATGAACTTGGAGTCCTGATCTCAAGAAAAAAGACTCAGGGGGGAAGGAAGAGGATGGACAAGGAAGAGTGATCCTCTTTATCAACCTCTAGTGCTTCCCCATGTGCATTTCATTTAGCCACTTGGGACAAAGTCTTCTTAAAAACAGAGCCAGACAGAGAAACAGCTGATAGATGGATAGACTGGCAGACAGACTGATAGACAGAGAAACAGAAAGCTAGATAAACAGATGATAAACAGAAAGATGAATAGACAGACAGAGAGATAGATAATAATAGATACTGGAAAAGTTCCATATTTAAAACAGAAGTCTAACAGCAGAACTGTATATGCATTTAAAACGTTCTGGCTTTAAAGACAATGTATTTTAAAGACAACCTAGTGATAGAATCCAAGGGGAGAAAGTGCAGGGAATTCTTTTGTTACACAGACCAAATCTGGGCCCTAGAAGGCACCTTGACCTGGCCTGACTGTGCCTTTCACCTGCAGGGAGTATTGCTGCTCCATCCTCCAAGCTAGGTGGGCTTCAGCTGTCCCAGAGTGGCCATGTTTGATGCAGCTGGGACACCTGGCTCTGAAAGCACAGGACCTCAATTTCATCCGGTCATCTCATGATCCTTCCCACCCATGTGACCTCAGACAAGTCACTTCTCTCTGGTCCTCAGGTTCCTCCTCTGTTAATCAGGAGAGCTGGACCAGATGGCCTCTGAGATTCTTTCCAGTTCTACTTCTGAGACCTTGTGATCCAGGCCAATATGAATCAGTTTACATCTCTGTCCTTTCCTATCTCAATGTCTGTTTGTCAACCAGGCTTCCTGCTGGGAAGTCCCTTCTTCCCTGTAATCTGAATCTCTTCCACTGATCTCCTCAGTGTGTGTTATCAGCTTTAGAGTGAGCAGTAAATTTTCATAGGAGAAACACTCAGCTCTTTTATTTATGGAGAGCTGAAAACCCAGGCAAACACACACTCACATACATATGCACACACCAGAAATGAGGAGAAAAGTCGACTCACTCACCCATTGCCTGAGTAAGTGAACATATCAAGCAGACTTTCTCTGTGCCAGCCAAGCTCACTCAGAACCACCACCCCCATCTGAATAGAAGAAAGGTCAGAATTAAACAACTAACAAACATCTATTAAGCATGCTCATAGGTCAGCCACTTTGCTAAACCGCTGGGGATGCCTAGACTGAAATGAAACAATTCCTGCCCTCAAGGAACTGTCAGAGAGACAACAGCTAGACAGGTAAGATGCATGCACTATAAATATAAGGTGACGAGAGGGGTGGGAGGAGTCTGGAAAGTATGGCAGTGCCATACTTGAGATCAACTCTGGAGCAAAATGGAAGATTGGAGGAGGTCAGGTTATTGGTTGGTTGGTTGTAGTCCTTCATGATTGAAGAGAACCAAAATGGTATCACTATGTCATGGGCAATGTACATAGGCTGATGAGACCAATACAAGCTTGGAAGACTCTACCACAGATTGGGTACTAACGGTGCATATGAACATAGGTCAGGTGGTAAATGTAAAGGGAGAGTCAGCACCATTACATCCAGGTCAGGTAGTGAGAGTTCCTTGAAATGAAGCAGGTTCAAAAGGAGATTGGGTATGGACCACAGGAAGAGGCTCAAAGCTAATTTCTGATTGTATAAATACAGACTCTTCTTAGCTAGGACTGCATGCCAGTAATCAAGGAATAATATAATGGTTCTAAGGTTGCTGACTCTGCTAAGCAAAGTGAGCTCCCACCTCCACAGTCCTTCCACCCCACAGACATCTGCAAATCATCAGTAAGAGCATAGGATGTCAAGAGCCTTGACCTGAACAGGGGCAGTCAAGTGGCTGTCAATGCCAGTGGGTGGTTCAAATCTCTTATATGAGAATTGGGAGGTAGGGTCAATGCTCCATAGAATACAGAAAATCCTGTTGCCCCTTGAGTGCTAGGACATTCTCTGATGGAGGTCAATCCATTTACAGGGATGCTGCTCTCCCCTCCAGCTCCTTGCTAGGAAGAGCACAGATCCCCGTCCTTGCAATTATGTGCTTGTGGAACAGACATGTGGATAAAGGAGAAAAGCCACCCTGAACCATCTTGACTCATGTTTGAAACAAAACTCCCTAACCTTCAATTCCCTTTCCCTGTTCCAAATGACATCTGGAAAGATGGATGGAAGAAAGGTAGGATGGAAAGAAGACGCTACAGCTGCAGTCTGGGTTTCACATTGACAGAGAGAATATAACCTCCCATAGATGGAAAAAAAACCCTACATGCAGGAAGTATGGCGTGGTCTTGGATGGGGCTCCAACAGAAAGGAGGCCTCTTGTAAGTGGAAAACATGTCCTGAGTTGCTAAAGGCTTGTTCAGGTTGCCTTCTGAAGCACAACTGCTGTGGACCGAGAGGACTGGAACATTCAATGGCCCACATTACCAGTGGCTAAGCTCAGCAGAGAAGAGCCTTTGAAACTAACCTTTCTCTCCACTGGGGAACTGGAAGAATCATCCCAGGGTAGATACAGGGAGCCCTCCGGATAGACTGGAGACCAAGCAGCACGGTAGAACTCCTGAGGCTGGAGTCAGAAGGCCTGCATTCAAATCTCCACTCTGCCTCCAAAACACTTGACTACATGTCTTCATCTGTACAATGGGAGCTAAACTAAGTCAGTTCAGATTTCTTCAGGCTAGAGATCCGATGACGTATGAGCTGGGAGCTCTAAGAGCCAGCCAAAGGTAACCTCAGAGATGTGGGTAGCAAGAGCCAAGGAAACTCCTATTTCCCAAGAAGTTGTAGGCCTAAAGCAGTCCCCAGGGAGAGGATTTTTTTTCTAATTGAGCTTTATTGATCACTTTTGTATCACTGTCATTTCTGCAGATGTCCCCCCCTACACATACACACACACACACACACACACACACACATGCCTTGTAAGGAAGGGTATCGAGTGGGTGCCAGTACCTGAGAGAGGTAGGGACCTCATCTGATGCCATCCCCCATGTCATGTTTCCCTAGCTCTCTGTTCTCCAGGACCCTTATGACTGTTCCTAAGGTTTAGCTTATTTTAAGCGGTTTCACTTTCACTGACAATGGTTTCATCATCGTGCACTTTCTTCTTTCTTGTCCCAAGTATTTCCTCCATTCAAACTGGCCATGAAAAAGGCTTGCTGCTGTCTACACCAAGTTCTCTTGTCCTGGAAAGGAGATTCAGTGGATGAACCTCAGGGTCCCACCAGTGAAAGGCTCTCCCCAGGTCAAGTCACTGGCATCCTTCTAATCAGGGAGCAGAGCCTTTGGCCAAGGATGCAGAGGGCTGGACCTGGAAACAGCACTCAGCCCCACGTCCTCCATTCTGGGGAAAGGCCTAGAATGCATATTGTGTGGGAGCCTGTCCATCCATGGCATAGCCCATCCACAGCCCAGGCCTGGACTGCTCAGCACTGCCCCCCCCCCACCAACTCCCACCAGACAGGGCTAGGAATAAGCTTTGGAAAATGTGACCTCACCTCCAGGGTAACTCCAGTTCATTTGTAACAGAAACAGCAGGAGACTGCATTTCTGGCTGGTTAGGGTAAGGGGTGAGTAGGGGAGGCTGAGACAGGAAGGACCCTGGGCTCCAAAGGCATGCAGCATGAGCACGGTCCATAAATATGCTCCCCCCCCCAACATAGTATGTGAGGCTCCCGATTCTGTTTCCAGATCTTTGGGGTCTCTGGGATTTCACCTCCCATTAGAAAAGCCTACCACCATCCTATGCTTATATCTGAACCAGCAATAAATCTAACAAAGGATGAAAGAATGCTCATTTGTCTGCCCAGAAAACAAGCATTTATTTCCATTTAAGAAATGAATTTGAACACTAGCAAATTCCAAGAAAGTAAATTCAGCAGAGTGGGTTAGACCACCTCACTTAGAGACAAGACTCAGGCTCAGACTCAGATCCCACCCCTGTCATGCCCATGAGTCATGGGACAGGAGCAAATCAGTGAGCTCACCTGCATCTCAGTTTCCTTGTATGGGAAGTGGGGTTAATAACTAATCCCTACTGTACTCAACTTCTATGGTGGCTGGGAAGAAAATGGGCTGAAAATCTCAAAATCCTACAGAATTCAGAATTATTTCTTTCCCCAGCCAAAAAAAAAATGATAAAAGAGAATCACCTCAAGCTGGAGGTACCTGGGAAACAGAGCCTCACAGGATCACCAGTGTGGTGGGTGTTTGGATCCAGCCATCAGGGTGACCTTGAGCTGTGTGAGGGCACATACTTAGGAAGGCATGACTACATTAGAAACACAGACGGGGTGGCCCAGAGCATTGCTGTCATCCACAGCCTGGCAACACCTCCTTTCTAAAGTTTCCTTGTGCCTCCTTTGAATGTTTCATGGATGTGTGTGTGTGTGTGTATGCGCACGCATGCACGCACGTGCCCGCAAGCGAGCATGTATATTGGAATGCAGTCTCCCTGAGGGCAGAGACTATTTCTTTCACTGCCTTGGTGTTTCCAGGACCTAGCAAGGCTGGAGCAGGGGTGGTTGGACTTCTGTCTTTACTCATCTCTATTAGCCATCACTCCCAGGCAGGCCCTTTTGAGGCTTTTCTCACCAATGAAAACAACTGAAGAGCCCAACCAAGGTGAGTAGGCTAGAAGGGAAACAGTGCCCAGGCCCTCCATTTAGGAATTATCAAGTGGACAGGTGTCTCAAACCAGGTTGATCCGTTCTCTGTCAAAGCTCCCTTGGCACATTCCTACCTGTCCCACTTGTTAAGTATGCTCCTCTACCTCCAGAATCTGTCCTGTCCCCAGCCCCTAGGGCACCTCCCCACACTGAGGAGCCCCAGATCCGCCAGCCTTCCCTGTGTGGACCTGCCAGAGGCTTTCTCTCTGGTACACTATCCCAGCACATCCTTCCACACAGAGGTACCAGTTGCTGTGTCAGGGCTGACTTCCTTCGGGCCCTCCGCGGGCCTCCAGGGGTCAGCCAGAGCCTCGCAGGAGCCCCATGGCTGTTTAAGGAGGGACAGCGCCAGGCTCAGGGCAGCCTGCGGCTGAGTGCGCCACTTAAGCCTCTGCAGAGCTTCCCGAGCTCGGGGGCTCCTTCTACCTCTCCTTCTACCTGCGTAGTAGGCGTTTGATAAGGGCTTATTTACTGGCAACTGGAGCTCCTAGTGCATTCCAGAGGGGAGAGAGGGAGGGGGAGGGGGAAAGAAGGAGCCTCCTCCGAAGGGGAAGAGATGGGATGTAGGGGGGAACTCAACGTTCTTGTAGCACCTACTACGTGCCTGGCTCTGTACTTAGTACTTAACAAGCATCATCTGTTATCCTCCAAGCAGCCAGTGAGGGAGGGGCTGGACTTACCCCATTTTACAGCTGAGGAGGGGACTGGGAGTAATTGAACAGCAGAAATGTGAGAGAGAGACAGAGAGAAAGAGAGAGAGAAAGGGAGAGAGAGATAGAGACAGAGAGAGGAGAGAGAGAAAGAGACAGAGACAGAGAGGAGAGAGAGAGACAGAGAGAGAAAGAGACAGACAGACAGAGAGACAGAGACAGACAGAGACAGAGAGAGAAAGAGAGAGGGAGAGAGGAGAGAGCGACAGAGAAAGAAATGGGTAAGGAGCAGAATATGTGTGTGGGGGGTGACTCTTCTTACTCCACACCCAGAGGAGGGGCTGACAAATCCCATGGAGCAGCAGCAGGCTTCAGACCTGACTCTTATTTTAACCTGTTTAAAGGACAGCTGAGGGGCATCACATCCTGGCCCTATCCCAGAAAACGGTTGCAGAGCCAAAGCCTGGTCCTTGTGCTCAGAGAACAGTGAGGCCAGGACGGGCAGTGCAGGATGGGGGCAGGGAGCCCTGCACAGGACCCACCCAGACCAGCCCTGCCCCTCCCCCATACCAGATGTCTGTCCTCCCCTGGCCAGGCCAGACAAGGGCCACTGTTTCCCATTAGTCATCCCCACGCCATCGAGCCAGTGGCAATCTTGTTTTGATGGCAGACTCAGGGTAGCTGTTCAGGAAGCAGGGGCCCCTCTGGGAGCACAAGTGGGCTGTGATTTATTGGGGACAAGGGCAAAGCCAGTGAGCTGTGCAAGTCTCAGGAGGGGCCCAGGAATGTACCCCAACAGCTGGCTGACGGACCACGGGGTGGGCCTCTTCTCTGCCCCCAGCTGCTCAGCCCAGCCTTCCTTTGTGATCTGGCCTCTGCAGAGGCAGCATGCTCTTGCCTGAAGAGAATGAAAGCCCTGTGCTCATTGAGGCCTGGAAAGTCTGAGCCTGTCCTATTCAGCATCATTTTTTCCTCACCCCAATGGTCTCCTTGATCGACTTCCAGACCACTCCTTGTCATTTGTTTCCCCTTTCATCAACCTGACCTCCTCCTCCTTCCTTCCTGCTCCTTCAAGGCTGCTGCAGACAACACAGAAACCCGGGGCAGAAGCCGATGGGCCAAGGCAGCCCGGCCCCCTGCATGCCAGGAGCCCTCTGACTCCCGCTTTCTTTGTGCTCTCCCCACTGTAGCCAGCACGAGGTTCAGGCACCAAAGGCATGTCAAAAGAGCATCAAGAAAACATTTATTAACAACAAAGAAAGAAATTACCCATTTTCACTGGGCGAGGAAAATGTGAAATTTCTCAGTGGCAAGGGAAAGATGGCACGCTGCCCTCCGAGAAAGAGGTGGTAGTAACTAAATCATGGCTCCTCAAAGTTCTAAGATCAGAAACAAATGAAAAGGAGGTCAAGGGAAAGGGGTCTGGGGGGTACCTATGAAATAGCTTAGGGCAAATAGAAGAAATACATGGCAGTGCCTTGTGAGTGCTCAGCATGCAGTAGGCGCTTAATAAATGCATGTTGAATTGTATTGGAATGCTACCTCAGCTGTTCAGTGCCTTTACTGGAGTCCTGCTGATGGAAGCATCATGTTTCTCATGTTGGGCACTTAAGTGAGGAGCCTCAGTGCAGGCACAGCCGCCTTTCCTTCCCCAGCATCTCATGGCTTAATCACCTCCCAAAGGGCACAGCAATGTTTACCACTGTGTTCCGTTTGGTGCTTCAGCCTCTGGAGAAATTGTAAATCTGGAAGCATATTTCTTCAAACTGCTAAAAAAAGGGAGTGAAACTAAACCAAGCTCTCCGTCTCCTACTCCCCATCCCCCCAAAAACAGTCCTGAAAAACTGTGGGTAATAAGCTATTGAGAGAAGGCCTAAGCCTTAGGTTCTAGTCTTCCATTCACAGGCCTTCAATAGAAGACAGGCACCGAGGTGGCCCTCCTCCACTCAGCCCCCAGACTTCTTATTCTAGCCTAACTGCTTGTCCCTGCAAAAGTAGAAGGCAGAAAGTGGATAAAGGTGGTGAGTACCTCTCCTGGCATTTTCTGGGGCCCAGCCCCTTGGAGTCACCAGAGTGGGATGTCCACATTCAAAGGAAGTCAGAGATGGAGGACAAGGGCCAGGGTGTTTCCCAGGTGAAGGTCTCAGCATTTTTGAGGGACCAGAGTGGAACGTAATTCAGGAAGACAAGGGTGAGAATTTGTGCTTTCAAGCCTTCTAGGTTGTATCTCCAGCATGCTGCCTAGTGCTGAGAACATGTAATAACTGTGATTTCATCTATGTGGAGAACTCTCAGCATGGAAACTCTGTCCTTAGATTCAGAAGAGTAACCTGTCTGGAACAGTCTTAGAGAGTTGCCTGAGACCCTGAGAGGTAAAGAGATTGGAGCCCATGTTCTCTATCTCCTCTCTCCACTCCTGTGAGAGGGTTGGATTTGAATGGCCAAGAACAAGAGGGACTAAAGGACAAGCAGAAGCTGGAGATGTGGCCAGGACAGTATGGAGATTTCCATTGTCTCCCCCAACTGTTTTCATGACTCTGTCCCATGATGCTTACAATGTTTAAGCCTTGCCACCCCCCACCCCTCAGGAGCCTGCCACTTCCTTCAGCGCCATCTGTCTTCCTTCTCCAATTTTTGTTTCCTCGTTGCTCTTCCTTTCTATCAATCCCATTCCCCTCGTTAGGCATTACACATGGTCTCCATCTCCCCTATTTTCAACCTTACAGCCTGTCTCCAAAGCAGTCCATGACTCTGTGCCAGGCCACACATTTGATCTGGGGCTCAGAAAACACCACTGTGTTGCCCACGGGTCCCCTGGAGACAGAAAAGGAGGCGATGTGAAGAGGAACACTCAGACTCCCATCAAGGTGTGGGCTGTATCCATGCTCAATTCTAAGGAACCTGGAGGGAGCAGGACTAGTCTCTGCCTCCTTCAGTTCCACAGTGGCTGAGGATAAGCTGTACTGTCTTGCTCTGCACCTATATCCTTCTCTGCTACTCATCCCACAGAAAAAGGTGGCTGGAAAAGCTCCTACCCATGACTCAGAAGAAAGTCCTCTTTTTCCAATTCTACAAAATGGAATGGGCAGATAGAGGTGAAGTTTGGAAGCACGGGAAGAGGGCTAACACTCCTAAAGCTTATTCTTTGTGATAAGCAAAGAAAGCAGCTTTTGAGTTCAGTCAAGTCTATTTTTATTTGATCTTATGTAAGCTGATAACATGAGTACAGTATTAGAAAAAATTTTGTGTTATCACAAAGACTGACCAAATTGTTTAATAAAATGAATTTTATATGAATTTTAATAAAATGAACCATTTTACCAACTGATGATAAGAAGTGATTATTTCTTTTTTTCCTTTCTTAAAGATCTCTATCCGCAATGGAGAATAGGAATAGGGCTCCTTATTCATCATATAAATCCTTAAACAGCAATGCAAGGCTCAGGGAGAAGCTTTTCTTGATTTTAGCCAATTGTATAAGGTCCCATCCTTAAATCCTCTGAATGATTCCAGCAATGGGGTGAGAGCATCTTGGTGGCAATGATAATAAGGAGACTTGGGAAGAGTAGCACTGGTATGACTTGCCTCTGAGGAATTAGCCCTTCAAAAAGGATTCTTGTATCAATGAATGATTGCAGACAGTGATGGGGAGAGTCTAGCACTGGCCATAGATGATTTTATTGGATTATCTCCTCAGAGGAGTCACTGTTCTATTGCCAGGGCTTTAGATGGCTTTCTTTTTGGTCACTCTTCGATTGTGTCCCTGCTCTCCGGTCTCAGCCCCTTCTTTCTCCTAAAGCCATACATCATGAGTCCCTTTATCAGTCTTTCAAAGGCTGAGTGGCTGAGATCTAGGTCACCTAACTCTCATTGATGTATTAAGAAATCTTCAATTAAATCTATCAATGTTTGTTCAAATTCATCAAAGTTCTTAACGATATAGATTAAGGGCTAGTCCAAGGTAAGGATTACATCTTGATTCACAGGACTTCAGCGTGCTTGGATGTGAAATCACTTTGAGTGACATAGCCTCTCTTCTCTAGTGGATCCCAGAAATGCAATCAGAAACTCAGCTGAAACCCTGTGATTCAGTTGTTTTGTACCACTAATAAATGGGAAGTGTAGCATGATATAGGAAAGAAAAAGAGAGACAGAAACACACACACACACACACACACAGAGAGAGAGAGAGAGAGAGAGAGAGAGAGAGAGAGAGAAAGAGAGAGAGGGAGGGAGCTGGAGGAGCTGGTTTCCAAGCCACCTCTGGCCCTTACCAACTGCATGGCCAAACATAAGTCCCTCAACCTTCCTTAGACCTAGATAGCTTCATGGGATGGATGTTCTGCATTACTGATGGGTAGGAGCTGTGATAGTGAAGTGAATTAAGACAATGACCAAATCTCCATGAGAACTGGTGGAGGGTAAACCTCCTGGGCAGGGGAAACAAAGGAAGTTCAGATCAACACATTTAAAACAAATAGGAGCTACAGTGTTGCTAATAAGACAGATTTCCAAGGTACTGGAGACTGGAAGCTAGCAGGGACTTCAGAGGGCATGGAGTCACTCCCCCTAACCCCCCATTTTACAGATGGGGAAAATGAGGCAGAGAGAGGCTAAGACACTTGTCAAGCTGCAAGTAAGCATCAGAGTCAGGATTTGAAACCGCCTCCCCTTGACACTAAGTCCAGTATAATATCCACTATGCCACTTCTCTTATAAAGTAATTCTCCCTTATAAACATGAATTTAAAGTAGTTAAACGTGTCATGTTTCTTCTACTCACTCTGCAGAGCGTACCTCCCAACACTGCCCTCCAAGACAGCTTATTAATAGGAGTTTTGTGAAATCAGGAGCTTCACCTTTCGAAATCACTAGGTGGAGTACCAAGGAATAAATCCACCACCAGCAGAAAGCAGCTACTTGCAAAGGCTGCATTGTTTCCATTCCCAGAAAGATTCCAAGTCATAGGATCACCAAGATGAAAAGAGGGACATGGAAAGAGATGTAGATTTAAGCCTGACCATTTGTTAGCCTGGCTTCTTATCTCCCAGGATGAGAAAGAAAAGTCGAATTCACTCAGAATGAACGCACATCTCATCATCACCAACATTTCTGTGGTACCTGCTACGCTCCAGGCACCGTGCGGGGCACTTCAGACATATTGGCTCCTTTGATCATGCCTTCCCATCTCTTGGTTTTACAAGTTCCTACTCAGCTGGAAGCTTTATGGAGGGTGGGGTGGTGGGCGACCTCTCTGAGCCCCAGGAAAAGGTTCGTACTCAGGAAGAATTTAAGGAGGTTTCACTTGAACTTCATTAGTTCTGAGTCAGGATGTCAGGAGAATGGAAAGTTTTTCACTGTGGTCTTTGTATTATTAGTGACTATACCATAACAGGCACTTAATAAATGCTGACTCATTTCTGTTTGAACAGGTCACCAGCACCAGGTACTGGAAAACAGAGTTTACGAGGGTGGTAAGTGCTCTTAACTCAAGCCCTTCATGTCACAAATTCAGCACCCATCTCTCAAAGTATCTACCAAGGCACCAGAGCCACGTGATCACAAACACAAGGGATGTTTGCTGCCCAAGAGGCAGGTGGTGGTTCCTTAACCACAGGATCGGTGTTGGAAGAAACACTGGAGATCGATGTTCAATGCGGGGCAGGGGATAAAGCCTCCGATCTGGAGTCATGAAGGTCTGAGGTCAAAGTCTGTGGCAGCTGTTTGACCCCTCTGTGCCTGACTCCTCATCTGTGACTTCTAATGACTTCAAGGTCTGTTTCGGTTTAAAATCCATGTTCCCGCGACCTCTGAAGTCTGAGGATCTGGTTCAATCCAAACTCTTTCACCTGTGTGCCACTGGAAAAGTCATCTAACCCAGCCAGCTCTCATTTCTATGATTACTACTATTATTATTTCCTCAAATACCCCATGACCTAATAGACCTATGATCTTATCCGTATGGAGATTCCCTTTGGTAATACAGATGCCTGGTGACAACCACCTCCCCATTCCCTGTGAATCTTGCTCAGACCTCTCCTGAGATAAGCACAAGGTCTTCCTCCATAGCTGGGAGCCTTCCTTACTCTGTCTTAATATCCCAAGGATACTGATGGAGCCCACAGGCTGTCTCACCGTTAGCCCTCATTTTCCACATCATCATCTTAAATAAAAGAGGAAAGAGATGGGCGAGATAACCTCTAAGCAATCTTCCCACAAAGCTTCAGGGATTCCTTTACTTTTTGACAAAAGGAAACCAAGGAGCAGCGACTGTTAGCAGAGCTGGGATTTCCCCCTCATACTAAGCTTTGCCTCATAAGCACACACGTTTATAGATGTATAAAATCTACTTATGCTTTAAAGAATTTTCCTGAGTCCCTCCAAACCAAAGGCTATAGAGAGAGAATAAGCTTGCTCAGCTGGCCAAAATAAAATGCCAAAAGCGGGTTTCCATTTTGTTTGTTTTGTTACATTTTAGCCGCCAGCTACAAATCTGCACATGGGTCAGCAGCCAAGGGGAGCCTGATCTAGGCCCTTGGCTGAACTTGGTCTTGGTTCAGATGTATGTCCTTGCCAAGACCCAAGGATCTTGGGAATGCTGTGAGCTTCGTATCCCGTCGTTCACACACAAATGCATGTGAAACTTCTTTGGTAGAGACCCTTAGAATGGACTTGGGGCACCAGATCCCCCCCCCATAAGTGATTAAACAGGAATTGTGAGCAATTTCTAACCTCAGTGCAAATAATTGTGGGGAGGGGGGCACAATTGTGAAGGCCTCGATGGATCAATCAGTCCTTCAAGATTCTCGTACCAGTGTGACCCTGGTGAGAACCCCCAAATTGATGAGATCATTGATCCAATTTAGTAATAGTTATATTAGGAGGGCACCTAATTTTCAGAGACAGTAGAGCCCCATACATAGACATAAACAAAGACATAACCCTCCCATAGGGATGTTCTGCATGGCTTCTGTGTGGCTCTCCTTTCTCTGGGTTTTGGGTCTTAGAGCCCAACTTACAAGTATAGAGCTATGAGTTTATCCTAATCAAAGAGAGGTTTTCTTTTTTTCTTTTTGGAGGGTGGAGGGCAGGGCAATTGGGGTTAAGTGACTTGCCCAAGGTCACAGGCTAGTAAGTGTTAAGTGTCTTTGGCCATATTTGAACTCAGGTCCTCCTGACTCCAGGGCCAGTGTTCTGTTCACTGTTCCACGTAGCCTCCCCAAAAGAGAGGTTTTATAGTCACTGTATCTGTACAGAGAGAATTCAAAATGACCAGTAGGTGACCTGGAAGAGCAGATGAATGAATGCCCCCTCCTTTATGTATTCTCTTCCCCCACCAGAATGTATGCTCCTTGAGGGTAGGAATTTTCTCCTTTGCTCTAATTGTATCCCCAGAACTTAGCACGATTCCTGGTCAATAGGAAGCATTAAATAAATGTATTATCTCTCTGAATGAAGGAATGAATTTAAAAAAAAATATTAAGCTCTTCCTCTATTCCAGGCACTATATTAAGTTGAGGGTCCAAACATTAAAAGCAAAGCAGGTCCTTTCACTCAGGGAATTTACATTGTAGTGGGGAAGCTAAAACCTGTAGGGAGGATGTTTGATATAACTCACAGCAATGGCAAGTGGAGACCTAAGCCGAATGGCATTGCAAAAGTGGCTGTGTTTCTCTGATTACTTTGACCAAGACAAGGGACAGAAAGGTGTAGGGGAGTAGTTGGGGTTACATAGCATGTAACTGAATGGCAAGAGTATGGCTGAAGAGCATCGTGGAGGGTCTGGGAGAATACGATATTGTGAAGTCTCACCAGTTAGGAACTCAGGGTCCCAAAGGGGAAGCTGGAGGGTCGGGGCCAAGGATGAGGAGAGGGATGCCCAGGAACTTCACATATGTTGAGAGGAGACAGACAGGGACTATTAGAGGTATCTAACATAAACCTCAAGAGGGGTGTGTGTGTGTGTGTGTGTGAGCATTGTGCTGTGTGAAGAGGAGACAAGTTCCTCTTATCTGTGGCTCTGGGGGCCAACAAGCCCTGAAGGTCGCCTCTGCCATCTGCCATGCTCATCTCCCAGTTTGACCCCAGGGGGCAGGAACTGGACATTAAGGGTCAGTGCCATTTTTAAAAATGCCACAATTCATCTGTCCAACTGCAAATAAAATCTATATCATATGGCTCTTTTTTGAAGAAACTTTAAAATGAAAAAAAATTTCTAGGAAAGTGATTTACCCTCTTTTGCACTGAATTCAATTCCAGTTAATTTAGCAAAAAAAAATGCTTAAGAATTATCGCTATGCCTGCTACAGAACTCCATGGAAGGGGAGTTAAAATAACAAAGTGGAATCGCCCCTACCCTAAGGAAGCTTACACTCTATCGGGGCAACATAAACTGTGCACACATAAGTAAAAGGAAACTATCTCCCAAGTCGTTATCTATAAAACATCAAGTACAAAGCAATCAGAGGGAGGGGACTGAAGGGAAAGTGGCAGGCAAGGAAGGGGCGCCTGTCCTGAGCCATGAGGGAAATCTGAGGGTTCTAGAGGTCCATGTAAGGCCAGATGGCCTTCCTGGCACTGGGGATAAACTGTGTAAAGGCCCAGAGAAGAAACAGGGAAGGTGGTTACTAAGGAACTAAAAGGGCAGTGTGGCTGGAAAGGGAACCTGGAGCCAGACTGCCATGGACTTTGGAGGCCAAGGAGAAATATTCATGATCCTAGAGGCAATAAAGAGGGTTTGAAGAGAGGTGAACGGCTGGGAGCCTGGGCACACCTGCCCTTTAAGAACATCTCTTAGACATCCATGTGGAAAGCAGATTGCAGAGGGGAGAAGCTGGAGGCAAGGGGATAATTAGGAGATGATTCCAACGGTCCAGGAAAAGTGGTGATGGCTGGTGATTCACTGGTTGCTGTTAGAGTGGAGGGAGGAGAGATTGAACTGATAAGATCTGATAGCTTTGATGTATCTCTGTGGCACACAGTATCCCCATGAAAACCAACAGAAACAAAGCTCTGACAGGGTGAGCATTAGTCTGTAGGAGATAAGACTTCCATCGTTGGCTCATACATATTTTACTAACTATCAAGTACAAAGGAAACTTGACTGTTGTCTCTGTGCCAGGCTAAGATGCAGACACCTCGAGGTGAAAGCATCTTTTATGTACATCATGATGAGTCAAGGAAATGGGTGGGAAATTCCATTCTGAGTGCCTAGATCTACCCAAACAGCTTTGAATAGGTCCAAATGACATCAGGTTGGGAACTTTTCTAATCTCACTGTTGTCTCTTCATGTGATTGATAATTGAGCCTTGCACTGGGGTCTAGAATGTGAAGACTGGCCAGCTGATGATTTAGGGAGTCAAAGGGAAAAAAGCCAATGACCTTCTCCAAAAGATACTTCAATATTCCAATGGGTCTGAGATCTCATTGAATGGGTACTTTTTCTCCAGTGATGCTGATTCCAACAACAATACTAATAACGCTGAAATTAATGAAGATAGTATGATAGCTGGTAATCACATAACACTTGCAAAGTGCTTTTCATATATCTCATTTGCTCCTCCCAGCACCCATCAGTCAACTGGGCAAACATCCTATTGCTGCCCAAATCACACAGAATCCTTTTTCCATTTCACATGTTCTCTTTGGCCTTTCAACACTCCCCAGAGTGAACCAAATCCCCCCGAAAACTATCTTTAAAATGAAAACATTGATGGTCCAAAGTGAGAATTTCCATTACCTCAAGCTTGGCTCTCATTCACCCTATTCCTTTGTCAGTTTTCCCTCACTTGATTCACTTATTTGCAGAGAATCTAGAGAATAAGGGGTTTCTGGGTAGAGTGGGATGGGACATCCTGCCAGTAATGTCACATCCATCCCTCCCTCTCTCCCTCCCTCCTTCCCTCTCTCTCTTTTTCTGCCTTCCTCAAATAAAGCAACTGGCCCCGGGATCCAGAACTTGGGAAAGTTTTTGCCAAAGCTTCAAAGCAGGTATTCCCTTCCACCAATATCTACTAATAGGAGCTATGATAAACATTTCAGTGGCCTTGCCAGCTTCTCTGATCTGCCTCTGGGAAACCTCTCTTAGTACCAACTTTTAGAGCATTAGAAATGGGCCTCTCTGAGACTGTCAAGATTTGAAGTGACAGATTTTTATTTTTTCTCAGTCTACATAAACCCACTCTCAACATGGCACATTCCCAGTGGCAGGGAGGGGCAGGGACTCTGACTTAGTCACCCTGACTTCTGCTAGGCTGGTTTGTTTTAGCCATTCCAACATCATCCAGATGTTTACCCAGCAAATGCCAAGACTGGTATCATTGAAACTGCTTATAATAACATTGGCCCAAGTTATTATTACCACCACAGAAAATATGGGCCTCTTTTTGGGTACAGTCCATGTAACAGCAATCACACTGGCATACCCAGGATGGCACCTAGCACAGGTTCTTAGATCTGCTTTACTAGGAAAGAACCTAGGGGTCAGCAATGTTTTTCAGTTACATTCGCTAGTTCAGGGGAAAAGTCAGCACCCCGAACTTCAGAGAAAATACAAGCAAAGAAATAAAAAACAGCAAACAGGGCTCTGACTGCCTGAATCAACTATACACTTTACATACATCCATGGATTGAGAAAGCCTTTACATCTGAGTAGGCAGGGAGCTCTGAACATACCAGGGAATCACAAGATTCTTCTTATAAGTGAGCCCCCAAAGCAACATACCAACTCAGAGTATATATCCACTTCTCAGAGCCAGAAGGCATCACAGCCCTTGTGACTGGGAGCCTAATTAGAAATTAGCAAAAGGTGTGAAAGCCTTCCTACAAGCAAGCTTCCCTTAATGGGCTCCACCTGAGGTCTATTAATGGGAGGGGAAGATCTTAAGTCCCCTTAACATTATAGTCCCTGACCAGGACCTCTCACCTGGAATATATATTGCACAAAACTTAACTAATACTTCCCTACCACTTTCCTTTGGAGATTCAGCAGCTCAGGAGCAATTAAGCTAACTGTTTACAGCTCTCAGTGGGCATGAGAACTGAAAATAAACTTGAGTATTCAGTCATTCAGAGGTATATGTTCATTCATCATCAAATATTTTTAATTAATTCTATGTTTTATTCATCAATTAAATGGTAAGTAGGGATTGAGTCATTACTTGGTATCCTGGTGAAAGGCATGGCAAGTGGGATAACACTTGTCTTTTGCTCAGAAACAGATAGGACTGCACTGGGGACTACTCTTAGAGGGAAATGAGGATGAGGAAAGCCCCTCTACTAGTGCAGGCTTGAACCTCTTTTACATCTTACCTTGGACTGTGCAGTGCTAAAAGGCAGACCCTGAACACAGGTTCCTTCAGACTGAAGGGCAGATCTCTTAGAATGATGCCAGACTTCTTCTCAGTTATTATTCAAATACTCATAGACTGTGTCTTGAGACTCAGTCACATGGAGATCAGGTAAAGGAGGTGGGGGTATTTGGCTTGAAAAAGAGAAGAGCTTGAGGCAGCTAGGTGGCACAGTGAATAGAGCACTGGCCCTGGAGTCAGGAGGACCCGAATTCAAATTCAGCCTCAAACACTTGATACACTTACTAGCTGTGTGACTTTGGGAAAGTCACTTAATCCCAGTTGCCCTCCAAAAAAAAGCAAAAAAAAAAAAAGAGAGAGAAGAGCTGGTGGGCATCTGAGAGTGATCCTTAGGGTCTGAAGAGCTGGTGTCTAGGAAAGAAATCATGGCTATTCTTCTCGGTCCCCAGAAGCAGAAAAAAAGAATAATGGTCAGAAACTGCAAAGATGTAAATGTGGGCACAGGTCAATCAGTCTGTCAGCCAATAAAAATTTGTTGTAAGGAAATATTTCTTTGCAATAAGGCAGGTGACCACTATGGGTCACATGACCAACAAGATGGAAGAGGAGACATTATTTCTGATCCTCACAACCTTTCATTCCTCACCTAAATAGGAGTTATTGGAAGAGATAAAGCAACCCCAATTGTCTCCATAGTCTAAGACACCAAAAATCCTAGTGCCCAGGCTAATTAGCAGCCCTAGGCCACCAGCGACCAGCCACCCGCGAGGCTACAGAAGCCAACCATAGGCTTGTGATAGAATTCAACTGATGTACCTCCTTGTGTTGTGGAAAAATCAAAAGGAAGACATTACCTCTTGGTGGGATTACAATGTGGCAATCTTCTAGACTGCATTAGAGCTCACTGGGGGATCTCACAGCAAGAGAGTTCACTGGGGGAAGACGCCAACATGCATGGAACTCTGCTAAGTCTGAGGGAAAAGGTCCCAGAACACGGATGTGACCAGTCACGAAGAAGCCATTTGGGTTAGGGAAAGAGGCTAGAGAAAGCCAAGTCCCCTAGTCGGGAAGAAGACTGAGATGGTCCAGTCCCTAGGGCAATTATCATCAAACGTGGAGGAGCCAGAAACTGAGTACAAAGGGAAAATAGAGAAGAAGCAAAAAGCAGAGCTACAATCACCCATCATCTCAGGAGGAAGAAAACTGAGTTAAAGACTTTGAACACAGGCAGATAAATCAACAGGAAGATATTAATAACCAAAGAATCTGCCCTTTGGATCCACTAAACAAATTCAGAAGTCTATGAATAAATACTTCAATACAAAGAAAGATGAATTAATTCCTGAAGAGGCAGAGGACCCTGTAGGTTCCCAAGAGACTATGGAGCCACTGAAAAATGTTCACAAATACTTTCAAAGAGAAATAAGAATTATAAAAGTAGAATTTATGGCCCCCCCCAAAAATAATCAGCAAATACAAAACTTGAGTGACAGGGGCAAGCCACACCAAAGAAACAAAAGAGAAGACAGGCAATTTGGAAAGAAAATACCCAGAAGCAAAGGAGTGTTTGGGGAAAGGAGAGAAGTAGAAAGCTATGTTGTTAAAAGAAAGATAGTCCCCCTATATGCAAAATATATTGATCTCAGATAAGATGCATGGTAACCACTCAAGGGTTCTAGGTCTCCCAGAAAAATATAAGTCAAAATACCTGAATAATGTAATGCACAAAAACTTCCAGAGCTTCATTTTGCCACATTTATTTATTTCCTTTTTAATTTATACAATCAAACAAGCATTTCCACGACATAGTATAATGAAACGATGATCACAACCAAAACTGCAAATCAATTAGGTGCAACTTGCTATTCTTTTAATATATGTGTATTTTATATATATATATATATATATATATATATATATATACATGTATGTGTGTATGTATATATATGTGTGTATGTATATATATGTGTGTGCATGTATATATGTGTGTGTGTATGTATGTATATATATATATTTATATGAAATGAAGTTATCGTAGGAATTTCTTCTTAGAAGAGAAATCAAAGTGTCAATCAAAAGAAATAATTACATCTGTAAGAGCAGGAGAACACAGACTCAGAAAGGAGATTTGATGGGAATTGGGGGAAAAAATATCCTATGGGTGGCCAAGGTTAGTGATGAACTGCATAGTCAGGAACACAGGAATAATTCTATCATAGTGCAACACTTACATACTCACCGTTACATCTATACGTTGGTATTTCTAAGAGTGAGACAGAATAGAAAATAGGAGATAGAAAGGGGCAAGATCTATAAGCCAATAATAAAGAGACTATTTAGAAGAGGAAACTCCAAACAGGTACTTTAGAAGTTTTTATTACACAAGGAATACAGATAACCATGATGGAATAAATACACATAAAGTCATGAATCAAAGGATAAAAGTAAAAAAAAAATGGAAGGAGAACATACATAATGAATAGAATGAGGAGGACACGGTTTTTAAATAACAATTTAAAATTAACAAACAAAACAGGTCAAAGGAGAGACAAAGAAGAGTGAATTTACTTGACTGTTAACCTAAGAGGGGGAAAAAGGGCTACTTTGGCTAATTAGATAAAAGGAAAAGAGAAAAAAAAAAACTAAGGAGCTAGCACAGCTCCAAAACCAGAGAAAGGAGAACAAATGTGGCTGAAAAGGAGGCACTTGAGAGTGACAGAGAAAGAGGCAGTGGGAACAGGGTTGCCTTCAAGAAGACCAAGTAAAAATAACAAAAGAGAAAATATTTTCTTTTTGGGCAAAGGGAGAAGAATTCTAATTTGGGGGAAGGAAACAATAGTAGAGATAAATGGAAGAAAATGTAAATTTAACTGTAATAAGTTAAATGTTAATGGATAAAATAATCCATTTTTTAAAGCAATAGATTGGTAATGAAAACAAAATCCCACAATCTATTACTTTTAATGAACACTTACAAAAACAAAGTTATATACCAAAACCCAATATTTTCAAAAAGAAGAAAAAAGAATGTTGAACAGCATTTACTACACAGCAGATGAATCAAAAATAAATAAAAGCAGGAGTTGCAATCATGTTTTCAGATGAAGTAAAAGCAAACATTCACATCATAAAAAGAAATCAGCAATGGTGTTATCCCCAAACGGAATGGGCTTCCTTGTCAAGGAGATTCTTTTGAGACATTTTCCATATGAGCCTAGATATCCATTTGTTAGAGATGTTCTATAAGGCATTCCTGCACAGTTCTGCATTAGATTAATTATTCATTGATGTCCCTTTCGGATCTGCTGTTTTTCTGTGAACTATTTTCCCACAATCTGGGGACAGATGATAATGAACCCAGTTACACATTCCTAATAAGAAAGATGCCCACAAAGGTGAGAAGATGGGCTGACATTAGGGGTATGGCCTGTACAGAGAGAAGCTAAGTGACTCCTGGACCCTCACCCTCAAACCTATTGTAACCCCAAAGGCATTAATTAGACACTGGCATCTATTCTTAAATGACCATTCCGGATGACCGACAGCCAGAACCTAGAATGCAGACTGTCAATTAGAATGGGAGCAGTGTTTGCCAAGATCCTCATGTGGTCCACAGATGAAAGCTAGTGATGATCAGTTATTAAAAGGGAAGGCAGTGAAGCAGAAGAAAGATTTCAAAAGTGATCAACCGAAACACACTTTCAAATGAAGTGGCACATTTGAGAAAAATCAAGACCTACGTACTGTCTGTGTGAATGAAGGAAGTGCCTGGAAAGGAAGAGAGAGAGCTGTAGTGAGAAAAAAACATCGCAGACATTAAGACACCAGAGAAATGTGAGCTGACATTGGCTTCACTGTCCTACCTGCATCATCCTGGATTGCAAAACTGTGAGCCTTTCATTAAAGACGTGCACACTTTCCTGATCCTCTAGCCTTCCTTATAAAGGACTCTGTGCCTTTCCGTTTTGAAATCCACCATGGCATGCTCTCTCAAGATCAGGGGATCTTAACCTGCG
Source organism: Pseudochirops cupreus (assembly GCA_028627135.1). NCBI lineage: Eukaryota > Metazoa > Chordata > Mammalia > Diprotodontia > Pseudocheiridae > Pseudochirops > Pseudochirops cupreus. The sequence goes on along the minus strand of CM053580.1, from coordinate 6,425,205 downwards.
ATCTGAGAAGATGTATAGAGAAGACAGTGCATATTGTCACTAACCTTTTTCTGAAATCCCATTTCCTGTTCTAAGAAGGGGTTCTTAGGCTTCGGCAGATGGTCTGAGGACTTGAGGATTCCTATGCCACAGAAAGATGAGACCCAACAAGCTACCGCATTCAAGGGGAGAATGAAACACTAAAAGGATATTTAATTCTGATAGGCCAAAAGAATCTCTGCTGGCTAAATAAGTCAGTCACACCCCTTTTTTTCTAGATTGCAGTCATTCTTCAAATAACGTTATCTTCAAATACAAGAAGGCTGAACAAAATTTCGAAAGCATTACAATTTCTATGTCACAGAAAAATATCAAAGGAAATATATTTTTTAGCATCTGTCAAATGGTTGCAAAGTTTACATTTGGCAAAATTTCCTAAGAGTGAGCCAACGTTCAGTGAAAAAAAAATCTCTCTGAATTAAATCACTTGCTCCTCTGAGTCCAACCCTCAGTGCTGAGCTCCAGATAATCCGGTGCTGATACTAACTCACAGAGGAAGATAATGATTCAATTAATACTCATTCTGCAAACATAACAGCTGACATGGGCATGGGTCACCTAAACAGGACCATGAGAGGTATTTGACCAAGCTGTTCTTTTAAGGACTTGGCTTCCTCATCTGTAAAAAGGAGAAGATTGGAGTTGGTGATTTCTTCCAGCTCTGACCTTCTGTGACTTTGTCAGTTATTATAAAATAAAGAACCTTAATGTTAAGCAGGGAACTTTCCCCTCCTGGCCTCTAGTTGTTCCTTTACAAATCCTAGGATCTGACATTTTATCAGTGTTGCTTTTCCCATCACTGACACAGAATATAGTTGCTCCAAGCTTGGAAAAACAATAATTTTCCAGTCATTTTGTTTCTCTGATCAATTTGACCAACTGGTTGATGAACCTCTCTGAACTTATTCAGTTTCCTAGACAATAGGCATATGGTCTGTCCATAGACTGGGGTTCTGAAGTCTATTCTACAAAGTGTCACCAACTATAAAAATCTTCCTTCACTAAATAATATGGCCCCAAAAGTCATCCCACTGTAACCAGGATGAGGTAGGTGCAAAAAAGAGTAGTCCAATGGCTCCGTAACTCTCACATCTGTTGTTTTCACCATTAGCTGAGAGAACTTATGAGTAATTCAACATTTCCTCTTCTCCTTTATCTTGCTCCTTCCCTTCTTTCATTTATTTTTCCTTTACCATCTTTCTTTTCCTCTCCATCTTCCTTTTCATCCCTTTTCTTCCCCTCCCCCTTCCTTTTTCTTCTTCCTTTTCCTCTTGTCTTCCTCCTCCTTTTTTCTCTCTTCCTTTTATTTGCTTTCCTTCCTCCTTTTTCTTAATTTTATTCCTTTTCCTTTTATTGTCCTTTTTTCTTTTTCTATTTCCTTTTCTTCTCTTCATCCTTTTTCTTTTCATCAATTTCTTCTTCTTTTGCATTCTCTTCTTTTTCTTCTTTTTTTTATTTTTTGCTTTTCTCCACTTCCCTTTCTTTGTCTGAAGATAAACACACTTAAAGAATTGCAGCCAACACAGAGATATAAGGAAAATGCCTAACTCAATACAAACATATAAATCTTATCTAAAAGAGATTCAATAAATTGGCAATATATGTTTAGTTACCAACTATAAAGAAACAGGGACTCCCACATTCCTGAAAAGAGAATGGAATTTGTTTATAAATCAGTATCTTTCCTAGACCCCAGTAGGCTTGACAGATACAAATCTATATTTTCACATAGCTCCTAGTGCCAAAATATTCTCATGGAAAGAAGGAGGGATGGAAGGAGATGGGAGAGAGAAAAAAGTAGAAGAATGAGTTTAAGATTTTTCAAAGACTCTGAGAATGGAAGCCCACTTCAGTAGAGTTCAGTGGCCCTTAGTTTCTTCTCTCTCTCCCTTCCTGAATAATTAGCTAAAGTGATATTGAGGGATAAAAGCCCAGAAGGCAAAAGGAGTCAGAGATGAGGCTCAGTCAATGGGCTTCCTGACTGATCTCCTGACTTGTTTTGGGGATGCTCTCTAGGCGTCTTCATGAGACCCTTTTCTACATAACCCCGAAGCTTGACCTCCCCAAAGGTCATCACTTAGGTCAAACCTGGATTGAGTTGGCATTTGATATCCCCTCAGTCCGTGATTCTTGGACTATGCTGAATTCCCTCACTGGTTCAATCTTACATTTGCCGCATGACTAGTTTCTAGCAAGTTCATATAGTGAACCAGTTTTTTTCTATTAAACTGAAAAAATTGAGGGCAAGCATCCTTAATTTTGTAATATTTATTTATGTGCTTTGGCACATGTGAACTCAGGATTTTCAGGGCCAAGTGCTCCCTGCTTCCTGGAACTGAGACAAGAAAAGAATCTTTCCAAATATGAACAAATGAAAACTTTGAATACTACACCAAGTCTTCCCCTGGCTGCATTCCAAAGAATGCTGACCATTACTTCCAAGAATAATGTGCTATCCTGCACATATGAAGACTATGCGAGTGAACTTAGAGTTATTTTTTTCCAAGGGTGCTGATTGATTCACACTAAGACATACACATTCTTTTTCTTAGTCCCTAAACACATATTGTTGTGGTAAGACAGCTACCAGGGGCAAAGGGCTGTAATCTATGTTCATCGAGAATAATGGAGCCAACTGGTCCATATAGGTTTTGAACTCATATCCTTGACTTTGCTAGTCAACTAAACTAGTTAGTTATCAACCCCAGATGATGAAAATCTTAAGTCAGCATTGGCTTGGCATAAGACTTAAAATTACAAAGAAATATTGGCAGTAAAGGGACCAGTGCAGGGAATAGTAAATATGCCATATCACAGAAATCTGGCCCATAACCTCCAGATCTCTGTGTGACCCTGGCCTTCATTTCACTTCCTTCTCAGGGTGTTGGTTTCCTTATCTGTGGATGACAATGAGCACAGTGCCTTCCCAGAGGGGGCACGTGATAAAGTTTGCCAAGCTTAGTAACTTTACAGAACTTTAAGGATAATAAGGCCTCTTTGAGTGAGACAGTGTGGGTAATAGCGTCTCTCTTTTATGAATCCAGAAGCAGAGGCTCTGATATCTGAGCTGTCTGGCCAGTGGTCACAGAGATAGCAAACATCAGAGTCATGAGATGTGAACACAGGTCTCACCTGTCTCCATCAAGTCTTCTCTTCACTAACTCATCCCTCCTTTACAATTCTAGGACTGAGATGCTTCATGACAAAAAACAACTTCCAAGACCTGGACATGAAATTTGCTACATACGACACACCAGTATTAAAAGAACACAGAAATCTGCCCAAAACTGTGAAACCAGAATGAACCAAAATGTGGTATTCTTGGCAACTGCTGTTTCTGCGTAACTGAGAGCTCACAGGATCTTGGGTTTAGAACTCAGGGAGAACTTGGAGACCATATGCTCCGATGTCTTCTTTTTACTGAGGAGAAAATGAAGGTTCAGAAAATTGGAGTCATTTGCCCAAAGTGCCCCAGCTGGAAAGAACAGTCGGCCCTGAGACTGAGGCTGCCTCCACCACCCCATATGGCCCCTCTCACCAAGTATTCTGGGAATGCACTGTGACAAGCAGTGCTGTCAGGTGTTCTTCTCTGGGGAACTCTCCACACTCCCAGGCAAGGTCTCTAGCCTCTTACTGCTCTCCTTCCCACTTTCCCAGAGAATGTGGTGATGTTGGCCCTGGTCTTAGTCTGACAGGACTATTTTTTTTGGTAAAGCTTTGAAGCAGAGGTTGATTCCCTGTGAACTGTTTTTGTAAAAAGCAACACTGCATTTTTCACTGTAGAAGAATGGTCTGCCCATGGTACATAAAGTAGGTTGTAAGTAAAGGATATAAACTCTTTGAAAGTGCCTTTTGAAGCTTCCCCTCCCTCTCTTGTCTGAAGTCCTTCAGAAAAGTATCCTTTACCTCGGCCAGGGCCATCTCTGGGCCTCACACCCTCCACATCTGCCAAATGAGCTACTGGAATGAAGTGACCTATAAATGTCCATTTAGCTCTAAGCTGGGGGCTGGGTGAGGCTCTTCCCTGATGCCAGTTCTCCTGACCATGAATGCTGCATGTCAGTCTCTCCACTGATCAGCCACAGAGAAGCTGACACTGGGCAGGTGACATTTGGGGTCCAGCCCAGAGAAGCCCAGATCACTTGGTCCTAACCCTGTGGCCTTCTTAGGATTCTGTGGGAAAATGTCAGGGGGGGAACTTGGATGGGAAAGCATGGCATATTTATTTTTCCACTGCTTCTTTCCTTTGTAATTATATGTATTTTACTTTACATGTTTAAAACATGATTTGGAGAAAGGTTTCACCAGACAGTCCAATGTTCCATCACACACACACACACACACACACACACACACACACACATATACAAACACACACACACACACACACACACACACACACACACACACACACACACACCATGAAGTTAAGAACTCTTGATTTGAAAACACTTCAGGAAAAATGGGAATGGCAGCAGAGGTGCTCTGAGGCACCCATGGAGAGGGGCCCTCCTGCCATCCCAACAGCTAATGTAGATGGGACAATGTCTGGCAGAGAACAAGTACTTAATATATGTCTGTTGACTTGATACCAACCTAGCACTTTCAGGCTATTTGACAAATCCTTTCATCTGATTCTCTAAACAGTCCTGTGAAGCTGATCCTGTTATTATCCCCAATTTTGCAGATTAGGAAACTGAGGCTGAAAGGGTCCAAGTGACTTGTACAGGGTCACACAACCATTAAGAATAATGCTCAGAACATTGTGTTTACTGCCATAGCAAGTGTTGGGAGAAACCCAAAAGATCAGAATAAGCTAAACTGAATCATTTCCTCCTCAGGCTTGGAGTGCAAAGATGGGGCACATCCACCGAGAGAGTCTTGTGGAAAGGGAAAAATGTCATGGAACCTGTCGGAGCATCAGCTTTGGCTGCCAGTGACTCAGGCTTGGGAAGAGATGAGATCCAACAGTCATTTTCCAACACAAATTCCAGCCTTTTGTGCCCTCCATGAAACTGTCTCCCCCTAACATTCCAAGTATGCCCTGGGCCTTGGCTTGTGGCACCCTTTTCACACCCTCTGGCCAAAGAGCCAATCTTCCATTCACTCAATGTGTCCACTGAGTATGTGAGCTTTGGATTCAGCTCTCCCTGACTCCATGAACACGGATAAAGGTGCTATCATCAGGCTCACATCCCTCATCTTTACTCTTACAGAATGATATCTATGCATATTTTATATCAATCTATACACCATACTTATAACATACAGGATGCAACCACATTGGGTGTTACAACCATGTGCATGCTATAACCATGAATACAGCATACATGTGTTATATGTGTGCTGTGTGTGTTTAAAAAGGGGGAGAGTCCTGAGATCCTGTACAGTTAATGCTCCACTGTCTTTAGCGTTGTCTGATCACTCTTCCACCAGCTGACAGTGAGACATTGCTTTGTAAACACAACCTTGCCTGTCCCTCCCCTGCTCAAGAAGCTCTCCGGCTCCCTATCACATCTAGAATAGAACACAAATACCCCTTCACCGCAAGCATCCCGCCTACCTCTCTTTATCTGGAAACAGCAGAACAATAGTTAATAATAGGAAGTGGATTCCAAATGTAAAGAAGGAGCTGGTAAGGAAGCCAGGAATGGCATCCTTGGGTCCTAAAAGAACTGGCAGACAGACTGCTGAGCAACTGCCAGTGATATCTGAAAGGCAGTGGGGAAAGAGAGAAAGAGGAGGTACCACAGACGGGAGAAGGGAAAATGCTTCAGTTTTCACAAAATGGAGCATGGAAGCTGTGCCCTCCTTGTAAGTATCTGAAGGACTGCCATGGGGAAGAGATGGCACTTGTTCTCTTTGGCCAAAGATGGCCGAGCCAGGGGCGGTAGGTAGAAATGGCACAGGTCCACTTAAGGAGGATGATAGGAAAGATTCTTGGGCTTAAGAGCTGTCTAAACATGGGCTAGGCGTCCTTGAGAAGCAGTGGCTTCTTCCTCCTCAGAGGCTGGGGGACCGCTTCCTAGGTGGTCACTGCGGGACCAGGGTGGCTGCTGAGGTCCCTTCCGCCTCCTGTACTCAGATTATTTCTATGACACATCAACTAAGCCTCCTGGACTCAGCTGTCTCCTCTTCAAAATGAGAAATGGCAGTGCAGGGCCCCTGAGGTGCCTTCCCATTCTCAATCTATGTACCAAAGAGTCTCCCAGTTTCCATCAGATGCATCTTGTTATCAGCCTATGCAGAATAGCCCATGTTGAGAGAAACGTGCTGTTTTGCATGAGAGCGTATGTACATGTGTCTGTGTGGCCACTGCTCCAAAGTATGTAAGGACACATTTCTCTGGATGCTCGAAGGCACCCCTGCCCTTACCTCAAGTCACCAGCGTCCTTCACCTGCTTCCCACTCACTGAGAGACTTCACAGGCCAGACTTCCACACCCAGGCCTCCTGGGGAAAGCTGTTTTCTTAAGTGTAGGAACAGGTGAACTATGAGGAAAACAATCTATTGTGCAAGACCTGACCCTCCAAAGGCCAGCCTTCCAGCTTTTGAATGTATCTCATGTGATGTGAAGTTTTTAATAGCACACAGATGAAAAACCTGCTCCCAAATTCTAGTCTTTTCCAGATTCCCCCCCCTTCTTCCTATCCCCAGGATGGGCCTTGTTCCTGGATTTCGAAGGGAAGTAGGGCAGAAAAGAGCTTTGGCATGTACTCTAGAAGGACCAAACGTGCCGCAGTCCTACCAGGAGGAAGCAGGGAGCAATCTGAAACACCAGGGAGAGGGTGGGTCACAACCATATGAGATTGTGAAAACAATAAGCCTGCTTATTTTTGGAACTGGGAAAATGAATTCATTCTCCAGTGTTTTCTCCTGCCTAAAAATTGCATGCTATGTCTACCCTCCACCTACCAAGAAGGGTGGAGGAGAAACCTTGAACTTGCAAAAAGGCTAAAACCATCTTCAAAGGGTTTTTGCAAATCCTAGGTGGGACAGTCGTCACATCTGCTCTGTGGGACCCTCCCTTGTAAAGCTGTAATTTGGGGCGAGGGAGCCAGCCCCACCAACAGCTGAGGCAGCCAGAAATAAAACCACTTTCTTAAATTGACAGAATAGAAGACGCCTCTGTAGAAAGAAGTGACCAAGTGCTGGCTTGTACTCAAAAAAGAAGAAAAAAAATGCTGGTTTAAATCCTCCCACTGGCACATATAAGGGACAAGCCCCTTCACATCACTGTGATACAAGCAATGTGGCCATAGCATTCATCTACTAAGCCAGTGGTTCTCAACCTTCCTAATGTCGCAACCCTTTAATACTTGTATGTGGGCACATCTGCATGTGGGCGGACCCACCTGGAGACAATAGAGGAGCGGTGCCTTGGTTCCTAAGACCATTGGAAATATGTGTTTTCCGATGGTCTTAGGTGACCCCTGTGACCCCTGTGAAAGGGTCATTCGACTGCCAAAGGGTCGCGACCCACAGGTTGAGAACCGCTGTGTAAGGCAAAGAAATCTGCTATCTGCTTCAGAAACTACACATTAGAGTAGTTTCCTGCTCTGAGGGAGAAAAAAAACCAAACACAAATAAACATAGAGACTTTTTATAAAAACCCCATAAGTCAGGTTTGGTTTTACATTTTTTGTGTGTCAGGAATGTCTCTAGCAATATGATGAAGTTAATGGACCCCTTTCTCAGAATCGTGTTTTTAAAGACATGTAATAAAATATTGCATTACAGAGGAAACCAAATGTAAAGAAACAGTTACTAAACCATTGAACAAAACCAAGCTGACAGACCCCGCCTTGAGAGCCCCTGCTAGGCACTGCCAAAGAAATCTGCATTCGTGTCTAATGCCCCTGCTGTCAATGTCCCAGCCAGCATCTACCTCTCTACGTGCCTGCTTCAAAATTCTTCAACCTCACCTTCTCTGAGGAGGTGAGATTTGGGAGGGGGAGGAGGGAGAGGAGAAAAAAAGAGAAATAATGGCTAGTTAAGGGGAGCACACACTGTCATGGGTTTTAGTCTTCTGGTTCATTTTAAGAGAGATTACTTAAAAAAAAAACTTCTTGGACTAAATTCCCCCTTTTCCATTTTGTCAACTAGATTTTTATGTGAAGGCATCCTGAGTCTGAGATGAAAAGTAAATTCTAGAACTAAGACAGTTGTAGTGTCTTAGAATCACAGAAATTTCTGTTTCTTTCCACCAGTGATTTAATCGGGGTGGAGAAGTCCCAGTGTGGAAACTTCCTCCACTGATTCAGGACAGCATTAGAATTATCCATTTATACGAATTCTGAACTCTCTGAATCATTCCTCAGTCGTTCCCCCAACATTCATCAAGTGCTCATTAAATGGCTGCCCTTCATAGCCAGAGGTCTTCTGGGGAAGTCTGGGTGACCTCTTGCCTGGCTCATCATAGAGGCTTTCTCAGTCAGATGGGGATTGGCCTGGGCAGCCTCAAAGGTACCTCCTGTGAAGCTGAGGGGAGACACCCAAGGGTCTGGGCCAGGGTGGGGGAATGGGAAGGTTGAGGAACAAAGGGTAGTAAGATCTAATTCTTGTCCTTACAGAAACTGCACTTCATTTCTCCTGCACCCACAAAGCCTCGCCCTTAGGAGATGAGGGTCTCGCCGACAAAGTGCAGTACTCTTTGCTTCATGTAGGCAAGACAATTTTGTTTGCTTTTGCCTCATTTGTTCCATTGAAAGGACCATTCCTGCCTAGACTGACCCAGTGATTTAGTTAGGTTTGTAGTGAATAGAGAGCTGGACTGCAGTCAGGAAAAAATGAGAAAAATTCCTCTCTTGGATATGAATCAGTATAATTTAATTTACTATCTCTCACCCTAATTCCTCATATGTAAAATGGGGAGAATACTAGTACCTACCTCTCAGGATTGTTGGGAGGATTAAATGAGATAACTTATGTAAAGTGCTTAGCAAACCTCAAGTGCTACATAAATGATGCTAGCTAATATTCATCATCATCATCATCATCATCATCATCATTTCCCCCTTTGTTCACTACCGTAGAACTCCTCTAATTAGTCACCATGTATCATTTCTACCAGTGGCAGCCAAAGCAACATGGCAGAGCTTCTTTGTTGACTTGGGTTGCTTGGAGGAGTGTAAATGCAGAGGTGGATGGTGATGTGTGTCACATTACCATTGTGAGGACTGAAGCCTCAAAACAGAATTAGACCAATAAATGCTTTCACAGTTCTTACTCTGAGGAGAAGGAGAAGCAGGAGCCTAAGCTACATTTTTAGCAGTCTTAAAATGGCACAGCATCCTGGACTAGGGAGGTGATGGTCTGGTTAATGAAGTCTGGAATGCTGAAGTCACTTCCGGGGGACCATACATTGGAAAAGATTGGAAAGTCAACTGGAGAGGGTTCAAGAGGCACACAGAGAAAGAAATGCCTGAAGTTTCTGCCTTATTAGAATCGGTAGAAGGAAGTAGATTGGTTAATTTGGAGAAGACAAAGAGGTACATGAATGAATGAACCATTTACTTAGTAAGTGCCTACTATGTGCAAAACATTGTATTAATTGCTTTATGATGGTGTCTTCCAATAGCTTAAGGACTGTCATGTGGAAGAAGGCTTAGCCTTGGGCTATGTGACCCCAGAGGGCAGAACCAGGAGTGAGGAGCAGAATTTTCATGGAGGTAAATTTAGATTTGATATAAGTAAAAACTTGGATCTGTTAGAGCCCTCCCACACTGACATGGGTTCTAGGAAGTAGATTATTCTTCCTGACTTGCAGGTCTCTAAGCAAATGGTGGATGTCACCACTGGTAGGTAACATTGTGGAGGAGAGTTCTGGAAGTCATGGGTTGGACTAGATTTCCAGCTCTGAGATAATAAGAATCACTATCCTGTGAGGATGGATGGTACAAAATTATTCAGAGAATGGGAAATAGTCCTAGACCAGTCATTCTAAATCTTGGCTTTTTTCAAGTCCTGGAAAAATTTTAAAATCTAAATTCTTCAATGAAGACTTCGCATTTGTGCAAAAAGTTTAAAAGTGAAATAAACCTGTATACATGTCAATTAAAATAACAACAGATGTTAGAAACATAATTATTTTGGAGGGGGAGGCATCAAAAAATTAAAAGATCAATTATACGGGATTTGGAGTCATTGCCTGTGCAGATGGTCTGGATGACTGAGGCAGGGAGATTTTAAGTGTGTCGGTGGATTGGCTGGTAATTCTGCTGCTTCCCTTTTGTGTTATTGTTGTTGTTTTAGTCTCATTTATCTAGTTCACTTCCTATTCCAACTTTTTTGGATTATCTAACTCTTAGCACATGCAATTCTGTAGGATGGGCCTTTCCTTATCTCGGTCTCTGTCTCTCTGTGTTTCTATCTGTCTCTGTCTCTGTCTCTCTCTCTATCTACACACACACACGCACATACATACACACACACACAGACACACTCATATGTATACATCGATATGCACTTCTGAATATATGTGTATGTGTCTTATATTTACTTAGCTATACACACATTGCCCTCACCGTCCCCACTGACCCACCCAAAGCTCATTGAAGACATTGCTTTGTGTTGGTCTTTGGCCATCAGGTGGAACTATATACTGTGTGACCCTTGCAAGGCAAGCTCTCCATGTCTCAGCTTCCTCATCTGTAAAATGGAGGTAATCATAGCACCTGCTTCCAAGAGCTGTTGTCAGGATCGAATGGCAAAGCACTTAATGAGCTTTATGAATGCTAGCCATCATCATTATTATTTTTATCCCCAAATTTTCAGAGCAATTGCTTAATAAATGCTCCTGGAGTACTTGGATCATCAAACGGTCCTCAGCTACAAGACTGACGATTCCCTTTCACTCTGTGGCAAATATTTTAAATGAAGACTTCAACTAAATCATAGACACGTTCTCCTTTTTGACTAATAATGTTTCCTCCTGTCACTGGATATCTAAATTGAGTCGTGAAAGCTGCCCTCGTCAAAACTTCTGTGACACTGGTAAGTACTGGATGTTCAACCTGACTTCCTTAAAGGCCAATAACTATGAAAGAACACATGCAAGTAATCTTGGGTTCATGAGTTTGGAGCCTCCACTTGGTGACCTCCAGGGCTAAAGCCATGAATGCTCCGATTTTTGTTGTTTACAAAGATCTTTGGCATGCTGCCTTCTGTAGCTGTTTGGTGGTGGATTCCATCAGATCCACCAGAAGATGCCATTTCCCCATCATCTTAGCATGGACCACATTGTACCACATTTTAAGAGCCTGATGTCAGGAAAAGAAAAACAAAAATAAAAGCATGTTTTTAAGTGAGTACTACCGCCTACAGAAAATGCAAAACAAGTTTCCTGCTGACTCACATTGAGACGAATTGACCTAGCCCTAAAAATGCCTTGCTGGCCTACAAGATGGCAGAGGTCTATCAACCGTTGAGGATCTTGGTATTTCTTCTTTTTTTTTAATTTATTTTATTAAATTTTTTTTGAGTTACATATTTTCTCCGCGTCTTTCCCCCGCCCACCGCCCCAAAACAGCCATCCCAGTGTTTCCCCCCTCCCCCAGTCTATTCTCTCCTATGTCACTTTTTGGTAGGGCAGGATGGATCTCCCAACTGCAGGGCCTGTGTATCTTGAGTTCCAGTTGTATGTAGTCAATAATAATAATAATAATAATTGCATATATAGATAGATAGCTAGATAGATACACATTCATAACATTTGATTATGGCACTCCAGATTCCAGATTCTTTCTCCTCCTCCCTCACCACCCATCCCCACTGGACGGACA
>CM053580.1:6390025-6412883 GCA_028627135.1 Pseudochirops cupreus | reverse complement strand
CAAGCTGACTTTAGTGGGAAGTATCTTTGTGTGCGTTTTGGAGTTCCAGGATTGGTTTAGAGTCCTATTTTATGGGTATTTTGGGGTGGCTATGTGAGAGCTGCAATGTGTTGCTGCTGCTATGCCGCCATCTTGGCTCCGCCCCTTGGTATTTCTTTTTTGAAATGAACATGGGTAAAAATGCTAAACTTCCCTTCTTTAAGACACAGGTTAAGCCTGAATGGCAGCTCTAGGTGTCCCTTGGGATCTATGTAATTAGTCAACCTTAAAGAAGGGAGGAAAGAGCCATGGGCTATGTTCCCAAAATGGCATGGAAGGAACACAAGGCAGCTTAGGAAACAGGTAGCATTGTATGTGGGAGGCACTTTGAAAGTCTCCCTTATTAGATTACTTAGGCTTATAGACCTAGAGGTAGAAGGAGTCTTAGAGGCCATCTAATTAAAACCTCCTCTCCCATTTTAGAGCTGAGGAAACTGAGGCCTTGAAGATTTAAGTGACTCGGCCAAAGTCACACATGTAGTAAATGTTACAGGTAGGATTTGAATCCAGGTTCTCTGAATCTGGAAGCAGTGAGCTTCCCCCCACCCTCCTGCCCCCCATACCACACTAGTGTCATTTCCTAAGTGTAACTTATATCCTACTTATCCCTGTTCTGCTTAGGGTTAATGATCCTACTTCCTTCCCTCCCCGGCCTCATCCTCCCCCAACACTTCCAGCACATACTGAGGGATCTGTACTGGGTTGTTGGATACTTTGAGAGCTACATCAGAGATCAGGCCAACCCATACCTGAATGGTCAAGCAGGCCACTGTATCTATTTATACCCCAGGAATATAGGCCAGACAAGTGGCTTGTCCAGCTTTGTGTGGTCCTGTAAGAGAAACCTTGACAGAGTTATATTGTCGCTGCCAGGCAACTCCAGCTAATTTGGAGAAAGGTTAGCTTTCTGTCCCATATTTAGCCCGTATGGCCAGAGACCACATCATGTTTCAAACACAGAGGAAAACAGAGATGAATACTGTCCTTTGTAGAGAAAGCTCTCCGTCACTGGCAAGGCCTCATCATGGTCTTCGTGGTGACTGAGGGAAAAGGCTTGTGGGTACGAGGTCCCTGTCATCAGGGGAAGGAATGCTGAGGGCAGGCATCTTTCTGGTAGGTCAACCTTTCCAAGGGTCTGTGGCAACGTCTTCTGTCTATTTAATTTGCTCCAGACATCCACCTTTATATAAAAACAGATGGGCCATCTTTTAATGTGTACAGCCCTTTAAATTGTTCATCGAGGATGGTTTGTGTTAATTGAACAGATGCAGTAAATAAGTAGTTTTTAGATACTAATACAGCTGGGGTTGGGGGTGGGGACAGCTAGCAGCGCAGTGCACACAGCGCCAGGCCTGGGGGGCTGCCCTTGAGGAACTCATACTCTATTGGAGGAGACAACATAAATACATCTAGGTATATGCACACCAAACATGTAGAAAATAAGGATGGGGTGACCTGGGGGAGGGGGAAACACTAGCAGCTGGGAGCAATCAGGGAAGGCTTCCCAAAAGAGGTGGTATTTGAACTGAGCCCTGAAGGAAGCTGGGGATTGTGAGAGGCAGAGATGAAGAAGGGAGGATCTTCCACACTTCCTTTTAAAACTCTGATTCACTTACTTCCCCTTCTAGTCAGAGTGACCTGTGTGATGTTACTCTGACTTTCCACTGTTCCATCTCCAGCCTCTGGACTGTTGCACAGCCTGTTCCTCATGCCAGGTATGCATTCCCTTCAGACCTCACTAGCTTCCTTCACAGCTCAGATGGGGGTCATATCCTACGGGATACCTGTCTCCAGTCCTATCCCTCCCCTCTCCCACCATCACACTTTCCCCTCTTTAAAATAATCTCGTATTTATGTGTCTTCGAAGGTGTTCTATGCTTCCCTCCCCCCCAGGAGAATCTAAGCTCTTTGGGAGCAGAGACTGCTTTTGTTCATTTGGCAGCTGTATTTTTTGTCCCTGCCCAGTGCCTAACACAGTGCTTGGAACACAGTAGGCATTTAATAAATGCTTGTTAGATTAGCCAAAAGTTCCATTATGATGCACTCAAGTCCTACACCATCACTTCTGATCAGGCAAAAGGGCAATCCATGCTAATGCATGCTGCTGGCCCAGCCTGACTCAGTGAAGCATTCCAGCAGAAACCAGGGAGCCTTGCTGTCCCAGCTTCCCACAAGAGCTCTCCAATGGCCACTTCTCCTCCAGGGCTTGGGGCAGAGTAGGGACCCCTGAAAAAATGGCATGCAGATTCCTAAGCTGTTTACCGCAGGAGAGCTATGGGATACAGAAGATATTCTTAAAGTTTTCCTCTATCTGTGAGGAAGCCTTGGGAGCTGGAGGCGCCCTTCCAAGAGGAAGATGCTGTTCTCCTTGGCCAACATTCAAAGGATTTTGGAGCTAATTATTAATAGCACTTCCCCCCTGAGGCAGAACATGGTGTTTATTCTTACCATGCCCAAATCGCAAGATTTAGAGCTGGAAGGGCCTGAACAGAGGAGAAAATTGAAGAGAAGTTAAATGCTGTGTCCAAGGTCTGACCAGAAGTCAGCTACAGAATCTGGGGACTCAAATCCAGCCTTCTTCCCCCTGTCCCATCAGATCTTGGTCATTCCAAGCAAGTTCTGCTTGTTTTTAAGACAAGTCAGCAATTGTTCAATCAACAAACATTTATTAAGTGCCTACTAAGCGTCAGGGTAAGTAAAAATGTTCTGCTAATATTGTCTCTGTAAAGGGGCAGGGTGAGGGAGGGAAAGGAAGACAGAAAAGATAAGAGGAGGAGGAAAATTACTTTAAATGACATTTTTCTTCCAGTGTCTTAGTCTTGGCTCCTACGCAGGCTCAGGGGGGATTGACCTGAATTGCCCTGGTGGAAGCTAGTTAAGAGAGAAACGCCCCAGCTCCTTTATTAGCACATACCAAACAAAGGAGAGGAAATCCTCCCTGGAATAGTTGGATGTTAATTGGAACCTCTTATAGGGAGGGGGGAAAATGGTCCTGTATGCACTGATCACTCCATAGCTGAGGCTGGTGCAAAGGGAAGCCTAGCAGAAAACATACCCTGATGATTTTCTATCAACCTTGCTCTCTGACTTCCAGTTGGGTGTGGGAGACCAGACTGATGAAAATCTGGGGTTCTGGAAGCATCCTCAGTACAGAAGAGGTCCAATAGGGTGGAAAGAATGCCACACTTGGAATGAGAGAGACATTCTAGGCTGGACTGCCACTCCACAAGTCCTATCTTTGTGAATTTGGGCAATTCACTAGCTCTCACTCACTGTGCCCCAATATCTTCAACTCTGGGAGAAAACAAAGAATGCAGATTGAGAGGAAGCCTTGATTTAGATTTGGCCATTGAGAGGTTGCTAACAACTCTGGGGAAAGCTGGTTCAGACAAGGTCAAAGACGCTATCAGCTAGCCCAGGAGATGCTCTGCCTTTAAAACAATCCGGGTGGGTGCACCTGCTGGAAGGGAAGCCCCATTGCCCTGTGGATGATGAGACATACAAATGGAAAACTAAGCTCATCACAGGATTTCCTGGTTCAAAGCCATATTCTAGCTTAATCGTTGAGGTTTTTGTAAATTAAATTTTATGTTTATTTTTAGTTTACATAATTCATTTCCACAAGATTTTCAGTTACAACTGTTCTCCCCATCTTTCCCCTACCCACCCTGCCAAAACAGCTGTCCCACTGTGTACCCCCTCCCCCAATCTGCTCTCTCCTATATCCTCCTCCATCTCTCCTCCTACTTTTTGGTAAGGCAAGATGGATCTCCATACCCCAGTGCCTGTATATCTTATTTCCCAGTTGCATAATAATAATAATAATAATAATAATAATAATAATAATAATTTTTAAACATTTGATTTTACAACTTTGAATTCCAGATTCTTTCCCTTCCTCCCTTGTTACCCACCCTTACTGGGAAGATAAGCAGTTCAATTTAAGTTGTGCATGTGTAGTTATGCAAAACATTTCCATAGTGGACATATTGTGAAAGACTGGCTATATTTCCCTGTATCCTATCCTGCGCCCCACTTGTTCTATTCTCTATTTTGACCCTGTCCCTTTTCAAAAGTGTGTGCTTCTAACTACCCCACACACACACACACCTGCCCTCCCCTCCATCATTTCCACATCATCCCCTTCCCCCCAACTCTCCTGTAGGGAAAGATACCCAATTTAGTGTGTATGTCATTCCCTCCCTAAGCCAAATTCAATGAGAGTAAGGTTGACCCTTTCCCTTTTGCCTTCTTGTTCTTCCCCTCCATTGTAACAATTATCCTTTGCCTCTTCTATATGAGATGATTAACCCCATTCTGTCTCTCCCCATCTTTTCTCATTATAATCCTTTCTCACCTCTAAATATCACCTTTTAAATACCATCCCTTTCTATTCAATTATTCCTGTGCCCTCTGTCTATGTATACCTGTACACATATATATATACAGTCACATATGTATTCATATGCACATGTAACCTCCTATGTAGACATATATACATATATGTATCCATATATGTATGCTCACACATATGCATACATATACACACATTTATATTTTCTTCAACTATCCTCATACTGAGAAAAGTTTCAAAAGCTAACGATTATCATTTTTCTATGTAGGCATGTAAATAATTCAACTTTGATAAATTCCTTATGATTTCTTTTCGCTGTTTACCTTCTCATGCTTCTTGTATTTGAATGTCAAACTTTTTATTCAGCTCTTGTTTTTTCATCAAGAATTCTTGAAAGTCCTCACTGAAAGACCATATTTTCTCCTGAAACATTATACTCAGTTTTGCTGAGTAGGTGATTCTTTATTTTAATCCTAGCTCCTTTGATCCTCAGAATATCATATTCCAAGCCCTTTGATCCCCCTTAATGTAGAAGCTGCTAAATCCTGTGTTACCTTGATTGTGTTTTCACAATATTCAAATTGTTTCTTCTCGGCTGCTTGCAATATTTTCTCTTTGATCTGGGAACTCTGGAACCTGGCTATAACATTCCTAGGAGTTTTCTTTCTGGGATCTTTTTCAAGAGGTGATTGGTGAATTCTTTCAAGTTCTATTTTGCCCTCTGCTTCTAAAATATCAGGGCAATTTTCCTGGAGAATTTCTTGAAGGATGATTTCTAGCTTCTTTTTTTTTGATCATGGCTTTTGGGTAGTCCAATAATTTTTAAATTGTCTCTCCTGGATCTATTTTCCAAGTCAGTGGTTTTTTTTCAAGGAGATATTTCATATTGCCTTCTATTTTTGCACTTGTTTGTATCTGTTTAATAGTATCTTGATTTCTCATAAAGTCATTAGCTTCCATTTTTTCCAATCTAATTCTGAAGAAATTATTCTCTTCAGTGAGCTTTTGGAATTCTTTTCCATCTGACAAATTCAGCTTTTTAAGGCATTCTTCTAATCATTGGCTTTTTGGGCCTCTTTTGCCATTTGTGTTAATCTATTTTTTAAGGTGTTATTTTCTTCAGCCAGGTTGTTGACTCTTTTTTCATTATTTTCTTGCATCATTCTCATTTTTTTTCCCAATTTTTCCTCCACATCTCTCACTTGATTTTCAAAATCCTTCTTGAGCTCCTCCATGGTCTGTACTCAATTCATATTTTTCATAGAAGCTTTTGGTGCAGGAATTCTGACTGTGTTGTCTTCTTCCTGGTCTATTCTTTGATCCTTTTTGTCCCCAAAAAAGGAATCTAATGTTGGGTGGTTGTACTTGCTTTGCTTCCTTTGCTTGCTCATGTTGCTACTCAATTACTTGACTTTTGAGCTCTTTGCTACAGTAGAACTCTGCTTCCAGAGGGGAGAGCTTTGTCCCAAATCACTGGGGTTTTCGCAGCTGCCAGAGCTATTAGGAGGGTGCTATTTCTACCACCCCCACAAATTCTGGCTCACTGATCACACACCTCAGGTTCACTACCCAAGACCATGATCCAAATTCAAGTAGGTTAAGGCAAGAGTGATTACCCTCTGAATGTTTGCAAGCCCTCCCCTCCCCCCCATGATCTTCAGGCCAGGAGCTCTGAAGCAGCCACTTGGAGGCAGCTGCAGGGCTGCCACACATCTACTACTTCTAGCTCCAGGGTCAGGTGCCAGACCCGCTCCTCCATACCCCCTGTTCCAACACAGTTCTACACTGACCTCTCACTTTTTCTTTGGCATTTATGTGTTGATAATTCTGGAAACCACCACAGCTGCTGGTGATCCACTCTCCTGAAGTCTGCTGCAGCTGCTGGTGGGGGCCCTCCCTGGGGCTAAAACCATGGGCTCACTCAAGGGGCTGGGCTTGGTTCCCAGCACACTGTGATGGACCCTTCCTGTGGGCCTTCCAGGCTGCCTTCCACAGGGGATTTGTTTCTCTCTGTCACTTTGTGGGTTCTGTAGCTCTAAAATTTGTTTAGAGTCATATTTTGTAGGTATTTGAGGTGGTTACAGAGTTTTTCCTGTTTCTACAACACCATCTTGGCTTTGCCCCCTCTACCAGTTGAGGTTTTACTGACCTTCATTCTTAGTATCCATCTGTCTAGGCACATAGGTGTTCAATAAATGCTTCTTGAACAAATGAACTAAATGCATGAAAATAATTCATTCACTTTTTAATGTATGAGATTGAACTTGAATATAGAACTATAATGAGGAATATAAAACTAAAACTCAAGGTACATGTGAAAAAAAATATGTACCCCATAACTTTAAAATATCAAGTCCAAGTGTGGACGGCCTATATTCCAGACCACTGATCACCTCTGTGGGCTGGATTGTTGTTTATGACTGTGAGGAATGGGAGAGGCATCAATGGACAGCTCAGGTGACACACCACTGGGGCCAAAATAACTGAGGAGCTTTGGGGCTGCCCTTAGAGAGGCATGGCTTCCAGGCAGAGGGAGGCAATAGGCCCCCCTTCATTCTGCCCTGAACAGGTCCCTTCTGTGTTGGTGTGTTGTGTCCTGGACACTGTGATTCAGAAAGGATATTGATAAGCAGAAGAGCACATCTGGAAGAGGACAAGAAGCGTGGTGAAGGGACTTGAGAAATGATGAAAAGAATTAGAGATGTTTAGCCTGTGCAGGAGAGGACTCAGAGCAACAGGGAGGCTGGAAGTAACCTGAGGGCTTGTCATGGGGACAAGGGACCAAGCTGAACTGAGTGACACCCCCCACCACACACACAGAAGAAACCGAGAGAAAAGCACATGGACCTATTTTATTTCCATATAGATAAAAATGTCCTGACAGAATCCTAGAAAACTTTTTAAATGTTTGCCTTGTAAGCCCTGATTAAGGACAGCAGTGATAACTATTGGCCAGCACTCTCCAAGAACAAGGCAAGTCATAATTATGCCATTTTCTTTTTCTTCTATCCTCTCTCTCTCTCTCTCTCTCTCTCTCTCTCTCTCTCTCTCTCTCCCCTTCCTCCCTCCTCCCTCCCTTCCTCCCTCCCTCCTTCCTCTTTTCCTTCCTTCCTTTCTTCGTTCTTTTTTTTTTAAGTTTATTATATGGAAAGAGCAAGGTTTTGCCAAACACCTGAGCCAGACTTTTGACAGATATCCTTGTGGGCAAAAAGGCAGGATGGGGGGCTTGAAGTTAGTAGGACTAGGTGGATTCAGGACTGGTTGACTAAGCAATTCCAAGGAGTGGTGATTAACAAAAGCACGCCCCTCCCGTGTGGCCTCTAATGGAGGTCCTCCTGGTTTTATCCTTCCCCGATTCCATTCAACACTTATTATCAGTGACTTGGATACAGACATAAATGACAGGATGATAGAACCGGGAGGGAGAACTATTCATTGGGTGACAGAATCAGGATCCAAAAAGATCCTGAAAGGCCAGAATTTCCAGGCCATTCTAACAAGCTTTCAAATCAATTCAATGTAGCAAGTGCTAGTTGAATAGTTACCCTGTGCTGGGCACTAGAGATACGAAGAGAAACACAGTACAATTCTAGTCAATGAACAAACATTTATGAAGCACCTACTAAGGGCCAAGTACTGGGGATGCAAAAAGAGACAAAGGACAATCCCTGACTCCAAAGTGCTCACAATGGGGGGGGGGGGGGCATTTCATTCTGACTGAAAGAAACGCCTGCTGCTGATGGAGCCCAACTGCCAGCCAAACTGAAGGAGGACAAACCCTGGGCTACTTGGGGCTGCAGATGGTGATTCCAGACTGAAGAAGGGAACATCGCTGTGACATTGTGTGATGGAGGGAGGGGCGGAGGCAAGGGAGAGCTTCAGGGACAAGTGACATTTATCATTCTTGCTTCCAGTGAGGACATGTACAGCTGTAGAATCTCTGTAGGACCAACTACTCCAGGGATAAGGGAAATACACACACACACACACACACACACACACACACACACACACACACATTGGAAGCAGCAGTCCTGTAGGGGAAGCCGGAGGCTCAAAGCATCCCCCAAGCTCAGCCTAAATGCCCTTTCCAACCTTGTATCTATGATTTTCTAATCTGCATCCATGACTGGGCTTATGACTTCATGGTTTCCTGAGGTTAAAGGTTTCCAGGACCCTTTTGGATGCTTCAGGACAGATGTAGCAGTTGAGAGGTCTACCAGACCACATAATGAGCAATGAGAAAGGGAGGGTCTGGGGGCATGAATGAAAGCAGCTCTCGATATGGAGTACTGGGGTTGGGGCCTGATGGTCATTCCTTCTGGGTTTTGTTAGATCTTATCCTTTTGAGGTAGTCCCTCCTCAGTAGTAAGCACATCATTTTTGCTCAAGGTTTATATGCAACCCAGACAAAATGTTCCAGTTTTCCAATCTGAGCCAAGCATAGACAGAAAAGTCTCTGTCAAGGCCCCAGCACTATTGCTAAAATTCAATGGACAACTAGAAAAGCTACCCCAGGGGCAAAGTTGGAAGGAACATAACAGCAGCTCTAGGGGAGGCAGAGCTCAGAGCTGAGATCATCCCTTCTTCAGCTACACCAGACCATTTGCTAAGCCTCTGGCAAGAAAGAGGTCCTGGAGCTGGGCCTCAGTGCTGCCTCCCTCCAGGTCCCTGGAGATGCAGAGGCTGAACTAGTTCAGAAGCTCTGCCCAATAACAGGTGGAGGGAAAGCTAAGCAGAGCTGGAACTAGCATCCTTGTGCCCAGAGTAGCCAGACAAAATGAGTCTAGGGGTTTCCTGGGCTCCTTAAATTAATTTGGTAAGAGAAAGTCATCTGGGTGAAGGAAAAACCTTGCAAAGAGAGTTTGGACTATGTCAGAACATAATGTTTAGTGTGGACAGACACCACGGGGTGCAGGTTCTTGGGGGACAGAGGTCTCTGATGGGGGAGGGGGAGGCTGGAGAAGAGCCAGGGAGGGTTAGCTCCCCTGCAGTTGGTCCCTCCCCCGAGGGCTTGCCATCAGGTAGCTTTCTCTTGGAATTAATTATCCTAGCACCAAGCTCAGTTGTTCCCACAGGTGGTAAGAGTGTAGGCATTGTCAGGGCCCTCCAATTTGGGTGCCCCAGTACAAAGCTCCAGAAGCCCAGCCTGATTTGAGCTCTGAGGCTCACCTTCATGTAACATTTTATTGTTTGTCAAACACTTCATGATGTCTCACACATTTTACAGATGAGAACATTGAGGCTTTGATGAAACAGTCTGCAAGTGTCAGACACAGTATTTGGGGACCACCCTTTCCTGATGTCAGGCTCAGAACTTCCTCTGCTATGGCACGTTCACTCTCTGACTTAGGACTCAGAGGGGAGCCGTTGGGAACAGGACAGCAAGGCGGAAGACACCAGACCAACCTGAAGAGTAAGAAAGAGAAGGCCTAGAAGTTCTCCTTCTCCTCCTTCTCCTCCTCCTCCTCCTCCTCCTCCTCCTCCTCCTCCTCCTCCTCCTCCTCCTCCTCCTTCTCAGGTCGGCTTGGCCTTGGATACCCTTTGAGTGTCATATGAACAATAGCTGATTTTGCTGTTTCAGAAAACCTCTAGCTGGAAAATTTGCCCTTCCTGAGTGGCCTTGGACAAGTCCCTTCCATTATCTGAGTCGAAGTTTCACACTTCTAGCAAATGAGGGTGTTGAACTATGGCCAATGAGGTGTTTTCCAGCTGTGATCCCATAAGACATTTTCAGCACAATCCACCCCATGGTTTCATCAGTACCTCCATTTTTCAAATGAGGAGGCTGAGTCACAGAGTATCTAAGTAGCTTATTGGGAGTCACTCAAAAATATGCATCAGACTCAGGCTTTGAGCACAGATTGAGTGGAATAAAAATAAAGAAATGCAGGTGAGGAAAAAGCCAGTGCTAGGGGAAAGCCTTCATCCCAGCTAAGTACCTGGGGAAAAGACAGGGGCTCAGAGGAGGCAGCTCTTTCCAAAGATTCTGACTCAGACTGAGACCTGAAAGGGGAACCAACTGCCCCTGCTTACTGTCATGGATAGTGCCCCACAGTGGGTGATCAGAGCTACACACACACACACACATACACACACACACCCCAAGTCACCAAACACACTGACACAGATGTAAACACACATGCATGCACACATACACACACACATACACACACATACACTCCACAACTTCAGAACTGGAAGCCATGGAGAGGTCAGCTAAACCAATTTCTTCACTTGACAGGGGGGTAAATGCAACCTGAGAGGTGAAGACACTGGGGTTTTGTCCCCACGTGCTCTATCTCCACATGGGATGTTCCCTCCACTTCACCCCCTGCCTCCACTTAATCCAGTGTCTCTTAAGCCCCAGTCAGTTTATGTATTTTTTTCCCTATTACTTCGATCATGACACTTCATTCTAATTTTTTTTCCTCTGCGTTTTGTACTATATTGAAGAAGCTGACTGCCCCAAGGGTCCAGGACATGAGCAAAGCTGAAGAACTTCTGCTCCAACCCGAGTCACTTAGGCCCAGAATCCCCCACTGCCCCCAAAGTGCCCATTCTTCCTCTGCCAGATGCCCAGTGGGTAGCAGAGGGAAGCTCAGCCTTCAAGATACTAATTTGGGTCTCCTCTTGTCACTCACAAAGACCTTATTTCCTTCTTCCTCATGTTCCCTAACTAAGAACACTGCTCAAAAGTCTTATTTTGCAGACATTTGACTTTACAAAAATAACCCCCAAATCCACACCAAATGCTCATTTCATGGGGGAATGTGAGATGACAGGTGTCCCATATCCCTCCCTGTCCCTTCCTTAGCTCATCTACCAAACCTCATCCTTGGGAGGCCCTGCCCTGCCCTGGTTCTCTCTGGAAGGCATTTGTGGGCTAGTCTTCACCATGTTAGGCAGCAAATGGAGCTATAAGAAAGCCTACACCCTAGACCAGCAGTCCTCGATTTCCCAATATCTGTGAGGGAATGTACTAGGTGTGCTATGAATCACCACCTTTGCTGGAAGGCCTGGGCTTCTGGGGAAATGCCTGCTCTGGGGCTTAAGCTGGATTACTGGGCAATTGTGAGGCTGGCCAGGAAGTGTCTAGATGGTAGTTTGCTCTTGTTCACACCCTGGATTTTATGTCCTGAGCTTTTTTCTAGTTAATGCAAAGTTAATAATGATAGTAACAAGCTAAGGAGAACTGACATTGGTCTAGGTCCCAGCCTTCCAAGTGCTGACATGACAGGAGCCCCTGGACTGCATGTGGAGAGCTACATTCAAAGTCAGGGAAGGGGGATTCGAATCTCGGCTCTCTAACATCCTGTCCACAGAATGTTCTTGTGTCCAAGGAAATGGAAAATGACCCAGGCTGTGATCAGCCCAGGGCAGGCCCTAAAAGCCAAGACAAGGAGTCTGGATTTATTCTATAGGCAGAGGAGACATTTGCTTTTATTCTTCCTTAAGCATGGAGATAACCAGAGTGGGCTTCTGGGAATTAATCTGGCAAAAGTACGAAGGACAAGGATGGCTTCGAGTTAGGGATCATGTGACGGCTCCTCACCCATTAGGACACTCCCACACCCCAGCTGAGGAGAGTCTGGATGAGAAGAAGTACAGGTTTACACTAGAGTGGTGCCAGAACGTAGAGGAAAGGACAAGCAGTGACTGGCAATGTGTGATGGGAAGAGGGCGAGATTTGGGGTGAGGAGGTGGGAGTTGCCTCTTCATGCTCATACTCGGGAGCCCTGTGAGCATGGGCAATGTACTTCTCCAGCCCAGGACAAGGACAGAAGTTTGGAGGGGCCAATGAGAGAACATTCATTTTCTTTCTTCTCACACCCTGTAGGTGATGATGGGACAGACTACCTTTGGGGAAATCTTGTGTGACTCCTGGGGATTACACTTTGCCCAACTGCCTGGGGTGGGGAGGGGAGGTGTTTTCACCATGCTGTTGGTTATTCATGATCTTTTAAACAACTCTGGAAAAACCTTTTCATCATACCTTGGAGATTTCCGTGATGAATTCTTCACTTTTCTCTTTATCAGCTTTTCTTGGACAGTGCCAAGACCCAGGGCTTACAATAGAATGAGCCAAGTCCTGAAGATGCCTCTGGGAGTAGGAAAGAGGGTGCATACAAAAGCATGACAGCAGCAACAGTGAATGGTCATGCTGGTGGAGAAAGCTGAGCAAGGCCCAGAAGGTGGTTGGTTTGTTTTGGAAGCATACCTGAGCAGACAACCCTGCTGTTTGGGCTAAGAAGGGATGCCTGACCATTGATGATGGGGAAAGGATAAAGCATCCCATGCCATAGGATGAAATATTTAAATGCTTTGCTTCTTTTTTTCTCATATAAAGAAAGTAACCTTTGGCACAGAAAAATCTAAAAAAAAAATTAGAATCAGGCAGCATCTCCCTGCCATCATGGCACTGGGCACGAACAGTGCCTGACTGTTCCTAAGGCTCTATAGGTGATGTCTTAGAGCATTTGGAGTGCTGGAGGGGCCCTGCAGACCCCTAGAAGGGCAGGGCTCATTCTCCAGGACTATCTATCAACAGGGAAAGCGAGGGCACCTACAGATGTGGCTTGAATTTCCCGAGGAAATTCTTTGAAGGGTTTAGAGGGGGGAGCCACATTCACTGTGTACTACTAATTCCATTCTATTTCCTTTTTCTGACTGGATAATTCGACTGGTAGATAGAAGCAGTACTGAATACTCGGGGTTCAGCAAAACATTTGACAAAATATGTCACGCTGTGGTAATGGATAAGATGGAGAGAAATGAGATTGGTCAGGGGTGCTTAACCTGGTGTGTGTGGGTGTGGGTGTGTGGGTGTGGGTGTGGGTGTGGGTGGGTGGGTATGAGAGAGAGAGAGAGAGAGAGAGAGAGAGAGAGAGAGAGAGAGAGAGAAGAGAGAGAACAAGTACCCTTTGACAGTCTGGTGAAGCCCATGGATCCCTCCTCAGAATGAGTAATCCTAATTGAAGGAAATGTAAACTTCAGTTAGAAGTTAGTGGAAATAAAAATGTAGTTCTCCCCATCTAGGCTCACAAACGCTTTGGGAAGTGTGTGAAAACCCCAGGCTAAGAACCTTGGGACAGCACAATTGGGTGATACTGGACCTGGGGGAGTGACTAGACCCAAAGAGTGGTTTTTAATGTGGTTTTAAATTTTTTTGATACCAACTTGAAAGAAAGTCTCTAGTGGAATGCCCCATGGGTCTGACTAGGACGTGCCCTCCCTCCCCATATAAACATATACACACATACAGATATGTTTGCCTTTGATGATCAGATTTTCAAATGGCACGTGATTTTGAGGGATAACTCACACTTTGGATGGTAGAGTCCAAGACTCAAATCTTGACAGACTATATGCCAAATTGAAGAGCTTACAAGTATTATGTCTTTGGATTCTCCCAAATCCCCCGGGAGGTGGGTGCTATTAGTGTCCCCATTTTAGAGATGTGGAAACTGAGGCAGGCAGAGATCCAGCAATTTGCCCAGGATCACACAGATTGCAAGTATATGAGTCTAGAAGTGAACTCCAGCGTTCTCAAAACCAGGTCAGGTGCCCTAGCCACATATAACTGGCACAACTGGAATTTTAACTATTTGCCGCTCTAAAAGTGACTCTAGTTCAAATGTTTCCTTGTACAACTGGGGAAAATGAGGCCCAGAGATGAGGAATGCCTGGGCTAAGACCCATTAAGCAGCTATGTTGTCCAAACATTCAATACAAAAGCCATTAGCTCTAATACAGCACATGAACTTGGAGCTTGGTTCCGGTGGTGGTGGGTTTTCCCTATCACTCACCAGCTGTAGAGTTTGGGCAGGTCTCAGACCCTGTGCAAGGCCTGGTGTGATGAGCTGTGAGGTGCTTCCCTCCCCGAGAATGCTTCCATTCCCTGGGTTCTACCTTGAAAGCCTGTTTTTTTCAGGTCAGTCGAGGCCCTGACAAGCTACCAGTCAGGTGACATCTTTCACAGACTGCCATCCCCTCCAGGCATGAGATGATGTTGGCCAGGCTCACCTTCACTCCAACCCAAACACAAGCCCAAACATGGTTGGGAAGCAGCTGCAGCCGGGATGACGCTTGACAGATGATTGATGGTACTTCTACCACACCCATGACCAACCTCCCAGGCAAAGCATGTCCTGAGACCTGGGAGGGGAGGCACACAGGGGCAGCAGAGGATCTCACAAGGCAGGGGGAAGCCTCTCCTGAGGGGCTCCAGGGCTTCCCCAGTCTTGTGAATTCCCTGGCACATAGGCACACTGACTGACCCCTTCCCTGGGCCACATCTGATGGGGCTAGCTCACTGCCTGCCCTTCAGACCTGGTTAGGGAGGTATCAGAAGGCAAATGGAGGCTAGGAGTTAGCTCACTCTGTGAGGTTGAAATGACAGCTGCAACTTTTGTTGGGCAGTCTAAGGTTTGTGTGCCCATCAGACATCCACCCAGGATTTTAGCCCATCAGAATGGAGGGGGGAAGGGAGAGGCGAAGTACAGCCTGCTCTCCACTCTTGGTAGAGAACACACACATACACACACTGACGTCTCGTCTGATCACAGAGCCATCTCCGAGGAGAGTGGGTATGTATGCCTACATGCCCTAGGCATGCCCACCCTGCCTCCCCACCTTTGGCTGACCATGCAAATATCTGGCAGCTGTATGAAACGCCTTCCTCCTTTGTCAAATGAGGATGGAGCTACAGTGAGCTCTCGGGGCAGTCAGGCCCCCAGGAGACAGTGTCGAAGAAATGCTTGGTGATTATTAGAGTTCTATATAAATGAAACACTTGAAGGCTGGAGCCCCACCCTGGATGGGATGCTTAGAATGATAGTTGGGCTTCTTGGAAACTGTAGTCCCTCCCTCCCCAACTGGGCATCATGGTGCGGGGTCTAGAAAGGACAATCTCCAAGCTGTCCAGCTGTCATTCAAACAATCTGTCCCAGTGTGTCGACCCAGGACGTTACATAATTAGTGCATAGAGCACTCCAGATGTAAAGGTCAGCTAGCATTGTGACTGTTATTATTTCATATCCAAGAACACTTTTCTCTCATTAAATGAATTGGAGCTTAAGGATGACGAATAACAGTAAAATAAAATAAAAGGTGCTCTCCAAAGGTATTTGGTTCTACTTCTAATAGCAAAAAGCAATGGGAAAAACAAAAACAAAAAAACAGCAACAGAAAAGCAACCCACCACCTAATGACACGTTAACATCACTACTGATGATGACTGGAGATGCCGGCTGGGTTCAGGAGAGAGAGGAAGAGACTCGGCTCGAATTCTGACTCTGGAAACATGGTCTGGGAGGTAGCAGAGGCAGATTCTGGACTTGGAGTCAGGACCTGCTTCTGACGCAGGCAGAGTTAGGACTGTGGGGGAGTCTCTAGCCACCCTGAGCTTCAGTTTCCTTACTTGTAAGAATGGAGATACTGGCACATGTTCCAATCTCTCTAAGGATCCGTGTGTATATGTGTGTATGTATGTGTATATATACATGTGTATGTATGTGTGTGTATACCTATATCTACATATCTCCAGGGATCCATAAATGGCTATGTGTAGACATGCATGTGTGTCTGTATATGGGCTCATATCCACTTCCACACACATTCATTTCTATCTCTCACCCTATGGGACGCTCAGTTTTCTTTTTGGGGGGAATATGGACTCATCACTCAGCCCATCTAAGCCTGTTTCCCCATCTGCAGAAGGGTCATTGTAACCTCTCTGAGCTCTGTTTCCTCAGCTGTAAAGAGCTTGGGCAGCCAGTGTGACAGACAGTAAAAGTCACGTGAGTCCTTTCTGGTACTTGGACTTGAAGAGTGAAATGACATTTTTATAGGAAATTTTATAGGAAATTGTCTTCAGTACTAACAGTTGTCACTTAGGAAATGTAGTGTAGTGCACTGAATGCATCCTCCATTCAAAGCTGCTCTTAAATGCAGACTCAACATCAAGCTTCCCTGCCCCCCCAAATGCCACTGATTGTGAATCCCACATTCAGACAGTTGATGCCACAGAGAGGAAGAGTCCTGCTGTTGGAGTCAGAGGACCCAGATCACAGTGTCAACTTAGTGGCTCACTCTGGGACTTCAGGAGCATGCTCCCTCTCAGGCTGCTTCCTCTTCTGACAAAGGAGGGTCAACAACCAACTGATTGCAAGGTCTTTTCCAGCCCTGAAGATCCTCGGTCCTGCTGCCCTTCCCGGGTACACCAGCCCACCCATCCTGCCTCAGTTGTGTTTGTCTTTCTTCTGCCCACTGGGCAGGTTGACACTTGGCCCCTTATTGCCCCTGGGAATTAGAGACAATTTTCGGGGCTGGATTTTCGAAGCACTCAGCTTTTGCCCCCTGTTCCTAACAATAAACACTAGGTGAGTAGGGATGGACCAGCGCTTTGTAATCTAGGTCTGGAGGCAGCTGAGGTCACCCAGTCAGTATTCAACAAAAGCAGGGCACGTTTGTTTTTAACTAAAAATGATAAAGAAGTGGGAAGACATAATGACAAAAAAGTATGAAAATATTACCTTTCATATTAACCAACTGATATTTTAAAGCTTCTGCCACGTGCTGTGCCCAGTGCCAGACAGTGGAGATACAAGGAAAGGTGAAAATCTGTGCTTACCCTCAGGGAGCTTTAAAAAGTGAATTGGTCGTTAGGGGCAGGAAAGTTGGCTTTCTCTAACAGCTCGCTAGGCGTTCTGGGAGGAGCCAAGGCACCTGTGTGACCCCTGGGACTGGGGGTCGATTTTCTACCTGCCCATAAAATGCCCATGAAAATGTCTCTTCTCCCTGGGCCCCAATGACTTAACTTCAGCCTCTGTGACAATATGACTTAGGCTTTTCATAAATAAGCTCTATCCAAAGGATGTACCATCCATTCCACTGCTCTGTGGAGGCAGCAGGACTACCACAAAGACCTGAGCTCAGACTCTGCCTCTGACATTTCCTAGCCCTGGGACCACAGGCATGTCACTCCATGTCTCTATCTGAGCCTCAGTCTCTGTAAGTGAGGGTGGGGATACTTAGCCCTAGTGGTTGTTACGAGCCTCCAACGAGGCAGTGAAGGCTGATTTATTTGCAAATGCTATAATGGTATATACATGCCAGCTCCACCTCTCCTCCACTGCCAGGAAGCTCCTTGAGACCAGGAACTATGTTGATTTTAGCCTTTGTATCCCCATTGCAGAAAACAAGGCCTGCATGGCCAGAAGTCTCTGGCTCCTGGTACCACAGAAAGAGAGAATTCACTTCAGAGTCACAGAAAACCTGGCTTCAAGGCCTTCCTCTGACGCTTACTGACTCACTGTGACTCTGGCAAGTCGTAACCTCCCTGGGCCTGTCTTTGCTCATCTGCAAGATGAACGGCTTGGCCTATGCGGCTTTCTGCTTCCTCCCAGAACTAAACCCATGACCCTCAACAGATTTTAGTTGAAGCCAAGAAGTAAATCTGTTCATAGTGGGACAAAAAGGAGGCTAAAAACAGAAGTGGCTAGGCCTCCCTTTTAAAGAGGCACGGGACATTAGCCTCAGGAATTGTTTCAGAGCTCACTACCCTAATAGTGAGCAAGGGACCAGGGAAAAGCCTCCTCTCTCACGATCACATTCCAATGGCAGGCACCGAGCTCTGTGCGTGCAAAGGCCAGGGACACCAAAAGAGCCGTAGAGCAGACTCTCCACGGCACTCAGAGGTCCGGAGTCCAGCACTCCCCGAATGATACCGTCGGGGTTCATTACTCACAAAGAACCAACTCAGAGTTCTGTAAGGGGGAGAATAGTACTGCTGCTATGGCAGGCCTCAGCCAGCCAGAGCAACAGGAGGCTGAAGAAAGTCAGCGAAGGCACCACCTTATCACCCCTCAAGCAAAGCTGGTTTTGTGTTCACACAGCAAGGCTCGGGTTCCTCTGCTTGCATGTCAAATCTTGCAGGTTCCAAGGCCAAATCAATAGGCTGGCAAGGAGAGATCCCACACAATCCTGCCGCAGACAGGAGAACAGGCCCGCTGCATACCAATTATCTGGAAGCTAGATCTAATTCTCTGGAAAAACAGTGATTGCAACGCATAGGAACAAAACAGCAACTGACTGGGCCGTTCTTGGAATGCTGTCTCGCCACTGCTTATGTGTGGATTCTGAGAGCTTCACACAGCACCTGGCCTGTACAGGGTGCTTAATTCTTAACTCTCATAGCTGTGGATTTGTTTATATTTGCATCAGATTCAAGCCTAGGCATCTGATCCCCTTTCCTGGGGTCATCATTGCAAGGCCAGAGGTCTACATTCAGCAAATGGTGCAGTGACAAATGTCAGGCCAGTTCACCAGTGGAATTTTCCACCTTCCAGAGCCACTGCAGGTCGTGCTAGGGGCCCAAATGTGTGCCTTTAACCACAATAGGCCTGTTTTTTGTCTAACTGGACCAAGTGGAAACGTCCTTGTGCAGGGCTGCCTGCCTCTGTTAATCACCATCAGTGCTGGGTGTGCCATGGCACTAGGATTATGGATAGAGGCATCCAGGATGGACAGCTGGCTTGGCCAGGAGGCTCCAGAGGGCTAGAGATGACAGCTCAGTGGTCCTCCAGTGGAGACAAACCACCCTAGTTAAGCCAACAAACAGCTCTATTACTTACCCTTTGCATGACCTTGGCCAAGTCCATACCTGCTGCTCTAGACAGAATCACACCAACACCCACTTTTCCTATTTGCTGGGGCTAAAACACTTGAAGACCCTTATCATATTCAGCCCCAAACCTTGTCTCCTTTACAAATGAAACATCCCTAGCTCCTTCAACAGATACATGGCCTGATCGTGAGGCCCCTGGACCATCCTGGTGAGCTTCCCTTGGATCATCTCCAGCTGATCAAAGTCCCCCCTAAACCATGTCTCCCTCAAGTGAACCCCGCGTCCAGAGGAGGAGATAGAGGAGGTGCATCTAGAGGCAACCTCACCGGCACAGAGACAACCCGCTCCCTGATGCTGGACCTGCGTTCCTAGAGTTTTCTTGTTCCATACATCAGGCTGCTGATACTCATTAATCTTAGCGTCCTCTCAAAGCCCAAGACTTTTTCTTGGTCAAGCTGCTTTGTCTAGACCAGTCTCCCTAACAGTGACTGAGGAAGCTGACTTTTTTAACTCAAGTGTAAAATTGTGCATTTATCCTAATTCATTTTAACTATTAAGATTTTGCCCAACTTTGTACCAGCTGATATGAGTCAAGTTTTACTTGAAAATATGATAATGCCCAATGACCAGAGGACTCACAGTGTAGTGGGGAGAGAGGCAGGCTGGGAGGTGGGTTGCTCAGGGTCCAGGTCCCATCTCTGACATGTACTGGTTTCATGACTTAGCCCCCTCAGGAACACAGGCATCTCTCTGAGCCTTGGCCTTGTGGAACTGCTACCCATCTATACTAGGAGACGGGGATTCCTTTTTACAAGGACCCTACACCAATGAAATCACAAGCCTGGGAAAAAACAACTTCTGGAGAAATTTAATTAATGACACAGACTGGAAACAAAGAGCAGACCACTGTCTGCCCCTGAATAGTTTCAGGATTCGGGCTGAGGGCAATGGGAACCACACACATCCCCGGTTACTTGGTGTCCCTGCCCAGGCCACGTGAGGAGATCAGAGGCAAAGTCAGGCTATTGTGGCCAAGTGAAGGATGGTGATTCTATGAAAGGCAGGGATGTGGAAGCTTCCAAGTCCATATGAAGAGCCGCTTGAAGCCGTGCACTGTGCAGCCTGGAGGAGGAAAGTCTGGCCTCCACCAACACTTTAACATGAAAGCAGAGATCACGGGTTTCCTCTCCATTCTTTGGTGGCTTCATGGGCTTCCTCATTCAAGAATATGAGTGTTTACTATGCTCTAAAAGGCCATTGCTCCTTCTGCACCTCAGGCCCCCACCCCTTCATTTCACAACTTTCTCAAGTTTTTACCCTCTTGCCTTAAAAACCATAACAAGAAAAATCCAATACTCTCTATTCAAACACATTCGCAGCCTTCTCTGTTTCATATTAATAGATACAATCTCCTCCCACAAATGAACACTGCAAGGGAATTGTCTCATGTGGTTAGTGATTGGCAGAATACCCAGAGGAAGGATGATGGTTAAGGCCCAACCCCCTCCCCACCCCACAGTGGGATATTGGAGAAGACTCTGGGCACCTTACACAGAGGACAAGCCCTGACTGACATATACTGATCTATAAGCCAAGGCCGTGTAGCAAGGAATGGTGAAGAGTGAGGAAAATGGGCCTCCACCCGTTCTGTGCAGGATGGGGGACTCTGCATGCATAACTCACATGCACTGTCAGACACAGGATGGTCGGCTTTGCTGGCTGCTTGAGCTCCCTCTTCTACAATATTTCTTAGAGGAGCAGCTCGGATGGGGAAAGGGAGAAGATGGGTACATTCTGAAGAGAAGGTGACTAAAAACAAAGGCTACTGATGAAAAGAAACTGAAAAGAGAGGAACTGAAGGAAGGTTTCTGTTGAGTCTCTTTTATATACTTTGATAATGTGAGCTCTAGGAACTTCTTGCCTTCTGGCTAACATCTGAAAGGGCTTTGCTTGTGGTTGGAGATGATCACTAGAAATTTAAAGTCAGATTTGTAAGCACTAATGGAAACATTGTGGACAGGAATGGACCAAACAAGTCAGTGGCTTGGTAGACAGGGCAAGGAGCCAGGAGGAAAGAACCCTGAGTTCTGGTCCTAGCTTGGGCCCAGCATCTGTTAGAAATGGATCCAGCCACCGAGGCACTGCCTCGAAACACAAAATACATACACATGTGCTCACTTCAGTAAGGAGAGCATGCCAGTGACTGAAAGGACCACCAGAGGCTTCATATAGGCAGCGATCTCTGAGCTGAACTTGGAGTGAAGGTGCTATGGCCCCAAGATGTCTCATTCCAGAAACAGGAGAAAGATGAGTGATAACAATTTGGCCAACTGGCCAAGGTGGAGAGGACACAGAATGGGCAATCAGGATGGCAAAATAGCTGGAACTATCATGAAGAGGAAAGAGGGAACTTGCAAAGTTCCTCCTGGAGAGGGTAAGTCCTGAGGAGTAAGCAGGGGAGAGGACAAGGGATGGGAAAGGAGTGGTATCATTGAATAATTTTAGGGCTTCCCCAGCAGACCCAAGTAAGAACCATGCCTTGGTTGGCCTCCAGGGTCTCTGAGGTCCCTTCCCATTCTAAGAGTCTGTGATAGGGTTAGAAGGAACATCATCAGACCCGAAAAGCCTAGCAACAAGAAAAAGGAAATAAAGAGAAAGGAGAGGTGGGGCAGGGGTGGGGGTAGGGGTGGGAATTCCAGAGGAGAACTGGACCAAAAAGGACCAGAGACAGAAGGCATCGGAGATTTTCCCCAAATGACAAAGGCAAAAGTTTTCCACTAGACAGACAACTGTGACTTTTGGCTGAGCAGAGCCGGTGCATCACGTGAGTGAAAAGGCAAGCAGCAGTGGGAGAGCTGGGGCAGCCCTACAGCACAGCAGTTCTGTGGCTGGAGGTTGGTGAAAAGCACACAGGTCCCAGCAGGGTAACTGAGTCACCAGGCTATGGCAGAAGTACTGGCCTGGGTCCTGGCCTCTTCCTTCTCTTCATTGCCACCCCCTGCTCCTCCCCATGCACAGATCGAGGCCAGTGAAAACCCTAAAACTATGAACTCCAACAGAGGGACTGGAGGGATTTCTCCACTGATTTAAATAAATCAAGGGTCTAGTAGAGGGTGGAGGGTGGATAAGTATAGCCCAGACTAGGAGACACCTGAAATAAACCGTGATGGAAAAGCAAACAATTCTCTTCTATTTGACGGCCTTCTTCCCCTTCTCCCTTAAATAACCAAATAGGAATTCAGAAAAGCTAAGTGTTGACTTTTCCCATTTCAAACTCCTCCAATTTTCCATTTTGTAACCTCATGGAGAAACCTGGAGGACTCGTACTAGCTGAAACAGAGTGAAATGAGAAGGTCTAGGAGAAGAATTTATATTATATCAACATTATGAAGAACAACAACTTTAAAGAGACTTCAGAACATTGATCAATGCAATGACCAGTCATCATTCTGCAAGCCCCATAATGTTCCAGAATGTTTTATAAGAGAGAGGTCATGGACTTTGGGGGACAGAAAGAGATGGGCACTTTTAGACAGGGTCAATATGGCGATCTGTTTGATAATACACATTTGTTATCTGTTACTTTTTCCTCTTCGACTTGTCCTCCCTTCTTTTCCCTCCTCTTTTTTGGGGGGAGAGAATGGAAGGGAAAAGGAAGGTAAGTGACTATGCACCCCAAAAAGAAGTAAAAAAAGAAAATAATGTCACCAAAGCATTTGTTTAATATACAGAATGAAAACTGGAAGGATACAAAGAAAATCAGAATAGCTTTGAAAGCTACATGCTGATTGACCTATTTATCATGCATCCTTCTGTCTATCTATCTATCTATCTAT
>CM053580.1:6335625-6389525 GCA_028627135.1 Pseudochirops cupreus | reverse complement strand
GTCTTTCTATCTGTCTATGTATCTCTCTATCTATCCTGTCTGTCTATCTGTCTGTCTGTCTTTCTATCTGTCTATCTATCTATCCTGTCTGTCTATCTGTCTGTCTGTCTTTCTATCTGTCTATCTATCTATCTATCTATCTATCTATCTATCTATCTATCCTGTCTGTCTATCTATCTATCCTGTCTGTCTGTCTGTCTGTCTATCTATCTATCTATCCTGTCTGTCTGTCTGTCTTTCTACCTATCTATCTATCTATCTATCTATCTATCTATCTATCTGTCTATCTATCTATCCTGTCTGTCTGTTTTTTATCTGTCTATGTATCTATCTATCTGTCCTGTCTATCTATCTGTCTGTCTGTCTTTCTATCTGTCTATCTATCTATGTGTCTATGAGTAGCGCGCACATTGAGCTCTCTCTGATACTATCTCCCCACAAGGAGGATTCTGGATAACTTGCTTCTGGGGAAACCATGGTGATGCTCAGAAAAACTGCTTTGCAGAGACGTGAGCATGTAGAAGCGTTCTGTGGCTGGCTGCGGTCTGCAAACCATGTGGTTGGGGAAGTCTTCCCAGGCCTCTGCGGCGTGTGCATTGCCTGCCCTCGGTGCTACGTAAACGGGAGCTATTGTTATCGATATTATTGTTGTTGAATAACTCTCATTTGAAGGAAGTTTTTTTTTTCTCCTTCCTGACATCAGGCCTCAATCAACCTCTTTATCTTTTTCCCTTCCAACTTTCTGAGGCCAAGAATGACCAGCTTCATCTCTCCTCTACCTGAGGGACCTTCCCTGAAGATCCTTTGTTCGGGCAGCGGGCAACTGACACATGTGTGCTGCTTTTAGTAATTACTGAACCTTATGGAGAGCCTGGGGTACATCACCGAGCCTTAATCAGCTCAGTTACAGTAAGACGCCAAATGAGGTTAATGGATCCAGTTCAAAAGAATGTTATGAGGATAATTAAGAAAACATGTAAATCTGGCTTTAGCTCCTTGAGCAAATGATTATTTATAATGCGATGATCATTTATAAGCAGTGTTCAGAATCAGTTCCTGATACTGGATCCTAGTTACTGGTAACACCCACAAGGTTTTCCTCTTCTTAAGGGAGCCAATTGGATCTATTTCATATCCACATACCAACAAAACTTTACTGGATGCTCACCAATGGACGGCATCCCATTCACTTGAGCATTATTACCAATTCTCTGGTGAAATCCCTAAAGCATTTGTTACATTTGTTACTTCAACTCTTCTAGCAGCCACTGGCCTCAGTCTTAGCAGATACCCTTGCTTCCCATTTTATTAAGAATTTTGAGGACACTCAGTGAGGTTCTCTAGTAATCTCTCATTCATTACACCAGATTTTGGTCAGTTCAGTTTGTAGCACAGTCAAACCCAGTTAAATTCTGTTCAACACGGTAGAGCAAAAAGAGAGCTCTATTTGGAATCTTAAAATCTGGGTTCAGATCCAACCTCAACCACTGTGTGTCCTTGGGCAAGGTCTCTTAGCCCTGGAATATTCTACTGCCCTTATAGACCATAGTTCTGATCCACAAGTTCTTTCCCACTTTGTTCCCAGCTGTGTTTCTGCCTCTCAAAGATGTTTCCTCCACAATTCAGCAGCTTTTTTACTCTAGATGCTCCCATACTCCTGGGGCGGGCTCACCCTGGAACAGCCCTCTGCTATGCTGGCCCCTTCTCCCATCGGTGGAGCCCTCCATTCCTCCATTTTGGGGATGGGAATAGGCCCAGGCTGCCATGGCTCCTGCCTCTCCCTGTTCTGCTCTTGTCCCTTCCAACTTTGTACTCTCAACACTCCCCACTTTTCAGCTACCTTTTCGTGTGCTATCTTCTTATATTAGAATATTAACTCCCTGAAGACAGGGCCCAACTTTATTTTTGCTAGTGTTTTGTATTTCCAGCATTTAGCACAGTATCTAGGACTCAATAAGTGCCTAATAAATGTTTGTTGTCTTGAGAGGAATGATAGGCTCATAGTCTCACAGGGATATTGAGGAAGTTTTTGAGGGAATGAATATTTTTTTCATTTATCTTCACATATGAACAAACCTCAGGGAAAAACAATGACCCAAAACAGAGTTCAGAAGTTTCCAATAAACCCTGAAAAACATCCCATCAGTGCTCACTCATCAATGGCTTGTAGGATGTTCATAGAATCATGGAACAGGAAGAGACCTCAGAAGCCTGTTCCAAAAATACTTTACCCTACATATCCTCTCCTCTGTTCTGAGGCCATTCTCTTGAATACCTCTGATGAGGGCAACTCACTACCCACCCACCCCAATCAGCCAATGTCACTTTGGAATGGTCTTTATTGTTAAGAATGCCATTCCCCCTTATGTCATATGTAAATAATCTTCTCCAAAGTTCCACCTGTATCTTATTAGAAGAACAATGCATGAACTATAAGCCAAGATATGATCTAGGATGCATGAGTCCTGGATTCCAGTTCTCTGTGTGACGGGAACTAGTTGTGTGACTTGGGTTAAACCACTCAGTGTCTCTTATTCCCAGCTGTTTCCTCTGTCAGACACCTGAAGAGAGCAGATTTATGGAGAGGTGTCTAAATTCTGTGAATAAGAAATCCAAAAATGCTAGAGCTGAGTTTTAAAGGAAATCTTAAAATACTGAGGTTAGGAGGAAACATGTGCCAGGCAACGGACACACACACACACACACACACACACACACACACACACACACATACACACACACACATACACACACACACACACACAAAACAGCAGAGTGATGGGAGAATCCAAGAAGTAGATTCTGTAATCCTGATATAACTTCCCTCCTATTTCAATCCTATTTTGCTGATATGTCCATACAACTCTGTGCAGCAGATTTGTCTCTGAATAAATGAATAAATATTACAGGTCATTTTTTTTTCTTAGAGCTGCTGATTATAAAGAAAGAATGAGGTACTTTGCTAATACAAAGTTATTATTTTTCTATTTTAAACATGAAACATAGAAGTCATGTAGAAGATCAGGGGACTAATCACCTTCTTGCTCTACTACTCACATCAAGATAAAACTGAAGCATCTCCATGATCTTGGAGCCCCTGGGGAAGCCTTTTGGCATCTCTCTCTTCTTGTTTCCTCATCACTAAAAATGACAGGACTGTACAATATCTTCTCTGAAGTCCCCCTACCTCTGTAACCTGTGATCTATCACACACCATAGTATAAGTACAGTTCGTAATAGCTGAGAATCTGACCCTCCCCCGATCAAGGAATCACACAAAATTCTACCCTAAGTGGGGAAATGTAGATGAGAAAAGAAGAGCCTCTCATCAGAAACTCAAGCAAGAGAAAGGAGGCCAGTCCTGACCTCCTCCAGAAATAGCAACAAACAGAACTCATCCAAAATAGCTGTTCCAGGATATTAAATTAAAGGAGGGGAGTGGGGGGACTCTGACTTCACCACTCCATTAACTTATCACCTCACTGGGGCCCAGAGGAGGTAAAAAAAATGAACATGATATTTCCTGATTGCCCATAGAAGTTGAGGGATGATTTTACATAATTTATTTCTGTATTTTGTACATGAGCCTAACAGAGTTTCACACCCAGATGTCAGTTTGTTCCCCAATCCATTACTTCTAGAAAGTGAAGCTGGTTGAATTTCAGAGAAAGAGGAGGAAGAAAGTGTCCTGAGATCAGTTCTCCAAAAAGCACCTCACCAGAGGTCCAACAACATTGTGCACTGTGGACAAGTAAACTGGAGAATTGTTGTCTTTTGTGAAATTGGAAGATTTTCAAGGTCAGAGAGCCCAGTCAGTGGCTTAACCTCGCTCAGTTTCCTTTGGAATCTAGAGAAGGAAAATAAGGAGGAAGGAGGAAGCCTGGAGGAGAAAGTGCTAGAACGGAAATGAACCAGCAGCCCTACTTTCTTTTTTAGGAGCTGGGAATAAGAGAAAGGGAAGGTTCTTGGACTACTACCCTGGCTACATGGTATCACTTTAAGAGAGAAAACCCTTCTCAAATGGGTCTCTCCCATTTCAGGACCCATGGAGGGCCCAAGGTAAACAGAGGAGCAACATGAAGCACATGAGTTATAGAAACAAGGAAATTCACAGCATCAGAAAGTACAGAAAATCGAGAAGGGAGCTCAACAGGAGGAAACTCCGAAAGCTGCTGAGGATTGCAACAAAAGCCCCTACCTCTGACAAATCAAAGGTCTACGACTTGGTGGGAGTACCTCCAGCACCTAAACACAAACATTCCTTCTGTCAACTGGACAGGACCAGCCTCTAACCTGTGCATGAGTGGAGCCCAACAGAGCAAGTGAGAGACAGGAGAGTTAGGAATCCAATCCAAATCAATAAGCAGCGGAGACTCTGTGTCCTCCAGGAGCTTAGGATCAAGGAAGGAGGTGGGGACATAATGAATACAGATGAGAAAACTCAGGGAGAATCTGGGGGAGAAGAGAACAAATACTGGGAGAATACTGAGAGGCCCCATGGAGAAGGGGGGCCCTCCTGAGCACACCTTTGAAAGACACTAGTAATTCTAGGGGTGAAGGTATGGAAGACATCCGCCCCAGGCATGGAAGAGGGTGACCAGATGGGGAGGGCAGCAAGCGCAGAGAACAGTTACTAGGCCAGTCTGGTCAAGATATAAAGGGCATGGAGCAGAGTCTGATGAAGAAACATCAGGAAAGGCGTTTCATTTAAAATCTGGAAATTGTTCCATTTAAAGATTCAGAGGAAACTAAAAAAAAAAAAGAAAGAAAGAAAAGAAAAATAATCTTTCAGGACGTCTGAGTCTCTGGGTTCATAAGGAATTTCTCTCCCTCTGAGTGGG
Source organism: Pseudochirops cupreus (assembly GCA_028627135.1). NCBI lineage: Eukaryota > Metazoa > Chordata > Mammalia > Diprotodontia > Pseudocheiridae > Pseudochirops > Pseudochirops cupreus. The sequence goes on along the minus strand of CM053580.1, from coordinate 6,384,684 downwards.
ATTCTCCCAGATTCCCCCCCCACACACAGACCCACACACAGACACACACACAAGCCTATATTCCCTGGTAGAATATAAATTCCTAGAAAATAGGAAGGTTTTATTTTTTTTGTCCTTGTTGCCCCAGCCAAACTCCGTGCCTAAAATACAGTAGGTGTTTAATTGAGTATTTGTTGAGTTAAATTAACCTGAACTCAATTTTATTTAATAGTTTGCTGCTTACTCTCAATATCCTTCTTTCTTCCCTCATTAAGCTTTCCCCAAACTCACAGATGCCTGCACACAACATGGTGTGTGTGGGGGGGGGGGGGGCGAGGGCGGGGAAGTAGGAATAAGTATTTATATTTATATAACACCTATTACTAGACTATTACAAGGCAGGCACTATGTTTGTGCTTTTACAAAAGAGATGATCCTCATGATGTGATTATTGTCCTCATAGAGTTAATGCAAACAGAGTTAAAGTGACTCACCCAGAGTCATATAATTAGTAAAAGTCTCAGGTGGGATTTGAACTTAGGTTTTCCTTATTTCAGGCCAAGTTGCCTCTGAAATAGGCTGATGGCACTAGAGAGCTTACCCAGAACCAGCCATCCTGATTCACATTACAAATTTCATTAATTTTGCAAATATTTCCATTTTTCTAAATATTTCATTTTGACATTCCAATTATCAAGATCAAAATAAAAGGTTCTAAGTTCAGATCAAAACTAACACCAAGGCTAAATATTGGTAAAGCTATTAAAACTCTGCTTCTGTCTCTATATTCCAACCCAAAATATCAAAATACGGACCCTCGAAGGAGGAAAAATTATTTTAAATGTTTTCTTCAGGTACATTCCAGGGCTTTTCCTGGATAATACAAAAATGATTAATAAAGTAGCCAAGCTTTCCTATTCCTGCACCAAAGCTCAGACTAACATTAATATGACCTCAGATGAGCCTGTTCTGGCCTCCTGAGGATCGGATGATTTCAGGCATTGAAAGGACTCTCCCATCACTGTGGATACTGAAACAAGGTCCATGTTATGTTCCAGCCACAAGGAATGAGTCACCTTCATCCAAGGGAAGTCAGTGACAGAGAGGCTACTAAACCAGGTATTTATTTTTCCTCAAAGAGTAATCTGCTGGTGAAAGCCCCAAGAAGTAAGACAGGGATACAGCAAGGGTGGAGACTTCCAGGGCAGAGAAGTCAGTTCATCTGAAATGGATCCTAGGGTATTACTGGCATCCCCACCCTATAAACTCCTGTTCAATTAAATCAGTAGCTTCAAAAAACAGGAATTGGGGTGGTGAGCTTTCCATACAGACACTGGCTGTTTCAGCAAGTACATAAATCCACAATTTTCATGAAAGGACTTCTTAAAATTGAGCTGACTCACCAGACCACACCTAAAGGAATCCTCCCTCATAGGTGACTGATGGGACTCATGACCGTATTTAACACGTTGCTTCTTTTTTTTTTTAATTTTTTTCCCCAAATTTATGATTTCATTAGTATATAGGAATCCCTGCTGGGAAATTCCCTCCACCAGTTCAGCAACTGCTCAGACATTTACAGTCTTAGAGAATTTCTTGAGGGCACAGGAAGAATACGGGACTTGAATCAGAGTCAGAGTGTGTTAGAAGCTGGGCTTGCTGACGCCAAGATTGGCTCTTCTGTTTCTTATGCCATACAGTCTTCTCACTAGAATCCTAAAATAGGCTGAATCTCCCAGAAAACCTTCACCCCCGTCGCGGCTTCCCTCCTTTCCTCTTCCCTGCCCCCATGAATAATAGTTTGAGACTTACATCTGGGCTTTACCTTTCCACTGTAACTCGCATGAAAGAGAGAGTGATGGAAAGCAGAGGTGAAAGCCTACTCACTCAGAGGGTGGGCGGAACAGCTGATCTCCAAATCCTTAAATAGCTTATTTACAGAACCAAAGGAAAACATATTAAGGGCAACTCCTCCTTGTTATTTATTTTTTCTGAGATTCAGCACTAATATGCTTTACTTTTCTGGACTCAAGAACTAAAAATGTATCTGGAAAGTCTCATTGGCTAGTCATCAGGAGGGCAGCTCCCCTATCTCGGGATTTCTTAGGGACCCGAGCCCCTCCCTCTGCTGAGTAGCTCCTTTAAGAGGACACAGGAAGGCTTTCTGTTGTCAGGTCCCCAAAATCTCTTCTCTCTTTGGTGTTGTGCTAACTGCTTTCCCCTGGATCCCCACAAATTCAAGCCTTCCATTTAAAAGAAAGCAAATGATTTCCACTTAAGGTTCCCCTCAGACAATCACGTCATAGATACAACTTAGAAGTAAGCTTGACTCAGAGAAGTCGTAGCTATTCCCAGGGTTCCCCCCGCGCACGCACGCTTGTCTGGCACCGGCTTATTCCTTGCCTGATCCTGTGCAGTCACTATCCTGGACACATTAATAAGGATAAAATGAATGAATCTTTCTACCTGAGCCGTGTATCCAGCTTTCATTGAATCATTTCAAAAACGGATTCATCCTTTTCCTAACCTATACCAAGAGAGCTCTAAACCCTTAGTAGGGACGGCAGCTCCAGGGGGCCCCTCACTTTCCAGAGTTCACATTTCCAGTGAAGCAATGAAAGACAGAAGCATCTGCTTAGCGGATTTATCAGCCCAAGACTCCAGCAGCTGGAGGACAACGCTAAGCTGACAGTCTCAGTGCTGCCCCTGCTCCACAGAGCAGCTGTTCCATGACAAGTTTCTCTTAGCAACATGAGAAAGGAGAGGGCGGAGAAGAACGAGGGAATTCCGCGCCTCAGCCTCTAATCTAGCTGTACCTCGATTTCTGACAACCACCAAGAACTCGGATCAAATTCAGTTTAGTGCGCTCCCCAGGTCTGCAAGCTGGCTGACGTTCAAAGATTAGGGAACAGATACTGTGGTGATGTGGTGATGTGGCTGTAAGCAGGGGGCAGCTCCTGTCAGGTCCCATTAAAAAGAAACAAAGCAGAGAAAGCGCAGCTCCACACCTAAGGGGAGAAGAGCCGAATACGCGCTGACCTTTCTCCTTTTTCCCTCATCTGAGAGGGGAAGGTTCGAAGGACTCTCCTAAAACTGGCCAAACATCAGGAAGGACAATTCCTAAATTCTGATATCCCTTGGGTCACCGCCCCATTCAGTGCACCTCTTCGAGGCGGCCGTTCCCTCGAATCTTTCCTGGTAGAGGAAAGAATTGCTAAGAAATGGTTTCTGAGTGGTTCCCTAAAAAGGTACGGTGGGGAGGACCTCGTGTTGAAGGTCTTAGAGGAGGTGGAAGAAGGAAGCCGGGGGGTCCCCAGAAAGAAATGAGGGTAATGGGGAAAAGGACCAGCAGGATGGAGGGAGCCCCCCAGCTAAAGAGCAAGGAAAGCGCAGGGGAAATGGGAAGGAGAAGGGAAGGGAGCGCGCCGGCGGACAGGTACCTGGCTGTAGGCCTGCTGCAGGTAGCTGTAGGGCATCCTTTTCTCGAAGTCAAGGCGCACATCTGCTGGGCTGCGGCTCAGGACCCCTGCGGTGGCGCGGTGCTCCGCGGGCCGGCTTTCCTCATCCTCCCTCTCGCAGCGGCGCACGCAGCGAGCCCGCTCCAACAGGGCGCGTAAGAAGCGCAGCTCCCAGGCGGGGCCGGCTCCGCGCGTGGTGCCCAGAGGCGCTCGGGCCCCGCACTCGAGGCGGCACCGCAGCCGCTCCTCCCGCAGCCGGCGGCGGCTGTTAAGGGCCTGCTCCAGGTAGCGTACCGCGGCCTGAAAGTCCCCGGCCGAGAACGCCTCGACGCCGAGGTTGTAGAGCAGCTCGAAGGACTTTGGAGGACCCTGGCAGCGTTCGTGGCCCCGCACCGTCCACGAGGAGCCTCCCAGCAGCAGCAGCAGCACGGGCGGCAGGAGCAACGTGGGCCGCAGGAGCAGCCCGGCGTCCGGCAGCCGAGCCCAGGGGCTCCTGCACCTACCCGCGCCGCAGCCTCCTCGGCCCCGCATCCTCCCGCTCGGGCCAGCCGGGGGCTCCCGCACACCCGCTCCGAGAGGGCTGCTCTCCAGGCTTTGCGCTACCACGGCGCACACGCTCCTCTCCCGGCTGAGCCTACAGCTGCCTCTGTCTCCCTGGCTCCTTCTGGACCGACAGACCGAAAGATAGAGGGAGCCCCACGTGGGCGGCCGGCGAGCGGCCGCCTCCCGATCTGGGATCGGGAAGAGAGAGCGAGAGAGACAGAGCGGGAAAGAGAGAGGGAGAGAGAGCGGGAGGGAGAGAGGGAGAGAGGGAGAGAGGGAGAGAAACAGAGAGAGGGAGAGAGGGACAGAAGAAGAGAGCGACACAATGACACAGAGAGACAGAGACAAAGAAACAGAGACCGAGAGGCAGACACAGAGACGGAGAAGGGCGGGGGACTGGGGAAGAGGTCGCTTCTGCCGGTCTTGCCCAGGCCAAGCCGGACACCCCTCGCACACTTATACACCCCCCTGGCCCCCGAGGCTGCTGCGCCCTCCTTCTCCTCCCCGTCCTCCTCCTCCTCAGCTTCTGCTGTTGGGACCGCCAATATAGGCAGGAATCTGCTCCGCTGCCCCGCTCAGCCCCGCGTTGATTCCGCCCACCCTGCGCGCGCGCGCCTCCTCTGGGTGTCCCGTCCTCGGGAGCAGAGGTCTGGGCTGGGCTCCGTCGTGCTGTCAGGGGTACAGGAGTGGGCTCTATCTCCTCCTCTGCAGTTCAGAGTCGAGCCCGATTCCTCCTGAATCTCTGGTTGGGGTTTTGCCCGTGAGCTTGTGCCAACAATGTAAGGACTGGCCTCTCCAACGTCTGTCTTTTCTCCCCGTTCAGTGATCGTCCTGGCCTGCTCTCTTCTCTGTTCCCACGCCTGACACCTTCTCCCCAGCTCCCAGTTGGAAGGCTCACTCCCCAAGCCTGGGAGCAGTACGGTGGAGACTCAGCTGTGCAGAGGAAGCCCTGAATTGGAAATAGGAGAATCATAGGGCTCTGGATCCTCAAAGCCCAAGTCCTGCCCTCCCTCTTTTAAAAAAGGAGGAAACCGAGGCACAGAGAGTGAAGGGATTTGTGACTTGCCCAGGGTCACCCAGCTAGCTAGTGTCTAAGACAAGATTTAAACCTTGTCCTGAGTTCCAGTCCCACATTAGCACCGGTTTGCGTCAGATCAGGGAATACTGGAACTTTTCCCGGCCTGTTCTCTAAAACGAGAGGGGTGAATTTTGCTATTGTTCACTTTCAGTCACGTGTGACTCTCTGTGACCCCATCTGAGGTTTTCTTGGCAAAGATACTGGAGTGGCCACCTAACCTCAAAGGGTTATTCCAGCTCAGCCCAGGATTCCTAACTGCTTTTCTCAGCACAATCCATCCTCCAAACCGAGAGAGAAGTAATATTCCTTAGGCACATTTTCTGATCACTACATAGATGCTTTAAAAAAAAATACTTGAAAATAAGGAGAAACTTTTTCTCCCTTTTTAAAGGGGGAATACAGGGCAATTGAGGTTAAGTGACTTGTCCAAGGTCACAGGGCTAGTAAGTGTCTGAGATGGGATTTGAACTAAGGTTCTCCTGAGTGGGGTAGGGGGGGCTCTATCCACTGTGCAACCTCCATGGGGAAACTTCAGAACAATCAGAACTGTATAGAAGTAAAAGAAGCTGACCCAGGAGTACTGAGGTTTCCCCCATCTCTGAGAGCCCTCACATTCACTTTCTGGGCAAATAATCTCCAGCTGGAAGAAAGAAATATAGGTGGAGCACTACAGCAGTCCAAGGATTTAAAGATCCATCACCTAAAATCAATTAAAAAACAAACAAACATTTCTTAAATTTGCCTGGAAATTGTGCTAAACACTGGAGATACAAAGAAAACAGTGAAATAGTCCCTATTCTCAAGGAGCTTGCAGTCCAATCTGAGAGGAAATGAGAGGATGTGTGTGCATGTGAGTATATACAGGGTAGAGGTAATGACTGAATCCACGAGATCGCATAAGTTTCCAGAGATAGGGAAGAAAGAGAAAAGAAGACTCAGGGTAGATACTTAGAGGAAATCCACAGTCACTGGGAGTACCATGGATGATCGAAGGAAGTGGAGAAGCAATGGGTCCAGTGGGAATGCAGCCTGAAGAGGAGACTGTCACCCAAAGTCCAGAAAGGGGAGAGTGCTGAGCAGAGGGGTGGTCGGGGACAGCAAATTCGACAGAGAATTCAAGGCGGATGTGTACTGAAAAAAGGCCCTTGGTTTGGCAGTTAGGGGATGGCTGGTCTCTTTGGAAGGAGCAATTTCAGAAGAGACTGAAGCCATTTCAAGAGGTTAATAAGAGTGAGAAAAGAGGAGTAGATACCTTTTGTTTCCTCACATGGAGTCTGGTTAAAGGGGATTGGGAATACCAAGAACGAGAGATTTTAGTGAGGATTTTTGGCATGTTTTAAGGTACCAGGGGAGGAACCAGTAGACAGTACATGAGTGAAGAAATGGTGGTGGGCAGGGAGGGATGATAGAAAGGACTATCTGTTCAATAAGTAAGAGGATGGAGTCAATGATACTGAAAGCATTCCCAATGAGCAAAGGCAGAAATCACAGAAACAAATTGAAAATTCTTAACATTAAATAGGAGTAGGGCAGGAGGAGAAGGTTTGCTAACAATTCGAGCTGCTTACAAGTATCGCTGAGAGACCGTGGCTTTCCCTTTTCTGAAGCTTTTCAAGCAAAAGCCGAATGGCCACTTGTCATGGACAGGTTGGATGAGACTGCTTGGGAAGCAGTCTCCAGGTCAGAGACTGTGTTTTCTGTTTTCAATAGACTGTTCTGAAGAGAGCTGGAAATAAAGAACAAGTGGTTTGAGAATTGCCAGTATGGAGATGATTGTGGAAGCTGTAGGAGTTGGAGTGAAAGGCAGCAGAGGGAAAGTCAGCCTGGTATAATAATCATGATATAATAGCTCACATTTATGTAATGAGGTCAGGTTGGCCTTGTGCTTTATGAATATCTCATTTTAGGCTCACAGCTACCCCAGGAAGCAAGCGTTATGGTTCACTTGGTTCAGTCAGGTCCAACTCTTTGTGACCCCATTTAGGGTTTCTGTCACAGGGATAATGATGTAGTTCTCCATTTCCTTCTCCAGCTCATTTTACAGATGAGGAAACTGAGGCAAACAGGGTGAAGTGATAGGGTCACGCAGTAGTAATCATCTGAGGCTAGATTTGAACTCATGTCTTCCTGACTTCAGGTCTGGCTGCCCATTATCATTTAGAGAGGTAGAAACTGAAGGCAGACAGTGGTTAAGTGACTTGCCCTGAGTCACATCAAGAGGGAAGGTTTGGAAGCTGGATTTTTATCTGGAGTCAGATCTTGTTTCCAAGTCTGGTGCTCTATCCATTGTGCCAACTAGCTGCCTTGCTGTGATATAAAGAATATAATTTAGAGGGTTGGGCTTTGGCCTTGAACTCAATAAGAACAGGAGCTGTCATTTATAGGCTTTGTGACCCTGGGAGAGTGGCATAATCTCTCAATGCCCCACATCTCCTTTGTCCAGCTGGGGGAGGGGTCCTTGCCTGAAACTGCGTTCTCTGTGAATGCTGGTAGCCTGAATATGGGGAGAAGAGCTACTTGTGCATCTGCACACTGGCATTAATGCTGCCAGAAATGTGTTTTCCAGCTGGAATGGTGGGTTATCTCCTTTGAGATTCCCAGTCTATTAGAACAGTCTGGAACCTTAGAAATCACTGAGTTGGATTCAAGATTGACTGAGTGCAGAAAGTGTGCAAGGGCCTGGTCTTGGCATTCTTTCCTCCCATTTTCCAGAAAACTAAGGCCTGGAGAAGTGTGGCAATTTGCCCAAGGTCACACAGCCAGATAGAGTTAAAACTGGGACTCTGACCCAGGTCCTCTCTCTGGGGTTAATATTTTAATTATTTTAAACTCCCACTTCATAGAACTGTATGGTCCTCATGGGAATGAATCCTATTTCCTCAGGACTTTTGCCATAAGCATCAATCTAGGAACAGGAAAATGCAGTTGACTGCCAAACTTCCAGATATCAGCATTGCTCTTTTCTGCTTTTCATTAATAAACAATTTATCAGTCAAGAAGATGTGCTCCATAGAGCCCTTTGCTCCCTGAGATGGTCTTCTCCTCCCAGGGGTTTGATTGAACCCCAGCCTACCTTCCTGCAGCACTTTTGTGGCCTGTCCACGCTCATGACCAGTTCACCATGCCCATGCTGACAAGAAACAAGTTCAGTGAGCAGAGAAGCCACCGCCCCAGGTTAGCACCACAAACATCATCCTCCATGCCTCTCTCTCCCTGAGCCATCTCTTCTTCTGTGTGTGACCACCATAAATCAGAGAGAGCAGCCAAATCCTCATTCCTTGCGCCTTCATCTTGCTCCATGGTTTTCCCTCTAGCTGGGAAGCCCTTGGCCAGGACTCTCAGAGTGAGGTTTAACACTCACTCCTGTGCTTTTTCCAACCAGGCCTTACTCATTTGCATCATCCCATGAATGGGGGAGGTCCAGGGCATGTCCCTGACCATTTTCATGGGGTTGTGGAATCTCTAAGAGGGCTCGTAATTATCACAGTGGTCACCCACGGGACACCTTCCCTGTCTTCCAGATGAAGATACTTGGGCATGAAACTATTTACATTTAAATGAAGCAACCTGGAGTCCTTTGAACTTGTGAGTCATGGGACATGAGCTTGAAACCTGTCTCTCCCACTGACTACCTGGGTGAAGGACTTCAACTTTCTGAGTGAGCCCCAGGTCACTTCCCTATAAAAATCAGGAGGTTGGGCTTCTGAGGCAGCTTTTAGCTCCGGATCTCAAATCTAAGTATCCTGACCAGCTCAGGAATCTACTAGACAACCTTCCTGACTGCTGGAATGTACCCAGGCAGGGGGCTCTCTCCTTCAGAAAGCAGAATGCTCTCTTTTCCGACAGTTCTAATTGTTACAAAGGTTTCTGATGCTACCTCTTTCTGGGCAACATGGGAATCTTAACAGGGGCTCCCAGATAACTGCCTTAGAACCAAATGAGCTTGTGCTCCCCTCCTGTGTGAATGCCATGCCCCTGGGGGGAGGGGGAGGTCAGAGGACAGCACTGATAACACTTTTCTTCCACAAGGAGCCACTCTGCATCTCAGCTTATGCTGGAGGAGTTTCCCGGAGAAATTACAGGGAGGTTGTACTTGGTACTCTGAAGATTCTGGGATTTCAAATACAAAGACCAGTAAAAGACAGTCCATGCCCTCAAGGAGCTCACAGTCTAATGGAGGGAACAAAGACAGGAAGGAAGGAAATAAGCATTTATTAAGGGTTTCCTTTCTGCCAGCCACTGTTCTAAGCACTTTACAAATGTTACCTCATTTGGTCCTTACAGCAATCCTGGCATGTGGGGGCTATCATTATGCCCCCATCATTTTGTAGCTGAGGAAACAAGGCAAACAGAGGTTAAGTGACTTGCCCAGGGTCACACAGTATCTTTTACTTTTATCGCATGACCAGTTCATCTCTCTTTCCATCTTCTATACCCGGGGTGATTAGCTCCATGCTTCTCCCAGAAACAATAGCCCAGGTTGTTAATACCATGTGCTGTTTGACCTCCAGACTATCTGGCAGGCTCCAAAGTATCCAAAATATGCATCACCCAGAAGACCACGGAGCCTCTGTAGATGGAGGCATGTGGGGAGTGGGCGGCCATTAAGGAGCCACTACAAAGAAAAGTTGGGAGTGAATTATTATTATTATTATTATTATTGCTGTTAACACTTTTATTTTCCTAGACTTCAGGATTTTGTACATGCAAAAATGGATGGAACAGAATGGAACTCAATTCTTTTAAATATATTAAAGAAAGACAATTTTATAAACATTTGAAGATACCTCAAAGCAGTGTATTTTAGAGACCAAGGAGTAATTCAATTCCATTGTTCAGCTTTTTGTTACATACTGTATTCAGACCACAAGAGTGTTAGTTAGCTAACATTAGATTACAAGTTTTGTACATATGTTAAGGATATCCCTCCCTCAAATAAAACCAAAGTAAGCTACAATGATTACTAGTTCTTTTTTTAAAATTTGATTTGTTTATTTACTTTTAGTTTACAATATTCAGTTCCATAATCTGTTGAGTTTCAAATTTTCTCCCCTCCTACTCCCCCCTCACCCATGGTGGCATGCAATCAAGTATAGGATCCGCAAATATTTTCAAATTGGCAGTAGTCTGGTTGTATAGAAGGGTTGCAACCAATGGAGTGAACAATGGGAAAAAAAGAAAGAGAACCAAACCTGAAAAAGAAGGATAGCATGTAGATTGCTTCAGTCTTCATTGAAACTCTGGTCTTTCTAGATCTTTCTCTGAATATAGATATGTCCTTCCATCCTGAGACTTGTAGAGTTGTCTTATAACTATGTGTTGTTGAGAAGAGTCCAGTTTATCAAAGTTGATCGTCACACATACGATGTGTCTTTGATTGTGTACAAATTTTTCCTGGTTCTGCTCTTCTCACTTAGCAATGATTACTGGTTCTTGCTGAGATGTCTAAGGTATCACAGTATTGATTATACTTAGAAGGGAAGAGAATCCCAAAGTTCCCCTTAAACAGCATGTTCATGCCACACATATTTTTTTAAGTGATATAACAAAAATAAAGAGAACATATTTTAAAATATATGTCAGAGGGAATGAAGACATCAAGTATTTTCTCAACACCTTATACAAAATAACTTATTCAGACTAGTCTAGGAAACATGCTATAGTTCCATGTTTTGGAATGCTTTAATCCACTTCTTCCGCACATGATGTGTCATCATCTCCTTCAAGAGGTGGCATTTCCTCAGTTATAGCTACACTGGTTTCTTCAGTAGTTGAATCATCTTCATCAATTCCAAGACCAAACTTGATCATCCTGTAGATTCAATTGGCATGTGTCTGGGGATCTTCCAAACTGAACCCAGAAGACAACAATGTGGTTTCATACAATAAGATGACCAGATCTTTCATGGATTTATCATTTTTGTCAGCCTCTGCCTTTTGCCATAGAGTTTCAATAATGGAATGGTCAGGGTTTATCTTCAAGTGTTTCTTTGCTGCCATGTAACCCATTGTGGAGTTGTCTCTTAGTGCCTGAGCCTTCATTATTCTTTCCATGTTTGCTGTCCAACAATATGTGCTTGTGACAATGCAACACAGGGAAGTAACCAATCAGTTTGATACAACTACCTTTTCAACTTTCTTTTCTAGGATATCTTTCATAATTTTGCAAAGATTCTCAAACTTTGCCTTTTTTTCTCCTGTTTCTTTTTTTCATCTTCATCTGCAAAGAGCTCCAAACCCTCTTTGGTTACGGACACTAAATTCTTGCCCTCAAATTCCTTTAACTGTCGCACACAATATTCATCAATAGGTTTAATCATATATATTACTTCTAAACCATGCTTCTGAAGACACTCAACAAAAGCTGAATTAGCCACTTGGTCCTTGATTTCACCAGTAATGTAACAGATATGTTTATGGTTCTCCTTCATCCTCATGCAATAGTCCTTAAGAGAAACCATCTCATCACCAGAAGCAGAAGTATCTCAGCAATTCTGAAAGTTTCTTTTGGTTCTGAGAGTCTTCATGTATTCCAAGCTTAATGTTTTTAGAAAACTGCTCATAAAACTTTTTGTAATTCTCTTTGTCCTCTTATAGTTCAGTGAAGAATTCCAAGAACTTTCTGAAGAAATTCTTCCTTATCACTTTCAGAATTTTGCTTTGCTGCCGCATTTCACATGAAATATTTAAAGGAAGATCTCCAGAATCCACCACATCTCTGATGAAATTCAAATATTCAGGAATCAGCTCTTCACAGCTATCCATGATGAAAATGTGGTGCACATATAATTTGATGTTATTCTTTTTCTTTATATTTTCAAACAAATCAAAGGGGGAGTGTCTTGGAACAAAGAGAAGGGCTCAGAATTCCAACTCTCCTTCCACTGAGAAGTGTTTCACAGCTGAATGATCTTCCCAGTCATTTGTCAAGCTCTTATAGAATTCCCCATATTCTTCATTAGTAATATCATCAGTATTTCTGGTCCAAATTGGCTTTGTTTTGTTAAGCTCTTCTTGATCAATATATTTTTCTTTAATCTTCCTTTTCTTCTTATCACCATCTTTCTTTTCTTCTTCTTCATTGGAGCCAATATACTCTATTTCTGGCTTTTCTGCAGACTCATTTTCTTCTTTTTCCTTCTCCTGTTTCTCTTCCTTTTCCTCTGCTTCATCATCATTGACTTCTTTATCCCGTTCTTTTCCCACAAAAAGTGTAATTGGGTAGCCAATGAATTGAGAATGCTTCTTCACAATTTCCTTTATTCTTCTTTCCTCCAAGTACTCAGTTTGGTCCTCTTTCAAACGCAGAATTGCCTTTCTTCATCAACACATAGGTTCACCTACATCAGTCCTAAGGGTGAATGACCCTCCAGCTGAAGACTCCCAGGCATATTGTTCATCATCATTATGTTTACTGATCACCTTCTCAGCATCCAGATAGTCAGAATAAAAACCAACACCAAACTCACAAATCATGGAAATATCTGCACCAGCCTGTAGTGCTTCTATAAAAACTTTGGTTCCATATTTTGCTATTGTACCAAGATTGTTGATTAAATCAGCTTTGGTCATTCCAATACCAGGATCCAGAACCGTAAGGGTGGGATCGTCTTTGTTTGGAATGATGCTAATGTTCAGCTCTCTTCCAGAGCCTAGTTTACTTGGATCTGTCAGACTCTCATACCTGATTTTGTTCAGGTCATCAGATGAATTTGAAATTAGCTCTCTCAAAGATCTCTTTATTAGAGTAGAATGTATTAATGATTACAGACATCAACTTAGCAATTTCTGCCTGAAAGGCAAAAGTCTCCACTTCCTCCTCCTCCGTGAGTTGGTCCTGGGTCTGTGTTTTCTCAGGAATCTTTGCAGAGAGAGCAGGAGCACAAAGGCTTGAGCTGGCAGCAAGAAGAAAAGAGAAGCAAACTAGCGAACTAGTGAATTATTTTTTATAAACTGAATTGCATCTTCCCCCAATAAGTTGAATGATAATTTCATAGAAAAGAATCCTGGAAAGTTGGAGGTAACTTTATAGGTCCTGTGGCCCCAAAACTGTTTTGTACAGTTGGGGAAATGTATGCTGAGAGGAAAAGTGACCTTCTTAATATGTCAACCTTAGGTCAGAGTAGAGTTCAGGCTTTATTTTGATTAATAGTCTATTGCCTGTCACTCTTAAAGGTCTTTAGATAGATTTAAATGATTTGCTTTAAAGCCTACCTTCTAGATTATCGCTGATCTGTTGAACTCTCAATTTGTTGAGGGAGTTGATATTTGGAAGAATTCTCTGTTTCTAGAGAAACTTAATGTAGTGTTCCCTATCACTACCAACATTTTTTGTTTCATAAGTTACTTTGATACAGTATTTTTTCAAAGAGGAATCCTGGAATGTTCAATCCAGTCTGTAACTTCAACAAATGGCCCCAGAGCCTCAAACTCCGTTGGACTGGCTAGAGGTTGTTACATAGAATATAAGCTTTTGAGGACAGGGACTGCTTTTTTTTTTCCCTTTGTAGCCCCAGCATTCATAATAATACTCAGTACATGGTTGTTCCTTCATAAAATTATTTGATCCTTAGGAGGCCAAACTGACCTTTAGCCCTCTACAAATGCACCCTTTGAGGCTAAGCAGATGCCAGGCGTTTTTTATCAATGAGTATGCTGGCTCCATGTGCTGAAGTCATGGTCTCATCCATCTTTCTAGACATTGCTGTCACATGCTCCTTCCCTTTCTCCCTCTACCAAAGGGGCTGGTCTAACCAAACTCCATCAGGACTACCTCTAAATATACTTTGGTAATGTTGCTACTGGTGATTTCCCTCAATTAAGTGTGCTTGTGTTTTTAAATTGAAGAGAAAAAAAAGGCAGTGATCTACTTCTGCAATTACAAGGGGGAAGCTTTATCCTCCTCTCTCAAGGTTCCCAGACTATTGTGGACTTCTCTGCTGCCCACTCCGCTCCTTGCCCTGTTTCATCCTAATTTGTGCATTGACATTCCACTGCCCCATCCCCAGACTGACATTATGTAGTATTTTAGAGCTTGCACATAATGTCAGTTACATTCTTCAAGGTGGGCAGTTGTGCTAAGCCTCATTTTAAGAACAAGAAACCAAGAGTCAGGGAAGGTAAATGAAGCATGCTATTTAGGCATAGACCTAAATGTCTGAAGTGCATTTGGAGCCCATTTCCTGCTGACTCCAAATTCAATCCTTCATCTATCAGCCAAGATGCCTCCTATGAGGACAATGCGGGGAGGGACCAATCCATTTTTGTTTGTCTATGCAGTCCCAGCAAAGCGTCATAGAGCTGGAGTTGTAATGAGACTTCAATGACGATAGTGGTAGTAGTAGTAGTAGTAGTTGTAATATTAGTAATGATAATAGTAGTTATAATAATATAGTGGTTGTAGTAGTAATAATAGTCATCACAGTTGTATTAGTAGTAATAGTAGTAGTTGTTGTTGTAGTAATAGTAGTGTTTATAGTAGTAGTAATAGTAGTAGTTGTTGTAGTACTAGTAACAATAGTAGTAGCAGTTATAGTAATATAGTAGTTGTAGTAGTAATAATAGTCATCACAGTTGTATTAGGAGTAATAGTAGTAGTAGTAATTGCTTTAGTAATAGTAGCAGTAATAATGGTAGTGAGCAATAGCATTTGTACAGTTTTTTGAAGTTTGAAAATGCTTTATAAATATCCCATTTATCTTCACAATTATTTTCTTTACACATCTTCACAATAATGGGGAGTTTAGTGCTATCATTGTCCAAGCTTTATAGATGGGGAAACAGAGCCTATAAAGCATCTCAAGTCCAAACTTCACATATTGCTGAGAAGGAACATGAGATTCATTAAGGGTAAGTGATTGCCAAAGGTCCTACAAAAAGTGTCTAAGGTGGAATTTGAACAGAGGTCTTCCTAGCTCAAAACCCAGTGCCTTTTCTGTACCGTCAGGGCTTGCATCTCACAGTCCCTCCTGTCCCCTGCATATTCCCATGAGTTGAAGCCAGGCTCTAAGAGAATTCTAAAGGGTCTTCTTAAAGATTTCCCTCTTATTGGGAGCCAATCTGGACAGAAATGGCAACTTCATTCCCCCCTCTGTTTACTGGTCACCAGCAGAGTGGAGCCTCATCACAGGATAAAGCCACACACAGGAAGGAATGTGGCCCCTAGATCCTTTTATGTTCCCCAATCATTTACATTTCCCAAGAATGACTACTCCCCGTTTCTGGACTGTTTATTAAACAATCGCCCCTCCCCTCAGGCAAGAGCTCCACATTTCCTGGGGCTTCCCACAAGTAATGCCAACATTTTGCTTGTTTTTATAATGTAGTGTGTCAGTCCTCAGATGCCCAGCACATCTTTCATTCCTTTCAATGAAAGAAATACCTCTAAGGAGGAAACAATTCCACCCGTGTTCAGCTGCTGTTGATGCTGGCGATGGTTGAGCTGTTTGGAAGGGTTTTTCATACATAAATAGACTCATCTAAAGAAGTTTTCTCCCCTTCAAAAACTTAATATGAAAAGTAAACCGCCAGCAAGATCAATAGCCGGGGGGAGGGGGGAGGAGTAGGAAAGTGGTGGTGAAGAAAAGTCTTCCCAGTGGAAGCTTTTTTTTTTTTTTAAGCAGAAGTAATATTGAGTTGACATTGTAGATCAAGCAGGTGTCCAGAGGCCAGGACTTCCTGTTCCACTCTGTTTTTCTTAGCCAGTCTGCCCTGAGACTTAACTTAATTCCTGACTAAGTCTTTAATATCTTAAATCAAACAAACCAGGGACATATGTCCAGACAACTCCCATCAGAGTGTTGCTTTGGTATAGATTTTTCCAAATTTTTGCTTCAGAATGCCCCAGGGCTTTGTTCATGGTCTGGCCAAAGATTGCTGACATCACCACTTTCCAGTCTTTGCATATTATATGGGTGTAGGGACTGATGGCATGTAACTGAGACAGGGCACGACTCCACAGGATCATGGAATCCTACAATGTGACGATGGGTGGGATGGGAAAGATCACCTTCGTCAACTTAAATGCCATTGAAGAAGCTTGTATCACAAAGCCAATAGTGAATGAATGAAGAGTTTTGATAAGGGGTGGAACATGGTCTGATGACACTTGCCAGTAAGATCTGATTTATAACTATGTGTTAGAAGCTTTGGTCCTTTAATGCATCTAAGATGACAGGGTTGCGGACATTCTCTTCAACAACACAGTTCACAACCTATCCTTGCTGAAAATTCAGTATAACATTTGTCCATTCCCTGCCATAAGTCTTCCATAAGAAGTTCATCCAAAATGCAGGAAAGCCTGATCTCAACCTATTAGTATTGTTTGGAAAACAATGAGGCCCATGAGCTATCCATCAGCTACCCTAGTAGTAGTCCTAGCTGCCAAAGACATGGAAAAGTTCTCTTCACTAAAGTCTTTGTCAATAAAAATGGTTCTGCCTCAGAGATAGATATGATTTTATAAATTAAGATAACATGGCACTCTCCAAATATCTAGGAACTTGATGCCTACCCTTGGAGAGGTAGTGTGGCATTGTAAAAATAATACTGGACTTGGAGTGTGGAAACTGTGAGCTCAAATTTCTCTCCATCACTTACTGTGTGACCCTGGATAAGTGACTTAAATTTATTTGCCTCAGTTTCCAAATCTATATCATGAAAGTTGGACCAGATGATGTCTAGAGTCCCTTTGAATTTTAACCTTATTGAAGGGCGGGGAAATGACCCATGATTCCTCAGCTTCCAGGCAGCATAAGTTATATTTGTTGCTATGTCCTTGAGGACCCCCAGGCATTACCTTCTGTTTTTTTTTTCCCCACTGCACCCTAAAGACCAATGAGCTTGTCCATATGCTCTGTAGTTGAACCCTTCTTCTACGTGTTATCTCCCTTTTAATAGAATGTGAGCTCTCGGAGAGCAGGGATTTTTTTTGTCTCCTACTCAGCCCAGCACTTGTCACATAGGAGGTACCTAATAAATAAATCATTCCTCCTTCCCATCCATCTTTTCTTTTTTTCCTTCTCTCCCTCCCTCTCTCCCTCTTTCCTTTGTTCCTTCCTTCCTTTTTTCTTTTCTTTCTTTCTTTCTTTCTTTCTTTCTTTCTTTCTTTCTTTCTTTCTTTCTTTCTTTTTTTCTTTCTAGTGAGACATTTCTCCAATTACAATCATCCTTTTTCTTACTCTTGCCCAGTTCTTCATAATATATTGCAGTCTTCTAACATCTACCATTTGCCTCTTCCTTGCCAAGTACATCAGACACACACCACCATAATTACCATCTTTATTGTTTGTTTGTTTTTCCAGATGCTACATTCACTCCAAAGATATTGGCATCAGGACCAGGCAATGCTCAAACTGTGTTGATGATTTCTAGGAAGTTGAGAGAAGGAATAAGCAAATCCCTTTTTCTTCAATGAGGAGTAGGTGAGAATAAGTTCTGGCTAAACAAAGGGACCTTGTCTTTGGAAGCTGCTTATACTAACAGACCCTGGACCTTCAAATTCCCTTTATGGCTTGGTCTCCAGCTCCTTGATGAACTGTGAGTAATCTCCTGGCATTGCCGAAGTGTTGATGAGTTCAACTTTTTCCCAGCCCTGAAGTCTCTCTTTCCAGTGAATTAGTTCAGAAGAGGAAAAGGAAGACTTCCTGTGATGGGGAGACTAAGAAAGGCTTCTTGGGAGCCAGGGCACATGCATTCACTTGGCTAAGACTTTTCACAACAGCGGACTACGGGTGATCATGACTTGCTGGCTGATGATTCTGGGGAAACCTAACAAATGCTGAGTAAGCAGAGACATTCAGAAACTCTCTGGGGAGTTTGGAAAACTGTTTGAGAACCAGAATTTAACTGCATCCCAAGGCTGGATATAAGGAGAGAAGAGAAATTCCACATCTCTGGAAGAGAAGTCATTTGAGCAGAAAACCTAGGCCATGGGGAAGCTCAGGAAAGAGGACGGGACTTGCCTGGCCCCTGCCAGTCACTGTCACTCAGGTCGACAAACATTCATTCTATGCTTACCAGGGGGCTGACCAAGCTCCCTGAGCTTGGTGCTAAGGATACAAGGGGCTAGGGAAGTGTTGTGGCTGACACAGAGGACTCTTGGGAGAGAGGCCCCTACCTAGAGTGAGTAGAAGATAATACCTTATCTTCAGCTTATGGTGGCAGAGGGTGGCCTCGAGCATTGAGAAGTTTAATGACTTGTCCAGAGTCACACAGTCAACCTATGTTGGAGACAGAACCTGAACCCAGGTCCCTTAGCCCTTCCTCCCACTGGCAAGTTCTTCCAGGGGCCTGCATTTTGTTCTTCTGCCCCTTCAGACTTCAGTACTAGGCATACCCCCACCTCTCCATAGCTTTTCACCTTCCTTTGATATTTTTTTTTCCCTCCATTAGAATGTAAGCTCCTTGAAGATGGCGACTGACTTTCTCTTGCCTGTATGTGTTTTCCCACAACTTATCACAGTGTCTGGTAAGCTTGTAATAACCATTTGCACATTGACTCTCTGACTGATTCCTTCTTGACTCTAAGTACTTTCAGTCCTGAGAACATTTAGGAGGCTTCTCTGCTTGAATTGCCTTCAAAGCCTGTCATGTAAGAAGGGCAGTCTCTTGATGGTTGACACATCTTATTTTTTTTTTAATTCCATTTGTTCTATTGGTTGATCCCTCATCTATCTGATGCAACAAACTTTGGTTACAAATGAGCTATGACCATCTTTAAACATTAAAGCAATTCTCAAAGGACAATCCATTAAGGACAGTAAAAAGGATGTGCTGAGAACCATCTCCTGGAATTGTCTAGGAGGCATTTCCGTGATGATAGATGATGTGACCTCTGATAACTTTCCTAATAACTACCATTATTAATCATTTTTATCCACTTACATTGGGAAACAGTCAATGCTGGCTCCAAGGAAAGAACATATTCTTTCAGCAAATGCCAGGAGGAGAAAGAGTGATTCACCACCGAGACATGTCTAGAAGTAGCCCTCAACCCCTTCCTCCTGCACTCTTGGGTGTAGAGTCATTTGGACACTTTATGATCTTTCACTGGGTACATTAAGCTGGGCCATTGGCCTGATAAGCACATAACCAATGCCAGCTCACCTTCGTTCACTCTGGAGGGAGTGTTACTATCAAGATGCCTCAACATAGAGGCCCCTTCCCATTCTTTCCTCTGTCTATGACCTACCCTCACCTCATTGCCATTATATAACCCTGACTCTGCTGAGTCTCAGCTGAGTAGGAAGAGACATTCCCACCCTTTCCAGGAAAATCCTTCGTGTTGTTCTTCATGTGTCTCTTCCTCCATCTTGCTACACTTCTGCCATCTTCTTGGCCTGAAAATTACAGAACTGATGGGATGTCAGAAACCTGTAGCTCAATCCATACTTGGAGAAAGAAAAGCAGAAACAGCCCCCAAAAAGAAAGCAAACCCTCTTCTAGGCCAAGCCCTACTTGGGGGTTTCCAACATCACTGCCCTGAGCCCCAGAAAGGGGTGCCCCGAGGCCCCAGTCACCACCTGAACCTTTGGACTCAGAATTTTCAGGGCTTTTCTTAACATCAGTTTTAGGTTGGCTTATTTCCCTTTTTAAATCTCTACCTCACTCAAAATTGTGTTCTCTGAGGCTGAGCAGAACAGTTGGAATCTCTCTTCTTCATGACAGCCCTACAAAGCCCAGAAGACCCCTAACTTTCACAAGGCACCTCCCCCTTGGGGAGTCTTGCGTTGGCAAAACTTTTGTGCACCAAATTAAACATTCCCAGCTCCTTTAGCCAATTTATCTTCATTTGCCACAGACTCAAGGGCCTTCATGATCCTGGCTGCCATCATCTGAGTGTCCTCTGGCTTCTCGATGTCCTTCCTAAAATGTAGGACCAGCAATTGGACATGGCAGAACCACTTACCCAGCAAAACTGGGTATAATGCTTCAGGGGAAAATACGGCCATTCAATGAAATAGAGGACCTTCGAGCATTCTTGATGAAAAAAAACAGTTGAACAGAAAATTTGCCTTTCAAATACAAGAAGCAAGAGAAGCATGAGAAGGTAAACTAGGAAAAAAGAAATCATAAGGAACTTATTAAAGTTGAACTATTTACATTCCTACATGGAAAAATGATCATCGTAACTCATGAGACATTTCTCAGTATGAGGATAGTTTAAGGGAGTATATGTGTATTTATGTGTACATACATATATATGTATGTATAGGAGGTGTGTGTGTATATATGTGTGTGTGTATGTGTGTGTGTGTATGGGTATACATGTTTACACAGACAGAGGGCACAGGATGAGGTGAATATGAAGGAATGATATCAAAAAAATAAAATTAAGAGGTGAGAGAGAAATATATTGGGAGGATAAAGGGAGATACAGAATAGGGTGAATTATCTCATATAAAAGAGGCAAGAGAAAACTTTTACAATGGTGGGGAAGTGCAGGAAGGTAGAAGGGAATGGGTCAACCATACTTTCATTGAATTTGGCCTAAGGAGGGAATAACAGACACATTCAATTGGGTGTCTTACCCTACAGGAAAGTAGAGGGGAAGAGGACAAGAGTGGGGGATGATCAAAGGGAGGGCAGATTGGGGGAGAGGGTAGCTAGAAGTACATACTTTTGTAAAGGGACAGGGTCAAAGTAGAAAATAGAATAAGTGGGGAGTGGGACAGGATGGAGTGAAATATAGTTAGTCTTTTACAATATAACTACTGTAGAAATGTTACATGTACAATCTATATTGAATTGCTTGTCTTTCCAGTGGGAGAAGGTGAGGAGGGAAGAAGGGAAAGAGTCTGGAACTCAAAGTTTTTAAACAAATGTTATTAAAAAAAAAAAGAAAAAAAGTTTTTTTTGTTTTTTTTTTACATGTGACTGGGAAATAAGATATACAGGAACTGAGGTATAGAAATCCATCTAGCCCTACTAGAAAATTAGAGGCAGGGGATGGGAGAGGATATGAGAGATCAGATTAGGGGAAGGAGTATTCAGTAGGCTTGCTATATTGGGGTGGGATGTAGGGGAAAGATGGGGAGAAAATTTGTAACTCAAAATCTTGTGGAAATGAATGTTGAAAACTAAAATAAATAAATAAATTTTAAAAAATAATAAAAAAAAAGAAACAAAAGAAAACAAAAGAAACAAAAAACAAAAGTCTCTCCTTCCTCCCAGGAGAGACTCCCTTATGTCAAAAGCTGTCAGAAGAGTGAAAAAAGTTAACTATCAATGAGGTTACCTATATTTAATTCAATGTCTCCCTTAAGAAATGGGGTGGGGTGGGAAATCAAGTGTATTTATTTTCTATATATTTATATGTATACAGGGTACCTCTTCCTATCAGAATATATGTGCCTATAGGGCAAGGCCTGTTTCCTTTGACTCTTTGTATTTGCAGTTCCTATGACACATAAAATTAATTAACTAACAGATAACACTGAATAAATGAATGTTGATTTCAAAAAGAAAAGAAAAGAAAAAGACAAAAGGAAAAGCAACCCAATGAATCCTATCCTACGTGCTGTGTTCTTACCCTCGGGGAAGGCTAAGGATTCAGATGCCTGGACAAACAAAGAGTGTGGAAGGGTGGCTACTGTAAGCCAGCTCTGGAGCATCAGGGTCATGGAGGATCTGAACATCATCCAAACCTAGATATGACCCAGACACGAGGTTCTGATGAGCAGTTCTTCCTTGGGATACAGCCTGGAGAAGCCTGGGAAAAGACTGATGGGCCAACGGATAGACCAAACCCAATTCCAAGAAAAACTTCATTTGGCGTCAGGAAAAAAGAAATGAAGGGCACAGAAGGCCAAATCACTGTAGGAATTTGACCCTTTGTGTGATGGAGAACTGTCCACTCTATGAAAGTCATCCAGAAAGAGCCAGCGCCATCCCCCAGGCATGGCAGTGACATGTATGAGCAAGTGTCGTATAGTAAAATGACCACCAGATTTGCCACAAGCAGGTCTGTGTTTAAATCCTACCTCTGCCCTGCTTTTCTGGTATGGCCCTGGGAAGCTTATCTCACCTTCCTGGGCCTTGGCTTCCTTTCCTGTAAAAAACATCAGATCTCTCATTGGAAAGTCACCTGAATTTTACCTAGTCCAGCCACCTAATTTTAGGGATAAGGGAACTGAGCCCCACAGCGGTGAAGTGGCTATGAGTTGCTAAAGGTCATATAAACGGGATTTGAACCCAGGACTCCTGACTCTGAAACCCATAATCTTTCTATGGAATTGGAGGGCTTTGCATTGTGTAGACTCTGAGGCCATTCTGGCTTTAAGGTCTCTTTCTATCCTCTTTTGTGATCAGTCACATAGTGTAAGCAAAGGGTAATTGGGGCAGATGCGGGACTCTGGGCCTGGAGTCAGGAGGGCCTGATTTCAAATACAGCCCCAGGCACTCAGTAGCTGTGTGACCCTGGGTGAGTCACTTTGTCCTGTTTGGTTCAGCTCCCTCATCTGTAAAGTGATCTAGAGAAAGCAAGGGCACAAGTCACTCCAGTATCTCTATCAAGAGAACCCCAAATGGGGTCGTGAAGAGTTGGAAGTGACTGAAAAGCTACTGATTATCATCACCGGAAGGGTCTATTCCTTCTCTGAAATTCCGCGTATGTGTACATTCAAGCCCAGGGCCGTCGCCTAGCAGAGGCTTGCACAGTACGATGGCTCTTGCCCCTCTGGCGGCACTGGGAGAGCCCACGGAAGGCCTGTCTCAGCAGGAGGATCCAAGCTGAAGATGCCTGGGGAAGGGCTGGGTGTGGCCCTTATACCCCTACTCTCAAGGCTGGCTTTGTCTTCCACACTTTGCTGTTCATTTTATTTGGCTTGTTCTGGATTGGCCCCAAATGTCCAACATCAATTTGAATATTGGCGTCTCTGAGGGAGGGGGTCCTCTGCAGCCAATTTAAACACATCCCCTTGGGTTTCTTCCCAAAGGCCTCAGAAGCAGCACTGTTTCTATCGAAACAAACAGGTATGTTAGGCTGGGACTGTCCTTCTGTCCTTGACCTCATCATTTAAAAGCTGTAGCACAGACTCAAGAAGGAAAATCTGGGCCTAAGACTCCATGATCTGGGCCTCCCAGCCTGCCTGTGCACAGGGAGATGGGCTTGCGGGCAGGGACTTGCCCAGTGGAAAGACCCAAGTAATGGTTTCAGTCCTTCCAACTCACAATTATCCTCCACATTCTACTCGCGGTCCATTGGTAATTGTATTTTATTTCATTTTTTTAAACAAGACTGAGAAAGGGAAGTGAGAAACAGAAGGACTTGCCCAGGGCCTCAAAGCTGGGATGTGTCAGAGACAGAATTTGAACTCAGGTCTTCCTGAGGCTGTCTCACCATTCAAACACTACTCATTGCTGTTATTCTAGTAAACAAGAGTGAACAGAGCCTTGGATGGAGCCTGGGATGAAGAGTGTGTTGTGATTAGATCCTGTGAGTTTGAACTGTTGGGATTCTGAGGATCTGGGATTTGTCAGTCTGTTTGGGAATACAAGTCAGACAGAGGGCTCATTCCCAGACTTTCTTGAGTCTCTCTCCTCTTTCCCAGCCTTGGAGACCTCTCACTAAGTTGCTTCACATTTCAGCTCCAATGCCTTTGCCAACAATAGGCCTCTGTGGATTCTCCCAGTTGGCATAGAGCTTCCTCACTTCCCAATACTGTACATTGACTGTACATGGGGTGTGTTGTTACTGACTTGGATGTTTGAGTCTCCTGCAGTAGAATGTAAGCTCCTCAAGGGCAGGGGAGGTTTCATTTGGACCTTTGTGTCCCTAGCATGTAGCTCTGTGTTTCCTGGGGCTTAATAAAGCCTTCAATGAAAAGAAGTGGGTTGAATGGGGCATTTCCTTGGAATATATGAGCAAGGCTCTCATCTTTTCTGGAGGAGGTTCTCAATCAACATTTGCCAAATGCCTATGATGTGCCAGACACTGGGGATGCGAAGACAAAAATGAACATCTCTGCTCTCAAGGAACTTACATTCCCTTAGAAGAAATACGTACATAGTGAAAGAAGTGTGTGTATGATATGTGTGGGTACATCTCTATCCAAATAATGGTGCACATATAGATCTATTCAATAATAAAATTGGCTCTTGTGTGTGTGTGTATATAGAGGGCATAGGGGATGAAGAATATACTATTTGAATAGGGAGCAAATTGGCTCTTTGAGGGCCCATTCTAAGTTGTTTGACCTTCATTTTCAAAGAGAGTCTATGATATCACAGGGCACATAATGGCAAGAATTGGATTTAAGTGAGGCAGAGTTACACAAAGCCATCAGCCTCATTTACTCTTCCAGAGTCATTGAGGTCCAGTGGTAAGACAACAGTCAGTATGATTGATGATGGCGCAGGCTGCAGTGGCTGCTTCAACACCTAACTGAACTCTAAGTGCTTCTATACCTTCCCTTCTTCAGCTGCCTCCATTGGAACAGATTATTCTCTGACACCTATTCCACTCGGGATGTCTTCACATGCTTGGGTAGATGCCTCCCTAACTCATCAACAGGTCTGAGGTCTGGATGTTCCCCTCAACCTGGTTCAGCCCCTCCTTCTAACAGGCTTTCCCAGGGTGTTATCACTGTGCATCTATGATTTCTTGAAGTCACAGGGGAGAGTTGGGTGAAAGTGGATGCCAAAGGTGAATGAGAGACCTTGAAAAGGGCTTGGTAAGCCCTCACACCACTGTCAGTATCATTGGAGGGAAAGGTATGGAGACCATGGTGATGCAAGAATGCACAGCCCTAAAGAACAACCTATAGCCTCAGTCAGGGTCATCCTACTATGAAATGCTGACTTCTGAGGGGCAACTGAGCCAATCAACAAACACTGAAAGCATTAATTAAGTGCATACCATTGCAGGATGAGACATAATCACGCAGAACTTAAACTTGGAAACATTCATCTGCTTCGTCTTCAGTGGAGGCTGATCAGTTTTGTCTTTGTAGTTAGGGTACCTAGCACACAGAAGGTGCTTAATAAATGTTTGTTGAATTAATGAGACATGATTGCTGACCTCCATGATCTTATGGTCTAGGACAGGGGCTTGTAACATTTTTTTTTGTGTGCTGTACCCCTTTGGCAGAAGCCTACAGACGTCTTCTTGGAATCATTTTTAAATGCATAAAATACAATACTTAGGATTGCAATGGAATTATATTAAAATATTATCTATAACATAAAATACATGTATATCACATAGAAATATATGTATACATTTACGTGTATACACACATATGACAAATTCCTAGCCCCCTTCACCTCATTAAGATCTTCTGACTAGGAGAAAGTAAATCAGAGAGGTGCACTACAGTGTGCTGTGAGGTATGAGGAAGACATTCACAAAATCAGAAACCCTTAGCTTTGGAAAGGAACTTGAAAGGTAATCGAATGAAATCTTGACCTGAGAAGGATCTTTTTTTCTTATCAAAGACAACATCTAGAAGAGAGTCAGCCATCCTTCTCTACCCCCTCTCTTACTCTCCAGAATTCACATACTGTATACAGATATATCCCTGAGGATGTGGTGCAGTGTTTCTTGTAGGGGACTCCATAGAAGAATATGACAGTACATTTCCTACTGAAAGCAATATTTTTTTATTGGACCTATTTTAGTTTATACAAAGGAAACTCATGTGGCTTAATTTGATAAATGCAAGAGTGGAAACATGGAAGTAAAGAGAGGAGAACAAGGAAAATTGCTAAAGCAGCACATCCTCCACACCATGGCAGAAATGGACATCTTGAAAATGTGTTTGAGAAAGACAAGGGAAGATTTTGAAAATCAGGTAAGGGAGGTAGCAGAAAAATTGAAAAGAGAAATGAGAGTGATGCAAGAAAATCATGAAAAAAAGAGTTAACAGCTTGGTAAAAAAAAAAAGACACAAAAGAAAATACAAAGAAAATAATACCTTAAAACCAGACTAGGTAAAATGGTAGAAGAAGTTAAAAAAGCAATGAGAAGAATGCCTTGAAAAGCAAATTGGCCAAATGGAAAGAGAGGCACAAAAATTCAATGAAGAAAAAAATCCTTAAAAAGCAGAATTGTTCAAATAAAAAGGGAGGTACAAAAGCTTACTGAAGAAAACAATTCCTTAGTAATTAGAATTGAGCAAATGGAAGCTAATGACGTTATAATAAATGAAGAAACAATAAAACAAAACAAAAAGAGTGAAAAAGAAATAGAAGACAATGTGAAATATCTCTTTAAAAAAACAACTGATCTGGAAAATAGATCCAGGAGAAATAATTTTAAAATTCTTGGACTACACAAAGGCATGATCAACAAATGAGCCTAGACATCATCTTTCAAGAAATTATCAAGAAAACCTGCCCTGATATTCTAGAACCAGAGGGTAAAACACAAATTGAAAGAATACACTGATTGCCTCCTAAAGAGATACCAAAATGAAAACTGCCAGGAATATTATCAAATTTCTGAGCACCTAGTCAGGGATGGGGAACCTGCAGCCTTGAGGTTACATGTGGCCCTCTAGATCCTCAAGTATGGCCCTTTGACTAAATCCAAACTCCACAAAACAATTCTCCTTAATAAAAAGATTTGTTCTGTGAAGTTTGACACTGACCTAGGTTCAGGAGAGAATATTGCAGGCAGCCAAAAAGAAACAGTCCAAGTATTGTGAAACCATAATGAAGATAGCACAAGATTTAACAGCTTCTACATTAAAGGATTGGGGGGGTGGGGCTTAGAATATGATATTCTGGAGGGAAAAGGAATTAGGATTACAGAGAAGAACCACACACCCAGCAAAACTGAGTATAATCCTTCAGGGGGTAAAATGATATTTAATAAACATATTTCATTTATTATTCATTTTTTAAAATTTATATTTTATTTATTATTTATAAAAATAAAGGACCATTAAGCATTCTTGATGAAAAGACAAGAGATGAATAGAAAATATAGCTATCAAATATATGACTCGAGAGAAGCATAAAAAGATAAACAGAAAAAGGAAATCATAAAGGACTTTAAAAAGTTAAGCTGATTGTATTCCTACATGGGAAAATGATACTTGCAATTCATCACTTCTCATTATTATGGCTTTTAGGAGTATATGTAGACAGACGACACAGGTGTGAGTTGAATATGAGGCGGTGTTATATTAAAAAATAAATAAAATCAAGGCATGAGAAACAGGAATACATTGCAAGAAAGGGAAAGGGAAAGGCAGAATAGGACAAATTATCTCACGCATAAGAGGGAAGAAAAAGCTTTGACAGTGGAGAAGAGGGCAGGGGTGAGGGGAATGAGTGAGCCTTACTCTCATCAGAATTGGCTCAATGAGGGAATAACATACACATTCAATCGCTATAGCAATCTATCTTAACCCACAGGAGAGCAGGAGGGGAAGGGGATAAGCAAAGGGGGATGATAGAAGGGAGGGCATATTAGGGGAGACAGTATTTAGAAGCAAAAACCTTTTGAGGAGGGACAGGATGAAAGGAGAGAAATAATAGAACAAATTAGAATAGGATAGAGAGAAATACATTTATTAATCATAACCTTAAAAAAAATTGAAGCTAGTTTCCTTGATAAAAGCCTCATTCCTCAAATATTTAGAGAACTAAGTCAAATTTGTTTAGGAAAAATAGGAACTAGGGGAGGCTAGGTGGCACAGTAAATAGAGCACTGGTCCTGGAGTCAGGCAGACCTGATTTCAAATCTGGTCTCAGACACTTAACACTTACTAGCTGTGTGACCTTGGGCAAGTCACTTAACCCCAATGGCCCCTAGAAAAGCAAAAAAAAAAAAAGGAACCATTCCCCACTTGATGTATGGTCAAGAGATATGAACAATTTCCAAATGAAGGGATCAAAGGTATCTGTAGCCATATGAGAAGGTACCCTGAATCCCTATTGACTAGAGGAATGCAAATTTAAACAATTCACTGATGGTGTTTGAATACAGATTGAAGCACAATTAAAAAAAAAAAACCTTTATTTTTTATTGAATTTTTTTGTTGTCTATGTTTTCTTCCAAAACATTACTAAAATGGAAACATGTTTTGCATGACTACACATTTATAATCTATATGAAATTGCTTGTCTTCTCAATGAGGGGAATGAGAGGGAACTTGGAACTAAATATTAAAAATGTTAAATGTTAAAAATTGGTTTTACATGTAATTGGGGGAAATAAAATACTAAGAATTCAAAAAAGAAAGAGTAGAGGAAAGAAAGAAAAAGAAAACAAAGAATATCCAGATTTTTCCAGATTATAAGAGCATAGAGAGATTGTACATAAACGCCCTTGTTTAAAGTGTAGCAGTAGTCACCCCATAGATCATACAGGGGCACAGACAGGCACACTGGCCCCTTCCCATGGAACACAAGTGCCCTACCCAAGTCCCAAATATACATCTTGGCGCCCTGGTATTCCAACTCTATGGACCCAGACAGTTAGGAAACAAGAATTTTTCATCAATTTAGTTTTTATAATGTGGATTCTTAGACTTCTTCTTTTAAAGAAACATGGATCTCATGGAGGATGCCCTATAACTTTGGAGGGCTGCATATAAGTAGTGTAATTTTATCTGCAAACAAGAGGAGAGAAAATCAACATTTATTATCTACTATGTGCCAGGACCTGTTCTAAGCTCTGTTTACAAATATTTCATTTGTGCTTTCTGGCAACTTTAACAGATAGGTGCTATGATTACTCCTTTTTTTTTTTTTTACCAGCTAAGAAAAAAGAGGGAAATAGAGATCAGCAGGTTTATACTATGGAATAAAAAATAAAAGTGACTTGTCCAGAGGCAAATGACTAGGAAGTGTATGAGGCTAGATTTGAACTCCTGATTGCAGGTATGGCACGTCATGCATTGTGCCACCAATTGCCTCCAACTCTTTGTCAAACAGGAGCATTGGAGGACTTTGTCATTTATAGGGAGTCCCTCTTTAAATTATATATTTTGTACTTTCCTCTCCACTGCCCTCTGTGACTCAAAGTATCTGGCTTTTTGACATCAAAAATGAGCTCAATACAACACAATTTCCTTTAATGATTACATATGTTTATATAACATTTTAGAATTTTCTGAGCACTTTACATGTATTATCTCCTGAGATCCTGACACCAACCCTTTAAAGAATATAGTAATATTATGCCTATTTTAGAGATGACAAAGGTGTGGTAGAGTAAGGTTAAGAGCTTTGCTCAGTCACAGAGGTAATCATTGTCCAATGTGGGATTCCAACTCAGGAGTTTTCAAGTACTAATTTGCATGCTCTATGCCTTGAACAGCGCACATCAGGCTCTGGACTCTGTACTGGGCATATGTAGACTAAAGCAAGTCTCCTTTTAAAGGAGGTTCCATTCTAGTGAGAGTTGGTGAATATAGGGTGAGTAGCACACATGTGACTGGGAGAGGAAGAGAGCCCCCAAAGTCAGGGGATCCTGGAACAGTTTATTTCTGTGTTTGTATTTGGCAGGTTTGACTACACACACCTTCCCATCCCCACCCCCGAAGCCAAAATCATCTTAACTCTGCCTTCTTTCTTTTCCCCTCTTCTAACCTAGTGTTGAGGAAACAGTTGTAAGCAACATTGGTGACTTTCTGGATGAGAAAGGTCCCTCTCCTTTATCACATAAAAACTCTTAGAGGCCCTGTCCAGTCCAAATGGTGCTGGAAAGGTTCTGCCCCAGTTCACTCTGGCTCACCCACCAAATGTTTCTCACTCTAGCAGCCCTGTAACTGTACATACAGAAATAGATTCTTGACAAGTTTTAGATCATGACAGAGGAATGAGGACCTAAGGTTCCCCTTGGATTCTTTGATCCATTATTGGAGCCTTTTTTTTTTCTTTTTGGAGGAGAAGGTAGGGCAATTGGGGTAAGGTGACTTGCCAAGGTCACACGGCTAGTTTTTAGTTAAGTGTCTGAGTCCAGATTTGAACTCAGGTCCTCCTGACTCCAGGGCCAGTGCTCTACTCACTGTGCCACCTAGCCGCCCCTTTATTGGAGCCTTTTAAGGCTCCATCCACATTGCCCTGCCAGGGGACCTGGTAGGAGGCCACACATGAGTATTAATTACATTCATAGACCTCACTCCCACTGTAGAGCTTAGCATAGCACTTTCCATACAGTAAGTGATTAATAGTGTTCAATAAATACTACTGACAAGGTTGAAAGAGCGTTCCTCCCAACAAGAGTTCCAAAGAGTTTAGACCTTTCTCTTGACTTCTCCTATCAGTCCAGTGCCCTGAACTTAACAGAATTTTAAAAATGCCTATAGATTCAAATTGAATCAGAATTTGCTTGTTTTACTTCCCATTTTTCAGGGGCATCTAGGTGGTGCAGTGAATAGAGCACCGGCTCTGGAGTCAGGAGGACCTGAGTTCAAATCTGACCACAGAAATTTGACACTTTCTGTGTGACCTTGGGCAAGTCACTTAATCCCAACTGCCTTGCCTTCCCCCCTACACCCCCCTAAAAAGACTCTTCTTTCTGCTGATGTCACAATAGAGATAAGATGACAAATGAACAAGAGACAAATGTAACAAGTTGTTCCCAATTTGGAGATAGAACAACTGAGGCATACAATGGATGAATGAATCATTGAGGGCCCCTCAGAGGGTTTCTGACTCATCCTGCTTCTGATTAAGAATCACTACAATCACATTCTAGGCAAGTGGGCATCCAGCCTCAACCTGGAGACAGACCTCCAGGGAGAAGGGCTGCATGTCATGGCAGCCCATGCCACGCTGGGGCAGCTCTCCAGAGGTGGGATACTTTCTCTTGCATCATGCCCAAATGTACATTTCCTTCACTTTGACTCATCCCTTCTCTCTCTCTCTCTCTCTCTCTCTCTCTCTCTCTCTCTCTCTCTCCATTTCTCTCTCCCTCTCTGTCTGTCTCTGTTTCTCTGTCTCTGTCTGTCTCTGTCTCTCTCTGTCTCTGTCTCTGTCTCTCTCCATCTCTCTGTCTCTCTCTCTCTCTCGGTGTTCCATCATAAAGTAAAATGCTTGAGAAATGCTTTATTTATGACTTTTCTTTTTCTCTAAAAGTCCACTCCATTATTCATGATCTACCATTGTATTTTTACTTAAAAATTAGGTTTGAAGACTTGCAGAGTTCCTTTCAAGCAGGAACCTAGGAATAAATTTATGTTTCATTTTTCTTGTTCAATTGTAATTCACACATGTTTAACTATTACTTAATACAATCAGGTTTGAAAGGTTTTTTACAGATAAATTCTTCCCAATAGCAGTTATATTTCTTAGCTTCTGATTTGTACAAAACACTATAACCTTCAAATATTTGTTAATCAGGACTAAATAACCAATCTCCCACATAGTCAAATGTTTGAGGAAAGATTGATTTGTACTAAGTATACTTGTCAAGACAAGGAAATGACACACAGTGATAAAATATTCTTAAGAGAACTGAATGTATTTAAGGCAATGATGTTACAAAATATGAATATGATGGCCAAGGTCCTTCCCCTTTTAGTTTACTTAGATTTCACTCCAACGTATTTTAGTATTTTATAAAGATATTTCCTGTCCAAAGTCATTAATTGTGCCACGATAACAATAACAAAACATGATTTAGAGGAAGTTAAATTATATTTGACAAATACTTTTAAAGTGCCCATTATACGAAATACTTTACTAGGCTCTGGGGATATGAAAACAGAAAATGAAACAACCTTTAGTCTCAAGGAGCTTACGTTACATTTGGGGTAAGATAAGCACACACATGCATACAGCCCCCACATACACACACCCATCCCACCACCACCCACATACACACATATACATATATACATACATATATACACACATATAAACATAGCATATACATACACATATATGTGCACGCATGTATATATACATGCTTGTATATGCATACACACATAGACACAGACATGTGTGTGTATCATGCCAGTGCAGCTCTATACCAAGTGCATGCACATGGTACTCTCCTTCCCCCTAGTTCACATTAGAGAGGCGGGAGGATTGCTTCCACAAAGCCATGATAATGTGCAAATAGGTAGAAATAGATGTGAATGGATAGAAAGCCTCTGTTTCCTGATTTGGACCCTACTTGGACATTCTGTAACTGGTTCTGTTCTAGTTGGTGGAGAGAAGTGAGGAGGAGGATTGTTGACTGACTGCAGGGCTGCAGAGGTGATGGGGAAGTGAAGGCATTCACTAGGCCCTGACCAGTCAAAGACAATCTCTTACTCTTGTTACTTTCTGCCTGACTACCATTCAAGTGAGAAACATGCCTCTGAATGAATGAGGAGAGATCTTGGGCTGTATCTGTCTGGGACTGACCCATATGCTCTATGAGCAAGGACCTCTGTTCTTTATCTCTTCATCTTTGTTCTTTCCCATTTAGGTGAAGAAATAGTAGAGAAGGTATGACTTCATTGGAACACTGAGCTTTGAGCAAAAGGCCAGAGCCTAGAATCCATTCTGGGATTTTCCAGAAGTAAAATGTTGAGGAGCAAAATCTCAAGCAACATTTTGGACCCACCATAGATCAAAGGCAACTAAGGGGGAACCACAGCGGTTTCATCAGAGACAGGGAACTTGCAGTCTTGAGGCCATGTATGGCCTTCTAGATCTTTGAGCTCAGCCCTTTGACTGAGTCCAAGTTTTACAGAAAAAATCCTTTTATGAAGGGGATCTCATTTTCAAATTCTTAGAATGGCTTAGCATCAAAACAGGAGAGTGATTTTGACAGCAGACCAGATCCAATCTTTTTACCCAAATCTATCCAAACTGTAAGGTGAAACATAATTGCCTGGACTCTAAAGATGCTTTCATAATTTTGTATAAGGAAGGCCATCTGGAGCTTTGGAAGCCACATCTGATGACAGGACTGCCATGAATGGGCAGCAGGAAAAGTGTCACTCAGCCTTCCTTTCTCCCTTTATTCAAACAACAACAACAAAATCTGTTTAATTGGTTTCCAGCTATCATGGTGCTAAACTACTTAATCACCCACGGCCTTGAGATCGTCAGCCATCTTTGATCTCCCATGTTTACCCATGAATGTAGACACAAGGTCCTGCCACTATTTTTGCAGTCAGAAGCAAAGATTACATTCCTTTGGAAAGTTGGCTTGGCTTGCTGCAGAAAGCCTTTTACAAAGCCTTTTCTTGAAGCAACATTCCTGCCACTGCTCTGTCCAGGTGCCAGGACAAGCCTTCCATCGCTGCTGAGGTTGAGCAAATTGTACATTCTGTCCTTGGAATGTGTTCACTTCAGGGAGCCTGGTCAGATCAAAGCTCATTAGTGACCAGCATTCACTCTAAAGAAACAGACTCATTTTTCTCTTGTGTTCTTGGATTCCTTTTCTTCTCCTGTGCTCTTGGAGACCCTCTGGTTAAGAGAAGAGATCAGTCTTTGAACGTGACTATCTTGGGTGAATCGTAGTTCATATTTATGGACATTGTATTCTTATCAATTAGGCCTAAGGAAATTTGCAAATCCATGAACCTGAGTCTGTTTAGAGATTCCCAAGGATCTCCAGTTTGAGGAAATATCTTTCGTGAACTTTTTTTAATGGGATTTTGATGATGATGATGATGATGATGTCATGAATGAGGAGGCTACAAGATGTCCCAGGATTTAAAAAAAAATAATAATAATTCCCATTCTTAAGAGAATAAAGGTTAGAATAATGGACTGCTAAGGGTCATTTATAAGGAAATGTCATAAAGTGGCAATAAACCTTTCCAAAGATCTTTTTTTTTTTTTTCTGGCACCTCCAAGTGCAGAGGATCTGGATAGCTTCATAGCTTGGGGAAATTTTGTCTTCTAAACTGAAGGTCAAGTGGATTTGAAAGAATTTTGTTTAAAATTTTGCCTTCCCAATTAAGCCAATATCTAGGATTACAAGAGTGATCTGCTCCTGCTCATTGACATCATCAGAGCTATGGCAATAAAGGAAAAAAAAGAAAACAACAACCTTCCAGTTATAAATTGACACATCTGAAGTTTGCAAACATTCCTTCAGCTCCTGTACAGCTGCTAATCTCTCTCCCTTGGTCTTCATAATATTATGTGGAGTGCGGGGGAAAAAAAAACAAAACAACAGAACAATTTGAACATTGTACATGTTTTATAGAATATATTTGCTAAATCTTTCATGCACCATCTATTTACATGAGACGGGCCAGGTGCCCCCAGAACGGAGTTAATGACCTAGTGCGAAGCCAGAGAAGTCAGAGGATCTTGGGACCAAAAAGGCCTTCAACCCATGTGCTCTAATATTTTATCTTACAAATGAGGAAACTGAGATAGAGAAAATGCTAAGGTTATGGTTAAGGTCACCAGATTAATGAATGGGAGAACCCGAACTCAAATTCCGAGTGTAAAGCTAGAGGACCCTCCGAACCCAAAGTGTGTGTGTGTGTGTGTGTGTGTGTGTATGACTCCATGTGTGTGTGTGTATGTGTGTGTGTGTGTGTGTGAGTCTATGTGTGTGTGTGTGTGTGTGTGTGTGTGTGTGTGTGTGTGTGTAGGGAGATGGGAAATAGGTGGATAAGGCTGGAATATAGAGTACATGGAAGGGAAATAATGTATAAAAAAAATATGATGAAGACAAAAAGGAAAGGAAGGTTGGTAATAGTTTAGAGAGTTTAAACAGAGAAGTTCATATTTAATTCTGAAGAAGACAAAGAGTCACTGAATTTTATTGAGAAGGAGAGTGACAGGGTCAATCCTACGCTTTAAGAATATCCTTTAGGTAGCCAAGTGGAGAGTGAATTTGAGCAGGGATACTTGAGCATGGGAGATTAATTAAAAAACCATTGCAAGAGTCTGTGTGAGAGGTGATGGGGGCCTGAGCTTTTGTGAGCAGATAAAAGGAGAAGAAATGATACTGTGAAGGCAGAAATAAGATTTGGCAAATGACTGGATTTGTTGGATGAATGAGTGAGGAGTCCAGGATTTCACATAAGTTGCAAATATAGACAACTAGGAGTATATTGTCCCCCTTAACAGTAATATGAAAGGTAAAATGAGAGGTGGATTTGGGAGGAAAGGCAGTAAGTTTGCATTTGAACATGTTGCATTTAAAATGCACAAGAGAACCTATTTGCAATTTTCTGAGTCTAGGCAATTCCATTTTGAGATGGAAGCTTAGTCCATAATTCTAGGGGTTGTTTCCATAGAGAAAAAGATTGAAGCTATGGGAACTGATGGAATCACCCAGAGGCAGGGTGCAGAGAAAAAAGCCTGGGCATAGCCTTGAGGGACAGTTGGGGTTAGGGGTGATCTAGAGGGTGGATCAGGAAAGGGGACTGAGGAGTGGTCAGCCAGGTAGAAGGAGAGCCAGGAGAACAACATCATACAAATGAAGAAAGGAGGGTGTCCACATAGCATCTGAGGCTCCCTCCTAACTGCTCAGATTCTGTGATTTGGTCATTCAATGGAACATGATAACAAGGGGGAGAGGCTCTGCTTGGATAACAGGGAAGAAATAGTAGCAGATTTGCAGTCACCATGACCAAGCTAATCTTGTTTTGGACCACAGAGGAAATATCAAATTCTCTCCCAAGAACCCAAGACAGAAAGCTGATTGAATGGCGCCAAGGATCCCACCCTAACCAGAATGACTGAAACAGATCAGTGCTCTTCTCTAGAGCGCTCTGGGCAGATTACAGGCCAGTAGAGGAACCACAATGAAGGGGTCAAGGAGCCCACCCTCGGCAGGTTGTTATGGAAGCCTGTAGGCTGATGGATAGGCAACTATGCATTTAGACAGGGAAACAGGAAAGGAGATCCAGGCATGAGAGGCTAAGCAAGAAGAAAGGACTAGGGAGTCAAAGTAGTTCTAATTAACAGGAGGGTGACCATAGCTTAACATCAGGATAATACAATTGAGAGGAATCTGATGGGGCTTGTTGCATGGAAAGAAAAACACAACTGAGATCAGCTCATAGTTAGCAAGAATAAATAATGAAAAGGGGCAGTTATTAGATAATGCACATCCTCCTGACCCAACCCCCTGTAGTTTTCCTGTTTTCCACCCCACCACAAGAGTTCCTCCTGGCAAGATTCTGCAGTCTCCCCTCCCCCAATCAAAACCATCCTGGGTGCCAAATTTCCTAGTTATGGCTCTTGGGAGTAAAGTTATTTTCCATGAATACTGATAAGAGCTGTCATTTCAGTTCCCACACATCTCCAGTCAGAAGATCATCATGGGGATCAGCATCACAACTCCTTTCCCCAAGGCCAAATTAGGCTCTTCCCTGAACCACCCTGGGGTTTGATTTAACCTTAGCTTGCTGGGTTCCAAGCCTGGATAGCACCTCCCCAGCCATCCTGGGTGAGACTGTGCCATCTCTTCAGCTCCCTTTTGTTTGGTCTTCACTCGTGACAACATACTTGGATCCCTGAGGACAGAGCCTGTCTGGCTTGGTTTTTATGTTCCCATCACTGAACACAGTGACTGGTTCATAACAGCAGCTTAATAAGTGCCTTATATCTGTCTAGGTATCTATCTATGTACTGACCCAGCCAGCCATCACTTACCTACATCATTTTTTTCTTTGACCTATAAATAAACCTGCTTGTTCTCTGAACTGTATGAGCCGTGCAGTTGCAAGAGGAATGGTTGTCAACATGCTGATGGTTTTCAGACATTGAAGTTCCGTTCTCAGATTTTCCATGTAGGGGCAATAAATTTGAGAGAAGAGAAATCCTTGCAGTGTACCCATATGCCTGATGGTGTATGATAGCCTCTGATACAATTATAGGATAATTACAGAGAGCTAACTCTTAGAATTGGCTTTGGATGTATGTAATGCTTTGTTAAATTTGTGACACATTCACACAAAACTTTATACTAAGCATTCTGATGGCGCTAATGAAAAGTGCCATTTATAGAATTCTGTAGGATTCGCAGAACTGTGGCCCATTGTCGTGCCATTCCCCAATTTGAGTGGAGTGTTCCCATTCTTTTATGACAAAACATGAACCCAAAGGTGACATGGCTTCCTTTCTGTTCCCCGAACAAGCCCCTCCATCTGTGGCCTCCGGGCATTGCATTGGCTGTGCTCCGCCTGGGAGGTTCTCCCCACTCATCTTTGCCCTAGCTTCCTTCAAGGCAGTGAGGTGACACTCACACCTTGTGCACATTGCCTCTGCTGATTATGTCCAGTTTGTCATGTTTGTAGCTTATCTGTACAGAGTTGTTTTCATACTGTCTCCTCCAATAGACTGTGGACATCTTAAGAGGAAGGACTAACCTTTGCCTTCTTTGTATCACCAGCACTTATTTCAATATCTGTCACACAGTAGGCACTTTAATAAATGTTGATTGATGGAACTGCGTACAAACAAGATATAAGTAGGGTAAATTGGAGGTAATCTCACTCAGGCGGTAGCTAATAAGACTAAGATTAAGAAACACCGGGAAAGGTTTCTGGCAGAAGATAAGCTTTTATCCAGGACTTACAAGAAGCCAAGAGGCAGAGGGGAAGAGGAAGAGGGTTCCAGGAACGAAACACTAAGTGCCAAATCCCGGAGGCAGGAGGTGGAGCTCTGTGGGGAAGGTGAAACCGGAGGCTCGGATCTGTAAATGAATAAAGGAAATGGCGACCATTTAATGAGAACGACAACATGTTCAGCCTGAATGGCTGAAGAGAGTAGAATTTACGGCCTGCACAAGAGTAAGGACGGACAGAATAGAAAAAGTAGAATCTGTGATCGTGAGCCTTACTGAAGAAATAAAAGAGAACACAGCAGACGGAGAAAGTGCACACAAAAAAGGGAAGGACAACCTCAACTAAGAGAAGCAAACCCAACTACATGAAAAGAGCGTTTCGTCACTGACAAGGCGAGCAAAACTCCTGATCTCAAAGGCAGGATGCAGGAAGAGAGCCTCGGGACCACAGGTCTCCAAGAACAGAGCAAGAGGAAAACGTGCAACAGTGTAGCTCAGGAAAGAGCAGGAGGAAACTGCCCAGGACTCTGAACTGATAAATGAAATGCTACTTGACAAAATTCATAGATAATTTCCAGAAAACAAAACCCAAAAAACAAGTCTGAAAATCCCAAGACACATAGGAAACAATTTCTCCAAGTGTTCGTGAGAAAGACCGCCAAATACAAAAGAAATGAATCTGAGCAATGCAAGTCTATGCCACACTCATCATAAAACAGAAAGGGGTGCACTAATATGTTCTAAAGAGGAATGGAGCTCAGGATGCAGGCCAGGCCCTCTACCTGGAAAATCTGACCTTAAGCATAAGTGGATAAAATGGTTCAGTAACAAAGAGGTGCTGGAAACAGCTTTAGAAACAAAACCAAAACTGAAGAGAGGACTCCAATACCCCAAACCAAAGGAATTCAGGAAGAGTGAATGGATGCAGCAGTTACCAACAGCAAGAGCAAAACTATGGCAGCAGAGAGAGAAGGAAGACATTTCTTTATAACTGTCCATAGGGAGACAGGAGTGAAGATCAAAGTCTAGTGGAGGCAACAGTGAGGAGATGGGCATGGCACATGACGGAACCAGTCAACACTCAGAACCAATGCTGTTGTTGCTGTTGTTTTGGTGGCATTACGCTACAGCATGGAAGGGTACGTGAAAGGGAGGAGGGGAACAGTGGATTAGAAAGGAGTGAGTCATATGCCAGGTTAAATCAATGGTTACCAATGAGGAAAAGGTGTCTACTGTAACCTCGAAAAGAGAAGATCCTGTAGGAGAATCCATGAAGAGAGGAGGACAAGGAAAAAAAAAAGATGGAAAAAGGAAGGGAAGAATGAAGGAAGGAAGGAAGAAAGGAAGGAATCCTTGCTTTGATGGTGGGAGGGTTCTGCCAATGAATGCTTTTATAGGTGAAGAGAGATAGTCTGTGAAGGGAGATGGGGACCTTGAATAGGGTGAGACCTGGGGAATTTGGTGTTTGTAAAGATCACTCACCTTGCTTCAGAAGTGGGGAAGGGGGACAACTACCATCTAGGGGAGCAGAAAGGCATGGACAAAGGGGGAAGTTTTTTGTGTCAAATAGGTGGCACAGGGCAAAGAGTCCCAGGCTTGCCGTCAAAAAGTCTCATCTCCCTGAGTTCAAATCCAGTTTCAGAAACTTACTAGCTATGTGACCCTGGGCAAGTCACTTAACTCAGTTCACCTCAGTTTTCTCATTTGTAAAATGAGCTGGAGAAGGAAATGGCAAGTCACTCCACCATTTTTGCTAAGAAAACTCCAAATGTGGTCACAAAGAGTCTGACATGACAGAAATGACTCAACAACAACAACAACAGAAAAAAAATTAACCAGGGAGAGCCGAGATTGGTGGTGGGCTTCGTAATTAGG
This sequence comes from Pseudochirops cupreus, assembly GCA_028627135.1. Classification (NCBI taxonomy): domain Eukaryota; kingdom Metazoa; phylum Chordata; class Mammalia; order Diprotodontia; family Pseudocheiridae; genus Pseudochirops; species Pseudochirops cupreus. Next base: position 6,345,317 of record CM053580.1, on the reverse strand, counting down.
GGCGTAGTGGGGAAGGAGCTCCACCACAAGGCAGTGTCTCTTCTAATCGCGGCCACAAATGTCATTGTGGTGGAAAACACAGCCATAGAAAGGGAGAATTTTAGGGGCAAATTCTACAAAGCACTGTCAGAGACTGCCTAGAAGGGAAGATTCCAGAATGGATACATTTGACATTTTGATTGCTGTGGAATATTGATAACAGAGAGAGAGAGAGGAGATAATTATAAGGCTCATCAACTGGAGAAAGATGGTAGAGTGGACAGAAAAAGAGGATGGATGTGTGTGTGTGTGAGAGAGAGAGAGAGAGAAAAGGGGAGAGAGAGAGAGAGAGAGAGAGAGAGAGAGAGAGAGACGGGGAGAGAGAGAGAGAGAGAGAGAGAAAAGGGGAGAGAGAGAGAGAGAGAGAGAGAGAGAGAGAGAGAGCGAAGAGGGAGAGAGGGAGGGAGGGAGGGAGAGAGAGGGAGAAGGAGAGGGAGAGGGAGAGATGGTTTTTTAGAAAGGGAAAAGAAATGATTTCTTTAAAGTAATGAACATGACTAATTGAAGGGAAGGTGAGGAAGAAATATTTACTTGACTAAACTGAGAGGAAAAAGGAATAGAAACCTATATAGCCAGATAAAAGCAGGAGAAAAAAGATCTAATAAATAAAACTTTAAAAGCAAAGGAGTAGCAAAGTGAAAGAAGGGATGAAGGTTGAAGGGAAGAGAGAAAGTAGAAAAGGTCACCTGAAAGATTAAGTAAGGAATTCAATACTGTGTTTACAGCAGAAAAGGTGAAAAATCATAACTTGAAAAAAACAATCTTATGGTGAGAGCACAATATAAGTCTAACTCTCATAATTTAAAATGCAAATGAATTGAATAATCCAATAAAATGAAAAAGAGTCACAGATTGGAGAAAAACAAATTCAACAATCTGTTATTTATTTTAAAATACAATAACAAAAATATATACAAAATGAAACTGAGTGTTTGGGGAAAAAAATCTGTTATTTATCAAGTGGATCGGTAAAAAAGAATTACAATGATGTTATCCAACAAAGCAAAAGCAAACATTTAAACAATTAAAAAAAAAAACAGTTTTTAAATGACAACTACATTATACTGAAAGGAACCCTAGACAACATACCAATATCAGTAATACATTCATATGCTATATTTGGATATATATCTAAATTCATAAAGGACTTATTGTATGAGTTAGGAGATGGCATAAGTAACATAATAATGAGAGAAGACTTCAACATCCCTCTCTCTGTTTTTGATGCCCAACCATAATGTTAATGCATTAGGAAGATCTTCCTTGCCCATTAATAGGCATATGTGAATTACTTTGAGCCCTGATCCAGCTCACAGCTATGATACATCCTGAATCCCAGAGCCTATTGGGGGAGGGAAGCTTACTTGTAAGAAATTGCAAATTTCTAATTAGGCACTGATTCATGAGGGTTGTGATGCCTTCTGGTTCTCCGAAGTGTGTATATACTCTGAGGTGGTATTTTGTTTTGGGGGCTTGCTTATGAGAAGGATCTTGTAATTCCCTGGTTGAGATTCTGAGTGACTGTATGTTCAGAGCTCTCTGCCTGCTCAGATGTAAAGACTCTCTCAATTCTTGGATGTATGTAAAGTGTATAATTGATTCAGACAGTCAGAGAGAGCCCTGTCTGTTGGTCTTTAGTTCTCTGTATTTTCTCTGAAGTGTAGGCACTGACTTTTCCTCTGAGCTAGTTAATGTAATTAAAAAACAAAAAAAGACTGTTGACCCCTTAAATAGCTATCTTTCCTTGTAAAGCAGATGTAATAACTTGTGCTAGCAGCTATTCTTGGCATGCCAGTGTGGTTGCTACTACACTGATGGAAAGATAAAAAAATGAAAAATATGGAACTGAAGAATATTCTCAAGAACCTAGAATTAAAAGACTTATGGCATATTTTAAAAGGAAAGGTGAAAGAATATACGTATTCCCAAGTACTACATGGAACTTTAATAACAAAAAAATGGGCACATGTTAGATAACAGAGACATTAGATACAAATGTCAAAAAGGCAGAAATAGTTAACACATCCTAACACAGCATACTACAATAATAATAGTCATTGATTCAGGACCACAAACAAAAGGCATAGATCCAAACAAAGACTCCACAATGAAATACTAAGTAATGAATCAGTCAAAGAACAAATCATAGAACCAATTAGTAACTGCATAAAGAAAAATTACATCAATGAAAAATATATGCTGAAAATTTTTGGATGTAACTAAAGCAATTCTCAGAGAGAGAGAAAAAATCAGTTCCTTACAAACATCAATAAACAAATTAGAGACAAAAAGAGAAGATTCATGAACTGAATATGCATTAAAATCTAAAGTCAACAAAGAAACATAGAATAAACATGAGAGATAAATAGGGGTAAATAGATTTAAAAAATATATAAATGATTAAACTAAAAGTTAATTATTTGAAAAAAACATACAATTGTTAAACTCTTAGCAACTCTTATTAAAAAGGGAGTTGAAAATAAAATCAATTAAAAAGCAAGTGAGCGAAGTTAAATCACAACGAACCAGAAGGAAAAAAAAAAGAATAATTAGAATACCCTATGCACAGTTATGTACTAACAAAACTGAGAATGAAAAAAGAGGAATACCTTAAAAAACAGAAAATGCTCCAGCTATCAGAAGAATAGAAAGAGATCTTAAATAACTCAATCTAAGAAAAGGAAATAGTTATAGTTGTAAAGGAAATACCAAAGGGGGGCGATGTTAAACAACAACAACTCTTCCTCTACCTTCTCTCCTGTTATTTGATAAAGTTCTGGAAATGCTTACAGTAATCATAAGAGAAGAGAAAGAAACTAAAGTTATACAGATACATAATGAGAAAAGAATATCACTAATTCTTGATGATACATGGTAAATTACTTAGAAAATCCTAGGATATTAATTGAGACAATAGTTTCAGTAAAGCTGCAGTCCACAAAATGAATATGAAAAAAATCAACAGCATTTCTTTAAAATAATAAAACATAAGAAGCAATAATAGAAAGGGCTATTCCTTTCAAAGAACTATAAAATGCATAAAGTTTCTTAGAATTGAACTACCAAAGCACACAAAGGAGGGTGTGCATATAGAATCAATCACGAAATGCTCCTTAAAGAAATAAATGACAACCTAAAGAGTTGGAAAAATGTTTAGTTCTCATGCTTAGGTATTGACAACATTATAAAAATCACAATACTTCCAAAGTTAGTTTACTCTTTTAATACTACACTAATAAAATTACCTAGAGTATGCTTTACAGAACTGAAAACAATAATAACAAAATTCATTTTAAAAAATCTAAAATATCATGGGAAATTATGACAAGAGGTAGGGATGATGGGGAATTGTACTTGTAAAGCAATTGTAATAAAAACTCTCTGGTATTAGTTAAAAAACAAAAAGAAAAAATAACCACAGATCAATGGAACATATAGACAAAGCAGAATCAGAAACAATAGAGCTCAATGACCCAGTGTTTGAGAAAGCAGAAAACATAAATTGTGTAGGAAAAAAAAAAACCTTCTTGTTTAATTAAAAAAACTACTGACAAAACCGCAAGAAACCTGGCAGAAATTAAGTATAGACCAACATTTTAAGCCACACTCTACAATACATTCCAAATGGATATGTGACCTAATAATAATAAGCACATTATTTTAAAATATAGAAGGAAATACGTCTTGTACTTCTCTAAGCCATGGGCAGGAAATGTATTCTTGACCAACTGAGAGACAAAGGGCATTTTAAAAAGTAGATAACTTTGATAGTAGGAATTGAAAAGCTTCTTCCCTGACAACCTCAATACATCTAGGATAAGAGAGGAAGTGGCTGAACAGGTGAACATCTTTGTATCAAATTTCTGTTATAAGGATTTTACATCTACAATATGGTAAGAGTAAATAAATATATAAAGCCAATATCCATCTCCAAATAGATAAATATTCAAAGTATATGAACAAACAGCTCTCAAAAGAATGACCAAAAATTCACAACCATGTGAAAAAAGGGTTGCAAATCCCTGCTAATATGAGAAATACGCATCAAAGCAATGATCTCTGAATTGGGGGAAATGTTAGAGAGTAGCCATATAGAATGCTGGAGGAGCTGATTAAATGTTTATTGATTGCTTGTATGACAGGCACACTGATACATTGTTGGTGAACTGTGAAACTGTCAAATGATTTTGGAAAGCAGTTTAGAATTATGTAAATAAAGAGACTAAAATGTCTATATCCTTTGTACTAGAGACTCCATTACTGAGCTTCTGCTTCAAGGATGTGATCTATAAGAAGAAAGATCTCATATGTACCAAATTATTTCTAGCACTTCACTTTTATTTTTTTTTTTGTAATTCCAAAACCTTGAAAGCAAAATAGATGCTCATCAATCAAGGAATGGCAAAACCACTTGTGGTATATGATAGTAATGAGCTATTACTGTGCAATAAGAAATAATGTATGATGAATACAGAGAAGCATGGAAAGAGCTCTATGAACTGATGCAAAGTGAAGTAAGTACATGTGTGTGTGTATCTATATCTATCTACATATACATAAATAAAAATGACAATGACAGGTCCCAAAATCAAGCCAATGTGCTTGGCATATGTACTGTCCTTACCTCTTGGAGGACAAAATTCACCACTAGGTTTAGGCAAAGTCACAGTGTGTCTGACTGTGGCTGATCAGACCAATGCAAGTTCAAAAGACTTAACCACAGGTTGAGCACAAATACTAGCACATAGGAAGATTTGAAATGGTCGTATCTCTAAATTTTCACATCTCACATTTCTTCTGAGCCACTAAAGTCTGCTTTGTCCATAGAACACAGCACCTTCTTTGATATGGGTACACCATGATGGGCAGTCCTGTGCCAGTATCTCTCATTCCACAACTGATGTCAAAGTTCTTCAGAGAAATCCTGAGAATACCCTTGTATCACTTCTTCTGACCTTCATGTGAACACTGGCCTTGTGTGAGTTCTCCACAAAGTAGTATTTTAAGCAAACAACCCTTTGACTTTCAAACAATGTGGCCAACCCATGAGAATCGTATTGCTCAGTATTTTGTCTTGCCGGGTGATCTCCACAATGTTCCTAAGACAAATGGAATGGATGAAGTTCACTTTTATGGCATGGCACTAGTAGCCTGTACAGGTTTCACAGGCATACAACAATGAAGTCATCACAATGACTCTGTTGACCTTCAGTTTGGTAGACAGTCTAATACCTCTTCTCTCCCATACTTTTCTTTTGGAGTCTCCCAAACACTGTGCTTGCTCTGGCAGTGCATTCATCAACCTTGTCATCCATGTGGACAGGATTTGAATGAAAAGATGTAAGTGACACCCCCAAACAACCCATTCATTTAGTCGGGAGGTCCACAAGTGTTACACATGGTGCATATCTTCAGACTTTTTCAATGGATTGATCAAAATCATATGGGTTTTGTTCCTCTCTCAAAATATTGTTTGTCATATTGTATAGTTCTTGGGGAGAGGAAGTGGGAGGGGCATTTACAACAAGAATGATGATGTAAGAAAGAGAAGGTATTCGTAAAACATTTTAAAAGCCCAAATAAATTTTATATTTGATCCTGGCAAAAAGAGAGCCATTGGTAGTTCTTGAGTAGTAAGTAACACGGTCAGTCCTGCTCTTTGGAAATATCACTTTGAGAGGAGAATGGACTGGACTGAACTGGGCTGAGACTTGAGTGACAGGACCTGACTGGCAGGCAATTGCCACAATGCAGATGTGAGGTGATGGAGACGGGTACCAAGACTATGTACCTCTGACCAGTATAGGTCACTTCTTCTAGTCTTAGTTTTCTTTTCTGTGGATTTGGACTTTACGGGCTCTAAGATTTCTTCTAGTTCAAAATATCTGCTCCAGTGATGGCCTCCTGGAGTCTTGAGGGTATCGCCAACTTGGACTTTAACCAACTGTGCCCTCAGTTCACCACTGCAAATACAGCAGTCATCAGCATTCCCTCTATTCTCCCTACTTGAAATTGCTTTGTTTTTATTTTGTAATTTTCTGTGTATGTGTTTATTTATTTGTTTCTGTGCTATTCCCCATGCTTTCAGGAGAATGTAAGCTCCTTGAAGGCAGGGACTATCTCACTTTGTGTTTGTACCTTCAACACCTACCAAAATGTCCAGCACTTCTTAAAAGCCTGATGCTTATTAAATTGAAGAAAAACAAACATTCAATAATCCAGTCTGAATTGGGGATGGCGGGGGGGGGGGGGAACTGAGATCTCAAGGCCATATGTGGTGCCCAGGTCTTCAAGTCTGATCCTTTGACTGAATCCAAACTTCACAGAACAAACCCCTTTCATAAAAGGATTTTTTTTTCTGTAAAACTTGGACAGTCAAAAGGCTGCGAACCTAAAAGGCCACATGTGGCCTTGAGGCTGCAGGTCCCCGCCCCCACCGGTATCTAAAGAAAAAGAAATGTTCTCTCTCTCTCTCTCTCTCTCTCTCTCTCTCTCTCTTTCTCTCTCTCCTTTTCCCTCCCTCTCTCCCTGTCCCTCTCTATCCCTCCCTGCCTCCCTTCTTCCCTCTTTTCTTTCTTTCTTTCTTTCTTTCTTCCCTTCTTTCTTTTTTCCTTCCTTCCTTTTTTCTTCCTCCCTTTTTCCTCCCTCCCCCTCCCTCCCTTCTTCCCTTCCTCCCTTCCTTCCTTCCTTTTTCTATATCTAGCTCTGCTCTCTTTATCTCTATCTGTCTCTGTCTTCCTATTTTTCATTCTCACTCACACTTTTTCTCCATCTTTTTCTCTCTGTCTTCCTCTTACCCTTTGTCTTTGTCTATTTCTCTGTCTCACTCTCTCTGTATCTCTGTCTCCACCTCTATCTCTGTCTTTGTGTCTCTGATTCTATCTATAATATCTGTCTCTTATCTCTCTGTCTAGAAACCTCTGTTTCTTTCTTTATCTCTGTCTCCATTTCTTTGTCTCATTCACATGCAAGGAATATGGGAGACCTAGGCTCTAGTTCAACTTCTGTGATCAATCAATCTTGTGACTTTGGACAAGTCACTCAGCCTCTATAAACTTCAGTTTCCTTGTTTACCAGAAGAAGATGGTTGGCTGTGGTGGCCTCTACTGTCCAGTCTGGTTTCCAGGCTCATCCCAATTCTATACTTTTCTCATTGATATCCTCCCTCTCTGTTGTTTCCAGGAATCAGCTTTTGGGCCAAGGCAGTCCTCTTGTGGAGGGATTGGATATGGAACCCAGCCAGGAGTATTAACAGTGGAGAGAATTTACAAAGTTTGGCCTACATGGGCGTGTTTTCCATGAGCTACATATTTTGACTAAAGATGCGGTTGGAGAAAAGAATAAATCCAAGCAGAAGCTGCTGTTAAACTACTTCATTGTTTCTTCTGATGAACTTGTGGATTTGAATCATGACCCAGCACAATGCAAACCACTTGTTGTGGAAAACAGAATGGAGGAAAACATGTTTTATTATCTCAGTGGAGAATGCCCTTGTCCCAGTGCAAATGGTCTTTGGTGTGCTGTTGGCTGCCAGGCCCCAGCACATGGCAGACAAATAAAAATAAGTGATTGAAGTAGATCTTAGGCTTTTCCACACAGAATCAATTGTCAAGGATGCCTGACAGCAGCACTTCCTGGATCATAGTACCCTTTCCATCACTATGAATGCACTGACCAGAAGGAGTTAAGTGCCGATTTCACACCTTTAATACTCAAGGGCCTTGCAGTTTTGTTGGTAGGGGCCTCAACATTAGGATGGATGCTTAGCAGTCTTTTGATATTTGAACAATGGCTTTTGGATGATCTTTGTGAATTTCTTGGCCAAACTCTTCTTCATCCTTCTGTCATCATAGAAATAAACTTCTACAAACTTAGTAGAACTGGTCTGCAGGGAAAATCAGTAAGTACTGATCAATGAATCAATCAATCAGTAAGCATTTATTGTCTACTAAAAGTCAGGTGATACAAAGACAGAATACATGATAGTCCTTCAATGGGCTTTTATTCAAGTACTTTCTAGTTTGGGAAGATCCACCAGAGCTTGGACTCCAATGGCTAGCCTTTGAGACTCCAAGGGCACCCTTATTCCGTAATGAGACATTGAGAAATAATAACTTACAGTAGGCTCCTTCAAATGTCATGCTGGCAGAATGCCAGAAATAATGGAATTCATAAGACACCATGCTTTGAATATAGTAAATGTTTAATAAATGCTTGCTGAATTAAGGTGGAACATGTATGTAGACTCCAGGAGAGAATTTGACTCCTTAAAGAAAGATTAATCAGGGGGCAGAGCCAAGATGGCAGCATAGAAGCAACAAGGTTCTGCAGCTCCCACACAGCCACCTCAAATACCAATAAAATATGACTCTAAATAAATTTTAGGGCTCCAAAACTCACAAAAATACAGAAAAAAACACATCTTTCCCTGAAGGCAGTTCATCAAGAAGGGTTCATTGCAGCAGCTGGGAGCTGAAAGTAGCCCAGCCTGAAACCTCAGCTTGGCCCTGGGGTGGCCAGGATGAGCCACAGCCTTCAGGAGAGTGGATCAGTGGCAGCTGTGGCAGTTTCCAGAATTATCAAGCCATAAGAAACAAGGACTCAGTGAAAGGTCAGTGGAACTCAGCTAAATTTGGGGGAGAAAAGCAGTCTGGCCAAACTGCCTCCAGGGCAAGGAAGCAGCAGAAGTGGTAGCCCAGCAGCCACCTCCACATGGCTGCTTCAGAGCTCCCAGCCTGCAGACTGCAGGGGGGCCAGGCTATTGTTCAGAGGCTAAGTGCTCTTGTGTTGAGCAGCTTTGATCCTGATCATGGTCTTGGGTGGTGGTCCTGGAGTGCATTTTCAGTGAGCCAAAGCTGGTGGGGGCTGCAGCAGCCTCCCAATAGCTCTGGCAGTGGTGAAAACTCCAGCAATTTGGGACAGAACTTTCCCCTCTGGAAGCAGAGTTTCACAGAGCTAAAAAATAAAGTAATTGACTGGCAGCATGAGCAGGAAAAAGAAGCAAAATAAGAACAGCAACCGAACTCTACATTCCTTCTTTGGGGACAAGAAGGATCAAAGCATGGAACGGGAAGAAGACAACATAGTCAGAATTCCCACACCAAAAGCTTCCAAGCAACATGTAGACAATCTACAAGCCATAGATCAGCTTAAGAAAGATTTTGAAAACCAAAGAAGAGAAGTGAAGGAAAATTGGGAACAGAAATGAGAATAATGCAGGAAAATCATGAAAAGAGAATCAACAACCTGACTGAAGAAAATAATACTTTAAAAAATAGATTAACTCAAATAGCAAAAGAAGCCCAAAAAGCCAATGAGGAGAAGAATGCTTTAAAAAAGTCGAATTTTCCAGATGGGAAAAGAATCTCAAAAGCTTTCTGAAGAGAATAATTCCTTCAGAATTAGAGTGGAGCAAAGGGAAGCCAATGACTTTATGAGAAATCAAGATACTATTAAACAGATCCACACAAATGAAAAAATAGAAGGCAATGTGAAATATCTCCTTGAAAAAACCACTGACTTGGAAAATAGATCCAGGAGAGACAATTTAAAAATTATTGGACTACCTGAAAGCCATGATCAAAAAAAGAACTTAGAAAGCATCCTTCAAGAAATTCTCAAGGAAAATTGCCCCGATATTTTAGAACCAGAGG
>CM053580.1:6250000-6335125 GCA_028627135.1 Pseudochirops cupreus | reverse complement strand
TAGGTGAAGGGAATACAAATGTATATATACATATACATACACATATGTCTATATAGAAGAGTTTATATATGCATACAAACACATATATGAGTATGTGTATATATGAGTACATAGAGGACACAAGATCAATTGAATAGGAAGGGACAATGCTTTAAAAGGTGAAATTCTGAAGTGGGAGAAGATTAGAATGAGAGGAGACAGGGAGAGACAGAGTGGGGTTAATCATCTCATATAGAAGAGGCAAGGGATAATTGTTACGATGGAGGGGAAGAAGAGGGAGGCAAAAGGGAAAGGGTCAACTTTGCTCTCATTGAATTTGGCTTAGGGAAGGAATGACATAAACTCTAAACTGGGTATCTTGCCACAGAGGAGAGTAGGGGGGATGGGGATGAGAGATGGGATGATGGAGGGGAGGGTTGCTGGAAGTACACACTTCTGTATAGGGACAGGGACAGGGACAGGGACAGGGTAGAGAATAGAACAAGAGGGGAGGCAGGATAGGAAGGAGAGACATATAATCAGTCTCTCACAATATGCCCACTATGGAGAGATTCTGCGTAATTACACGTGTACAGCCTGTATTTAATTGCTTATCCTTTCAGTGAGGGTGGGTGACAAGGGAGGAAGGGAAGGAATCTAGAATTTAAAGTTCTATAATCAAATGTTAAAAATATATATGTGTATATATATGTATATATAATTATTATTATTAACTACATCCAACTGGGAATTAAGATACACAGGCACTGTGGTAGGGAGATCCATCCTGCCCTACTGGAAAGTCAGAGGGGCGAAGGGGAGAACATAGGAGACAGCAGATTGGGAGAGGGGGTATACAGTGGGATTGCTTTTTTGTGGTGCTGGGTAGGGGAAAGATGGGGAGAAAATTTGTAACTCAAAATCTCGTGGAAATGAATGATGTAAACAAGACAATAAATAAATTAATTTATTTTAAAAAATAAAATAAAGATTAAAGAAACTTCTTTTGTCTCATTAATATATAGCTAAGGCACCTAAGGCTGTGGCTGAGGGCTGGACACTCTGGTAGGAGCAGTGGCCAGTTACACAGGAAATTATGAATTTCATCAAGTACATCATCATTTTGGTGGAGCAGTGAGCTCATTAATGTGGATACATTCTCCTCTGGTGCTGACCGCACCTTCTGCATCTTCGTGTCTTCCATAATTTTCACCAGTGTTTCCCTAAAATCTTCCATTTCCTTCATGTTTCCTTAGTCTCAGGATATCCCAATGTGCCATGGAACTGTCCACCTTCTGACTGTTCTCGTGACCAATTTCTTTCCTTCCCTGGTTATATCCAAGGTACCTTTTATGACAACTCTTGTGGGCAAAATGCCATTCATAGCATCAATATCTGGAAGGGACCTTTGAGGTCATCCATTCCAACTCTATTTCTTTGCATAGCATGAAACCCAAAGGAGTCAAGTGACTTATCCAAGGTCACATAGCCAGAGGGTATCAGAGTCAAGATTAAACTCAGGGTCTGACTCTCTTCAGGTGCTCCCAGCTTGGCCCTTTTCTAATACTTCTATTCTACCAGTCCTTCTCTCTTTCTTTCTACTGCATTCTGAGTTATTTGGTTAGAAGAGACAGACAAGAATGGCATTTTATCCAAATAGAAGGCTAGATTGGAGCTATTGCTGACCTATTGGCCATAGTTTATGACTCTGATCCAAGGTGTGAGAGTCCTGACTCAAGTTCTGTCCTCAGTGTACTCTGGAAGGGAGGCAGGGCAGTTCCAGTGAAAGTCCAGTGGCTCTGAGTTCAGATGGCCTGCATTCAAAGCTCATCTCTGGGGCTTCTACCTCTGTGACCTTAATGAGCTCCTTGGGTTTCAGTGTGGTCTTCTGTGACATAATGAGATTGGACTGAGGGCACTTGTCAGGTTCTGACCAGCTGCAGAGAGAGAATCCTGTGACTTCACTCCAGTGTCTTAGCTCCTCTGGACCTCCATCCATCCTTCATTTGTAAACACTATATTTTCCTTCTTTGTGCAACTATAGTGAAGTGTTTCCAGTGAAAATGAAGACCAGGCCCCTTTAGCAAGTTGAACCATCTCCTCGTAAGTGCATGGTTTTGCCTGGATCTTTCTTCACCAATTCTAAATCCCAGTTTTTAAGTGAGTGCATCAGCCAGGTCCATTCTAGCATCTCTGCTGAGTGTCACTCTGGGATAAGCTTTTCAGGGGACCTTCACACCTGGAACTAGGGTCTCCCCTAAAGTGGTTTCCATTCTGCTCTTCTTCCTCTCCCATGATATATGGGGTTGGGACATTAGAATAGGAGGGAACAGGAGAAAGAGCTGAAGGAGAGGGCTGTCCCAGTGAGGGTCAGAAAAAGAGCCACGTGGATCACCAGAAGAGACCATTTCCTTCAGGAGCCTCTTCCTCCCGGCTAAGACCAACTGCTGAGACTCTTACCAGTGTGAGAGCATGGAAGACCAGAAAAAGAACCAACACTCATGCTTAGCAGTTCACATCAAATCCCCAGTTCCTCGTCTCAGGGGGAGGTGAAATCCCAAGTCAAGTTTCTGTGTCTTCATGCTGGCCTCAGTATAAGCAAAGGCTGACCATCCTATGGAAATGTTCTCATATCCGCTCCTTACTCTGCTCAATAGAGGACACACACTGAGTGTTTCCTTCAGCTCTTGGATTCAGATCAGTCCTATCTCGGGACTTCTGGGGTTTAAGAAAGCATTGAGGTCCCTGCTCTTAAGTAGATGTTTGTTTTTCATTGTTTTCCTTCCATTATGTATTACTACTTATCACTCTCATTGTTCCTGTTCTAAGGGGCAGGATTGCTCCCAGAACCTATTATGTTGTTGGGGCCGAGACCAGGCAATTTCATTTTGCCAAGGTCACGTGACTAGGGCTCATTGAAATATGACATTCTCAAGAAGCAGGCATGATTCACCAATGGTCAAATGGATCAGGGATAAAAGTAAATCCCCAACTCTATGCACCCATTGATGGCGATTTGATGCTGTGGTTTGGGCAAAGTGGGAGCTAAGATAGAGAAATTTGCTGATTCTCCAAGAATTCTCAAGTATTGTTCATAATTTTCATACTTCTGCCCATTAGGGTAGACCAACTGTGGGGAACCTGCAGCCTTGTGGCCACATGTGGCTCTCTAAGTCCTCAAGTGCAGCCCCTTGACTGAATCCAAACTTCATGTAAGAAGTAGGATTTGTCAAAGGGTCACACTTGAGAACCTAGAGCGCCACATGTGGCCTTGAGGCCACAAGTTCCGCAAAACTGGGATAGACCCAAACCTGACAAGATGAGCATGGGACTGCCCACAGATCCCTGGCTCCAACTGCATATGATGAAGAGAGTCCCAGGACCTGCTCTCAACACCATTAGATGACTATATATGATGGCTTCATCTGCGGCTTGATTTTTTTTTCTCTTTTGGAAATTAATTTTATATGTTTTCATGGAATTTTAAGTTTTAGGGAATTTTAAAGAATTTTCTTCTTTTTAATTTTTCCTCCTGGGCACCATTCTCTGACCAAATGCCACAGTTATTTGCAACTAGAATTGATGCTAATTTCTTGATCTTCTGTTACATTTATATGACATTTAGTCTATTAGTGAATGAGTAAAGTGTAGTGTTCTCATTTGATGTTTTAGCTACAGAGAGCTTTCCTGTTGGTCTAAAGTGTGCCAGGATGCCTTGAATTCATGTGAATGATTAAAGTTTAGTGCTCTAATGCCACAATGACTCAGCTTGCTTATTATGTACTTCTGCATTGCCCTCTGTGCCTTTGCCATATGAAAGTGTCTTTAAGGTAAACTGAGTAAAATGTATATGAGGACTGGAAAACATTGAGTTGCCACTTTTGCATTGCATCTCCTCATCACTTATGTGGGCACGTGCATGCACACACACACACACACACACACACACACACACACATGCACACACACACAACCACACACCACTGCTTCTACCAATAAGGAATCTTGTAATTAGAAGTGTCTAGAGCAGCGGTTCTCAACCTGTGGGTCACGACCCCTTTGGGGGTCGAACAACCCTTTCACAGGGGTCACAGGACTTGCCTACGACCATAGGAAAACACATATTTCTGATGGTCTTAGGAACTGAAACACTGCTCCTCTATCTGTCTCCAGGCAGGTCTGCCCACATGCAGATTAGTCCACATACGAGTGTTAAAGGGGTCTCAACATTAGGAAGGTTGAGAACCACTGGCCTAGAGGCATTGAAAGCAAAGCTTTGCGTTTATCTCTGAGTGCTGCAGGCAGCATTTGGGAAGCCGTGCAGTATTGCTTAGGCAAGGGGGAGAAGCAGACAGAGTTCTGTCTATATTCAGTAAAGTACATGATCAGCAGTGACATACTACTGGACAGATGTGTATCAGGAAGAAGACCTGAAAACTGGTCATCAAAGCTCTCCCTGAAGGAGAGATAGGGATGAAATGCAGGATATTCATGCAAAGGATGGAACTGTCTGAAGCTACTGTCCAAATCATGTATAAGAAAGTGTGGCCACTCAGAAGGACAGGGCAAGGTAGCGACAAGCCAGTGGAAGGCATTCATGGCAGCAAGTTGTATCCCTTTTCAGAAGAGTTAATACATTCATCTGGTGAGGATCCACGAGTGTTAAAGAAATCAGCTCAGAAGTCAGGGTCCAAGAAAGTATGAGCAGCAAACAGTCGAACTTAGATGTGTCTGACTCCAGACTTGAGACTCCTCCTACCATCTCTCACCATGGAGTTTGAGTCTACTCTCCAGAAGCTTACGTTCTTGATGTATGAAATAGAAGAGACTCCTTGGTGCCTACCAAAATTTAGTAATATTTATCGAGGACCTGGATGTCGCACAAATAGTAAATGATAGAACAAGGACTCAAATCCACTGACTCTAAATATTTTGTTGACACTACTGCATTGGCACCCAAATAGAGTCCAGTGTAGGGGTCTGACCTAGTTCATTTCCAAGACCACTGTTTTCCTTGGTCCTCAGAAACAGCCAGCTGGCTATACTCACACACACACACACACACTCACACACACACACACACACACACACACACACACACTCACTCACACACACTCACACTAATGCACACATGCACAAACACACTCATACACATTCACACTCTTATCATGTACTCACACATAGTCAGACACACACACACACACACACACGTTGAAACACACACTCACTCACACTCACACACACACACATACACTCACACACTGGAAGGGCAGGGCCCCAATCAAATTTCAACTTGAGTCTTTTTAGTTCCCAACACTGGCCTTTCTCTCCCATTATTTTCCTTTGTATTCTGAAATCTCGGTGCGTCTGTTAAAAAACTTCTGTTTGAATACGTAAGCAAAAGTAATGCTTAAGTATTTTTAAAAGTTTAAATTTTAAAATGTCTAAATTTTTAAATTTTCCAGCATTCTTTGAACGTAGCCCATGTCCTAGAACGCCATCTCTGGGTCAGTTCTGAGGTGGGGTACTACGGTGGGCCAAGTTGGGGAACTCTGCTTTCCTCAGCACAGCTGAAAGAATGTGGGGAGCCCTGCTGTCTGGTAGCAGGACTGAGATTGTTATCTACCCAGAGGCTGCAAGAGGGTGAGTTTTGGGGACTCAAAGAGAGGTAGAAAATATAATCTCCTTTATTGTCTTAAGTACAAGCCTTTTATAGGACGCTTCCTAATGGCTTTCCCTTGTCAACATTGCGCTCTACAGTGTTCTTAGGCGGGGCCCGAAATCACCACGCTTATCTCGAGAATCTAATCCTCATACCTGTGTTCTTGAACTCCTCCCTGTGAGATGGGGAACTGATCCAGGCCTGTCAGAAAGCCCTTCACCTCAGGGGGCTTATTCAGCCATCAGGGTCAGAGCCTCTATCCATGGCCCATGGTCCTCAACAGAATACCTCCTCCAAAAACCCTTTATCCCAGGGTTTACCTCAGGAATGTCAGGATTTAATTCACATTTAGATTTCTGCAAAAAATGAAAAATGTACCCTCCACTCTATGCGAGTGTTCAGACTAACAAAATATAACAAGTACAGCCTTTTTCTCATCTCTCAACAAGGGGAAGTCATAAAAGACTTGTGTGAAATCAAACTCCCACCTTCGTCTCTCATTTCCCTCTATGGATATGTTCTATTTCAGCACTGGAAACCTGTGGAGGACATGAACTGTCTCCCTTTTGCATTTGTGTCCCCGGAAACCAGCAATTGAAGGCAGTTAATAAATGAGTTTCATTTGTTCTTTCATTCCAAAATCAATCAACCCCAAAGCATTTATTATAATACAGGCAATATGCTAAGTGAGGGGGCTACAAAGAGAAGCAAAAATAAATGAATAAATAAATAAAAGTCCCTACCTTCAAGGAGCTAACTCTCTAATAGGGGAAACAACAAAGGAATGTATCCAAATAAGCCGGAGGCATGCTAAACAGGAAATAATTAACAGAGGGAAGGCACTAAACATAGGAGGGATGACTAGGGAAGGCTTCTGGTAAAGGATGGGATTCAGTTTGGCACTCAGAGGAAGCCAGGAAAGTCAGGAGGCTGAGTAGATGAGGGAGAGCATTCCAGGCATGGGGGAGGGCCAGAGAAAATGCCCAGAGCCAAGGGATGGAATGTCCTGCTTATGGAACAGTCAGGAGGCTAATGTCATTGGATTGAAGAGGACGTGTCAGGGAGTAAGGTGTAAGAAAAGGAAGCAATGGCTCTGCTATGCAGGACTTTGAAGGCCACACAGAGGATTTTGTATTTGATCTTGGAGATGATACATCATTTATTCAACATCTTTTTATTCATTCAGCCTAAGCTAATAAAGAAAAGACAGCTGACTTTCCTCAAGTGGGTTTTGTTTTCCCCAGGGATCCATGAAGTTCTCTAGGATTATAGCACCACCTTGTGGCTGAGATTTCTTCTGAAGGAAAATGCACGAGCATCAGTCCTGGTTCCCTGCCCATCTGAAGGCACAGTGGTAGTGATCCTTGGGAACGTGTTCTTCCAATACCCCAGGTCTGGCACTGAAATCTAAGGCAGAATAGGGAAAACAAGCTATCATTGCAACGGACTCTTTAGATGTTCCTGAAACTATCCTCCTATTTCTATCAAAACTGCCTCAAATGCCTGTTATAGACACATTGTCCAACTCCATATTTCTCTAAATGAAGTGATCCACAAAACATCCCACCATCTGCTCAGTTTTCTCATTGTAAGTGAAGACTCTGCTCACCAGGGATGAATCTTGTTTGTTTGTTTGTTTTTTGTCTTTTTGGAGGGGGGCAATTGGGGTTAAGTGACTTGCCCAAAGTCATACAGCTAGTAAATGTTATGCGTCTGAGGATAGATTTGAACTCAGGTCCTCCTGACTCCAGGTCTGGTGCTCTGTTCACTGTGCCACCTCGCTGCTCCTAGGGATGAATCTTAATCTTGTTTCTAACTGGCCACCAGCAGAGGTGACTTTGTCCCTAGGCCAGTATTCTAAGACTGTCTAGGTCAGAGTGTTTCTGAGAACTGGCAGACCATAATAATACTACCCAATATTTCTTTTTATAAGTAGACTTTTTTCAACTAATAAGTGTTTTACTCCTTCACTTATTTATTCAAGCAAAACAAATTCTCACATTATCTGTCACACACGTAACATATATATGTGTGTATGTACGTTTGTATACGTGTATGTAGAATACATCAGATGCTATTACAAACATGAATAAATGAAGCCTTTACTTAGTCACCACTCTGTACAGAACATGGCACTGAGAGCTGGGGACGCAAACAGAAATGGGAGGCGGTCCCTGCTCTCAAGGAACTCACATTCTAAAAGCCTTACTGTTCACGTCTGTAATCGTTCAGTTTTTCTTTCTTTCGCAATCAAGAAGGAAATAGGAGGGCAAAAGAGCAGAATTTTATTAATTGAAAAAAGATTACTTTAAAAAAAGGAAGAAGAAAATGAACTTCGCTGCTGCTAATAAATTAGGTTGGAAGTTGCTCGATCTACCCAGGACCTTGTAATCTTGCCAAGGAGAACCCGAGGGATGACCGGTGTGAGTCATGCGCGTGATAGAAGCGGAAACACTTTTTTTTTACCAAACTATATTTACTGTACACAGTAGTAAAGGACAACAAAGGACGTACAGATCAGAGAAAAGACAGGCCCGAGCCCACAGACACGGAAACGCCAAAGGAAAAGAACCGTCAGCGGTCAGCAGGCAGGGTCACGCGCGTGGAGGCGCCTGGAGATCAGAAAAGGCGAGGGGCCACTGGGGCAGGGCCAGCCCCGATGAGTCACCCGGCAGGACTCGGAGGGCGCCCGGGGCCTCCAGGACCCACCCGGAACACGCACACCACTGGGCCTATCTCTGTCCCGCAGATCCTCGGCGGGCGGGGAAGGACGGGGAGGAGGAGGTCACTGCCAGAGCTCTGGGGTCGAGGCCGCGGAGGGGCGCGGCCACACCCGGACCGTCCAGCCGAGCGGGTCTCCCCCACCTCCGCCACCCCTCCCCCGCCTCTTTCGAGGATCCTGCGGGATCGATGGGCGCAAAGGATCCTGAAGAAGCTGCTGACAAGGCACAGGGACCCGCTGGCCCTCCCACTACTTCCGTGACTAGACCGGAGTACTTACATGATTAGACGATGCAGCCAAGAAGGCATCCCAAGCGCGGGGGCCAGCGCCCCGGGCCCCCAAAGCAAAGGGGGGACAGAAGGAAGAAAGTGAGGACAAACAAGCAAGAATCTTTTAGTTCTGCAAAGAGAACATTCCACCTCGGCCCAATTCGAGGTGTGGCGTCGTCCCCGCGAAGCTGCTCGAGAGTCCAGCAGACTAGGTATGGTGAGCCAGGGAGAGGAGACGACTTTGGATTCGCACCCTGCGCCGGGGTTCCGGAAGCAGCCCACAATTCCCTAGGCTAAGACCGAGGAAGACCCGGGGGGGTTCCGGCCCACGCGCCTAGCACGCTCCCCCAGTCTGCTGCTGGAACACGTCGGTCGTGTCTTCGTCCTCCGTCTCCAGCTGTGCAGGGGTATCAGTCTCATTAATCAGTTGTCCATCAAATCGAACCTGCCTCATTGACAAAGCCCTGTCTCTCACAATACTCCTCCATCAATTTGTTCAGAGGTGTGTGCCACTTAATTCTGAGCTGGACCACTGCCCCATCCTGTCCGGCTACCTTCAAGTTGATGTGGTCATTCTTAGCTTTCAATCCTTCCTTGGGCTTCTCCTTGGACACAGCTCGCTGAGGCGGGGGGAGGGGGGAGTCTCTCTCACTCTCCTCGGGTTCTCGCTCCCTCCCCTCCCGCTGCAGCTGGGGGACGCTGAAACACCTTTTTCACCCTCACTAAAAGCCTGGACAGAATTCCAGAAGCAAATGCCTGGAAGAGAAGCACATTGTACATAACACAAATTAAGTGCTCAGGACTTTTCTGGCTGGCCATGGCGGTTGTCTGAGACACAAAACAGCTCCAGGTCATGTGCCCTAAAAGAACTGACCTTGGAAGAGGCCATAAGAGTTGAGATTTTGTGGAACCCTTGTCTATGGAAAGGTATCAGAGAGCAACTCGGTCTCGACACCAGCATATGGCAATGCAATAGAGCAAATAAAACCATTGGAGTATTCCAACATTGAAGGGACCTTCTGACAACCTCCAGACAGGAGGTGTCAGAGGCATCCCAACAAGGACTCCAACCTAGGAGTGTGAGTTGTTCTGAATATATTTGTCTCTCATAGGAACATAGAATCACAAATGTAGAGCTGGCAGGGGTTTTGGAAGCCAGTGAGTCAAAACTCATTTTATATATGATGAAAATGAGGCTGAGAAGTCATGCCCTCTTTACATGAGCTCCTTGGTCAGTTTAGTTCCCTCTCTCACAATAGGTGTCATAAACTGCATAAGATTATACCTTTATGTGTATTGGGTTGGGGTGGAGTTTTGCTTTTTGCTTTGCAATTAATTAAATGTCTTTTGCTTTAACTAATGTATCTTCTGGTTGGTCTGGGAGAAGAAACATTTATGGGGACTTATGAGCTATGGTTTTATCTGGATGCTAAGCCAAAATGTATTCTGATTCTGGGGTAGCTTTTAGAGAACCCACATTAGAGGGTACCTAAAACACATGAAGAGACTCTCGATATCTAAAAATCAACAGCAATCTCAGGCAAAAGAGAAAGTTGGCCAGCAAAAATTGATCCAAGGTTCTCCCTCCATCTTTTCTACAAAAACACTTACATAGATTCTTCTATATTTATAAACTGTGCACTCAAAGTGTCTTTCCACTGCCTGTCTTTGTCCATAATTTTCATTTCCATGCCCTAAGCAACGTGACTTAAATATCATCTTCCACCAACCCCTCATACTAAGTTGCCCTCAGTTTACTGAAAAAAAGAAATTGTAAAATCATTCAGAGTTCTAATAATAACCAAATTCTTATCTCTCCCAGAGACATGTGCATATCAAGAGAAGACAAGAGGCATTTTCATGGTAGAATTCAGAAGTCAAGGGGTATATGTAGAAGTACTTACTGACACCTCCCCATTGTAATATATAGGTTTCTAGCCTTTCTAGATGCAGAATTATGCAGAATTTCAGAGTTGAAAGGTATCTCAGAGGTCACTGGGTTCAACACAGACCTAAGCAATAATCCCTTCTAAAACCAACCAGACTAGTAGATATCCAGCTTTATATGAAGACCTCTTGTGTAGAGGTGAATGCATTTCCTCCCAAGGCAGTCCTTTCCCTCCATTAGCCCATGTTGCCCTTCATCATGCCAGAGACCATTTCATGGTAGCACACACTCCTTGCATTCAGTTCTCCCATCAGTGGCCATGAAGAGCTGCAGCCACAAATCACAGAATCACATGCTAGCCATGCAAAACTTGAAGCTTAAAGACATCTATCAGATCTTTCCTAAGCCTTCTCTTCTCCACACATAAATAAATAAATGAATGAATGAATAAATCAATCAATCTCCAACTCCTGCAAGAGATTAATGGACATATCTGATGTTCTTTTACCATTCTGATTTGTAACTCTATATTTCCTTTATCTTATCAAAATTCTCAAGAAAATGTGGTGTCTAGAAAGAAACACAATAATCCAGAAAAGAGTACAATGAATCTTTTTCAGTCAAACTACTATCTGGCCATTTCTATCACAAAGAGTCATAGGACCATAGATTTCAAGCTGGAATCAACCTCAGAGACCATCTAGTCCAAACCTGTCATTTTACAGATGAGGAAACAGAGGTCCAGGGAAGTTCAAATGACTTCTCTAATATCATATAGACAAGGTTTCAGAGGTTTGACTTGACCTTAGGTCTCCTGTCTCCAGAGCTGGACTTCCTTCCCCTTTGTCACAGACCACCTTCTTATTAAGTATCCATTCAAAAACTGGATCTCATGAAAAGTTGACAAACAGGATATCTATACCTTTATCCAATTTGTTGGAAAAAAAGACAAGATAAAACCTTATTACTGGGCTAAGCATGTACTTCTAAGTCAGTCCACCAGAGACCTCTTTGCATGATGAAACTAAACCAATCATGTCTTCTATTTAGGTCCAGTCATATAACCAACCAATCCTCCATCTTCCAAACTACATATTATGGTCTAGAGCCCATGTCCCTAGCTACGCTATAAAGAATATGAGAGACATTATCTATTGCTTTGCTAAACTCTAGCTAAGTTATATCCATGGTGTTTCCTTGATCTGAAAGACTGATAAGCCTGTTAAGAAAAAGGAAATAAGTTTCATTTTGTAAAGGCTGTCTTCTTGAAGTCTTTTTTACTCTTTGTGATCAAACTGTCTTTTTATCAATATCAGTTACCTATTCCTTTAATAATGCAGTTCTGAATTTTCTCAGGATTCCAAGTAAAAGTCAGTGACTTTTTGTTTAAAGACTGCATTCTCTTGTTATTTTTAAAAATCAGAATGCTTGTCCTTCCCCAAACTTGGGTCTTTTCTTCTGCTCTCTATGCCTATAGCAGCAATCACACTGGCATGCACAAGATGGCTACCGGCACAAGTTCTTAGATTTGCTTTGCTACAAAGAGAGCTATTTAAGGGATCAACAATCTTTTTTTTTTTAAATTCAATTCATTAGTTCAGGGGAAAGGTCAGCACCTTGAACTTCAGAGAAAATACAAACAGAGAAATAAAGACCAACAGACAGGGCTCTGACTGCCTGAATCAACTACATACTTTATATACATGCCTGGATTGAGAGAGCCTTTACATCTGAGCACTCAGGGAGCTTTGGACATAGCTCAGAATCTTAACCAGGGAATCACAAGATCCTTCTCATAAGCAGCCCCAAAGCAAAATACCAACTCAGAGTATATCTACACACTTCTCAGAACCAGAAGGCATCACAATCCTCTTGATTCAGTGCCTAATTAGGAACTAACAAAAGGTGTGAAAGCCTTCCTACAGCAAGCCTCCCCTAAGCAAGCTTCCCTTAATTGGTTCCACCTGAGACCTATTAATGAGTGGGGAAGATCTTATATCCATTCACATTACAATGCCTTTTCAGAAGCCAGTGACCATAATGCAGTCATCATCAAGTAGTCACTGTCCAAGGCAGACATTTGCTTTGGCTGTGTGATCATCAAGAACATTGGTGCAATTTATTTCTACCTCCTGACTTATCTTGGGTGTCAACTTCCCTGAACTCTCATTATTCTGTCTTTCCCAAATAAAGATAAGTCTCCTTTATTAAAAAAACAAAAACATGAAGTCAACCAGCATAGGCTTGTCTTCTCTGTGTTCTGCATCAATTCATTCAGCCCAACTGTGGTATCCTCCTTTCTTTGATCCGCCTGTTTCCCCTAAATATAACTTCTCATTCCTCAATGTCTTCACTGATCTCATCTCATTTTGAACTCTCAAAGTCGTGATGCTATCCTTACAGAAAAATGCCCTTTTTGCTGGCCTTACCAGCCATGCTCCCACCCCGGCCCTCACAGCCACCCTCCAAGGGAGCAAAGTAAACCTCGTGGAACAAGGACCTGATATTCTCAACATGAACAACTGCCGAGACAAGGCAGACAAACCAACCTTGTTCTGTCCCTAGTTTTTAGCAAAGTGCCTTTTAAGCACTTACTACAGGCTTTTTCATTCACTCACTCACTCATTCATTCATTCATTCATACATTTGACTTTACCCTCTATTCTTGCTGTTGTTCATTATTTTTCACAAATCTTTTAAAAGTCTAAGTTTTTTGATGAAATCTGTGCCATTTTGTCTAATCTCTTTATTTTATTGATCAGGAAATAGTACCAGAGATTTAAGTGACAAATATCACGGAGGTAGTAAGCAGAATGTCCAGGACTTGATCCTTGGTCCAGTACTCTTCACACCCTGGCCTTCCATGTCTACAAGTGACACTGGAGAGTGTGCAAGGGGGCAGAGTGTTTTTCATTGTGATATCTTGAGGATTAAAGGTTGTCGTTATATTTCTGTCTTAAGACGTTCTTCAGTAATGTCAAGAATTATGTGTTGTCATGGGCCACATTGAGGCACTGAATAATAAATTTTACTCAGATTCAGAAATGGGGCTTAAGCCAAAAGAACCCTAATAGGACTGCCTCCCATTCCACACTTATTCTTCTTTCAAATGAGCCTGGTACAGAGGTTATAGCTATATAGACTTGAACCTGGCCTTCTTGTAATTGCCACCCACTGCTCTGGGCTCTGTTCTCCATAGCCAAAAGAAATGAGATTCATTTTTCTTCCCCATGGCAGCCTTTCCCAAGATTTAAAGACAGCTGTGACATCCTCCTCTTGAGGATTTTTTGGATGTCCTTTCCAGGCCTGGCTTTCTGTACCTCTATATATGTTGTATTAAGTATTTGGCAGAAGGGAATGGGTGGATAAATATACTTAAAAAAAATAATTCTCCCACCCAGCCAGGCAGAAACCTCTATCTCTGAGTGGATTTGTCATCACCAGCCTGCAAAAATCCCTTGTTCCTGGATGCCAGGGCAGACTTTGGAAAATGCTAGGGACAGAAGGCTCCTTCTAGACTCCTCTCCTTCCAAAAATAGTCATTGCAAAAAACACAAGAAAAAAAAGAAAGAAAGATCTACTGTTTGGTGCATTGTATGTTTGGGGGCTTTGGAAAAAATTTATAATGTGTTCTGTGCTCTGAGACACATTATTTTCCAAGAGGACATTTAAACAGTTTTCTTCCAAGAGTCTGTATCCTGTTAGACTCTGGAATAAGTGACCTCATGGTGTTTGTATTTGTGTCCCTTACCAGCCCTCTTTTATGAGACTGAAGCATATTCAGATTGTTGGTTAGGGAGCCCATGAGGTGGGTGCTGGCTGGGAGGAGGCTCTCAGAGGACATGCTGCCTTTGCTTTGATTGTTTCAGCTGGTTGTTTAGGGGTCATAGGAAGGAGAAAGGAAGGGAAACCTAAGACAAAATCCTTGGCCCAGTTACTCAGATGCATATGTCCTGGCATGTGAAGGAATTTAAAACAGTGAAAGAATATTCAGTAAAGTACAACCTGCATTGCCCTTGGAGGACCTGAGTGAATGGGCACTATTAAATTCTTATCTTGGCTCTGGTCCCAATTACATGGGCCTATAAACTTCCTAGCACACACAAACCTGTAGGTCCTGTTGGCCAGAAGTGGTGGGAGACTACCATGATCTTCTTTCAACTGGAGCTATGGAATATCCTAAAGTAACAGTCAAGAGATTCACTGGCTAAGGTGCTTGGAAAGAGGAATAGGAACCATCCAGAACACAGCTGAAGGGATAGAAAACAAAGCAGTCCTTTCCGCTGCCCCCATCCCATCTTTCCCAACACTAATATGCTACCATTCCCCTTTAACTGTGCACAGATGTACATTCAAACTGAAGATAAAGAGGGAGGCAATGGGAAGAACCTAGCAAAACCTTTATTTAGTAAGCAAGATTGTAAACTTAGGGCTGGAAGAGACTCTAGTGCTGAGTGAGTCCAACCTTCTCATAATACAGATGAGAAAATGGAGGCATTGTTTGATAAACACAAAGACTCCAGCTTCTGGAGATAAGAACTCACTATTTGACAAAAACTCCTGGGAAAAGTAGAAAATAGTATGGCAGAAACTGGGCATAGACGACCATCTCACACTAAATACAAGAAAGTGTTAAAATGGGCACCTGACTTAGATATAAAGAGTGACACCATAAGCAAATTAGGAGAGCAAGGAATAGTTTACTTGACAGACCTATGGAGAAGGGAAGAATTTATGACCAAAACAAGAGATAGAGAGTATTATTAAATGCAAAATGGATAATTTAGATTTTATTAAGTTGAAAAGTTTTTGCACAAACAAAGTCAATGCAACCAAGATTGAAAGGGAGTCATAAAGCTGGGAAACAAATTCTACAGGCAGTGTTTATGATAAAGGCCTCGTATCTCAAGTATATAGAGAACTCAGTCAAATTTATGAAAATAAAAGTCATTCTCCAATTGATAAATGGTCAAAGGGTATGAACAGGCAGTTTTCAATTGATGAAATTAAAGGTATCTACAGTCATATGAAAAAAATGCTCTAAATCACTATTGATTAGAGAAATACAAATTAACACAGCTCTGAGGTACTACCTTATACATATCAGATTGACTAATAAGACACAAAAGAAAAATAATAAATATTGGTGAAGATGTGGGAAAATTATGATACTAATGAGTTTTTGGTGGAGTTGTAAACTGATCCTAATATTTTAGAAAACAGCTTGGAACTATGCCCAAAGGGCAATAAAACTGTGCATACCCTCTGGTTCAACAATGCCACTTTTAGGGCTGTATATCAAAGAAATCAAAAAAGGGAAAAGAACCCAGATGTATAAACATATTTATAGCAGCTCTTTTTCTGGTGTCAAAAAATTAGAAATTGTAGGAATGCTCATCAGTTGGGGAATGGCTGACCAAGTTGTGGTATATGAATGTAATGGAGTACTGTTGCGCTATAAGAAATAGTAAGCATGCAGATTTCAGAAAAACAGTAAAGACTTGCACGAAATGAACCTGAGTGAAGTGAATATAACCAGTGGAATGTTGTACACAGCAACAGCAGCATTATATGATAATCAGCTCTGATAGACTTAGATCTTCTCAGCAATATAAGGATCTAAGACAGCTCCAAAAGTTTCATGATGGAAAATACTATCGGCACCCAGAGAGAGAATCATGGAGTCCGAATTCAGAGTGAAGCAGACTATTGTCACTTTGTTTTGTTGTTGTGGTTTGTGGCTTTTCCCTTTTGTTCTGCTTCTTCTTTCATGACATGACTAATGTGGAGATATATTTAACATGATCTCACATGTGTAACCTAAATCAGATTGTTTACTGTTTGATGAGGGAGGGAGATGGAAGGAACGCAGGAGAAAAAAAATGGAACTCAAAATCTTATAAACATGAGGCTGAAAAGTATCTTTTCATGTAACTGGAAAAAAAAATACCATTTACTGAAAAGGGGGTAGGGGAGCAAGAAGAGGTTTGTCTATGGTCACAGAGCTAGTAAATATCAGAGGCAAGCAGGATCTGAACTCAGGTCTTCTTGATTCCAAGTTACCATGCTGCCTCAGTGTGTTTTCAAGACCAACCACCAGGGGCTTTATCAGGAGACCTGGGCAGAAATTCTAGAAGAAGTATTCCACCCCCCACCCCCAGCCCCAATAAATGCAGTCACTTAAGGCACTGGACCAACAGCTACAGATCCCTCCAGAGACTATCTCAGTGAAATTTAATCATCTCTGTGACACATGTAAGAAACCCAACACCCACCAGCTTCGGGGCTGAAGGCTGAACCTTTCTCATGTGTAACTAGATGCTAATAAGAGTGAGTGAAAATTCCTACCTTGGTGCAAGCAGCTGCTGCACACAGCCCAAAGAGCCATGCTTGCTGGCAGGATGGAGCAACATATCCCAAGCACATTGGAAGTGTGCTTCTCTCTGTATCTTCTGCTCTGTTCTTCTATCAACTCCTCTCATCTTTCTGCCTCTCTGTTTCTGTGTCTCCCTCAGAGAAAAGATCCAACTCTTCACCTTCTGTTGACTTTTCCCATCCCAAATCATTCCCCGGATTGCCCGTTCACAATTGTCTTGTTGAAGATTCCAGTGAATGTGTCAGAGAGTGGAAGGCTCAGTGGGAATGCATGATAGGGCCCACATGTCTTAAGCTTCCCCAGCTGCTTTTCAGACCTCCCATGATATTTCATATGAGAATGAACAGATGATGTGCTGGCACTTGACCTGTTGTCTTACTGTGGGTTTTTCTAGTGCCAAGTGATCTCCAAGCTCCATACCAGAAAAACTTATGTTGCAGAAGGCTTATAGGCATGGGACTCCTCCAAAAGGGGCTTCAGAGGCAAGCTTGGTGAAGTTTCTTGGAAATGGAAAGAGCCCAATATAAAAAGAGGTTCTGTCAAGATGACATTCTAGAAAGCACTATGAAAACTCAGGTGTCCTTTATCCAGTCACTTCTGCTCATTATTTATCTATCACTTGTACCTCCCAGGCAATAAGGGATCCATCAAACATGCTTAGGAAGTTTTAGGTTTGCATCTGTGGGAGGTGGTGAGATCATTGCTAAAATGGGAAGGCAAGAGGAAGGGCCATCTTGAAAAGGGAAAATGTTAGGTTCTCTTTGGGATAGCTAATCTTTCAAGTGCCTGTGGGACTTCTGCACAGAAATTTTCTAAGAGGTAGCCAGAGATAAAAGAACCAAACTTGGGGTAGAAGTCTGGGCCAGAGAGAAAGATTGAGAGCCTCAGTTAAACCATCAGTTCCTGAGGATTTATTAGATGCCTGCTGTGCGCTATGTATACACTCATGTCTGGAGATACAGAAATGACTGTGGAAACAACCCCCTTCCCTTCAGGAATTTACATTCTCTCAGGAGAGAGGGGAAAACCATGTAGTTAAGAAGATTGAAAAAAAAGATAAAATATTTTTTTGGGGAAAGGAGATCCCAAAAGCCTTCCCACAGAGGTGGGACCTGTGAGACCTTCAGCTTCATGGCCACATGTGGCCCTCTAGGTCCTGAAGTGCTGCTATTTGATGGAATCCAAACAAATTTGCTCCATAAACTTTGGGTTCAGACAAAAGGCTGCACTTGAGGACCTAGATGGCCTCATATGGTCTCAAAGCCGAAGGTTCCCCATCCTTGCTAGAAAGTTCTTCTTGAACAGAGTTGTGAAGAAAAAAGGATTCTGAGAGTCATAGATGTGGTAGAAATGTACCCCAGGGGTGGGGGACCACCAGCAAAAAAAAAAGTGTTGAGATAGAAGACAGAGAGGTGTATGTGAGGAACAGCATAAACATAATGAGGTCAAATGAGCTTTCTGAGGAAGGGGATGCTCATTAAGCAATGAATACCAGTGACCTCGACCTGAGCCCTCTGAAACTATGAGAAAACTGAAAATAGATGCCATAGAAATAGTAAGTACAACACAGTGAAAGAAATAGAGGAGAAGGTATTGGGGCCACAAAAGGAAGTAGCTGGGAAGAGCCTTCAGGACAATCCTTAAGACCAAAAGCATCTACATATCAGCACCCAGAATACAAGGAAGAAACTAAGTGAGTTTGGAATCTTCATCCAGGATCAATGGGGCTTGATGGGGTGAGACTTATAGCCTGAGACATATGAAGGAGACTATGTTCAAATAAAGAAGAGTAAGGATTGTAGGTGTAAGCCTGGAACCACCCCTTCTGGATCATTGAGTCAGGAAGTGGAGGAACAGAAAAGTTAAAGGACTTGTCAGGGTCACTCCAGCCTTCTCTTCACTGCATCCCCTCCATGCTTGGTAGAACAAACTTCATTAAGAAGGAAATGAAACCTAAAATGAGCCAAAAAAAAATATGGCAGTAAGAAAGCATGGTGAACCTGAGTTCAAATCCAGCCTCAGACATGTGCTGCTGTGTGAGTCAGGGCAAGTCGCTCCACTACTGTTTTCCTCAGTTTCCTCATTTGTCAAATTGAGATTATAATAGCATCTGCCTCCCACGTTTTTTTTTTGATGAGGGTAAAATCAGTTAATATTTGTGAAGTGCTTTGCAAAATTTAAAGTGCTACATGAACATAAAATTTTGATATTATTACAATTATTATTAGTATTAGTGCCACTGCTGCTGCTGCTCATACTGCTCTTTCTCCTCCTCCTCTACCCCCTCTTCCTCTTCTTCTTCCTAGTGCTATTACTACTACTACTACTACTACTACTACTACTACTACTACTACTACTACTACCACTACTTTCAAATCTCCCAGCTCAAATGAATTATGCCCCTCCAGATGGAAAGTACTTCTAGGGATTGTTACCAAATCGCATTTTTGTAGGATTTGAGGAAGGACCAAGAAAAGAAAGCTTCCTGAAGACTGAATATGGAGAAATTGTGCCCCAAATTTCAAAAAAGGGGAAATAGATTCCCCAAATTATAGATTTGAGTGCAATTCTTGATTAAATTCTAGAATGGGTTGAGAGTGATGAGTTGTAAGCTCCTAGGTAAATGGTGAACACCGGAAGCTGGCAAAGATTCACTAAGAAGAAACTCATTTGGTTTTTGGATAAGAAGGAAATAATCATTATAATTAATGTCTACAATATGTCAGGTACTTGCTAAGTATTTTTATTTCTTACATTTTGTTTTCCCAAAAATATGTACCAATACATTTTTTAAGCACTTTTGAGTTCCAAATTACATTCTTGCTCCCTCCACTCCCCTCTCCCTGAGATGGAAAACAATAGGTTTTACATGTGCAATTATGCAAAACATTTCCATATTAGTCATTTTGTGCAAGAAAATTTGGATAGAGAGAGAGAGACAGAGAGGGAGGGAGGGAGAGAGGGAGAGAGAAAGAAGGGAAGGAAAGAAGGAAGGAAGGAAAGAAGGAATGAAGGAAGAAAGGAAGGAAAGAAAGAGAAGGAAGGAAAGAAGGAAAAAGGAAGGAAAGAAGGAAAAAGAAAGAAAGAAGGAAATGGAAGGAAGGAAGAAAGAAAGAAAGAAAGAAAGAAAGAAAGAAAGAAAGGATGGAAGAAAGAAAGAAAGAGAAAACAAGAAAAAAGAAAGAAAAAAGTAAGAAAAACATAATAATACAAATGATACAAAGAAATTTAAAAAATAGTATGTTTCAGTCTGTATTCGGGTGACATTAATTCCTTCTCTGGAGGCAGATAGCATTTTTCATCATGAGTCCTTTGGGATTGTCATAGATTATTGTATTGCTGAGAATAGCTAAGTCATTCACAGTTCTTCGTTGATTGTTTGATACTGTTGTTACTATGTAGAATATTCCCCTGATTCTCTTCACTTTGCTTTGCATCAGTTCATTAAAGGCTTTCCAGTTTTTTTCTGAAGTCATTCTACTTGTCATTTGTTATAGCACTATAGTATTCCTTCACAATCATGTACCAAAATTTTTTCAGCCATTAACCAATTAATGAGTATCCCTTCAATTTGCATTTCTTAGGCACCATGAAAAGAGCTGCTATAAATATTTTCTACAAATGTGTTCTCCCTCCACCCCTTTTTGTCTTTGGAATATACACCTGGTAGTGGTATTGCTGAATTAAAAAGTATGCACACTGTTATAGCCCTTTGGATATGGTTCCAAATTGCTCTCCAGAATGTTTGGCGCCGCTCATAACTCTACCAGTTTCCCCACATCCCCTCCAAAATTCATCATTTTTTTTGTCATATTAGCAAATCTGATAGGTGTGAGGTGGGGCCTCAGAGTTGTTTTGATTTGCATTTCTGTGGTCAAAAGGGATTTAGAGTAATTTTTTATATTACTATAGACATATGCTAAGCAGTTTTACAAATATTCTTTCACTTTCTCCTTATAGCAACCCTGGAAGGTAGTAACTTTTAGGGAAACTCAGCTAGAATGTCAGGGAAACAATGCAGAGAGAATACATATGGATGTCTACAAGGCATTTGATTCAGTCTCTTGATATCCTCATGGAAAATTCAGAGACTCATCAACTAATTGCTAACCAGTCAATGTCTGTGTAGTGGGTAAAACATGAGTAGGGAGGTCTCTGGGGGTGTTACCAAAATCTCAGACCTCTGAACTGAGGCCAGTGCTGTTCAATGTTTTTGTTAGTGACTTGAATGAAGACATCAAAGCATGCAGAGCACATGTGCTGGAGGTATGGCATCAGGAGGGACATTTGAGGCTTTGTACTTTGCATCAGATTCAGAAAGGCCCTGCCAGGCTGGAATGGTAGGACCAAGCCAACAAGAGGAGATACAGCAGGATCGATGTCCAGTCATCTGCTTTGTGTTTGTTTTAAACCTCAGCTCTACAAATGGAAGGCAACATGAGAGTGGATGTTGAAGGGGAGGAGAGGGGGGATTTGACTTAATAATAATTCATGAGGAAAAAGACCTAAGAGTTTTAGGTGACCACAAGCTCCATTTGGGTCCACAGGGTATTGTAACTGCCAATAAAACTAATGGAATCTCCAGTTGCAATAATAGAAATATTGTATCCAGAAAGTGGAATATCACAGTCTCCCTGTGCTTACACTGGCCAGGCCACATCTGACAGATTGTGTTCCCTTCAGAGAATGCCATTTTAAGAGGGACTTTGACAAGTTGTGTCATGTGCCCAGACATAACCTGAATGATGGGCAATCTGTAGATGATGTCACAGGTGGAAAAGTGGAAGGCACCAGGGAGATTTAGCTTGGAATATAAAGAATAATTTGAGGACTGAGGGTCATAATGATAACATCATCTGGCACTTTAAAAGCACTTTATGGTTTGCAGAGTTCTGGTCTTCACAACAGAAGCAGCTGGTACCATTTTACAGGTTAGGAAACTAAGTCTCAGAGACGTTAAGTAAGGGGCTAGAAAGTGTCAGAAGCAGAGTTGAAGCCTAGGTCATCCCAACTACAAGTCTTGTGCTGCTTCCGCTATACTGTGGGCAACTATGTGAAAGGCCACCCCTTAGAAAACTGACTCTGAATAACTCTCGATGACTGAACTAGAAGAGAGGCTCAGGAGTGTGCCAGGGCCAGCTCAAACCTGCTCTAAGAGCCAATTGGTAAGTGCTCAGTGGGAGCATTTATACCCCGGGAATCAGTAAATGGTGTCAATCAGAGCATGACTCCTTGTTCTGTGGATTGTCTAGACTAAAGAAAGTGGTACAGAAACTATGAATAATGCTAATTACTCTGAAAAGTGTGTCATGCATACTTTTTTAGAGTAGATTGTTCAGCATTTACCAATACACCACTGAGTAAAGGGCCCGTGTAATAAGGGGGCAGACTGACTCCACAGAAGAATGATTGTTTTACCTCTTGGAGCTTTATACAAATGAAATGGACTGCCTTGTTAGGGAGGGAGTTCCCCAATCCTGGGAATATTCCAGTAGAAGATCAACAGCAAGGATACTGTAGAAGGGATTAATTCTCACAGAGGACAAGTTGCTGGATGAGATCAGTGCAAAGGACTCTTCCTCCTGTGAGTCCATTATGGTGTTCGCTGAAACATTTGTCACCCTTTTACTTCCTTTTCTCACTTAATTACTTCCTTTTAAGACTTCTTTTTACATGTCTATTCTGAGCAGTCAACATTCAATAAGAATTCATTAAGTGATTATCATGTGCTAGGCATGGTGCACCAAGTACTCCCTGATGGGAATAGATATTCATAAGTCTGGTCCTATAATAATTGTCCTTCTCAACCCACTCTGAATTTGTAAATGACATTCTTTGCTTCATATTTTTAAATGTCAGAATTACAATAGCCAAACCAATAATAGGATGTTTGCCAAATGCTTTGCAAACTTGGAATCACTATATAAATGAAAATTATTGATATTTTCAAAAATCTCAAGTTTTCAGTTTGGATTTATTCATTCACTGGCACTGAGGAAATTCCTGCTGCCAATTCAGACTTGTGACTTTTCTATAGCTTATTATGATAGAATGTTGCTTAGAGTATTAAGAAGTTAAAGGGACAGGCAGCTAGCTGGCACAGTAGAGCACCAGCCCTGGAGTCAGGAGGACCTGAGTTCAAATCCAACCTAAGACACTTAACACTTACTAGCTGTGTGACCTTGGGCAAGTCACTTAAACCCCAACTGCCTGATCTTCCCCCCTCAAAAAAAAGTTAAAATGACTTGTCCAATGGCACACATCCAAGATGTATTGGACATAGGATTTGAACCAGGGTCTTCCTTCCTTCACAATCAGCTCTCCATCTATGATGTGATATTGCCGTCTAGAATTTAAATTTTTAGAATATTTTTGAAGAATATCCATAAGAATAAAGCAGGAAATCGAACTAGTTCATTTTTGAGAAATTATCACCAAGTGTTAAAGTCAACACAATTTTGGGTTAAACATCATTTAATTCTGAAACCTTGTGTCTCAAAAATATTCCAATTCCACTTTAAATTAAGTAGAATTTTTTGTGCTATGGCTGCTTACAGAAATTTGGTTTTGACCTTCCCCATGGGTCTCATTTATGCAGATTTTCTCTTCTTTGGCTTCAGCGGCCACCATTTCTCCATGAATGCAAAGCCAAGAAGGCTGGAGCCAACTTTGGGAGTGACTCTGACCTTTACTAGCCTGACTCTTGGGCTTTCCAATACACAGACCTGAAATGATTTGGATTATATTTAAAATGCATTTCCAAATTCATCCTCTGTCCAGTTGGGACAGAAAATTCAGCACGGTTTTTTTAGCAACAGAAATAATTTTCTCTAATTTATTCCCTTGCCTAAGGTAGGAAGCAAATGTTTAAAATCTCTCCAGGGGCAAGGAGTGAAGTCCATGTTGGTTAAAGTGGAGGACATGGTATCTGACGTAAATTTCAGGGCTTTAAAACAGAAGTACTAAGAGGTGTCCTATTCAGAGTACACTGGATACCCTATTTCAAAATTAAAAACCATATCTCATTAAAAAAGAAATCTAGTGGATACTTACAGCATCCTTTTAAAAAGGACATGAGATTTATTAAAGGAAAATCTTTTAGGATATGGATATAATTAAATGCCACACATTGTATTCCAGCATGTTTCTTCTTCTAATTATTTTTTAATTATCATTTTTCCTTCTTAATTCCTTTCCCCAGCCAAATAAGCATAAGAAAACATTGAATCCCCTCCTTGGCCCTGCCCAAACATTCTGCCGCCTGAGAGCATCTCCCCTGTCAGGACAGGTCCTCTGGGGTCATGATTCATCCTTGCATTGTTCAGAAACCTTTGGTATTGCACAATTGTTTGTTTTTCCAAGTCTGTTGTTCTAGTATGACATGTTCTTCTGGTTCTGCTCACCTTCCTCTGCCTCAGTACATACATCGCCTCAAAGTGTCATCTGTCCAGTGACATGGGCATCCTTCTTACTTGCATGAAATTCTTCAGCTCTTGACATTTTCCGTCCCTGTTCCTGATGCTTGAGATTCCCTCCTTCCCGGCTTCGCTGACTTCTTTCAAGGTTCAATTCAAATCCCACCTTCTGCAAAAAGGTATCTTTGCTCCCACTTAATGCCAGTACTTCTTTCTGAGGTTACCTTCAATCTACCATGTACATCTCTTGTAGAATGATAATATCATTTTTCATGGTGGCTACTATGGGCCAGGAACTGTGCTAAGTACTTTATAAATATAATCTCATCTGGTCTTCACAATAACCCTATGTATTAGGTATAAATACCCTCATTTGCAGATAAGGAAACTGAAGCAGCCCCAGGTGAAATGGCTTGCTCAGGTTCAGACAGTTAGTAAGTATCTGAAATTAGATTTGAACTTAGGTCTTCCTGTCCCAAGCCCAGCAGTCCATCTACTTCACTACTTGATGCTTGTAGTATGAGCAGATTTCTTTGCATATTGTCTTCCCCATGACGTTATGAGTTCATTGAAGGCAGGGATGTGTGTGCCTTTATATTCTCTGTATGTTTTACAATGATTGACACAGAATAGATAGCTAATAAACTCTTGTTGACTGACTATTACAATAAGCCAAGGGAGCCGTTATGAACATCTGAATTTGAATGAGTATGGTGTGCATGGAAAGAAGGGGATCAATAGAAGAGATGTTGTAGAGGGAGAAATTGACAAGGTGTGTAACAAGCTCTGTCCTACAAGGTAGGTCAGGGCCTGGGAATTCCTTTCTTGCCAACATCTGTAATCTCAGATACAGAAGCTTCCCTTGCTGCCAGCTAGCTCCATTCAGTGGACTCAAAACCTTCAGACCTCTTTTATTTAGTTAAAATGATCTCTTCTAAGCCTCAACACAACCACCTCAAGAATATTTACTTATTTACCTATTCATGAAAATAATCATAGAGCAGAGAAGTCAGCTGCAAGTCCAGGCCTAGGTTGATTTCATTGACTCTAGGATCCATTCAAGAATAGTGGTAAGGTTGGGGAATAAAGCCCTATACACGCCCCACCCATCCACCCCAATGGGAACTCTTGGTATTGAAAACTTTGTTTTGTTTATTACATGAGAGAATAGAAGAGAGTGAGTTAGCTGTAAGCTCTCTTCTTTACAACTCACATGACACCTGGCTTTCCCCTGACCTCCCCAGTTATAGGTAAAGAAGAACAAAGAACCACTCAAGGGTTTCTGCATCCTAGCAGATCATAGCACCGAGCCCTAGCAGCACAAGGCAGCTGCATGACTAAAAGCAGGAAGGGAATTTCTGGGCATCTTCTGTGCAGCCCTTGTTACAATTAACAGCTGGTTGGATGTGGGAAGAGGGAGTTAAGAAAATAGGAATTGCCCTATCCATTCAATAGGAAAAGTTGACCATAACTGGAAGGGGGTTATTGTTATTTGCTCCAGAGTTTGAAACAAAGAGAGGTTAATTTATTTCATTGTAAAATTACTATTTCTATC
This sequence comes from Pseudochirops cupreus, assembly GCA_028627135.1. Classification (NCBI taxonomy): domain Eukaryota; kingdom Metazoa; phylum Chordata; class Mammalia; order Diprotodontia; family Pseudocheiridae; genus Pseudochirops; species Pseudochirops cupreus. The sequence continues at coordinate 6,309,259 of CM053580.1, read as the reverse complement.
AGGATATAAAAGGGTAATTATTTGTTGTTGTAACTCTCAAGCTATTGGTAACTCATTGTTCTTACTGCAATTCAAATGCAGGTTTAAAGTCCTCATTTCAGAACCAACTGTAAGCCATGGGACAGAGTCCCCTCTGCTGCCATCTAGTGGTCTATTTCCATATAAGTTTATCTGCCAAGTTGAAGAATACAAGTTGGAGTGGTCTTTAAAAAGTCGAACAATTAAACTGCCCCTGGTCTTTTCATTGTCTTTATTTGATTTGGTCCATGAATAATTGACAAATTGGATCTGGCCAAATGTTTTCTGGATACTAGCCAACACAACAGAGAAAACCTACAATTTTTTTCCATGTCTAAAGCTGGCCTTTACTCCCCCCCTCCCTCCACCACCACCACTCCCCATGGAGGTGGGGAGTGCAAGTTCAGTTATCATCTTGCAATGAAAAAAAACATTTTTTTTAAGAATAAGGAAAATAGAAAATACCCCAAAGCCCTTCGTGGTCCCCTTCTGTGTCTTCGTTGGTAGAAGGAAAGGAAAAATCCTGAAGATGCCAAAAATTCCAGTGTTCAGACTGTCTAAAACCATTAACTTCAGAACTGTAAGCATGGGATCCTCATCCAGTGACCGATGAGTGTGACAGCTTCCTAGAAGAGTAAAGTCACTTTAATCTGGTGAATCGGAATGCTATACATTGATTGGGAAAGCCAAAGGAAAGTATGATTCAGTGAGAGCCTGGTTCACGGATTTGTCTAGGGAAATCAAATGAATGAATGGACAATGTTGTCCAAAGTGTATACAGAGGTCAAAGGTTCCATTTCATGGTACATTCCAGAAGCTCAGGGCTCTGAGGGACCTCAGCAGCCCCCTATATCCATCCATTGCTGAACAAGAATCTTCCATCCATCCTCCACTCAAAAGCCTCCAATCAATATAAGTAATCTTGAGATAATGTAAAGACCTCCATAGCTTAAGTCTTGATTTTCAAAATTCAAATGATTACTTGAAGAAATGAATCTTTTCCTATTTAACATTAATAAAATTGTACCTACTCTAGATAGCTAAATTGTGGTCATATCAGGTTTCAGATTTTTTTTTTTAAGGAAAACCCTTGCCTGGTATATATTTCCTTTGAAATTCATTAAGTCCTATGTAAAATTTTCATTTTGTCCAATTTATGCAACTGTGTTAAAATCCAACATATGCAGGAAAAATGCTATCTATTTTTAATATCTTTTTTGAAATTACATATGTGCCTACATCACAGGGTTGTTGTGGGGATTTGTTAAAATCAGAATGATTGCTTTGCTTTTGAGCTTTAAGTCAGAAAAGTGATATGAATGAACAATATTATTTTAAGAACTTAAAATACTATATAATAATATTTTTTAAAAGCCTTCAATCTGGGAGATGCTCCTCCATTCCAAGGCAATCCATCCTGTCTGGATGGCAGTTCTGATTGTGGGGCAGTTTTCCCTGATAAAACAAGTGGCTTTGCCTTTTTGCATCTCCCTCTGCCTCCATTGTTCCTGGCTTTATTCTCTGGAACCAAGCACAAAAAGTAAAAATAAAAAGTCTAATCCTCCACCGTCTAAAGGTCATTCAATACCTGAACACATAGCTCCTATTTTCTTCTGTTTATATGGCTACATTTTCTTCAAACATCAAAATTTAGACTCTCATAACTTGAGAATTGGAAGGGTTTTCAGCATCCATTTAGGCAAACCTCTACCTCCTCCCTCCTCCCACCAACCCCCTCCCTACAACACACCAACTACTTAGTCTTTGTCAGAGGACCTCTTCTAAAAGCCTCCCACTGCCTCTACGGAAGCCCCTGTTGACCCTAATCGACTAAAGGTGTTACCATGCAGCAAGCAGAAATTGGTGTCTTCATTTCCTCATTCCTTCACTCCTCTCCTGGCTCCCCTTCTCACTCTCCACATTCCTTTCTCTACTATTCTTCAACAGTCTTCTTATTTTGAAAGATGCCTTCACTCCCACATCTCCTTTCTGTGATTGGGCAGGTTTTCCTTGGGTCCCTATTCTAAGGAAGTGCTCAGACTAGTCACATTCATTTCTTAACTCATCTCCTGACTTTGTTCCTGCCTATGCAGATTTCCTTTTCCATATTCCCCTACACAAGGACTGTTCTCACTTTCGCCTTCTCCCTCCCTCTCCCCCTCGCTGTTTCCCTTCCTCTTTCTCTCCCTCTCCCTCTCCCTTTCTCCTCACTTTTCAGTCTTTTTTATACATTTTTCTCCCATCAGAATGTGAACTCCTTGAAGGTAAGGACTTTTGATGCAATCTTTTAAAATGTATTTGTGTTCCTATTGCTTAGTATATAGTAAGGAGGTGGTTTGGTGGCTCAGTGGATAAAGCTCTGGGCTTGGAGTCAGGAAGTCCTGAGTTCAAATAGGGCCCCAAATACGTACTAGTCGTGTGACCCTGGGCAGGTTACATGACCTCTGTTTGCATTAATGCACTAGATAAAGAAATTGAAAACCACTCCAATATCTTTGCCAAGAAAATGGTATGGGGCTCACAAAGAGACAGACACAACTGAATCACAACACAACAGCGTATCAAGAACATTCACTTTCTCGATTTGATTCTGTAACCTCTACTCATTTTTCCTAGTCCTGTCCCTAAGGCCCAAGGAGAACAAGTCAAATCCCTTTTCTACTTCTGGTGGTCTTTCAATTACCTGATTACATGTGTCATGCCCCCTCCCCAGTCTTCTCTTCTACAGGCTAAACACCCCCAGTTCATTCAACTGACTTGACCATGCCATTATGTGGGAGCCTTCAGCAGCCTGGTCATCCTCCACATGATGTCCTTTTTCCCCTCAAAGTCATTCCTAAATATGGTCCCATAACTAAACACAATGTTCCATATGTGATCTCACCAGAGCAGGGTCAAAGCAAGATGATCCATGTTCTTGCCCAAGACTTGGCCTTTTCCTCATGAGTTGCCCACAATGTTTTTGCAAAAAGGGTACCATGAAGACCATTCTAGAGGTGACAGAAACGACTTCAAGAATGTTGTTGGAGGGATGTTTGACTAGAAAAGGAGATAGGCAGCCATATAGTGAGGAAGAAGGCTGACTGAGGGACACATTGAGTGTGGCCCAAATGAGTCTGCAATTTAAAGAGAGCTAGAGAAGGCACCCACCATGTTGGCTTGAGCTCTTGTGGAGAATTTATGGGAAGATATAAAGCAGAGTCTCAGAGTTTAATAAGGTTTGGATGGGCCTGGACCCACTCTGTTGGAAGATGTACCCACACAGGTGATATCACAAACCCATTGAAGTAGGAAATATAAAGAAAAGATGACATGGTGATGAGGAGTCTATGTCTTTATCATCCACCACTTTCTTTGAAATTGATGAAGAGAATTAAAGATAATTCTATAAACAGTGGAAAGAACATTGGGTATGGAATCAGAAAATCTAGGCCAAATGATGTTTCTGTTAAACTTACTTTCTTGGATGACTTTTGAGAGAGCTTGTAACTCCTCTGAGACTCAATTTACTCATTTGACAAAGACAGGGCTTGGACTGAATGGTCTCTAAGGTCTCTTGCAGCTTAATCCTTAGTCTTGTTTTTAGTATAAAATCTTTTATTTAGTATTAATAAACCAGAATGTTCTGTTTCTATAAGTGGTCTTCAGTCTTGGGATCTTAGTAAGATCTCTGCTATTGGTGGTGGTAATTATTTGATATACATATACAAATAGACACCTATATGTGTACAGGCATACCTCGGAGAGATTACAGGTTCGGTTCCAGGCCACCAAAATAAACCAAATGTCACAATATGGTAAGTCCAATGGATTTTTTGGTTTCTCCTGCATATAAAAGTTATGTCTACACTATATAGTGGTCTATCAAGTGTGCAATAGTATCATGTCTTGAAAAAAACAATATACATGCCTTAATTTAAAAATACATTATTGCTAAAAAGGCTAACCATCATCTGAGCCTTCAGAGAGTCATAATCTGTTTGTTGGTAGAAGGTTTTACCTAAATGTTGCTGGCTGCTGACTGATCAGGGAGGTGGTTACTGAAGGTAAGGGTGGCCATAGCAATTTCTGAAAATAAGACAACAATGGAGTTTGTCCCATCAAGTGACTCTTCCTTTTACTTGAACATGTAGAGGATATTGTAAGGTTATTAACTGACCTAAGTTCAGTATTGTTGTGTCTCAGGGAACAGGGAGGTCCAAGAAGAGGGAGAAACATAGGGGACTGCCAGGTCTTAGATTAGTCAGACCATGTACTTTATTGATTAAGTTTCTAGTCTGGTATGGGTGCTGTTTGTGATGACCCCCGCCCCAAACCATCCAATGGTAACATCAAGATCACTGATCATGGATCTCCATAAGAGACAGAATTATGATAAAGTTGAAATATTGTGGGAATTACCAAAATGTGAGCACAGGTAGTTAGGGAAATGGCACCAGTGGACTTGCTCAATGCAGAGCTGCCACAAAACTTGGATTGGTAGACAACACAATATCTATGAGGAGCAATAAAACTAAGTGAAATAAAACGAGGAATGCCTATCTAAAGAAAGCACTTCATAAGCCTTAAAATGCATAAAAATTTAAACTACTCTTATTCATAGGAGCGGAGCTAAAGACCTGGGAGGAGCTTCAGAGGTCATCTAGTTTAACCCCCTCATTTTACATGTTGGGAAACTGAGGTACAGAGAAACATGAAACTTGTCTAAGGTTGTACAGGTTGCAAGGATTTGCTTGTCCAGGTCTCTGAAGTACAATACACCAGTGTTTTAGAGTACCATACTGCATCCCTCTGGTCATAAATTTTGGATCTGTAAGAAAATTTTGAATTTATGTGGTCCAAATCCCTTGTTTTCACAGGTGAGCTGACTGAGGCCTAAAGAGGGGACGTGACTTCCTCATTGACCCACAGGGAGTAACCAACAGAATCATGGTTTGAACACAAGTCCTCCAAACCCCAATTTCTCCACCTGTACCACCTTCCTCTCCATTATTATTGCATGTGAATATGTGGTTCCTGTTGTGTCTTCAGATTCTAAAAAGACCATTGGGAAAGTGAGGGAAAGGAAAGAGGACTGGTGATTGCAGTGACTGGGAGGCTAGAGGGTCCTAGAAAGATGAACTCATTGGGAATTTCAGTAGGGAGTTGGCATTTAAAAAAGCTTCCAATGGTGGAACGAGGAGGGTGAGGAAGGAGAAGCATCTGACTTTCAGAGGGCAGTTGAGAAAGAATAGGACCTGCCTCCAGGACCTGGGCTAAGATCCTCCCCTGGCCAGTAATAGCCCTAGGCGGATGAAAAATGGGAAGGCTGAAGAGCTATGGCAGGACACTCAGGAGCAGAGCATTAATTATGATCCCTGAGGTTTCTGCTTGCCCTGAATTCCTCCTCTGAAATTTCATCACGGGGTGGAGCAGTCACTGGGTTCTTCAAACTTGTGCCAACTGTCAGTTTAGCACAGAGAATTGGGACCTGGGAGAGGTGGTCTATTGGTGGTCAAGGACTTCATAAGGGCTTAGGCTTAGATTGGAGGTGGAAGGAACTGCAGAGGTGATGTAGTCTACCCCCTTCATTTTATAGATGTAAAAACTGAATCCTGGAAAGATGAAATAACTTGGCCAGGCCTACCCAGGGAGTCAGTATCCAAGCTGAGATTTCGACTCAAGTCTTGTGATCTCAAGTTCAGTGTGTTACACCACTGTACTTTCCCTTGTGCAGGGGAGATTCCTCTCAAGCACACCCCTATCATGACAGGTCTATGGGAAACAGCCAGAATGGATGGTACTAGATCACACTGGGGTATTTAAATGGGCTGTATAGGGATCAGGGGATTGTTCTGTCTTGAATCAAGCTGGTCTAACCTTGGCAATTTAGGTCATGGAGAGAATGCAGGAGAGATGCAGGATGAGGCTTGGAGGTGCTGGGTACAATGCTTTGCCCTGGATCTCTTCCCTTTGTGTAATGTTAATACGATATAACATCTTCCCTGCCCATTAAGGGAAGCTTGATTAGGAGAGACTTGTTTTTTCAGGAAGGCCCACATCTTTCCTTACTTTAGTGCTCACTCATTGGAGAAGTGTTCTTATGATTTGACCAGATGAGACTCTGGGTAGCCTTAAAGGAGTTCCCCGCCCCCCCTGCCACTTTGAAAACCCCAAATGTTGGTGCTTCTCTCTCTGGTAACTATGCATGTATTACCTCGATCAGACAGTTGAATCTGTCTTTCATTCTAATTTCTCAGTTAGAAGCCCTGTCTCTTGGTCTTTATTTCTCTGTTTGTATTTCTCTATTTTCTTTGTTTGGATTTTCTCTGAAGTTCTGGGTGTTGACTTTCTCCCTGTACTAAATATATGTAATTAAAAAGATTATTGACCCTTTGAACAGCTATCTTTCCTAGTAAAGCAGATCTAAGAACCTGTGCCATTCTGGGGATGCCAGTGTGGTTGCCATTACCCCTTGGTCACATTGTATTGTCATTTTGGGTACTTCACTGGGCTCCATGTTGGTCCTGGATGATGGATACAAGCCTGTGAATTAGAGAAGAACAATTTTATGGAAGCTATGTCCATTTATCCTGTTGATTCTTGTTTGAGTTGTACTAACTGCACATAAGACCCATTTCCCACCTCTAGAGAGTGTCCAGCAATAAGCAATGTTTACATGTTACCCCAACATAGCACCAGTTAGCCTACCAGGCTCTATCAAGATGGAAAAGCTCCAAGTGTAAAGCAATCAAGCTTCAGTGTTTGTCCCCTAAGGAGCAGTGGAAAGATTGCTCACCTTGGAGTCATGAGACCTGAGTTCAAATTCTGACAGTGCCGCTTACTACGATTGTGAGCTTGGGTAAAACATGTCCTTGGGCCTTAGTTTCCTCTAACTTAAAGTCAAGGGGTTGGGCTAGACAGTTTCTGAGGCCCCTTCTATTTTAGACCCATTATCCAATGATTAGCCTAGATACATTCATTAACATTCACCCCCAAGTGAATGGAAAACACAATGGTGACTGGGGAGGTGGATGAGAGAGAGTTAGGCCACAGAAAATCATGTGTTTCTAAATGCTAATTAGAAACTGCTTGTTCTATTGAGCAACACAGATTTACAATGATGTTCAATTAACCAAGTCTCCTGTTGTCCACTTTGTATAATGAGCTTGGGTTACTGGTTGGTCAAGTGGAAGGTCTGCTCAGAATCCCACAACCTTGAATCTGGGCCAGTTCTTTGGACACTTCCCTTGACAAAAATATTGAAGTCAAAATGAGGAATTTGGTTTTGGTGATAATGAGCTTATGCATATGTTTAATTTGAGCTATGTCTGAGACAAATGGACACCCTATGGCAGTTGGAGAAGCCCTGGATGAAGCCTTGGAGAGGGGCCCAAACAGGCAGTACAGATCTGGGTGCCATTTGCATAGACACATAACTCAAAATTGCCAGAGATAATTTCCATTCTAAGGGAGAGAAAGTAGCACTAAAAGGTCTTCCAGATGATGTCTTCTGACTCTAAAACTGATGCTAAATCCTACCTTCTGTGATACTTAAGATCCAAATCAATTCAATTACATCTACATTTATAAGTGCCTACTATGTGTCAGGAATTGCATTAAGTTCTGGGGATACAAAAAGAGGCAAAAGACAGCCTCTGCCTGCAAAGAAGTTACATCTATTCTGGAGGTGATATGCAAACACATATATACAAGGCAAGCTATATATAGGATAGATAGCAAGTAATCCACAGAGGGAAGGCACTGGAATTAAGAGTGTTAGGAAAGGCTTCTTGTAGGAGCAGGGATTTTGGTCATGAGTTAAAGGGAGCCAGGGAGGTCAGTAGTCAGAGAGGGAGGAAGAACATTCTAGGTATGATGACAGCATGGACAGAATGCCTGGAGTCAGGAGATAGAGAGTCTTTATCATGGAACCTTCAGGGGGCCAATGTCACTGCTTTGAAAAATGCACAGAGAATCTCAGGATTATGAATGAGAAGCTGGAAGGACCCTCTTGCTCATTATTCATTACCGTCACTCCATTTCCTATTGAGGAAACTGAGGCAGAGAGGGGATAAGTGATTATCCCAAGGTCTCACAGGCAATATTGGAGGTAGTATTTGAACCCAGATCCTCTGACTTCAGAACCAGTGCTCTTTCCACTGTACTATGTTGCTTCAGGATAACAGAGGTGAGTGGAATGGACTGACATAGGAAGCTGAAGTTTCCCTCTCCATATCTTCAAACAGTGACTTGATGAATACTTGTTGGAAATGTTGGGTAGGAGATTCTAACCCACATCTGGGTTGCACTGGACAGCCCCTGGAATAGCTTCCAATTTAGAAATTCTGAGATTCTGTGGTGGACAGTATGAGGAAAGATAAAGGTCATGGAACCCCAGCTGGGGGTGAAAGGTATACATGATAATTTCATCTGACAGGCTGAAAGGTTATTCCCTTGGCATCAACAAATTTTGAGGTTTTTTATGTACTAAAGTATGTCGTTTAGGAACTATAAGAGCACTCTGATGTTTAGTACCGAGGGTACAATGGGTAAGTCCCTCAGTACCCTGGAGATTCAGTTTTCTCATCTGTGAAATGCACTCCATCTCACCTTCGTATAAATAATCCTATGAGTTTTGAGGAATGAAATCAGGTCTCCCAAAATGCTGGTCTTACTGAACTCCTTCCATTCTAGATTCAGTTTGGGAAGCCAGAACTAGGAAGGAGAAGACGTCACTTTGGACAAAAGGCCAAGACAAGAAAGGGGATGACCTTGTGGAAAGGGGTCCCTAAGCCCTCCTATTTTCCTCTTTGCCCATCCCTTCTGGCACTTGTGATCTAAAACAAAACGCATTTTGCTGGGAACTAGGGGCTGGAGAGTCTCTTCTGTGTCTGTGGTTTGCTCTTCTGAAGTGTCCAGACGGTTTACAGACATTATCTCATTTAACTTCAACAAATCCTGGAGAAGAAGCCAGGGCTAAGGAGGAACATCCTCTAGCATATGGGGAAATGGAAACCATTAGAGAGGAATCAGCTTCCTCAAGACCCTTCTGTGTAATAAAGGCAAAGCCAGACCTGGAATCAGGCTCTCAGCCCGCGAAGGGGGTGGGACTTACACTTCATTTGTCATATTAAGAAGACTGAATGGGAAGGGCCAGGCACTGGAGGAGTTCAATAATATCATGGAGGGAATGCCTCCCCCCCCATCTCTACCTCTTGGCTTCTCCATCTTCCTTCAAGTCCCACAGAAACTCCCTTTGTCAAGACAAATGCCTCAGTCCCTTAGTTTGAGTGCCCTCCTTCTGTGGATCATTTCAAACTTCTCCTTTATCTAGTTTGTCTGCACAGTTGCTTGTATTTTATCAGCCCATTTGCTTATGAGGTCCTAGAGAGCAGGAACTGTCTTTCTACCTGTCTTCATATCCTCAGTGCTTGGCACAGGGTAAGTGCCTAATTAGTGCCTAGTGACTGACTGAATATTGAACTATCTAAAGCTTACAGAGAGAAGCAAGACTGGACTTGGAGTCAGTAAGAGCTTGGTTGGAATCCTTCCTCTGACACCGATGAATAAATCCTAGACAAGTAGCTTCCTCATTTTAAAATGGAGGTGATATTCCCTGCAACACACCTCTAATGGGCAGGCTTAACTTCCTCCCAAGCTTTCTCTACAACAAAAACCAGGCCCTTCAGGAGATTTCTCTCTTCTATGTGGATTGCAAGAATGACAGATGTGGAACAGGAGAGAGCTCAGGGACCATCCATCTCAATCTCCTCATCTTAACCCCCTAGGGTCAGGAACACTTGAGCTCAATTCTGGCTTCAGATACTGAACTAGCCACGTGACTCTGGTGAGTCATTAGACTTCTGTTCCTCTCATGTTCCTCAACCAGAAAATGGAGATTAGAACATCATTTACCTTGCAGGATTGCTGTGAAGATCAAGTGAGCCGATAACAGTAAAAAGTGCTGAACACAGTGTCTAGCACACAGAGGGCTCATTGGGCCCTCCTTTAGATGACCTCTGAGGCCCCCTTAAACTGTGGACTTCTGGGATTCAGCCAGCTGGCATGGTGGGGGCAGTGCTGGGCTTGGAGTCAGGAAGACTGGAGCCAACACCCCAGCTCAGACATTCACCAGCTCCATGACCCTGGGGACAATAAGAGCAACCATCTCTCAGATTGCTGTTGGGGTTAAATGAAGTCATAGCAATAAATTGCTTTACAAATTTCAGAGCACTGTTTAATTTTTTCTCCTCCTCCTCCATTTATTAATCCTGTTATTATTCTCAACATTCATTTCCTCAACTGGAAAACATCATAGGGGCTTACATTCTAGTTAGGGAAGACATCACAGAAGTTAGCAGAAAGGAGGATGGGAAACCCCAAGGTAGAGAAAGCCAAGAGGCAAGAAGGAGACCTGGAAGAGAGGGAAGACACAGCTGATTGGCCTGGATATTCTTCTTAAGCTGTAGGTTCTGGGAGGAACCAGCCAATCAGAGGATGAGGCTTCAATAGACAATGGCCTTTCTGGGGTGAAAATCACGCCATCATGAAGGGCTTTAAGTGACCGAAAGAGATGTCAGTATTTTCTCTTAGAGAATACAGGGGTGGATACCCCAAGACTTCTTGGGAAGAGAAGTAAGCTGGCCAGACTTGAGGAAGCTCAATTTGTTGGTCAAGTGGATGATGGATTGAAGTGAGGAGAGAAGGGAAGCCAGGAAGTCAGTTAGGAGGCTTTTCCAATTAATTGTCCAGGTTAAAGGTAATGAGGACCTGAATTTGAAAAGTGTCCTTGTAAGTGGAAAAAAGTTGTGTGTGGGGAATGATGTAGCAGACAGGGAACTTCCCTTTCCCCTCCAATGCTCCATCACTTCCTTGCACTCAGTTTAGAAATAGGCATGAGGTTCTACGTACAATCAAATTCATAGAAGTGGCTGCTCTTTGCCAGACCCTGTCTTAGATGCTGAGGATACAAGAATGAAAGCCTCCATATTAGCAATATGCTCATATTCTAAACCAGCACAAGCCAAAACCCAGGCCCCTTCCCTTGACTTTTCTACCCTCTCAAGCTTCCTTTCTTTCTCCTTTCACACTAGAATTTCTTGAAAGACTGCTAAAGTGCTTTTCTTCCTGATCTTTTCCACCCACTCATTCTTCTCTTTGTGGCTTCCACTGTTCCTGAGATTCCCTCAGAGGTCCCCAGTGCCCTCTTCTTTGCCTGACCCAAGATCCCCTTCTCAAGACTCACCCACTCTTTTGCAGAATCAGATCCTGGGGACTAGCCCTTCCTTCATGGAGCTCTCTCCAGCCTTGACTTCCCAAAGGGCCCTTTCTCTGAGTACTCTGACTCTGACTCCTTCACTGGCTGCTCCTCATTCTTTCCTCCTCTCCATAGCAGAGCTCCCCAAGGCCCTCTTGGTCCACTTTCCATGCTGTAATGCTCTTTACCTCAACAGTGAGATTCACTGCCACTACCTAGGGAATGACTCCCAGATCTAGCTCTCTGGCCTCCCAAACTTGAATTCCTAGATGCCTATGAGATATCTCCTGTTTAGTGTCTACTGATGCTTTTAACTCTCCAGGCAACAAATTGAACTCCTCATATTCTCACTTCCCCAGGAAAATTCCTCCTCCTCACTCTTTCTGTTTCTGTAAATGATGCCACCATCCTCCTAGTCATCCAAGCTGGCTTGAAGTTTTCTCTGGCTCCTTCCTTTCACTTTTTCCCACAAGCAGATGTATTAAGCATTGATTAAACACTTACTGTGTGCCAAGCCCTGGGAACACAAATACCCTCCATGAGCTTATATTTTTTATAAGGGAAGATAATACAAACAAGGAAGCTGAAAAGTAGAGGGAGCAGGAGAAAGCACCGGTGTGGAGGGAAGGTAGAGGTGTAGCCTGGGAGTCATGGGTTGATCGGGGTTTGAAAAAAGCAGCTAGTGTGAAGGCTTCCTCAGATGGAGGATAAGAGAAGGATGCACCAGTCAGGAGGAAAAGGTCACAGAGGTATGTGGCAATCAATGGAGAGAGGAGGGAAGGAGAAGAGGTGGTCTTGGATTCATGGGGTGCAATCACTGTCACTAAGTTGCTGGGTCAATTCCTTTTAATGTGTATGGATTGGGTACATATTGTCTATCAGACAGCATTCTAGGTGCTAGGGGTACAAAGATCAGGGTAGAAATGAGGACTCTGAGACTCAGGAACCTGTTGCCCCAGGGCAGGAGCTAGAGGACTAGATCAGAAGTGCAACATGGCCTCAAGATGTCTGAAGAATAGCTTATTGAATGAATCAATGCCCACTGCCATAGATCATAGCCATGAGCCCACTGGTACCACTTTAAGAGCATGGGATTGAGAATCTGATGGCCGGGTTCTGAGCTCAGCTTTGTCAGGAGGCCTCTGAGTGCTCTGCAACAAGGGACTTCCCTTTCTGGGGTCTCCTCTGTAAAAATATGGGATTGGAATCAAGGAACTGCTTTGCCTTCCTGTTACACAACAGAGCTTGGGATACATGAGCAGAGGGGCAAACATTCTGCCTCTAGGTGGAGCTGCACACACACTTGTTGGAACCCAAGCACCATGAAATGGTTATAGATGCTGAGGCCTCAGATGGTGGGAGTGGGGGTCTTGATGGTTCAAGAGCTGTGAGTGTGTGTGTGTGTGTGTGTGTGTTGCACCTTCCTTAGCTCATCTGTTAGTCTTTGTCCATGCCGTATTTCTTTTGTAAAGAGAAATTGTGTTTTACTACCAGCTGATATATAGAAATAGTAACTGACTTTTATGTGGCGTTCTGATATTTGGAGAGTGTTCCGTGTCTCTGGAGCCTTGTGACCTGGGAAGCAGATATCATGGGCATTGAGATCTGCACTTTACAGATGTAGAAACAGGCTTCAAGAGGGTGTGGGACTTCTCCACCATCACTATAGCTGGATGCAGGCACCAACATCAGGGCTGGGCTTCCAGCTCAGGTCCTCCCCTCTCCAAATCCAGGCTTCTACCAATGATGCTGTTCAGCTTCCCTAGATGCTCCCAAACTAAGCAATCAGATGATAAGCTAGCCTGCTTCCCCCAGCCATGAAGTGAAGAGATCCAGCAGAGGGTTTGCTGGATAACATAGAACACCCGACACTTTTGTGATGTTGCCATAATTAACAGAGATGAGGTCTGGAACTTCCTCAAGCAGGCACCAGCATCACCTGTTGTCCTTAAGCTCATTTCATCACTGTATTGTTCTCTCTGTCTGTGCAGTTGGAGTCAGGCTCTGTTCTTTGGTGTTCTTCGGGTGATATCATCATCCCTCTGCATCATTTCATATGTGGTTTTCCATGGGTGCTTGAATTCTTCATGCTAATTATTTACTGCAGTTTTTTAAATTTTGGGGAGGCCATGTTCTTTTCTTCCATATGTACCCATGTCAGACCAAGCTAACCCACTGGCCAACCATTATAACCTGCTATCATGAAATACTGGTCTTTCTGACCTATAGAGGAAGATACAGAGTTAGTTAGTGTCCCCCAACCCCAGAGTGGGGAGGGGGTTATCCTTTCTATTCTCAACAACCCCAATTTATCAGATTTTAAAATGGGAGCAAGGGTTTTCAATATCCCTCAATGGAGTTCTGTACATGCATTGAATTAGCTGAGCAAGAATGACCAGACTTCTGAACAGGAGCAGAAAAAGCAATGTTTGGGAAGGTTCCATTATTGACTTGAAGACTAGAAAGATGGAGGCAAGAGAAAGGGCCTGGGGTGCTGGACTGAATATTTGCATGATCTTGGACACATCACTAGCATCTCTGAAAACCATTCTGTTAGCAGGTCAGGAGCTGTGGATGTAGGGAAGGAAGTCAACTTCTTGAAGATCAGTCCACTAAGCGAGCATCGCAGGACTTTCCTTCCTTAAATGTTCTAAAGAGTCTTCATCAAGAATCCCCCCACCACACTGTATCTAGAATGATATATGTACAGAATACCATGATTGATCTCCAAGACCTGTAAGTGGCATAGTCCAAGTACTGGAGTTGGAGTCATAATGACCTGAGATTGATGTTTGTCTTCCTAGCTGTGTGATGCTGGGGAAGTCACTTGACATCTCTGGGCCTCATTTCCCTAATCTGTAAAATGGGGATAATCATAGCAGCTACCTGGCAGGGTTGTTTAAAGGATTAAATGAGATAATGTATGTTAAGTGCTTTGTGAACCTTAGTGTGCTCTAAGCTCTAGAGTGGGCTTAGAGGCTCTTTAGTCCGCCCAGCCCCTTCATTGGATAGATGAGAAAACTAAATCCCAGAGGAGGAAAGTGACTTACTCAGGACCCAATAAGTATAAAGCAAGCAAAATGACCATTCAGGCCTTCTGACTCCAGCAGGTGTGACTTAGTGTTAGCAAAGACACAAAGGAAGATCCGTTCATGTTGGCTTTGCTCTTTGAGCTCCAGGACCTTCAGGCCTTTCCCATTGCCAGGCACCGCACCCTTCTCTGTGCTAAAACTTGTCTCCCCCTGGGAGAATGAAAGCTACTGGAGAGCAGAGACTGTCTTCTTTCTCATTGGTATCCCTATCTGTTAGCACCTCGAAAGTGCTGAGCAAAATGCTTTGCATTCCATACTTTTCATTTGTTTGTTCTAATTCAATATTCCACAAATCGAGTCCGCTATGGTGGAAAAAAGTGTGTGTCTTTGTGTGTTTCTGTGTGTCTCTGTGTGTCTCTGTGTGTTTCTGTGTGTCTATGTCTGTGTGTCTGTGTGTGTCTGTGTCTGTGTGTGTCTGTGTGTGTTTCTGTGTCTGTGTGACTGTGTGTCTGTCTGTGTGTGTCTGTGTCTATGTGTTTGTGTGTGTGTGTGTGTGTTTCTGTGTGTCTATGTCTGTGTGCCTGTGTGTGTCTGTGTGTGTTTCTGTGTGTCTATGTCTGTGTGCCTGTGTGTCTGTGTCTGTGTGTGTCTGTGTCTGAGTGTGTATGTTTCTGTGTGTCTGTGTCTTTGTGTCTGTGTCTGTGTCCATGTATCTGTGTATGTGTCTGTGTCTGTGTGTCTGTGTCTGTATGTCTGTGTCTGTGTGTGTGTCTGTGTTCCTGTGTGTTTCTGTATGTCTGTGTCTGTGTGTGTCTATGTGTCTGTGTGTTTCTGTTTCTTTGTGTGTGTGTGTGTGTGTCTGTGTCTGTGTCTCTGTGTATGCCTGTGTGTGTGTGTGTGTGTGTCTGTTTCTGTATACACTTTTTATCCTTCCAAAAACATTCTATTTGAGAAATGTCTTCTGCTATTAGGTTTCAACAACCATAATTCCATGTTGTTTTCCTGACTTAATCATGGTCACTGAGTCTGGATTCAAAATGAAAACAATTGGAGCCATGACAGTTTTGTGGAAGATCTCTCTCTAGATCTTTTCATTTTCTGGAACCCTTCTACAGATATTCAGGGGATCAATTGTTCATCAAGCCTGCTTGGGAATGCCAGAAAGATTCCACTAGAGAAAGCTGGATTCAGAGTGAGAGGGCTGAGAGGAGGGAGGGAAGGAGAGTCACCATTTATCCAAGTACTTTGTTCGTGTTATAACCCTTGATTCTCATAAACAGGAAGAGGTCAGTGCTATGTTGATTCCTAATTTACAAATGAAGAAAATGAGTTTGAGAGAGCTCTGAGGACTAGTCCAGGCTCTTCCAGCTAAGAAATGTTGGAATCCACATTTGGAAAGATTTCCTGACTCCAAGTCCACGGCTCTGTCCCTTATAACACCTAGTAGCCAGAGAAGAGGAAAGGGGGGGTGAGAGGAGTAAGAAAAAGACGGCCTGAGGGAAGATGAAGAGCAGAAAGAGACTGAGACAGACAGACAGACAGGCAGAGAGAAGAAGAAGCAGACACAGACACAGAGACAGAGAGGGTGAATTTGTAGGGAGGACTCTTCCCTAAAATCTCCTATATCCCAAAGAACTGTGCTGTTATATACAATAAGGTGGAGTGATTGCCTCTCACAACAGCCTGAGCCCAGGCTCCCAGATGAGGAGAGTATTTTCAGGGAAGCCACACTCGGCTTATCTTCCCCTGGCATCGGGTGGGCAGGCAAGTGAAAAGCCGCCTCCAACCCAGGTCTCTGTATGATTCATTTGCTGGTTTCAGTGAGCCTGGAATGTGATGTCCTATCTCTTTTGGAATGTTTTCAGGGGAGTGGTTGATTTTATAGGGAAGGAAGATTCCAATTATAATGCTCCAAGCTTAGGTTCTCCTCTTTTCTCTACCTAAACAATTCCTTTCTGTCCTGCAAGGCCCAGCCCAGCTCACACTGAGCTCTCTGTCCTCTAAATTCCCAGCTGGACCAGAGGATGTCAGTCTTGGAAAGACCTCTCAGCATACTTAGAATAACCCCTGGCCCAAGTAGAGAGCCCATGAGTAAGACCTTGGGCACACAGCCTCTGTGTGGAGCCTTCTGGTAATGGACAAATCACCACAAAGGCAACCTATTGTATCATGGGAAAGGTCTGAATATTAGGAAGCTATTTCTTCATATTGAAGCTAAATTTCTCTGTGTGTCCTTTTCATCCACTGGATCTTGTGGTTTTCCCCTCTCTGGAATGACAAATACATTTTCTCCCTCTTTCACATAATGATATGTCCCCCAACTTCCCTTCTAATCATGTTCTTCATTTATTCACCTGATGAATCCTCCTATGGAAGCAGCTGGAGGACCAACCACATCTTCATCACCCTCCGTGGATACTTTTCAACTTCATCAACACTGCTCTCCACTCCCACTCAGACATAGTAACCACAAGAAAGCACAGAACTCCAAATGCGTCTGAATCGGGTGAAGGAGAGTGGGTTAAATTTGAGCACAAAAATTCCAGATCTGGGGAAGGAAGGGGACTCGGGGATCATCTAGTCCAAACTCTTCCATTTTCAGATGAGGATATTGAGACTCAGGGGTTTAAAAGACCACCTTAAGGTCGTACATATAGTAATTATCAGGGCAAGATTTCTACCCAGGTCCCCAAATCTCTTCACTGAACAGCTTTCCTTCCATTGTTATCTAGTCCACAAAAGGGAAAGGTTTTGCTTGTGACATGTCTTATATTATAATATATATTGGTGCTTTCCTCTGGTTCTATTTGCTTTGTTGAGGAAACCAACTATAGATAAATCCCATCGCTTCCCAATTAGTGTTTTTCTCATAAGTCATAAGTGGGCGTCACAAGTGGGCATAATTCATAAAAATGTAGTATTATTTCTATGAGGAGGAATAAAAATGCCAGTGAAGGAATTTCCTTCTCTAAAAACCTTCCAAATTTGGGTAAGAGCTGGGGGATCCAGCCATCCAAATATCCATTTGGAAAATTCCAACACCTTCCAGGCTCACATCTCCAGTTGCCTCTCTTGGACACATTGAACAGTAAACCCATAAGCATCTTAAACTTACATATGGCCTAAACCAAACTCTATCTTTCCCCCAAACCATCCCTTCTTTGTCAGTGTCAAGGATGTCACTGTCCTGTCTCAGAAACTCAGACTCCCAACCCAGGGGTCATTGTAGACTCCTCACTCTCTCAGCCCTCATTTTTAAGGTTGCCAAGACCTCTAGATTCTGTTAGTTTCCCTTCCTAACATCTCATCTATACTCCCACCATCTCTCCTCTCACACTGAAGGCACTCTAGTGCAGACCCTCAGCACCTCATGAGTGCACCATGGCAATAGCTGCTGTTGGGGCTCTTCCCACATCAGTCCAGCTTCCACTTAGTGGTCAATTTGATTTCCCTTAAGCACAGGTCTTATGAAGTCTCTCCCCTATTCAACAAACTCCAGCGGCTCCCAATACCTCCACAAACATAAAATCATCTATTTGTCATTGCCCTTCACAGCCTGCTCCTTTCCTACTTTTCCAGTCGTTTAAAAACTTACTCATTTCAGGATGCTTTGTGATCCAATAACCTTGACCTTCTTGCTGTTCCTTGAACTAGACAGGATACCTGCCAGTTCTGTGGATTTTAACTGGCCATTTCCCACACCTGGAAGGCTCTCTCTTCTCATCTCTACCTTCTGTCGTCCTTACTTCAAGTCCTAGACAAAATCCTATCTTCTATGAGGACTTGTTCCTGATACTTTACATCTTTGATTCCAGGGGCTTCCCTCTGCTGCCTCCCTCCCATTTATCCTGGTTTCAGCTTGTTTGTACATCCTTGTTTGCATGTTGGCTCCTTTATTAGATTGTAAGCTTCTTGAGGCTTTCCTTTTTTCGCATCACCTGTGCTCAGCAATCTCTGGTACACACATAGTAGGTGCTTAATAAATTCTCGCTGATTGAGTTAACTGACTAAAGACCGAATTCAGAACACAGAAAGAGGTCTGTGATTGCGCACCCAAAGACACTTTCCAAAATCCTCCTAAAGACACAGAGAGGGAACATAAGCTGGATTTGGAATGAAAGGACATGGTTTGCAATCCTCACTTGGGGATGATTACCTGTGTCAATGTGAGTAATCACCAAACTCCCTGTGTGCCTATCCTTAACGTGAGACCAGTGCAGGAGGTAGCTGCTGCAAGTCTCAGTCAATAAACAGACATTAAAAACCTACTGTGTGCCAGGCTCTGTGTTCCCCACTGGAGACAGGTCAATTGGAATAGAGTTCTTCAGGTAAGGGCTGTAGGTGTCTCAGGTGCCAAACCTATTCCAAGGACTCATTTTATGTAAAAGGAAACAGAGGACAAGGACAATTTTTATACCAGTGCTTGGAACGCTGCCTGCTTGGTCAATGATGTCATTTAGTCATTTTCAGATTATCCAACTCTTCATAACCCCATTTTTTTTCAAACTCTTGGAGTAATTCACCATTTCCTTCTCTATCTCATTTTACAGATGGAGAAAGTGAGGCAAACAGGAATAAGTGACTTGCCCAGGGTCACACAATTCATAAGTGTCTGAGGCCAGATTTGTACTCAGGAAGATGAGTCTTCTGGCCACTGTGCCACCTAACTGCTCACCTGGTATATAGTAGGTACTTAAGAAATGCTTGTTGATAGACCAGTTTTGCCTTGGGAAGTCCATGGAATTTTATGACTCTTTTATTCTGTCATTTGAATGTAAAGTGAACATTTTTGGTAATCAAAGTTCTCTGTGTGAGCATGGGGAGCATATTTCAGAGGTGGAAGAAGTACATCTTTGGCAAATTCCAGGCTACTCTGAGGCCATGTCTATTGGTCTCAGATGACACGAAAGCTTGTGGCTGATAACTGTGCCTCTTATTACCAGTTGTATACCCAAACTAACTTGCCAGGGAAAAGACCAGGTGACACTCAAACACTTCTGCTTTCCTGGGAGACCTAAGGATTTAATATCTTCTGTTTTTTCATCAAATTCAAATGGAATCTTCTTCAAAGGGACCTGGGTTCAAATTCAGACTCTGCTACTAGCTAGCTTCCTAAGTCACATTGAACATATCACGTCTCTTGTGTCTCAATATTCTCCTCTATGTAACAAAAGGGTGGATTCAATGACCTTGGAGGGCCCATCTGAATCTAAATCATGTACCAGAGGAGACCAAGACCATAGCCTCAGATCTGGAACTGACTGTAAAGGAGCCAGGTCCAACTTTTAATTCCACAGAGGAGGAGATGAGGTGGCTGGAGCTGAAGGGACTTTCCTGAGGCCTCACCTAGAATAAAGAGCAAAGCCAAGATTCAGATCTGAGAGCCTCCTGCCTAAGCTCTGTCCATCACATTTCAGTCTCTGCTAGTGCCCATCTATGTCCACATTGTACCAAGATAAGCATGTTACGTTTTTCTAGGCTAGATTATAAGCTTATCCAGGGCAAGTGAACTTTCACTTTTCTCTCTATATTCCAAGGCGCTTAATAAATGCTAGTCCAATGACTAATCGATCTTAGAATCTAGAGGGATTTTTTTTTCTTTCTGCTAGTCCCTTCAGCAATTAAAAAAAAAAAAAACCTTTGAAGGAAAACTAAGTATTAACTGTAGGTCAAATTCTTCAGGTGTGCATGAAAGGATGGGGCCCTTCCTGCCGGTGTCTAATTCCACGACCTCCTTATCTAGCAGAGACCCTTCATGAATTTTGTTTCTGTCACAGACAAGGTACATGGTGCCATCTCCCTGTGACTCCCCAGACCCCCTGGCCACTTTCTGTCAATCAGCCCACAGGACTCCAATTTCAGAAGGCAGATCTTCAAATCTGCTGACAGCCCAGCCTAGGTGAGGCCTGATTATAGCCTGCCTGCTCCACAGTTCTCTTTGCATAGTGGGGGTGGTCCCCGGACCTGTCAGACGGGTTCTCCAGCCACCATGAGACCTACTCTTTATTTCTACCCTCCCTCAGCTCATAAACATTTCTGTCCGGCTTTAGTACATCAAATGGGATTGACTCCTCTTGCCTTGCCCTGAAGCCCGTGACCACAAAAGTTACTTCTGTGACTGGTATTCAGACTCAAAAGTGTGTTCTCCATAGCTTCCATATGCATTTGTGTGTTCAGAGAGCTTGCCCTCTTCGTTTTCCATGCGAGGACACAGGCAGATTAAGAGAGTGTTCCTCATAAATCAGTGACAGGCCAACTCCATCTGAGTCTTTGACCCAGGACTGGGGAATTGTTCTGCAAAGGGTGGCATTGCTAGTCAATCAATCGTCAAAGATGGCCTAAAATAAATGCCTAGTTGTGTCAAACACTGTGGTGGTTTCTGGACTTATAGAGAGAAAAAAAACAAATAGTCCCTGCCCTCAGGAAGTTTACATTTTCTTAGAAATGGCACTGAAAGGCAAAGCTGTAGCCTTGAGGCTGAGCCTGGATGTGGAACTAATTGGCTTATGTGGGTTAAGTCATTTCCCAGAATCATAGATTGTCAGAAGAGATGACTAGTACCTTAAAGGGAAATGAGGGACCTCACTTGGAATCTGCCTGAATGTGAGAGCTGCCTGGGCCCTCTGGAGGAGGCTGGCTGAGAGGCAGCAGAAAGCTTGTGAGTTCAAGAAGCTAGGTTTAAACCCCAGACTAAATGGAAAAATAGGTCTAGGTGAGTGAAGCCAGATGAGCTTTGTCAGAGGGATAGGAGCTACAGGAGACAATTCTATTAGGCTTCACTGTGTTTTCTGGCATGAGCTGTAGAGGAGAAATAGAGTCATGAAATCTGGGAGAAAGTCTTGGACTTTACTGTTCCTTATTCTCTGCTTGAGATCATTCAGGAGAGGCTAAGTTTTGAAAAATATATGAGGAAGGTCCCTTTCCATCCCCTCTACCTGAGTTCGGGGTTGAGGAAGGGATGGGGGTGGGGTGGGGAGATGGATAGTTGATTACTGGGCACAATTTGGTGCCCCTTAGTGGGTATTAAGGTATAAAGAACACCAGATTCTAGCTGCCCAATGAGCAATGGGTGAGGAGTAAGGTACAAGACCTTAAGCATCTCTATCTCTTCATTGCACCACCGTCACTTGAGGACAGAAATCAAGGGGAGGGGGAGCTCTGAAAAATACAGTCCTAACTGAATCTGCCAGGACAACTAGTGAGGAGTGGAAGGGAAGTATGAAAAAAGGCAGGGGCAAATAACTTTTGGAAAACATACGTAAAAATCTAGAAATCCAAAACTTTGGAAAATGACCAATGTTTTATCATGAAAAACATTTCCCTGGGTAGACCAAAAGTGCTATATCTCAGGGTCTTTTACAACAGGATATCTCCCATCCATATATCAAGATCATTCAAGTTTCCTTGAAAAGTGGAACAGAAATAATTCTGCTTAATAACTGCCTGGTACCAAAGGTCAGTCCAGCCACAAAAGAGGAAGATGCATAATGACCAAGGATGTCTGACACAATCGTGGAGGAGATTCATACCAGAGGCCAGATCAAGGAGGGAATCCCAGTTTTTGTTGATGGGCTGGTGTGGGTGCTCCATGACATTGTAGAGCTTCCTGGAATAGGTCTGATATCATTCAAAGAACTTTGCCTGACCATCTCCACAGGAAAGATGGAGGGGTTGAATGATGCCTGTTGCCCAGATTTTTTCATACATTTTGGAGGACATCTTTTGAGCTTGTAAAACAATATGTACAATGTTAAAGCTGGCCAATGTGTTGGGCACAGAATGGAAAAGGAGGAGGAGAATGAAGGAGAATTGTTTAGATTGGGTTCAGGAAAATGCAAAGCTTTTACTAATTGCATGTTTCCAACGAAATCAAAAACCCAGCTTTTCAATACTAACTCTTTCCTGCCATTGCTACAGAACAGGAAGATGTGGGACACTCTCACTCCTGAGGAACCAAAGACAAAGATCAGGCAAATGACTGGAGAGGACCGTGGGGGGAGTAAACAGGCAGCATACAATCAACACGGAAACGTAAAGAAGAGAAATCTCAAAGGAGAGAGCAGCATCAGTATATGAAAAGCAAAGATGATGGGCTAACCACGTGGCAAGTGAAGGAAGGCAGGTGGACTGAGTGCTCCAGGGGTACCATGGTGATGTCAGAGAAAAGCAAGGAAGTCCTCCAGTTGCTTGGGAGGATGGACTCCCCAGTGGTGAACTTTGGGGAAAGACATGAACAAGAGGTTCATAGGATGTCCAAGCATCCTGAATAGCTGAAATCACAGATTTATTTGGATAGAAGTGTCAGCCATTGTTTTTAAGAAAACCCTCTGAGATGGGGAGGACACAGCTAAGAGGATTTAGTTAAGGGCCAGAAGGTCTGGATTTGAATGTCTTCTCTACAACTCAGTCACAAGACCTCGGGCAAAGCTCTCTCTCTCTCTCTTCCTCTCTCTTTCCCTCTCTCTCTCTCTTTCTCTGTCTCTGTCTCTGTCTCTGTCTCTGTCTGTCTCTGTCTCTGTCTCTGTCTCTCTCCCCTCTCTCTCTTCATCATCTGTAGAAAAAATCTCATTAAAAAAAGTATTGTTGTTCACTATCACGGCTCAGGGCTGCTGTGGGGCAGAAGACTTGAAGGAGAAGGATACATCAGAGCATCCTTTTATAACAACTTCCCTCATTAGCAAAGTAGGTAACATGATATGTTAATGATGTAGGTAAGATGTTGCATATACACAAGCGTGTATCTGATAGTGTAATGCTGACTGAACACCCTCAACTTATCAGGATCTGTGTAGCCAATGCTCCCCATCCTAAGGCTCTGAGAAGCCACAGCACAACATCTGGGGTAGCCACATGGAAAATAGTTACAACGATACATCAAATAGTTTAATCACTTTTTTTCAAGCCTGGGGAAATTGGGCTGTCTTCATATAGAGGAACCACAAGGGGATCCTATCCATCCCAGGGACCTCTGACTACCTGCCAGCCTCTTTGACTTCTCAGAAAAGCGGCCCAGAACTCTCTTTACTACTCAGCCCTTGGCCAAAAGTTCTTGGAAAACGTTATCATTGTTTCAGGACCAACAGAATCCCTTCATCTCAGCCTCTTTCTCTAAGGCCCCTGTGGCGCCTCCCCTTGGGGGACAATGTCTAAACATGGATTTCAGGGCCCCTTCTCCCATTGATACCTGACAGACTTCCTGTCTTTGAAATTTGGAAGAGAGAAGGAAGGAGAAAGACTTGGATGAAGGCAAACGATTTAACCCTCCAATCCAACAAGTATTTATTAATCTCCTATTGGGTACCTGACATTGGACCACTGCTGGGAATACAAAGAGAAATTAATGTTGAGTCCTTACCTTTAAGCACTTTACATCCTATCTGGGCTAGGTGGGATGTCCACAGGTGAGTAAGGGAACTATATGGGGAAGATCATACTAATCAATCACCCATTAAGGAAGTATTAAGAACCCATCATTTGCTGGGCACAGTACTTGGTCTTGGGGATACAAAGACAAAATTGTATAGCCCTTGCCTTCAGGGAGGTCACATTCTACCAGGAGAGACAACAGGTACACATAGACATGTGTGAAAGCCTATCTAACCATTAGGGAGATCAGGGAAGTGGCACATGAATGAATGAATGAAGGAAGGAAGGAAGGAAGGAAGGAAATACATTTATTCAGTATGCTGAGAATACAAAGAAAGACAAAAATAATTCTGGCCTCCAGGAGATAGCATTCTAATGATGGAAGAAATGTGAAAATCATTAGGTAAATACAAGAGAACAGGAAGCCGCTCTGCCTAAGGAAAGGTTTGGCAGCTGGGATATAAAGAAAGGTCTCCTGCAGAAAGTTAAGGTTTTAACTGAGTCCTGGAGGAAGCCCAAGATCCTAAGAGGAAGAAGGAAGGAAGGAGGAGATCCTAAGCAGGGGCAACAAGAAGTGCAAAGTCATGGGGTTGATGGAGTGCCATGTGTTCAGAACAGTGGGCAGATCTGGGTCACTGAATCATGGGACTGTCTGGGAGGAAGTGAAAACTTCTCAGTTAGTTTTGGATTGTTAACTGCCCTTCCCCCCCATTACTGCTGTCAAACAGCAGCAAGCCCTTTCAGGAGTCTTTCTGATTTCTTGCCTCTGTGGGCCTCTCCTCCTGGCCAGTGGGAGTCAGGGACAGCCCAAGTCCACTCCTTCTCCCTGGCTTTGGGACCCTTCTCCTTTTCCCTTGCTGTCAATCAGCATCCTTGTTCTTTGTAAGCCTGTTTCCCAGCCACTGAGAGATAGTGGCAGACTTCCCTGTGACTTGCCATTGGGGAAGATTTTCACAGCAAGAGTCGGCCTGTCAGTCAATGGGAAAAGGGATAGCTGGGGAAGGGGGCTTGACTGTGTAAGGCTTTAAAACCCTGTTTACTCCATATTGCCTTGTCTCCTCATGATAAGTCATGGGGAAGACCACCCTCTTCTCCCAGGGAATAGAATAAATTCCTGTTCTTATGCTAAGAGATCTCCATGGTCTTGATTAAATTTTGGATGAGGTTTTTCATCACAAACAGGACTGATGAATAAGAAAACTAGGGGAAAAAAAAACTGGAAGGAGCTAGAGTTTGAAGGGCTTAGAATAGCCAATGAAGGATTTTAAATTTTATTCTGGAGGTGATAGGGAGCCATTAGAGTTTAATGAGCAGAAGAGTGACATAGCCAGATCTGTACTTAGGGCAAAGTACCTTGGAAGTTGGGTTGGAAGTTGAACTGGAGAAAAGAGAATAGAAATACATAATTATTTCCATTACAAAGAGAAACACTTCCCAGATCTACAGCTCAGGCTGCTTAGGTAGTTCCTCTGTACCTTGATCCGACCCAAGAAATAGTCCCTGTCCAACTCCACCAGCAACAATTGAACCCAATGTATTTCAGCTTCAGATACTGATTCCCTGTCTCTGGAATTCAAAGTGATCTCAAATGTCCATGGGAAGGTGAGGGGGATGGGCCTGGGAGGGGTGACGTGTTAATTTTCTGAGATCCAGGTAAGAAGACCCTGGAACTTGGAAGGAGAAGGTCTATATCAAGTCAGAGCTCTGGAAATCATGAGTTGTGGGATCCTTAGCAACTCATTTGGCTTTTCTGAGACTCAGTTTCCGCAGTTGTTGAACCCTTTGCCAACCCTGGAAGCTAGGTGCTAGTATTATCTCCATTTGATGTATGAGGAAATTGAATCTGAGGGAGGTTAAGTGCCTTTCCCAGCACCACACAGCTAGTAAATAACAGAGATGCAACTTAAATTCAGTCTTCCTGATTCCAAGTTTAGAACCTTATCCCAATGCACCACTGAGCTACCTTGTCAACTTGTCTAAGGTAACAAGGGCAGAAAATACGCCACCTGTGACCCTACCTATATGACCGTGGGCATGCCATTTAGCTTTCCTGTGACTCAGTTCCTCACTGGATTATTATGGAGATCAAATGAGATAAGACGGTAGCCAGCTATCCAAGTATAAACAATTATTATGGGATTTTTAAAAAATCCAGACCTGTGATTAAATCTATGTGGGGGGAACTACTCAGGTGGAAAATCCCTTTGGCAAAGATGCAAATGAGCAGCTGGTCTCTGCCTTATAGTCTGGGAGATTTGCCTGTAGACCTGACAAGTTAATCAGCTTGTCTGGGGTCACAGCAAACCTAGATCGGGTCAGGAGTGAGCCTTAAGTGTTGGTTCATTTCTTGCCTCAAAGGCTGACTCTGTGCCTGCTGGAATTGACATTATCAGATATTATCTGCCCAAAGGTGGCAGCAAAGTCTGATTTTTACTGGGTAGTCCTGGGAGTTAGGGGTCCAGCTTTTAATCTCTTTATCCTTGCTTGATTCTATGAACTATAACCTAGGCTTCTTCTTCTGTAATGTATATACTGTACCCGTTGTTATTGTTGCTTGTCTTTTTTTTTTCTTTTTGGATGGCAACTGGGGTTAAGTGACTTGCTTGTTAAGTATTGAGGCGTCTGAGGCTGAATTTGAACTCAGGTCCTCCTGACTCCAGGGCTGGTGCTCTATTCACTTCGCCACCTAGCCACCCTGCTTGTCTTTCATTTTTGAAGAGGACCAATGCCACCCTAGACTATGTACTCCTTGAGGACACTCATCATCATATTCTATTTTCATTTCTATCCTTTCAAGGTCCAGTGGATGGTGATCAGTTTTAAGTTTCTTGAATGAGTCAATGAATAAAGGAATGAGTTCTTCAAGATTCACAGAAACCTTTTGAAATCTGAATTCTTGTCACTGATGCCTTGGCATTGTCAAATTATCCGACATCAGAAAGTGAGAGGATTTGGCCAGTGTGAATGACTTGAAAGAAGTGGCATTACTGTCTACTTTGCCTTCACAGACACCTTTTCATCTGACTTGTAGATGACACTGTCTTTGGGGCTTGTGTCTCCCATAAGAATGGCAGCTCCTTGAGAACAGAGATTGTCTTATATGTCAATTCACATTCTGAGTGCTTGGCACAATGCTTTTCACATAGTGGGGACTTAAGGAAACATTTAATTCATTCCTTTATTCATTCATGTGTGTGTGGGTGTGTGTGAGTGTGTGTGTGTGTTGTGCATGCCTCTGTACCTTTGAGCTTGTTTATGCACAAACACCCACACTTTATAATGCAAGGCCAGCTAGGTGCCATGGATAGCATGCTAGTCTTGGAGTCAGGGAGACACTGATTTCAAATTCTGCTCAGATGCCAGCCATGTGATACTGTGTAAGCTACTTAATCTTTCTCAGACTCAGTTTCTTCACCTGGGAAAGGGGATAAGGAATTTGCCTATCCCACAGAGTTATTGTGACACTCAAATGAGACAGTCCCTGAAAAGTGCTTTGCAAACCCTTGGGTGCTGAATCAATGTTGGCTCTAATTGTTTTCTCAATAGAGAACCTGCTGGGAATTGGTTAAGAGCTGTCAGGAGAGTGCAGTTCTCCTAAATGCTCATAAACACATCCAAGTGTGAAGGGGTGTGAAAGTTAGAGAAAGATCAGCTAAGATAGAACAAAAGGTCATTGAACCCAAAAAAAGAAAACAAAATCAATGCTGTCTTTTTGCAATCCCAGGATGTGTAAACCTCCCATATGAGAGAGAGGGAGGGTAGGAGGCAGATCTTTGCCCAATCTCTTGTGTTCCCCACTCCTGGTGTCCCAGTTGGCCATCGTCCATAGCAGGCTAGCATTCTCCAGTCTCCATGGCACGATGAGATAGGAGTGGTTCAAAGTCAGCATTTGTGGGGTTGAAAAAAGAGTCACTGTCTACAGTATCAGGGGGATAGACATGCAGAAACATGGCTCACCTTCTTCTCAGAGGACTGCCTTCAGCCTCAGTGCAGTGCTGGCCATTGGGAAAATGCATTTCAAGTCCCACCTCCATCATTGACTGCTCGCTCCGGAATTCTCTACAGTGCTCTAAGCTCTCTGTTCATTGATCCAGTGGAGAATTCTGCTGAAAACACCCATTTGGGCAACACTTTGGCAAAGACTTTCCTCACAACAACATGAGACAGGTAGCATATTATCAACCCCATTTTACTGATGAGGAAACTGAGGCTTAGAGAGGTAGTGACTTCCCTATTATGGTCACAGAATATCTGAGGTGAACTTCAAACTTAGTTCTCTTGACTCTAGTTCACTGTCTACTGAGCACATATCCTGTGAATGCCATTTGATTAGGTACTCTTAGGGGAATAAAGGAAAAAAAAAAAACATGGCCCCAGTCCTCATAGATAATGTGATGGATGCAGGGAGCTAAGGCAGGGAGCAAAATACAACTAGCGTCAGGCTGAACTTGCAAATGGGCATGGTTCGGAATTCCAAGGGAGAAGCATAACAATGTTGACAGGGGTGGGGAAGGAGATAAAGCAGGGTGCAGGGCTGAAAGTAGAATGAGAAGGACCCTGAGCAAGAGGAACGAACTCTCTGAGCCTCAGTTTCCCCAGCTGCAAAATGAGGAAGATGCTAGCCATTATGTTACAAGTTTGTTAACAGAAGCAAATAAGACAATGGATTGAAAGTCCTTGAAAAACCTTGGAATTCTGGAAATAGCCAGTGTAATGGTTGTTATCATTGCTGTTGTTCTCATTTTCACAGCAGAGTCTATGAAGTGTGGAAAGAACTTGACCAGGGACTAGTCAGTCCTCCTGCTGCTATCAGACCCTTCATTGTTTGACTAGCTATTGGTTCAGATGGCTGAAATGATTACCTTTTTTTTGGTAATTGAATAAAAGCACTGGGATGAATGCACATCCTTTCTAGACTGGCTGAAAAGCTCTTTGGGATCTTTCCAGTAGCAGACCAGGCATCACACAAGGATGATGTGCACTAGGTGCCCACATGGTTTCCATTTCTTCTGATAGCTCTTTCCATTGTTAAAGTTTTCTATTGCAGGTAGTTTAGAGGTTTGAATATGTGACAGAAAGACATGTATTAAAAGCATTAATCATACCTTTTTATGTATCCATGTGCTCTCGGGGAAGGCAGACCAGCAGTTATGTCTGTGATGAAGCCCTGGGAATGATGGCTTTTGTTCACTGAATTCTCAAGGGTATCATGGGGTTTCCATTTGAAGGATGGAGATTTTCCATCTCTGAGATTATGAAGTGTACCAAGTTTCTAGGAAATCATTCTGACCACTAAGTCACATCTTTTTAGGTACTTAGTAGGTGCACATTTTTTGCAGTAATTTGTTATAAGTTTCTACTATTTCTTGGCATAATCTGTCATGATCAATGTTTTGGTCTCCTCAAGGATGGCCTGAGAATTCCTATGTTGATGTTCTCATCTTGATAGTATCGGTGGTGATGGTAATAGAGGTGATGATGGTGGTGATAATGATAATTATGGTCATGGTGATGATATTGTGAAGGTGCTTGAATCAGGAAAGATTTCCACATTGTAACTTGCCAGATGATGCGAATAGCAAATGTTCTCTGGCTTCTACATATGTTATGAGAATGTATGCAGGATTTAGTAGAGTGCTGGACAACTCCTTGAATTCCACACAAAAGAACTGCTCTTATTTTATTATCAGGATGTGAACTCCAAGAAAAAGAGTTCCTACAAATGTCCCAGGACAAAATGTAATCCCATAATGGAGAAGCTTCTTAGATGAGACAAAAGTCAACAAAATAGCATCCCCCATACCCTGTGTCTCCTTCTCCTTTCTTTTCTGGACAGAGATATGGAAGGAAGAATAGTTTCCTGGTTTTATTTTATAGGAGCCATACTTTAGAAGACAGAGCCTCCAGCCTGTTTCCCTGGCCTGGATGTGCTGTTGACAAAATCAGAACAGTTTTAGATGGAGGAATCTATGGGTGGAGCTGAGCCTGGAGAAGGAAGCTCAGCAGGTGTGTGTCCTGACCCGGGCTTGGCTTGGCCCTGCTATAGTGCTTAGATGCAGGGTAGGGCTCAATAATTCCCCTGTGCTACATCAGTGGCTATTTATTCATGGAGTGCAAAGCACTGGAGGTGGTCCTGGGAAACACAAAAGGCCACCCACATGGAAAAGTAATCAGAAGCATTAGAACAAGGGAGACATTACACTCAGGCAGCTTCGGGTCTCAGAACCTCAAAGCAAGGGAAAGAACAAAAGGTCTAGAAATTGTCCAAGTCACACTAGACTGCAAAAATGATGCCCTCTCTGACTGTTTCCTCCTTTCCAGTACTTCTTACCTCCCCCATTGGCCACCTCATCTCCCCACTGAATCCTGTACTGAGAAACATGGTCCCCCTCTTTGAAAAGCTTTCCAGCTACTCTAATCAATCTCAGGGCACCAAAGTGATTCTTAAAGAGGAGAGCATTGCTTCCTAAATATTAATAGGGCAACTGCAGGTTCAAAGAGGTTGGGAGTAGGAGAGTCAGATGGCTGATGCAGCATTCTAGACAGTGAGCTAGATCCCTGATCTACCAAGCAGCAATTTAGGTGAAAACAAATCTTGTGTTTAATGGGCTACAAGTTTGATGAGAGGAATACTTATGACATGGCCTCCAAGGAAGGTTACTCTATGCTAGCTTTCACTAAAAGAAGGCATTGAGCACCTACCATCTTCAAATTGCCCTGTATCCATTGTTCCAATTGGCATGCTCTGGGTTCTTTAGAGAATGAAAGTCTTGGAAGGCAGGAACTGTGAGGGTTTTGTCTATATTCATAGAGCCTAGCACAGTGTCCAGCATGGATATAGGAAGCACTTAATTCACATTTGTTAGACTGCACTGAACAGAAGTATGAAGGTGATGGTCCCATCATACCCAGTCCTCCTCAGGGACTGCCAAGCTTAGCCCCAGGACTGCCATTTTGGGAAGGACATTGACAAAGAGGAACATGCCACAAAACCTGGATATCAGAAGTTGGGGGAGGGGGACAAGAGCTGTTTTCAAGTATTCATTTGAAGGGCCATCATGGGGAAGAGTGGTCAGAAGCATTTGGCTTGGACCCAGAGGGCAGACATGGGACAGATGGATGGAAGAGGTGGATGACCAAAGTCATGGTCTACTAAACAGGGGCCATGACCTTCCTGTGAAAGGTAAGAGCCTTGAAATCACAAACTGAGCTTGTTGTTTTTTTATTTTTTTATTTAAATATCTGCACCTAGTATAGAATATTAGACATAGTAAGTACTTAATGTTGTTTTGTTTTTTAAATTGCATTGAAGGAAAAATCATTTTCATGAGGGAACTGGTGGCACAGTGGATAGATCTCAGGGCCTGGAGTCAGGAAGAGCGAAGTTCACATCCAGTCTCACATACTTACTAGCTGGGTGAGCCTGGACAAGTCACTTAACTTCTGCTTGCTGCAGTTTCCTCAACTGTAAAATGAAGATAATAATAGTGTCTTCCTCCTAGGGATGTTGTAAGCATCAGATTTATATACCAACTGGCACACAGCAGGTGTTTGATAAATGCTTGTTCCCTTTCCCTTCCATAAGCCATTCTGTTTCAGGACTGAGCACGAGCACCCTCACCCCTAGCACACATCTGGTTCCATTTCTCTTTGGTGTAAGCCCCATCTGGTTCAGATAATATCTACCTGCAGGTCAGAACTTGCTTCCTATGTCTTCCATTGTCATCCGTGTGAGCCTATATGATTGACCAACCCAGCCAGACTGAAGAAGGAAGTCCTTGGGTATGGAGCCCATGACCAACTGGGTATCTTTCAAGAAAGTAACATGACAGTTTCCCGAAGATTAGTGACAGCCTCCAACGCTTGCATAAATGTTATAATCGTTGTTAGTAAGGATGATCCTGCTCTGAAACCTGGGTATGGGAAGCCATGGGAATGGGGAAGGGAGAGTGGAAGAGTCCGTTCATTTCCCCAGACTGAGCAGAAGCTTGGAGGAACATGAAATCTCAAGCTACCTCCCTTTACTATGATAACCACTTTGGTATAAGTACATGTGGGTCATGAAGGCATAACAGTGGTTATTTCACATGGGGTTGAAGATGGGGAAGCATTGACAGGATAAACTGAGGATGCTCAGCTGTAGAGAAGGCAGCTACATGGTTCGAGAGAAGCTATGAAAGCATAGAAAGCAGGCAGGTGAAGAGAGACAGAGTGTGTGTTTGGGGGAGGGGGGGTGAGGGTAGGAGTGTAGGGTGCCAGTGATGGGTAGAGGAAGACTTCACTAAAACAAACATTCTGGTGGGCAGAAAGCTGAATAGCAGAAAACCTGAAGAAGAGATGCCCTTAGGTCTCACATGCTGACAAATGACATAAGAATCATTACCTTGACCTTTCCAGATACCCCTTCCCACTCCAAGAGAAAACCCACTCAATGGCACTCCCTCATTTCCATTTGGCACTTACAATGGCACTCCCTCATGACATTTACATGGTACCAGGATGGTCATTCAATCAACATTTATTAAGCACCTAGGGTCTGCCAGGGTCTGTGCTAAGCACTGGAGAAACAAAAGGAAGCCAAAGTCAGCCCTTGACCTCAAGGACCTTGCAATATAGTGGACACAGAGCACTGTCCCTGTCCATCCCACAGTGTTCTTGGCAAGTACAAATAAGGCAATACTGGGACATGCTCATTTTGTGAAAATGACCCCCATTGCCAATGCCATTGTCATTGTTCTCGTGCTGCTTGCCTTCCTTCCAGTAGAGTTCAGATAGAAACTACTATAGGACAACAAATGGTATAACTGAAATCTTTTCTGATTTAGTAAGAAATATGCATTTCCTAGTTCATCAGATTAACTGTATTATTTGGGGCAGTCTTCTAAAATGAATGGAAAGAAAGCTGGCTCGAGAGTCCCCAGAGCTGGATGTGAATCCTTGCAGCTCCACTGCTTTTTTGGCAAGTGACTTATTTTCTTCATCTACTAAATAGGAATAATTATAATTTTGCATCCCAACACACAAAAGCAGTTTATAGTCATAAATGTGATTTATTTATTAGTAATAATAAAAGCTATATCATGATGTGTTTTAATAAGTCCATTAATGATAATAAGAACTTATTGTTGAGAAGTAGCCTTAGAGTCAAGAAAACCAGGGGCCTTCAGGATTAAGTGACTTGTCAAATCACTTGGTAAATCTCAGAGTTAAGATTTGAATTCAGGTGCTCTGACCCCAGAATTCTTTCCACTAGAATCGATTACGTTCTAGGTACTGGAGATACAAAGACAAAAGTGACAGTTCCTGCTTATATTCCATTAGGGGAGACAATTTGTGCACAAACAAGAGTAATCAACCATCTACGGAGCAAAGGTAAAGTAAATTTGGGGAAGGAAAATACCAGCAGTTCCAGAAGGGGTTAAGTGGGATTTTTCCCAAGGCCACCCAAACACCGACTGGAGGGAGCAGGATTGGAACCCGGGCTCTGGCTCCAAATCCAGCATTAACTAATTCTCATGCCTGAACTTCTGTTGTTCTCCTGACTCAAGTCTACGCCCACTCCAGGCTATCCCTCACCTGCACAAATCACGATATCATCCCCATGAAGACATCTTTCCTCTGGGAATGAAGGATGAGCAATACAACAACAAAGTGATCCTCCTGTAGTGCAATCCTACCATATCACAACTGTCTCCCTGCACCACTCCACAAACTCCAGTGGCTCCCTTTCACTTTCAGCACCAAATAAAACTCTGTGTGGCATTCAAAGCTATAACCTGCCCCTTTCTACCTCTCTAGCCTCACAACTTACTCCCCAACACACACTCTTTACCCAGTGCCTCTGGTCTCCTAGGAGCTCAATGAGCAAGAACTCCATCTCTTGGCTCCAGCACATTCTCTGGCTGCCCCCTATGCCTGGAGTACTCTCTGTCTTCAATCTCTCCTTCTTGGCTCCTCAAGCTTCCTTCATGGCCCAGCTACCACCACACCTTGTGCAAAAAACCTTAGCTAATCCCTTTTAATGCTAGGGTCTCTGCTGTAGTGATTATCTCTAATTTATCCTGTCTGTACCTTGTTTGTACATCAGTGTTTTCATATTGTCTCCTTCTCTAACTAGACCGAGAGCCCCTTGGAAGCAGACTGCGTGTTGGCCTGACTTGGCACAACCCTCACTGGGAATAAGCTCCTTCTTCATTTATAAAGTGAGAGATGTTGAACTAGATAGCCCCTTCTAGCCTTAGGTCTGGGATGCTGGGGTTCTGGGACCAGAAGCAGCTCACAGCTAAATTTGAACCCAGGGTCCTGGGCTCCAAATCCTTCTTCTGTCCTATTGTTAGCTAATGTGATCATGGGCAAATCAACTAAATTCTCTGAACTTCAATGACCAAATCTGTAAAATGGGGATAATAGCACCCATCTCATAGGATTGTTTTGAGATAATGTGTATACAGAATTTGAAGTTCTTTATGCAAATATCAACTATGATGATGCTGATGATGCTGATGACAGTGATGAAGACAATGATGATGCTGGCACCTGAGAATTAGAAAATCCCTTTCTTGCCCAGCCTCCCTCTGAAGTTTGCCTCATTTTCAAGGACCTTTCCCCAGAGTTCCCAAATAATTTCATAGACATTTATTGTTGGTTAATTCTCCTGACCCTTGACAATAGCCATTAAATTTCATCATCCCCAAACAGCCAGGCTTCCAGCAGTCATTCTCTTATTAGATAATAGGAGCAGAATTTGAATCTTGAGAGGCAGCTCCTTCCTTTAGGCCTCTTCTTAGTCTGAATTAAGCCTGAGGATTAAGAAAGGCCTCATTGCTCCTTATCCTTGGCTTTCTAACCAGACAAACAATGATAGAACTTGGGGACCCAAAACCTGAAGAATTGAGTTCCTAAAGAGTATAAGTGAGAGGTTTCATTAAGGTTATGGAAATACAAAGTTTTCGGACCAGAAGGGACCCCTGAGTCTTCTGATCCACAGCCTTCATTGTACCAACCAGTCTAATTACAGCACCTATCCGTGCAAGACATTGTATGAGAAGCTGAAGATGTAGGGGAAAAGTGAAATGGCCCCTAGTCTCAATCCATGAGTTTACATTTTAGGAATGTGGTGGCCAAAGAGTCATCCAAGTGATTTAGCCCAGGCTACACAAGTGGTAATTAGCAGAGATGGGATGGAAACCCACATCTTCTAGAGCAGGGGTTCATGACCTGGGTTCTTGGAACTTAAAAAAAAATGATAACTGTATTTCAATATGATTGGTTTCCTTTGTAATCCTGTGTATTTTTTTCTTAAGTATTTAACACCACTCTGAGAAGGAGTTTCTTGGTTCCACCAAATGGCCAAAAATATCTATGGTCCCCAAATGTTGAGAAATCATGTTCTAGAGACTTCCTGTGTAAGGTTCCCTCTGATCCAATCTCCAAGTCACATGATTGGTGATTTCAGTGCTGCCTCCCCATCAGGATGGATGCTGTTGGAGCATTTTTGCCTTTTCTTTGTGTCCCTGATACTTCAGGGTTTGTGCACCAAATAAATGATTATTCACCGATTGGTCCATGAAATGAAGGATCTCTAGAGTCTTTTTCCCCCCCAAGAATAGATAAGCCTGCTTTTTTTTTTAAATCTTAAGACCTTTAAAAATATGGTAACAATAGAAACAAAAGCTGATAATAACTTTCTCCTGTCTCCCATTTCAAGTTTATACACAGATGAGATCCCCGCTTTCTATTAGCTGCAGATTACACAGTGATATATAATTTTGTTTTGTTTTCAACAAGAAAAAAACTGAAAAACATAACTTGAGCGTGGAGAAGCCATAGTAGTCTCTTCAGTCCTCACCTGAAAAGTCTAAACCTAGGTAGTAGGGAGACACGCAATGAAGCCCTCTTTGAGATGAGCCTGCTGTCAGGTGCCATCTGTCCTCTTGGATTGACTCAGTGATGGGGCAGCAGGGGAGGAGGTCACTCTCTGCCATCTTTGCCACAGATGTCTCTAAACGATTCCATCTGCTCCTGTCTGCTCTTCCAAAGAGATGCTAGAGCTCTATGTTCTTTGGCTGGACACATTCACTGTGAATGAGGATTTGGAGACATCGTCCTTTTCCTGAGGCTCCACCTGTGAGCAGGGAGGAAGTCATTGGCAAAATATTCTTGGTAAAGAAAAACAAATTCTGTCTATGACACTTTCTGAAAATCATCCTGAGGACCAAAAAGCAGTACTGGAACACTGAGCTGAAAACAAGCACATTGAGAATTACTGTGTTATTAACAGATATGGAGTCACAACAGTTTTTGAAAGACATTCACTTGTGTTTGGTAGCGCTGAAGGTTAGGAGACTGGACCTTGTTCCCAGGAGCTAAGATGGACCAGCTGTCTTTAGTCCCTACTATGAGCAGAAATTGTCCCAGCATGGCAACCAAGTCCTTGTGAGGCCACGGTCAGCCTGCTGTCATTACCCTGTGATGCCTCTCATCATTGTTAGCTATAGTGTTGAGCTCTGGGGCACACTTGATAAGCCTCTCTTCCTCCAGTAGCATGATCTAGAATGTTCAATGGTCTTTGGAAAGGGATCTGGAAACAGGCAGACCTGAGTTCAAATCCAGTTTAGACACTTCCTAGCTGTGTGATCTCGGACAAAACACTTAACTCTTCCTCAATAATGAAGATAATAATAGCCCCTACGTCCCAAGTTGTTGTGAGGATCAAATGAGATAATGTGTGTGAAGCTCTTTGCAAACCCAAAAGTCTTTACTCTACACATGCTGGCTCAGAAGTGGGGAACCTACCACCTTGATACCACATGTGGTCTTCTAGGTCCTCAAGTTCATTCCTTTGACCCAATCCAAGCTTCACAGAACAAATGTGGAACATAGTAGGCACTGAATAAAAGTTGAATGAATGATTGGTTTCCTCCGGTCTTAGGCAGGAGCCCAGCTAGAAAGCAGACAGGCTTGGCCAACAGGACCAGATCAGCAGTGTAGTGAGACAAGGAGCTTCTGGTGGAAACTGATGGTCTGGAGAAGTGAGGAGACGTACCAGGAGGCTGCTCAGCCACCCAATGTGAGCTACTCTCAGTCAGTCTCAGGGCCCTGTATACGTGGAGGTGAAGCTATTCTAGAGCTGGAGAGACTAACACAGATGGAGGGCACAGAGAGGGGAGTTAACTGTATTCCCAGGCCAAGAGATGATATGAGGTAGGAGGCGAAGGTCCAGTTATGGGCTCTGATCAGAGTCCAAGGAAGCAAGGCTGGCCAGTGGCAGCTAGCAGGTGCTTGAGTTGGCACACTAGGTTCAGAGACCCAAAGTAAATAGAGACACATTGACAAGCAGCAGCAAACAAAGCCATGGCCCCCGGATGGGGAGGGCAGAGTTTCTCTCCTCTGTGTCCTACTTTTACATTCTCTTGCTGAGCCCAGGTGGGCAGGCTTTAGGCAATGGTGAGCCTGCATACTTAGAGAATCAGAGCCCCCTTGGTAATCCTGAGGGGTGGTGTTAACAAACCTCACATCCATCAGAGATGCCAAGCTGTCCCATCAGAGATTCTAAGCCTTGGGCCAACCTGGGTTTCTGGGGCTGCAGACAGCAGGATTTCTACATCCAGAGCATCCTCTGCATGGGTCATTCTGCACCTTTTTGGAATGAGGCAAAAAAAAAATAAAAAATTATATCTCAGAGCAAGATCCCTCAGCCCCAGGGATCCAATCACTAGGCCCTTGATTGACCCAAAATTCTCATTCCCTCGTGTTTGAGAGAGAACAGCTTGACACAGGCCTTCTTTATTAAATAATGGGCACTTAGTCATCTATTGCTGCCCAGATTCTCAGAATCTTAGAAAGTCTTAAATGGAAGGGAGTTTGGTGACCTTTTAGTCCAACCTATGGCTGAAAAAAGAATGTTGGCTAAAACATGACAGAGAGATCTGTCCTTTGCCTAAAACTTACTCATAATGAGGGAAGCAGGCAGTCCCTTCCAATTTTGGGTGGTTAAAAAATAATTGTGGATGATTTTTCCCTATATTGCAAACCTCGATTTTCTGCTTTATAACTCCCACACTTTTGTTTGTCTAGGTTGCACTCCTTCTCTTCCTCCTCTGATCTCTGATTGCCAAACATCATTTCCTGGGATCATTCCCTGCTCTCTCATCCACATCCCTCCACCCCTTCCAGTCTCCTCCCCTCCTCCATCCTCCAGATGGCACAGTAGACAGAATACTGGAGTTGGCATTGGGATGACTTGAGTTTGAATCCTGTCTTCATCTCTAGATGTGTTTTTGATTCTGGACACTTTATCTGACCTATCTGTGCCTCAGTTTCCTCATCAGTAAACAGGAATAATAACAGCATCTCCCTCATAGGGCTGCTGTGAGGATTAAATGAGATGTATGTCAATGCTTTGCAAACCTAAAAACTCTATGCAAATATTAGTTATGATGATGATGCCCCATGGAACAGCTGTTCCTGTATTGACAAATTTCTCTTCATTCTAGACCTGGTGGTTTCACATCTTAGATCTTCTTGCACTCACATGCTTCAGGGTTCTTTAGGAAGCCACCATTTTCAGGGTCAATTCCAGTGGATCCAATAAGCATTTGTTAAGTGAGACACTGTGCTAAGTATTGGATATACAAAGAAAGACAAAAGCAGTCCTTGCTTTGGTGAATGGGTCACTCTCTCCAGTGCTGACCATTACTCTGACATACTAGGCCAAAAGGAGGAGCTAGGCACAACCTTTGCTCCCAACTGACATTTTTACTGTTTCCCTTTACTGCCATCATTGAGAAAATTATCCTCCTCTGAGGTGGATTGCAACCCTTATATTGCCTTATCCAGGTCCTTGATTTCAATGCCTGATATCCAGATTATTCTCCCTGCTTTCTCAAAGAGGGGCTCACCACCTTCTAAAGCATCCATTCCACTTTTGGACAGTTGTCATCCTTGGGAAATTTTCTCGATATCACACCCAAATGTTCTTCCTGGCAAATTCTACCCATAGTCCTTGGTTCTGCTCTGGGTCGAGAGTCTCCTGATTCCCCTGCCTTTCATTCTCTTCGTTTCTCATTGCTGTTTCTCAAGTCTTCATGACTACTGAGCTGAAGATTTATTCCCTGCATTAGTTGTGGCTAAATTTGATTTGCACCACTGTTCCCCTTAGTTCCTATTGCTGTTTTAACTTGATATGGTCATCTCTTTTTCACTCACCATTCTTTTTAGGTTGGAAAAAGGATTATTTTTTTCGACAGAACTAAAATAATTCTCTGGACGATCATCAGAAAACGTGTCTAGTGACTGAATCAGAAGTACTGCTTGTAATAACTAGACAAGTAACATGGAAATGACAGCTACCCTCTGGAGAAGTGAACTGAGATTGACATAGGGCAGGAGGAGCGGAGCGTTTTTGCAGTGTTGGATAATTGCCCCTGCATTAATAGAGACATGAACAACAAAATAGGAACCTCGCACACAGCTGGATTTTATTCATGTCTCCCATAAATCTGAGACTCAAAAGAGAAAATGGAAAAATCTCTCTGCATAGCGCCCACGCACTCACCTCCCCAGAGTGCCCAAATTCCCAGATGTACACTGCAGAGCTGTATTTTATACAGACGCCTGATGAGTCTGGCGCATAATTGCATTCATTAAGCCAAGATTGTGAGGCAGGCAGTTTGAATTCTTGGCCCAGCCAATTCTGACCTGAGGGTTTCAAGGATGTGCTCACTTGAATGTTTGAAAGGGGCTGGGATGGGGGAGGCAAAGGATGGGGGAGGGGGAAAGAGAAATCCTTGATAGCAAAGCTAATGTTCTGATCAAAGCCTGGATGCCTAGCTCAGTTGTCCTGGAAGTTGGAGGTCAGGTCCTACAATTACTGATAGAAACTGTTGCTCTCTAGCTTTTATTTGGGATAATCTGTCCTTCCAATACCAAGCACCATCCCTCTACTCTGCCTCTTCCACATGGCCACTGCTATTGTGGCCAGCAAAGTGGCCACAGAGGATGCAAAAGCTGACTGTGAGAGCCCACGGTCAGCAAACTCAGGGATGCTGCTACTACTGGCACCTTTTGCTGGCCTAGAATTACAATCATGGGTCTGGAAGGGCCTCTGGGAAATCCAGAGTTGCACAAGAAGCTTCTCCACCCCATGTTACAGAATAACTCACACAATCTGCTTGAAAACCCCTCATTGAAGGGCAGCCCATCCCAGTCAATACAGGCACATGCCACTCCAAGCTGGCTGTAATGGAAAAGAGGCTTGTCTTCAAGCTGAGCTGAAATATAACTCTCCAATTTATCTGGGATTCCTACAGATTCTGCTTGCAGGCAGAAAATCGAATGACTTTAATACCTCCCCCATGCCCTGGTCCTTCAACAATTTAAAAATAGCTCTCATGCCCTTCCTTCCCATGCAAGATTCCTTTTTCCTAGGCTAGAAAACCTTCAGTTTGCTTCTTCATTTGTTTTAACCAACTCTCACTTGGTGTGCCATGTGTTCCATTCCCTATCCTTGCCACCTTCTCCTGGATGTGCCACTCTCCATGGTTCCCAAAGCTATCCCTGATTGTCGTCCTTTAAACAACCTGAAATGCTGTTCTCACTTTTGATCATTGCCTGGTTGTCTAGTTACGGACCTGTTGACTCCAAAATCCCAAGCTGGTTTTCTCTTTCTGCATAAATTCCCAATTCTTGGTATCCTAGGCTTAAGCTGCTTCTGATACTCTGAGCTCAGATCCCTCTAATTCATCCACTCATCCCATGCTAGAGCCCATTCTGACTACCAACCTCCCAAGAAGCAATACTCAAAGATTGGCTCTCCCCATCCTCAGGGATTCCTGCCCACTTGAGTCTACTCTTCTTGGCTGACTTCAGGGGCCATTATCGTTTTTTATAGAATGGTCAGATTTTATTATTTCCAAAGTTTAATTTGCTTCAGTAGTCAGCCAGTCAGTCAACAAGCATTTATTAGGTGTTTACACTGTGCCAAACTCTGTTGTCCTGCAATGGACAGTGCAGATGACAGCTGACAAATTCACTAGTTTAGTGAACATCCCCTTTCTCTATTACCTTTTCTCTTCCTTTCTTTTCCCCTTTCTCTTTTTTACCTTCCCTGACAATATCACTCCTTACTCCAATTCTCTTCATTCCATTCCTCCCACCCAACCATACTCCATCATATCAGGAAGTCTGCTGACGGGAATCCCCAATTTAGTCCCCCACCTCCATCCCCCATCCCCAGGAATGAGAGCTAGGAGAGAGACATTACAATGAGTACCACAGATAGCACAGTAACACAGAATCTGGGAAACTAGAAGAAAACCACAGGTGTTTGGGGCTAGGTTTAAAAGTCTAGCAGCACCAGACACTCAGCACACCCAACAATTAAAATAAATTGATAGACTAGGCAAATCCTGGCAGTCGGCTCTGCTGGTGAAATTGTCTCTCTCTCTTGATTAAGTGGATTTTATAGACTTGGAGCTGGTAAAGACCTTAGAGGTCAAATATTCAAAGCTTTCATGTTACTAATGACTGAACTATGACCCAGAAAGGGCAAAAGACTGGCCTAAGATCACCCAACTTTTAAGGAGTCTGTTTAACATCATCTTTACTCTAACCTAGAAAAGCAATAAGCTTTTGCTTTCATTCAATAGTCCAATTAGGCTCAATTTCTTTTTATTCTTTCAATCTTCACTCCCTGTACAGAGATCTGCACACCTCACAAAAGGCTCTTTCATCCTCCTAAACACATCATTACATTTGGAGGAGGATAGTGGGTGTGGGCACACTTTGCAAATTATAGGGCACAGCCACTCCAGGGACTATTTTCCAGCTCAGAAAATGTGGCCAGTTTGTTGCCAAGCAGAGGAGTCTAGGCCGGTTTTTGTCAAACCCACAAGCAGCCTTGATTTCCTTCCCTTATAGTTATTTATAGCCAAAAATTCGGGTTGATTCCTTGGAAAGGAAATCCTAATCCTTCAGGTTCAAATGGGTTAAAATTTGTAGCTGATAAATTTTCTCCAAAATGAAATTTATTCTCAAGTGCCCCAGAGAAATGGTGTGTGTGTGTGTGTGTGTGTGTGTGTGTGTGTGTGTGTGTGTGTGTGAATCTACGAGTTAATCTTTCTAAGGAACTCCTGGTGAGGAAAATCCCACCACCTGACTGTAAACCAAAATGTCTCTATAGCATGGAGAGGTTATGCCTGGCCTAAGACCACCCAACTTTTAAGGAGTCTGTTTAACATCATCTTCACTCTAACCTAGAAAAGCAGTAAGCTTTTGCTTTCATTCAATAGCCCAATTAGGCTCAATTTCTTTTTATTCTTTCAATCTTCACTCACTGTACAGAGATCTGCACACCTCACAATGCTTGTGGTCACATATATGCGTCAGTCTTGACCCAAGCTCTTTGTGACTTCAGGGCTGGCCCTTTATCCACTATCCTTGTAGCCTCTTGGGCAATCATTATCCATAAGAGAAATATTCTCAGGATGTTCCAGCGACATTCAGTCCAACCCCAAACCAAAAGGAATGCCTGCTGTAACATTCCATAAGGAGGGGAGAGAGGATTGGATTTAGAATCAAGATGAACTCAGTTCAGATCCTGCCTCTGACATTTATTAAGTCTGTTAATGATAAAATCACTTCATTTCACTTCCTCTATGCTTAGTCTCTCTACCTAGGAAAAACATTGTGAAATATAGAGTCAATAAAATAGGCCATCTCTACTCGGCCAAGAGGAGCTTTTGGAAGGACTCATGGAAATATTTGTGTGGACACGAGGGTATTAAAATTGACTCTATTAGGGTCAGGCCTGCTGGGTAATAATACCCTTGAGACTCAAGACCTGCATTCTCCACCAGATCAGGCATGCCCTTCACCAGGAGCTTTGCAGGAGGCAGCGTGTCCTTCGCTGGGGTATCTTCCCTCCAGTATTATTGGCCTGGTCCCAGCTTTGGTTCACTGTTTCAGTCCTCATTTCCTCAGTACTATCTAGCTCTCCACTTCTGTGTCTATAAAAAAGTTATTGGGATTGACTCTCTCCCTGTGTCCTGGATTCTCCTTGCACTGTGCTTGGACAGCACCCTTTGTCCATGGCCTCCTCCCTGGAGATGAGCTCCTTCTCTGGCCCATTACTCACATCTAATGTTAGCCTCAGAGCTGAAATCAGTATTATTGTCATCTCACAACATAAAAAAAAAACAAAACCAAAAACCCAAAGCTGTCCTCTCATTTACACTCCCAGGAGTGGTGGAGACCCTTCCTGCCTGGCATGGCAGCATGAGGTGATATAGAACTCCCCCTGTCCACACACACACACACACACACACACACACACACACACACACACACACGTTCTTTCATTGTGTATGAAGAGAATGTCCCAGAGTTTCTGCCCAAAGTTAAGCATTCTCTGGGCCTCAGAATCAGGGAATGTCAGAATCTCAGATTTTAAAAGGGCCTCTGGAGCTATCTAGTTCAGCCCATATTCACGAAGAATTCCCCTTCATGGCAAGTGGCCTAATAAAGGGGCATCCACCTTTCTCTTGCAGACCTTCACTAAGCTGGGTTTCCCCTGAGGCAATTCTCTCTAATTGTGGATAGCGCTCATTGTTAGGAGGATTTTTTCCTTTGATATCAAGGCTAAATTTTCATTTTTTTTATAATGACTATCCACTGCTCACCACCTAGATCATTCCTCCCCTCTTGCTCCCATTCTGGAGGGTCGGTTTGACCAATGGATAACCTCACGCAGATACAGATACCTATTGTATAACAAAGAGAGTGTGAGGAAAGCTTGAATGTCCCCATTCAAATCTAAAAATTTTGAACACAAGAGCCGACTTTGATTCAGAGCCCTGAATGAAGGTACTCTTTAGAGCCATGTGGGGGGACATGGTGATGTCACTCAGGTTAGTTGTTTTCCCTACTTCCTAAGAGCTTCTGTAGGAGGAACTCCACCTCACAGCAGACTTCAAATCCCAGGTCCTCCTCCTGAGACTAAAGAAGGGGAGAGAGCACAAAAA
This sequence comes from Pseudochirops cupreus, assembly GCA_028627135.1. Lineage (NCBI taxonomy): Eukaryota > Metazoa > Chordata > Mammalia > Diprotodontia > Pseudocheiridae > Pseudochirops > Pseudochirops cupreus. The sequence goes on along the minus strand of CM053580.1, from coordinate 6,265,583 downwards.
TAAGGCTAGCATGCTCAGCTGCCCCATGCTGGATTGCAGCTTCTGCCTCAGTGTCCCAGACTGAGCGAAAACCAAAAAACTCCCATCAGTCATGTTTCCAAGCCTGAGGAGTCCTGTGGGGACTGCCCACCCAGCTCTTGTGCTCCAAATCCTACTAACTGCAAAATCCAGAAGAAACTGCAGGGAGATGATCCTGCCCAAGCATCCCTACTGGTGAATCTAGACATGTGAAGAAACACAATTCAACAATGGAGACATCTTGGAAAATAGGAAAATCCCAAGATAAGGTATTCCCAAGAGAACGTGATTCCACCACAATTATATGTAGTTATTGCAGAAAAGTACACATGAGCCACATTAAACTTGAGATGAGTAAAAACAAACAGAAAAAAAACAAGAAATAAAGAATGAAATGGGAACTCAAGGAAAAATGTGGAAGAAGAATCAACAGCTTGGAAGACCTTATTTGCTTCAAAGACTCACATATTTAGTCAAGACAACTTTTTTTTTTAATTGTTAGACTGGGAGGAGTCATGCATTCCTTGACTTCCTAGACTTATTCCATTACCTGAAGGAGGAATTCAATTGTCCAGGAGGTAGAGATTTTTCTCAGTATGATTTAAGCCTAATAATTCAATGCAAGAGAAACTATTTACCAAAAGCTTGACAAAGGACACATTGATAGGGAAAGGGAGGATTTTTGGTAAATCCACAGACACATTTCTTCTTTTCTAAAAGCTCTCCAATTCCAAAGACCTCCCTAGGTTCATGAAGAATGGCATGTTCATATTACCTTTTCCCAAACCTTCAGCCTTTCATAATTTAACAAAAACTTGATCCCTCTCAGGGGATGTTACTTCACTGGGAATCACCCCACACTGGAGGCTAAACCTTCTCCCATTCTCCGTAACAGTCAAGAGGAGGCAAACATGCTTCCTACTTACTACTGTCACTTTAAAAGCCAGAAATTACTATGCCTCAATGACCTTTCACTTTATGAGATCCATGTAATCTAACCTGTTACCTTCTCACCATCTTTGTTATCATTTACTCATCCCCAAGCTAACCTCCCAACTTTTTTAAAGCCCTGAGCACATGCCTCATTTCTAGCCCTTGTCTCTAATCTTTCCCCTTCTGCCATCTTTGGACACTTCCACATTCAAATCTGTGACTTTTAATGACCTAAATACAGAGTTGCTTAACCTTCATATGTTTTACTTTGGTCACACAGAATGATCTGACTTTAGACTTAACAATTTCTCAGAAATTCATTCCCTCCACTGTCAATCAAATTCACTTCAACAAATAGCTATTAAGATCCTACTATATGCCAAAAATTATGCGATGTTCTGAGGATGCAAGGACAAAAACAAAAGCATCAGAGATGTTTAACTCCTATGTAAATAAGTAAAATACAAAGGATGGTGATGGAAAGTGGGCACTAACACTTAGGTGATTCTGTGAAGGCTCCCTGCAGAACTGAACTTCTGAGGTGAAGGAAGATGAAAGTATGAGACACAGAAAAGGCTTGGGGGACAAAGTGTGCAAATGTGCAGAGGCAGGAGAGACATATTAAGGTCAGAAAACAGCTAATGGTCTCTTGGTTTGGAAACTAGTGTGACTTTCTTATCCAGCCCCGAATGCAGGGAGAGACAGAGACAGAGACAGAGACAGAGACAGAGAGACAGACAGAGACAGAGAGACAGACAGAGAGACAGAGAGACAGACAGAGAGACAGAGAGAGAGACAGAGAGAGACAGAGAGAGAGAGAGAGAGAGAGAGAGAGAGAGAGAGAGAGAGTGTGTGTGTGTGTGTGTGTGTGTGTAGTTTGCGGCTTCCATCATTGCAGGGAACTTCTGGTGTATAATGCACCTCCACTGATACAGATGGGTAAGTACTTTGGAACTTTTAGATTTAATTGACTTGGCACCTAGAGGGTGAGAAACTTACCTGTGGTCACAAAACTATCCTGAGTCAGACTCAATGCTTGACCCCATCTCTTGTGGTTCCCAAGCCACGCCTTGGAGCGCTATACCATTCTACTTTTGATTCTATGGTTGGGCATTTTAAAGTAGCACAAGTTGGAAATTTTGATTCCCCACTTATGCTCCATCCTCCATCTATGCCTAACCCCTGATTCTTCATCCATGCATAGCATGTACTGTCTAATTTATCTCCAATATTTCTGAACATCATTAAAGATATCATGTGTCCACATGCATGCACACACAGAGACGCAATTGATCTCACTCACTAGACCTGGTAACATGTAATTATATGCTATTGTGTAATGGACTTAGTTGTTTGTGTCTTTCCCCAAATCACCTGCAAGCTCCGTCAGAGCAGCAATCGTGGGTGTTCAGACTTTGTCTCTTCTCCCTCCACACCAAGGGGTTTTATCATTGGATTTTGAATTTGATGTAATGCTCTATGGCACTTAGATAATATTGTGCAGTAGAATTCTCTATCTGGGTCTCCTTCCCTGACTCCACTGTAAGTCCCACAAGGGAATGAACCACAGTGTGTTTAAAGTATGTATCTCCCTCAGTGCCCAGTGGCAGTGTTCTGCCTAAGTGCCCAAGGGCCATCTTGAAAAGGGGGCATGCTTCCCCTTCACAGACTTTCTGTGGCTCCCAGCTTTTGCCTTCTAGCAAAACTGTGAGGGTTTTGTTTTTTGTTTTTTTTTTGAGAGAACAAGCAGACAGAATCTGAGCATGAATTTCCTAGAAAGTCAACTCCCAATAAGTTCATTTCAAATACCAACAATAATTCCTCAGCACATTTTCCCTAAGAGGTCTTATCTGGCCACCAGCCGAGCTGAGAAAGTGCCAAAGCTGCAGAAGTCACCTTGTGGGCACCCCAGATTGAGGGAGCTGAGAAATAGCAATTAACAATGAGGCATCGTGATTCCCTCACACTGGGAACTGTGCAAACAAGAAGCAGAAAAACAAATCACACCAAAAAATATACAAAAAAAGAAAAATCGGATTGTAGGCTTCAATCGTGGCATTCTGCATATTGGGCTTTCTCCTCCCCCGCCCTGGGGAGATCAGTCTCCCAGGCTTAGTGTGGCTCCTTTTGGATGCCAATCTTCTTGGGAGGAGAGATCTGGACGATCCCTTGAGCAAATAAATAGTAATTAGGAGGAACCAAGGGACAAAAATTATATATAGCCAGGCTTAATAGGACCCTGAATGATAAAGCCATTCTGGATTTGTGGGCAGGTGAGATGATCCCCTGGTTGGTCATGCCCCGCCTTTACTGACTTATCTTGAGATAAGAGTTTCATTTATTGCTTCCTTGCCGTGGCCTCAGTCTTCATGCTAGGAATTAGATCACCAATGCAGAGAGCCTGTGTCTAAGGGGGTGTGGGTTCAGATTTCAGTCAGGATCTAACCAGCTGCCTGATTACTAGCAGGTTACTGGAGGTTTCTGAGCTACGTTTGATCTGTCTGGAAGATGGAGCTCACATTGTCTAAGCGCAGTGACTCCTTGGAGGACAATGTCAGAGAAACACTGAGAAAGCTCTGCATGAGCCTGGTAGCAGAGCGAGTCTACTTCCCGAGATCCAGCCTATATCAGGACAGGGAAGCCTGTCGCTGGCAGAGGTCCTCAGCGTAAGGTCTGTGATCTCAGAAATTCTTTCTTATTTTTTATTGCTTTGTTTGATGTTTAATTTTCGTTTATAACACTCAGTTCCACAAGCTTTTGAGTTCCAAATTTTCTCCCCCTCTCTTCCCTCCCCCCTGTTCAAGACAACATGCAATCTAATATAAGTTCTAAATATACATTCACTTTAAACATATTTTCACATTAGTAATGTTGCAAAGAAAAATAATAACCAATGGAATGATCCACAAGAAAGAAGAAACAAAACACAACAAAAAAGAGAGAGCAAATAGTATGCTTTGATCTGCATTCAAACTCCATAATTCTTTCTCTGGATGTGGACAGAATTTTCCATCATGAGGCTTTTGGAGTTGTCTTAGAACTTTGCATTGCTGAGAGGAGCCCAGTCTATCAAAGTTGATCATCTCACAATGTAGCTGCAACTGTGTACAATGTTCTCCTACTTTGCTCCCCTTATTCAACTTCAGTTCATATAAGTCTTTCTAGGTTTTTCTAAAGTTCATCCATTCATCATTTCAGAAGTTCTTTTGGTAGCTCTTTGTTGTTTGATCACATCCCTTTTCATTATAATGGGCTTTCTTTGCAGTCCTTTGTATTTCAGTTTCTGTATTTAAAAGCATTATTCTAAAAGAGGTGTCCAGAGGGATCCATGACACACACACACACACACACACACACACACACACACACACACACACACACGCCCATGAAGAACCCTTGATTTGAGATGCCAAATTATAGGTAGATTAGCATCTGTTTTAAGTAAAAGGAATTCCCAAACCCAAATGTTGGGTATTGCCATACTTGTAGCAATCCCAAATTCTTGTCCTGATGTATGGATGAAGTCTAGGCTGAGGCACTCTAAGGATATCATTGGAGGGACAGGTCACTTCCAAGTAGGAAAGGCAGAGAAGGCATCATGAGAAGGGGGGAATTTAGTTGTGCAGGCTGGGTAGGATTTAAATAGATAGAAAAGTGGGAAGGGACACATCAACAGCAGGGCTCATGCTTTGGAAGCCTTTTCTAGCAGTGGTAACGATTTCTATTAAACAATGGACACTCTGGTTCACTTTTATGAAACATGATACCAATGTAAAAGGTCAAGGCTAAGATTCTTGGTTAAGTGCCAAGGTGAGAGCAGTTTGTGGTGGTGAAATGGAGCTGATTCAGGTGACCCAGGCTTCCAATCTTGGCTTTTCTATAGCCTCTTTGCCAAAAGAGGTCATATGGCTCTAGGTCTTGGCAAAGCCCTCTGGGAGATTTGACAATTCCTTCTCCAATTCCATGATTTAAAAAATCAGCTTTACTCGTCCCATTTACGCCGTATGTTTCTAGCGTATGGGCAGCGATGAGAACAGAGAAAAGAAAAATCCCTGAATATCCTGTGAGGTAATGGTAGTTTCTATTTGCACAGAGCACTGAGGCTTAGAAAGCACGTCTCATACCTTCTTCTCTGGTGACAGATTGGACAATGCAAGCTTGTGTTTGGGCCTTATTCAGGATAACTCACCCAGCAGGTTTCAGAATTAGTATTTAAACCCCAGGCTTCCTGACCCCAAGTCTAGCACTCTGCTTGATGCACCAAAATGTCTCTGTAGCAATAAAACATGATTCTCATTTGAAAATTTCTTAAGATTAAACTTATTTGGATATATTTTATGAACATTGAATAGACATATATGTGTGTACCTCCTAACCAGTACACACATTAGGAGATGGTGCTCACAAAAGTCATCTGGTAAAGTGCTACACTTGGTACTCAGATAGCAGATAAAGAGGTTCTCCTGGAAGAGCCCTGGGCCCTCATTGAGGCCAGCCTCCTGTTTTACAGACAGGAAGGTGAGATACATGGTAGTTAAGTGACTTGTTCAAGGTGCCACAGAGCATGGGGCAGAAGCAGAATTCAAATACAGATCATCTAACTTCAAGCCCAGTCCTCCTCTGATTAGACCATTTCACTTTTTTCTTTTTTTAAATAAATTAATTTATTTATTTTCTTGTTTACATCATTCGTTTCCCCAGGATTTTGAGTTACAAATTTTCTCATCTCTCCCCTACCCAAAACCTCAAAATAGCCCTATCCCACTGTATAGCCCCTCCCCCAATCTGCTCTCTTCTATGTCCTCCCCCTCACCCCTATGACTTTCCAGTAGGGCAAGATGGATCTCCCTAGCACAGTGCCTGTATATCTTAATTCCCAGTTGGATGTAGGTAATAATAATAATTAATAATAATAATATATACATGTACTTTTAACATTTGATTATAGAACTTCACATTCTAGATTCTTTCTCTTCTTCCCTCGTCACCCACCCCCACTGGAAGGATAAGCAATCAAATACAGGCTGTACATGTGTAATTACTCAGAACATCTCTATAGTGGGCATATTGTGAGAGACAGATTATATGTCCCTCCTTCCTATCCCACCCCTCCTTGTTCTATTCTCTACCCTGTCCCTGTCCTTGTCCCTTTATAGAAGTGTGTACTTCCAGCAACCCTCCCCCCACACACCACCCTCCCCTCCATCATCCCACCTCTCATCTCCATTCCCCCTACTCTCCTCTGTGGCAAGATACCCAGTTTAGAGTTTATATCATTCCTTCTCTAAGCCAAATTCAATAAGAGTAACGTTGACCCTTTCCCTTTTGCCTTCCTGTTCTTCCCCTCCATTGTAACAATTATCCCTTGCCTCTTCTATATGAGATGATTAACCCCATTCTCTCTCCCTGTCTCTTCTCATTCTAATCCTCTCCCACCTCAGAGACCATGTCACTTTTGTTGATAGTTACAGCAGAATCTCAAGGGCCCTTCAAGCTGATGTGGTATGCTTCAGGTTCAACAATACTATTTTTCATTCTTCCTTTTAATAACACTCTGTATTAGCTTTAAAAATTTCAGCGTGGACCTCCACAGACTTACCCTTCTGGTCAGGAATTTGAGGGCAAAGTTACTGTTTGAGTTTTAGACAATTGATAAGATCCTGTCCAGGGGTTGGCGGCCTCCAGTCACATCATATTTTCTACCAGGTTATGTTTATTTACTCTCTCCAAGGGAAGTGTATTATGAAAGACCAAAAGTCTCTATCTCCCCATTCCCTGCAATCATCAGATCTGAGATCCAAGGTGAGGGAGGAGGGTGGAGAGAACATGAGGCTTGGATACCTGAGTTCATGGCTTGGCACTGGCACTTGCTGTGTTAGCTGCTTAAATATAAAGAGGCATCCAATTTATTTACATGTCATGTCTCACATCTCTCAAATGGCATTAAAAAATGTGTGACTTATTTATCTCTTGGTTGTTGTTTGCTTGTGTGTTTTGGTACTTCATAATCCAATCATCTCAGAATCAGAAGGTACTACAGAGGCATACAGTCTAACTCAGACTGAATCAAACACCTCAAGGATATCCTTAAACAGTGATGTCAATGCCCTTCTTGAAACTCTCAAGTGAGAGAAAACACACAGTTTCTTAGTGAAAGTCTAATAAACCTTGGTTCACTCTAAGTGGCAGGAAGATTTCTCTTTCCTTTAAGCCTAAATCTGCCAAATACTCCTCAGTGAGCAGTCTGAGAACAAGGAGAAAAAATAGTTGGAAATATCCATCGCGTCTCCCTTTATCCTCAATTCTTCAATTGATCTTCATATGCAATGATTTTAAAACCATGCAAAAGAAACTATCTCCCAGATTCCACACTGAATCATCTGTCCACCCATCCACTCACCCATCCACTCATTCATCCATTATATGATTCATTAAAAAGCATCAAGGAATGATCAATGCTGAAGACCCAAAGGCAAAAGTGAAAATCCTCTGACCTCAAGGAGCTGACATTCTACCAGAATGAAATAAGTAGCTCCCACTTTTCTCCATCAGTACTGCTGCCAGCACTGCAGCACACCCAACTTCCTCAAGGCAAATGTTCTTGATCTCAGAAACTTTTCTGCAGTGTAGTATAGGATATGTACTGTACTGAGTCCAAGTAAATACACAGACAATTAAAGAAAATGTGACAAGGTTCAACAAAGACTTTCAAGTGTGCTGTGGCTTTTCACTGAATTCTTAGCTTGGTATTATCCAGGGCTTTCTCAAAACTATGTCTAAAAACTGTGAATATAACTCTTTACAGAAATAATTAGTGTCATATAACACAAATCTTCCTATTAATGTGAAGTGGTGTAGACCTCCTGTCTTCTTGAAGAAGGGGGTACAAAAATGGAACCAGGGAAGAGTCACAGAGGGAAAGATGGCTTCTCACTCCTTTGCCAGTCAGAAAGGGTTTAGAGTGATTGAGATGGTCAAGAGTTCTGCTCCTATCCTCTTCTGATGGAAGGCTTCCCCTAGACTAAGGAATGTATCATAATTTTTTCCCTCTCTGTCCATTTTCTAGGAGACAAGAAGAGAAAGGTGTCTAAGAAGACCTCCACATAAGCAATGCCTGGGATTCACTGTTTAACTACAGCATCACAGAATTTAAAATATGGAAAGAACCCCAATCATCGTCTAGCCCAAATCATGCCCCACAATAGAATCCCTGCTATAACACCCTAAGACAAGTGGTCATCCAGTCTTTGCGTGAAGAATACTTCTGAAGGAAACCTACCATTTCTTGAAGCAGCTGATTGTACTTTAGGGTCACTTATAGTGTTGGGAAAATTTGATGTCCAGCCTATATTTGACTCTTGAGAACTTCTATCCATTGTTTCTGATTCTTCTTCTCCAAGCACAGCATCCCTACCATTTCTCTTATGACAGGCTCAAAAGCTTTCACCAACTCTGTTGCCATCCTCTGATTACTCCCCAATCTCATCAATGGTCTTCTTAAATCCTAGTGCCCAGAACTGAACCCAACACCCTGTATGACATCTGCTGAGCAGGGCAGAATATAATCAGATATTCACTACTATCTGCCTGGAATCTGTGTCCCTCTCAACATAGCCCAACATGGTATTAGCTTCTTTGGCTACACAATCGAACTAACTATGATGCTTAAAGTGCACTAGCACCCCCAGATCTTTTTTTTCCCAGAAAAACTTTGACTCTCCAATCTTGTATTTGTGAAGCTGATTTTCTTGAACCTAAATATAAGGCTTTACATTGATTCTAATCTGATTTTAATTATTTAGATTCATCCCAATGCTCTACCTAGTCTATTAGGACCCTTTTGGATCCTGACTCTGTCAATTAGTGTCTTAGCTGTCCCTCTCAAAAGCCTGGGGCACAACTTCTCACAAATGCACACAGCATTAGTGGGAAGAGAATTATAAACTTAGCATACACTAATAGAAAGGTAAACACTTAAGAAATGTATGGCTAAGGTAATTCTCACAAGGTTCTGAATTCTTTCTCCTTTTCATAATGATTTCCCAGGACTCCCCATTGGGTGGACCATTTGCAATGGGCAAGTTACTCCCCTGTTTGGCTGGGCTTGCTCCCCACAGGACATGCAGCTTCTTTTGGATAAGTCAATCTGCTGGACTCTCTAGGCTTGGTCTTCACTGCACAGTTAAAATCTTCACAGCCTCCTCCTCCTCCTCCTCCTTGACTAGCTGTCATTTCAGCTGAGTTTCTTTGGGCTCTTTCAGAAAGAGTAGGGAGCCTTAGCTTACCACTTGTAGAAATCTCTCCAATTCTGATCCTTCAGGAATTTGCCTCTGAAATGTCTCTCAGTATTTGCCCAACTGCAGTTTTGTGGTGACTTCAATTTTCCATAGTCTTTCACTTATTACTGACAATACCTCTGATATCCTCCCTGCTAGCTTCAGTATTCATGGATCTAATTCATTTAAGTTGCAGGAAGCCAGAGGCTTTACTGCTCTCCTCTTAGTAATCTAAGGTATCATTTCTCAATCAGCCATTTTGATCTGTCATTTCCACTCTGATGGTCTTTCATTTTGGTAGAGAAAAGAAAAGCCAAATAAAATAGCTTTGCCTTGTCTTGTTTTCTGTCCTCACCATCTCATCCATCCCATGCAGTGATCCTGCCCTTACTTTCTCCCTGCTCTTCAGTGTAACTAACAAAAGCAACAGCTTCCTTTTGTTCTTAGCCAATGTCAATCCTTCTGAGCCTTAGCTGTCCAGCTGCTATTCCTCCAAGAATGTGCCATGCTGAGGCCTCACACAGAGATGGCAAGGGAGAGGAGAATGGTGGATGTGAGCAGGCTGCAACATATAACCAATGAGGATTTTGAAGAAGATAACAAGTTGTCATCAAAGGAACACATGACAGGAAGAGAATGTGGTGGGCTGGTCTGACACTGAGGGTAAGAGAAGATAGTGAACAGCTGGCTGTTTTCACTTGTAGCCTTGTGATACCACCAGGCCAAGAGAAAGTGAAGAAAGTCTTGAGCATGTTGCATAGACTTGCTTGGAAGAAGATGCACTAGCGTCATGCGGAGTGGCTAGGCACAGGTGGATTATCATCTTCATCAACAGAGAGATCTTCACAACTGATGAGATTACAGATCCCTTGGAGTATTTGAGTGTCCCTTTCAGATTTATCCCCTGCTACCTGACCCTGCTTCCACTATTTCTTTTTAATTTTTAACATTCTAAGTTAGTTGAGAAGTTCCTATCCCCTAAGATTCTCATCCTTTCTTTCTCAATGACCAGCTCCTCTGTGTTAAATAATAAATAAAATTTCCCCTTAGTGTTTCCTCCACTTTTCAATGGATAAAATCATTAAAGCAAGTCAAGGAATTATTTTTTGCTTTACTTTGAGCAGAGAGAAAATTATGAAGATACCTACACAAATGAAGTGCCCCATCACTACTATATATTTTCTTTATGAAACACTAATAACCTGTTTCCTGGACTGTCCACATAGTTCCTCTTCTTGTCCATACTACCTATAATATAATCTGAGGGCAGAAGTCTTCATTTGCTTTCTTTACCGAGCCAAATGCTCCTTACCATATTTCCCTCTCTTTGATTTTTAGATTTCCTCCCAAGTTCATACCTTCTTAATTATACCGTATAATACTCTTTTCTTCCATCCTCTGCCTTTTTTCTAGCCTTTTTTGCTAGAAAGTAGATTTTTTGCACAAAGTAGATTCATGAATAGTCATCATGTTTCATTTATGGGTTTTATCCCCTCAGTTCTCCATCAAATCAGAGTTCCCTTCTAGGTGAATTCCTTCCTGCTGAAATCTGTGCTTGATTCTTCATTGTCTGGATGATTACAGGAAATGCCCCACGTTCTACGTTCTAAGCTTTCTTGTAAGTCAGAGAGGAAATCGAGGTTTCCCCATTTTCTGAAGGTCAAGATACTTTTGAATCCACAGACAGTCCTACCCTCTTAGCAACCGAAAGCCGCTCTTCAGCTGAGTCACATGAACTGTTTTGCTCCAGCTAGAGACGAGTTGGGGAGGGATGGAGTCATTGTTCTTCCTTACTCTTTTCTCCACTTTCTTTCCCTCTCCCAAAACTTGCCATGTCCTGTACTTGTGATATTTCCAAGAATGGCTGAGAGAACAGACTCTGACCACACTTAATTTGGTCACTTTTACTGGCTTAAGATTCTATGAACTTTCCTTGGCATTTTTGTACTCTAGTGGATAAAATCCCTTGATGTTTTTCACAATATCTATAGGATAGCCATACTTCTATTCTCCTGTGCTTGTAAAGTTGTTTTTTTTTTAAACCGATAGGTAGAACTTTTCCATTTTCTCCATTTCCTCTAGATGAATTGGACACATTCTTCTAGTCTGTCAAGTTCATGGATACTGATGCTGTCATCCAATGTCATCTAATATACTGGCCACCCCTCCCAGCTTTGTGGAATTACAGTTTAGAGCGCTATATAAATGTGAGTTATTATTAAGTCAGGGAAGACAGCTAAATTGATATGTTGAAAGTTAATAATAATGATGCTAGTTCCCATTTATATAAGCTTTAAGACTTACGAAGCACTTTCTCCCTCAATAACAATCCTATGAATGTCAGAGAATGTTTTATTATCCTTGGTTTACAGAGAAGTAAAATGAGCTCCAAGAGTTTGAGGGGAAATTCAGACTGAGGACTCAAATGTTCCCTGTTTTCAAAGAGCTTAGAACCTATTGATATTCCTGGGATCATGGTCATTAGGTCTGGAAGGGATCTGTGAGGTCATCACCCTTACCCCCACCCCAGGATACCTGCTTTGAGTCAGAATGGTCCTACCAAAGGGCCACTGGATCAGTATGGGTTTAAGGGGTCTACCTTTGAATCCTGCTCCCACTCCTTTGTATATTTGGGACCCTGGAAAACTGCTCTGATGTTGCTGTCTCTTACTTTCTTCTTCTGTAAAATAATTGGGTTAGACTAGGTTGCTGCTGAAGGCCCCACTGGCTTTAGCTCTAAGGCACTGAATTAGGTACGGGGTATAGAAAAACCAAGGTTTAGTCAATTTGCTTCAAGAAGCTTGTATTCCTGTACACATTCTATGGAAACAACACATATGTAGATAGGTGAATAGCACACAATCTGAGACAAGCACTCCCATAACTGATGCGTTCAGAAAGGGCTTTCCAGAGGAGGTGGCATCTGAGCTCAGCAGAAAAGTGCTAAGGCCTTCTAAAAATATTCAGTGATGCAAAAGTTAAGCTAGTCCAGAGCACAGCAACTCTTCTAATTCTGGAAATTGTAATAAAAGTCACAAGTGGCCCATGGTAGTAAGGAGTGTCTCCTTGGCCATAGAATTATTTCCACTGCAATTTAGAACCCAGACATCTCACCAGGTTTCCCTTCTCTGGCGTGGGTGACTATATCTGGAAATGGCATATCCTGAGTCAATCCAGTAAATAACTGAGATTTTGCGAGTGGGATGGGGAGGGGTCCTGAAGTTTGAGTAATAGTTTTATTTTGAACAACATTTGAAAATCAAACTCTTCATGCTTTCGAGCATGGCAAAGTAATAACAGCGTCTTTTTGGAAGAGATTGACAAGTCTGTCATGTGTAATCCATACCAGAAAACCAATGCTCTCTCCAGCAGGCTCAATCAGAGATGACCCTGACTTATCTTGAAGAAGGGGAGGCGAGAGAGGGATTCCAGAAGAAATCTGTCATTCAGCACTACCTCCACTCCAGTTATAGAATTAGAGAATTTTAGAGATGGAAAGGACTTCAGTGACCCTCTAGTGCTTGGCACATAGTAGGTGTTAAAAAAATGCTTAGTGATTGATTTACTGTCTTCATTCAACCCAGATCCCCAAAGAACCCCAACTGTAAAATTATTTTTTATTCTTTAAAAAATGTTTATTTTAAACATTCTTTTTTTTCTAAATTTTGAACTTCACGTTCTCTCCTCCCCTCCCAATCCTTCCTCACCCACAAAGAAGACAAACAATACAATATCAACTATACATACAAAATATGTTTTCATATTAGCCATGTCACAAAAAAGAAAAAAAGAAAAAAAATCAGAAAGCAAGAAAAACATACTTCAATTTCCACCCAGAGTTCATCAGTTTGCTCTCTGGAGGTAGATAGCATTTTTTTCATCATTATTTGTTTGGAATTCTCTTGTATCACTGTACTATAGCCAGGTCTTTCATAGTTGATCATCACCAAAATGTTGCAGTTACTGTGGACATTGGTCTCCTGGTTCTTCTTGCTGTACTTTGCATCAGTTCATATAGGTCTTGCAATTTTTATTTGATTGTTTTCTGAAACCACCCCCCTCATAATTTCCCATGGTACAATAGTACTCAGTCACAAACATATGCCATAACTTGTTCAACTATTGACCAACTTATGAGCATCTCTTCAGTTTCCAATTCTTTGCCACAACAAAAAGAGATGCAATAAATATGTTTTTACGTGCAGGTCCTTTTCCTTTTTCTTTGATCTCTTTAGGATAGAGACCTAGTAGTTTTATTTTTGAGTCAAAGGATATGCACAGTTATATAGCCCTTGGAGTAAATAGTTGCAGATTGCTTTCCAGAATGATTGGACCAGTTCACTATTCCACCAATATTTTATTAATGTAACTATTTTCTGATGGGTATGAGGTGGTACCTCATGAGAAAATTTGCCCCATTCTACCTCTCCCTTCCCCCTTCTTCCAGGGAATCCTTCTTTCTCACTCCATTTTTTTGGATATCATTCCAATGTAATTGACTCACACCTGTGCCCTCTGTCTATGTAAACTGATTATAAATGCCCTGATAAGTATAAAGTTCTTTGGAGTTTTGTATATCATCTTCCCATGTAGAAATGTAAGCAGATGAATTTTGTTGAGTTCCCTATGATTTCTCTTTCATGTTTACCTTTTTATGATTCTCTTAATTTTTCTGTTTGATTGTAAAGTTTTCTATTCAACTCTGGTCTTTTCAGCAGGAATTGGAAGTCCTCTACTTTGTCAAATATCTATTTTCCCCTGAAGGATTATACTTAGTTTTCTGGGGAGTTATTCTCTGTTGTAATTTTAGCTCCTTCATCGTCTGGAATATCACAATCCAATCCCTCCAATCCCTTAATGTAGAAACTGCTAGATCCTTTATTATTCTGCCTGCTGCTTCATGACATTTTCATTGTTTCTTTCTGGATGATTGCAATATTTTCTCCTTGACCTGGGAGTTCTGGAATTTGTCTATAATATTCCTAAGAATTTTCCTTTTTGGATCTCTTTTAGGAAGTGATCAGTGGATTCTTTTGATTTTTGTGCTATCCTCTGCTTCTATGATATCAGGGTAATTTTCCTCAATAATTTCCTGAAATATGATGTCTAGGGTCTTTTATTTTTTATCATGGCTTTTAAATAATTTAATAATTCTTAAATTGTTTCTCGTTGATCTCTTTTCCAGGTAAGTTGTTTGTTTGTTTTTAATGAGATATTTAACATTTTATTCTTTTTCATTCTTTTGATTTTGTTTTATTATTTCTTGATGTTTCATGGAATCATTAGATTACACTTCTCCAATTCTAATTTTTAAGGAATTATTTTTTTCAGTAAGCTTTTGTACCTCTTTTCTAAATTCTCCATTTCTGCTTTTATAGAATTTTTTTTCTTCAGTGACTTTTAATTTTTTTAAATTTATTTTTAGTTTTCAACATTCAATTTTATATGATATTGAGTTCCAAATTTCCCCCTTCTTTCCTCTCCCCTCCCCAAGATGGCATGCATTCTGATATAGGCTATTATATAGGTACAATCTTATTAAATATATGTCTACATTAATCATATTGTGAAAGAAGAATCAGAATAAATGGGAAAAAAAAACATGAGGAAGAGAAAAAAAAAAGATAGGGAGAAAATAGTATGCTTCAATATGCATTCAGACTCCATAGTTCTTTCTCTGGATGTGAATAGCATTTTCTATAATGAGTCTTTTGAAAGTGTCTTAGATCATTGTATTGCTGAAAAAATCTAAGTCTTTCAAAGTTGGTCTTCACACAGTGTTGCTGTTACTGTGTACAATGTTCTCCTGATTCTGTTCTTTTCAGTGAATTTCTGCGCCTCTTTTACCATTAGGCCAATTCTGTTTTTAAGCTGTTATTTTCTTAAGTATTATATTACCAAACAGTTAACTGTCTTTTCATATTTTTTTTTTACATCACCTTCATCTTTTTTCAGTTTTTCCTCTATCATTCTTATCATTTTCTGTAACTCTTCCAGGAATTCTTGTTGTCCTTAGGTCCAATTAGAATCTTTCTTTGAGGCTTTGTTTGTAGTGTTTTTTCTTCCACATTGTTGTTATCTTCTAAGTGTATTTCTTGGTCTTTCTTGCCCTCATACTAGCTTTGTTATGGTCAAGTTCTTTTTGTTGTTGTTTGCTCATTTTCCCAACCTATTTCTCTACTTTGGACATTATGTTAAAGTTCTATTCTGTGATCCCAATACTCTACAAACTATTTGGGAAAATTGGTGAGGAAGGAGTCCTACCAAATTCTTTTTATGACACAGATATGGTACTGATACCTAAAGCAGGGAGAGACAAAACAGAAAAAGAAAATTATAGACCAATCTCCCTCATG
>CM053580.1:6145209-6249500 GCA_028627135.1 Pseudochirops cupreus | reverse complement strand
GGGGGGGGGGGGGAAGGGAGGGGAGAAAATCTGAAACTCAAGTGATTGTGGAACTGAATCTTGTAAATTAAAAGTAAATGAGTAAATAAAAAAAATAAAAAAATATATAGTTCTATTCTGCTCTGCTCACCTGGGAGTAGGGAGCCACTGTCCCAAGCGTTAGACTTTTTGTGCTATTGTTTTCAGAGATAGTTCTGGTGGGCTGAACGTTTTGGTGCTTCCAAAGTGTTATTATCCTAGGAGAGGTATTGTCCCTGCTCTCCTAGTCTATGCTCTGGTCTTTACCCAGTAAGGACCACTGATCCTCTTCAGTCACAAGTACCAGTGTTCCTCATGGCCCTGGTACTGTAACTAGATCCTCTGCTCTCCTGAAGTCACAAAGTCACAGAAGCAAGCACTCTTCTTGGCCCTGGAGCTGTGTCCAGGGCCTGTGCTCCTATGTGACTGATAATAAATGCTGCTCTCTGTCCAACAAACGGTTCCTTGTAATATTTCTGACCAGCTGGACACACCCACCCACTACGGTCTCTGGGCTGCTATGAAAGCTACTGCTGCTGCTATCACGGCATCCTCCAAAACTGATCACTAGTATTCCTGCCATGCTCTAAGCCTTCAATCACTTCAGTATCACTCTTTCCCAAGGTCACCTACACTTCTTTGGGACAGATTAAATGGTTAGAAAATTCTTCCCAACATCAAAACTGAATTTGCCTCTTTGCAAATTCTATAACTTGCCCTAGTCCTGCCCTTGAGGACCAAGTAGGACCGATCTAGTGTGTCTTTCATGAGACAGTCCTACAACACATGAAGGTAGCTACCATGCCTTCTCTGAAGCTTTCCTTCTCAAGGATTAACAGTGCAATATCCTTCCAGGAATTCAGGTCATTAAGATTACAGTGCTGACTCAACTCCTGCAGTGGGAACTCCTGGTCCCCTTGTCCCTGGTCCTATTCCTGGTTCTACTTATGGGATGGGTGAAGTTTGACACGATCTCCTTGTTTCTTCTGTCAAGTTCCCCTCTGAAGCTCCTAAGGTGACCTAAAAGCAGCCCTGAGCCCCTCCAACAGCAGCTGACGTATCTGTATGCTCAGAAACTTACTCTTGCATGGAATGAGATCAGACTGTTGCTTGGGACATATTGCTCTTGGAAAAGACAGGTTATCACTTTCCAAGAACAAAATTGTACAGTTGTATGGGAAATTCAAAGTCGTTGTAGTATGAGTTGACAGTTCCCTGATAACATCTTGATAAAGATACTGAAAGAATCCTAGGCTTTGTATAAGTGTGTATCATGGCTGTCTTCCCATTGCAATGCCATACCCTTCTCCATCCCCATTCTTCTAATAAGGATCCTGAAACTGAAACTTTAAAGTGGTTTATATCACCCAGAGACACTGGCAGAAAATGGAAATTAAGCCTTGACTCTAATCTTGTTTTACTAAAGAACTTAATGCCAAAGAAAGCAATTGGCAATGAGGAAGAGAGGACTAGGAGGGTGGGATGTGGGGCAGAATCAGGAAGGAGAAGTGCCACAAGGTAAATGAAAAACACACACTAATTCTTGAGAACTTCCTCTTGGGGTTTCCCCTGGTAGGGGAAAACCTAAGTCAGGGTGTCCTGGCTCTTCTGTTTGGGTGTTCTGGATGAGGCACAGTCCAGAAGGCAACCTCTCAGGGGTCTGAACAGGGAGGCACTTGTCAGATCCAGTGTCAGGAGGGCTTCATTCCTGCACAAAGCTCGAGCTGTAGTTGGATGTTCTCCATTTGAATGTTGAAGATTAGAAGGCTCATTTATTCTTTCATTCATGTATTTGCTTGTTTGCTTGCTTATTTACTTCTTGTCTGTTGTAAATGCTTGGTAAAAATGAATAGCTGTATGTTAGGACCATGATGGGCTTCTCTGTGACGACCTCCAGCCACACCTGTTCCAACCTAAACACAACCTTGAGGTTTACAAGTAGAAAATAAACAAGCTTTTCCCAATCAGTGACCAAGAGCGCCTTCTAGGTCATATCAGCTAGGACCCATCCATCGTTCCCTTACTGATGCCCAGTGTGAAATTGGGTAAGAACAGAAGCCAAAATCACAGTATTCTCCATTCTCTGGACTGGAGGGGAAATGAGGGCAATGTACTGGAGTCCAAGTTAATCTTGAACTTGAAGCCCCTCTAGAGGTTACCCCAAAAGTTCACCCCAGTCTCTGCTTGAGGAGCTTCACTGAGGATAACCTCAGTAGCTCCTAGGAAATGCCATTCTG
The DNA here is from genome assembly GCA_028627135.1 of Pseudochirops cupreus. Taxonomy (NCBI): domain Eukaryota; kingdom Metazoa; phylum Chordata; class Mammalia; order Diprotodontia; family Pseudocheiridae; genus Pseudochirops; species Pseudochirops cupreus. The sequence continues at coordinate 6,247,245 of CM053580.1, read as the reverse complement.
ATTTGGATTAGTTCTAAACTAATTAAGGGATTAGGGTTTGGGGGGCTGATTTTTGTCTTTACCTCATGCTAGTATTGTATCAAATGGCTTCTTTCCTCTTCCCCAAAACAAAAACAACCCCAAACCCATCATAATTCTTACATTAAAAGAATATTTTCTTCTCCCTCTTCTCTGCTTTTATTCTCACCACTCAGGTGGCTTCATCATCTATTTCATCCTTCACCTGTTTCACATGTAGAGGTGGCCCTTCTCCTTGCCAAAGTAAACTCTCTTCATGAACCAGTGATATCATTCCATCCCCTCTCCTTCAACAGATTGCCCTCTCTCAATCATCCTCATTGTATCCCTATCTACTTTCCTGCTGCCTAAAAATATACTCATATCTGTCCCAATCACTTTTTAAAGCCTCATTCAACCCTACCATAATGGCTACCTATCATTCTTGATCTCTTCTTCTGTTCTTGCCTCAGTGTCTTGAGAAAGCTATCTGCATGTGTTGCTTGCACTTCTTCCCATTATCCTTGCTTCTTAACCTTGTGCAATCTGCTTTATGAACCCCTCATCTGAATGAAATTGCTCTCTCCAAAGTTACTAAAGCTTTCTGAATTGCCAAATCCAGTGGCCTTTCCTCCATCTTGATCCTGCTTCACCCACTGCAGCCTTTGACACTCTCAGTCATCTACTCCTAGATGGCCTTTTTTCTCTAGGTTTTCTGACATTACTCTTTCCTGAATCTCTTCCTCCATGTGTGACTATTCCTCAGTCTTACAAGTCATTTGCATATATCTTTGTGCCCATCTTTTCTTCTCCCTTGATTCTGTCTCGCTGAGCACATCATCTCACACATATTCCATTATTATCTCTTTACAAATTAATCTTAGATCAATTTATACAACTAAACTCTCTCTCCTGAATTCCATTCTTCTGTCACTGACTGCCTTCTGGCTACCTCTAACTGTATGTCCCCCAATTATCTCAAACTCATCATGTCCTAGACTGACCTCACTAATTTTCCCTAAAACCTTGCCCTCTTCTAAACATCCCTGTTATGTTGAAGGAACCATTATCTTCCCTGTTACCCAATCTTCCAACCTTGGCATCATCCTTAACTCCTTCCTCTCATACACTCATCCCACAGACCTAATCTGTTGCCAAGATTTATTGTTTCTGACTACCAAACGTGTCTCATATATGATTCCTTCTCTTCTCTGACATTGCCACCATCCTGTTGTAGACCCTCATGGCCTCCTGCCTAGACTATCACCATGGTCTTCTGATGGATCTCCTTGCCTCAAATGTCTCCCCACCCTAGTCCATCCTCCACTCAGTGGTCTTCCTACAGCCCAGGTGTGACCATGTCCCATCCTCCCCTCATTTAGTAAAGTCCTGCAGCTCCCTATTATGTATAGAATCCAATATAAAATGCCCAGTGTGTTTTTTAAAGCCCTTCACAGCCTGGTCCATTCCTCACTTTCCTGTTTTCTTTACTCCTTACCCCCCTCCACAGATTTTATGGTTAAGGGCACTGGCTACCTTGCAGCTCCTAGAATTGGCCACCCCATCTCAAGACTCTGTCTTTTCCCTGGCCATCCTCCCCCCACCCCCAATCTGGAAAGCTCCATCTTCTCCCCTCCTTCTCCTGGATTCCTTGGCTTCATTCAAGACTCACTTCCTATCCTCTCTTCTGTAGGAAGCTTGTCCTGGTCAGCCCCTTCCCTCATCAGTGCCTTCCCAGTGAGGTTACCTTCCATCTGTTCTGTGTCTAGACAACATGTGCATCCTTGTTTACGCGGCATCTTCCCAATGACAATGTGAACTCTTTGAGGGCAGGAACCATCTTTTTGCCTTTTAGATCTACAGCACTTAGCACAGTGTTTGACACATAAGTGCTTAATAAATGCTTGTTGTCTAAGAAAGTTCTAATTACCCTCCACACCGGTAAGTCACAGGCAGTCAAGTCTTTATTCCTCAATCCACTCGGGCTCATCATCTATGCACAGAGCCAGGTGCTATGTATGCCATAGGTACTCCATAAATACTCACAAAGACCCTGCATCTCCTTATTCTGACAGTTTCACTGGCCATCCTGCAGGTCTGGGATGCTTTCCCTCCCGATGATATCCTTCAAGTTCCAGGTGAAGTCTCAGCTCCTATGAGAAATCTTTCCTGGTTTCACTTAAGGTCAGTATCTTCCTTCTGTTAATTGTCTTGAGTTTTTCCTGATTGTATCTCATCAGGACAGAAGTGTTTTCCTGTTATTGCTCCCATTGGACTTTCATCTTCTGGAGAGCAAGGGATTGTCCTTTACCTTTGGCTGGGTCTCCAGCACTTAGTAAAATGCGTTTCACATAGGAGACACCTAATAAGTGCTGATTGACTGCCTGTCATTGAGTGAATGAATAATTCATTGTACTTTATCCAATCTCACCACCATACTGTTGCTTATGCCATTGCTAAGAGCACAGTATCTACTTTAATAGTGGGCAAAGCCAATATTCATCTCTCCTTTTGTTAACTAATAGTCACTCTTGTGGGATTGTTGCACAAAGACAAACACGACTGAAATTTTTGTTTCAATCAAGGTGTAATATGATCTGGTGGAAAGAATATGAACTTAGAGTAAAAAAATCTGGCTTCAAATCTTAGCTTGAATATTTATTATCCATGTGACCTTAGTCAAGTCACTTAACCTCCAGACCTCAGTTTTCTGCTCTGTAAAACAAGGAGGCTAAACTACGAGAAGTCTAGCACCCTATGGTCTGTCACTATTTGTGCAGAGTCTTTTATGATATTATCTAATGGAGATACTGTTGAAAGGAACTCTTGGACTACATTTTTATTCTACTTAGTTGGGGGGAAGGAGGGGTCATCCTATGGACATTACTTCTGAGAAGGGGTTGTGCTGTATGGGCAGAGCAGAATAGAAAAGGCTCAAAGGAAACACAGGATGAGCAAATTCGGAGAATCCACCCCAAATATTCTTACAGACTGTTTGTGCCCAAACTGTGGTAGAGCATTCCGAGCTCATACTGACCTGATCAGCCACAGTCAGACACACTGAAACTTGACTCTAGCTTAATGATGTCATGTTGGTCCTCTTTGAGAATGAACTGCAACAACCAACCATTTTCCACTGATGCAGGTTGATGACTCATTTGCATTGGTCCCTCACGATCTAACAGAGCAGTCTGGAGCTACTCCAGTTCCTTCCCTAGGGCAGCACAGCCACATGTGTCAGACTCAGGGTTTTTTACATACAAGTCCAACCCTCAGATCACTGTGTCCTGATGCTTCTCCCTAAATCGATTTCCTATTAGGAAAGGAAAAAAAAAAGGTACAAATTGCAAACGTGGCAAATGTTTCTTACATCTGGTTCTCAGGTAGAGTTTGGGGATGTGACCTGCCCATGAAAATCACTGAACTAGAGGAAAGTTCATTGGAAAAATGCCTTTGGATGAATACTCAGAACCTTTCTGGTCTATGATTACAACCTGATCAAGTTTACTTGAAAATGTACGAGTTAATAGCCTTAGGCCTGGGAAATTGTTTGTTTGTTAATTTGATAACTATTCAATATAATAGTAATCCTAGGAATTTTATTTATGCATTTAGAAACAGGATTCTGAGAAGGTCTCCATAGGCTTCCCCAGACTGCTGCCCAAAGGATGTAGGGCATTAAAAATGCAAGGAACTACTGGGATAGATATGTGCATAAACCATTCTTCTATACAGTTCAGTGAATGAACAGAAAATGTTTATTGACCCCTTACTCTGTGCCCAGAACTATTTAAAGTTCTGGAAATATAAATATAAAGGAAAGGTAGTCCCTGCCCTCAAGAAGCTTATATTCTAGTGGGAGTGTCCATTGGGAGAGTAAAGTGAGTGTATGTTCTGATGGTTGCCCTTTCTGAAGGATGATAGAATCATCATTTTCATCATTTTGGAAATGCGTCCCCTCTTTGAGATATCCTGATGATCAGTCCAAGGGCACTTTTCCAGCTCCATTTCTTCAGTCTAGATTGTAGATTCTCTATGTAGCTGCTCAGGGAGTGCTGATTTCCCCATCTTCTGACATGCAGTTCCCCCCACCCATGCAGCACAGAATGTCCTATGCTGTCACAGTCTAAATACATAGGCTCCTATTGCAAGTGAGGAGAAAAGCCCAGGGTAGAAATGCTGATGAACCTTCTCCCTCCTGAGATGCCTGTTGATACTAGAAAGAGGACAACAAGCACCTAGGAAAGAAGAGATTGGCCACAGGAAGGAGCTGTCAAAAAAAAAAAAAGATTTAGGGCTTCTGGAACGTTAAAGCTTCACTTTCCTAGAACTGCTCAACTGTTCATCAGACTCTAAACCATCACACACACACATACACACACTCACACACACAAGGTTCAATGGAATAGGTGTTTTGAGGTTTGTTTCTTTGTTTTTTTGCTTATTTCTAGGAGTCCTGAAAATCCTGTCTTCATTGAGGGAATTAGGAGCTGTGACAAAAATGGTGATATCCTGAGAAGCAGAATTTTCCTGGGATGACAGAAAATCCTAAGTGGAGATGGAATATGTGACACCAGCATTTTGCACCATGCCATATGCCAGGATATTTATGTAAGAACTTGAACTAAACCCACTTCAGTGGACTAGGAACTGATGTAATTTACAATTTCACTGACAATCTCCAATCTAGAATCCAGCTACACTTGGACAAATGGACTGAGTGTTCTGCCCAGGTATGTAGGCCACGCAATAGGATAAAAGTATGATTTCATGATTAATAATTACAGATTATGTGGCTTAGTCTTCTGAACTCAATGCCAAGTCATGCCAAATATGTGATGGGAGCAAGAAGGACACAGAAATATTGAATATTAAAGGCTTGTTTTTATTAAGATACTGAAATGTCTTGAGGTAGATTTCCTGGAACATATTGAATTGTTTATTTTGTCCCAGCTAATTTGCATGGCATTGGTGAGTAAATGAAAGCCCCAGGGGTTGGCCTGAGCTATTCAGCCATCCTACTCCCTCTAGTAGCTGGAAGCCTCCCTGATTGCACAGGAAAAGCAAGTCTTAGCAGCCAGTGAGGAAGACTTTGAAACTCAGGAATTAAATATGCAATTCAAGGTGAATTTAGATGCTTAGAAAGACTTGGAACTAACATGACGAAGGACACTCACAGTGACACAGGGCCTTCAAATGGGACTTTTGTGGGGCTAACTTGGTGTGAGCCCAGTATGTGGCCTTTCTAGTTAGGCCCATATCTGGTTACTACATTTTAAGAAGGTTTATCAGGGTAGTTATCTTTCCTTTATCTTTTTTTTTTAATAAAAATATCTATTTTCTTTGTAATACAGACAAAGGTACCTTTTCCTTTCCTTCTCAGGGATGAACTCCCCATCACTTAATTTTGTAACCTCAATGGGATCCTTGACTCTCCATCTGCTTTACCGCAATATCTGAGGGAAGGTCTTTGGTGCTAAGTGTAGCTCAGAATCAGGAAGACCTGAGTTCAAATCTTGTCTCAGATGCCTTCACACTGTGTGACACTGAGCAAATAATCCCTTCACCCCTCTCAGTCCCATCCAGTTACCTCATTTGCAAAATGAGACTGATCATAACAGCAAATCCTATGGGGAGGATCAGATGAGTGTCCACAAATCCAGTGCTTGGCCACCCTTAAGGTGCCGTGCAGATGCCAACTATTGAGCTAAAGCACAGAAAGCGGGGAGCAGCTGGCCAGATCATCATAGGGTGACCTGGCTTGGGAACCAGTTATCGGATGGGAAGGGGAGCTACTAAGGAAGTGATGATCACATAAAGGGCTCTCTCCAGTAAGAAGCCCTCATCCTTGGCACTCCACTGTTGAGCGTTTCTTCAGCGGCGAGGGTGAGGGTGTATGAGGCATGCTCAGCAAATGTACAGATGACATGAAGCTGTCTGAGATACCTATGGCAGGTCAGAAATGAATTGAGATGCAAAAATAAATCTCGATAGGCCTGACCAATGGGATAAATCCAGTAAGATGAAGTTTAGGCAAAATGCTAATGGTTTTCAGCTTCGGCACCAAGCAAAGACAGTCTTTGCTTGGGAATACCCGTGGTCCTAAACTTGCGACTACCTGCAATTCATTTTCATTTGCATCACTTATTCTGCTGGGACACGTGCTTGCCTCTCATGTAATCTGAAAACGTGAAGGGAGCAATGGGTGTGTAACTTTTGTGATACAGGGGAGAAGGCAGCAGGGGATGGGGAGGGAACATATAGTATAAGGAATGTTCTGGCTTTGGAGTGCGATGACCTGGATTGAAAACTCTGAGGCCCGCCAAGTCAAGCAACATTTCTGGGCCTGAGTTTTCTCACCTGTGAGAAAGCAAGTATGACTACAGGACCTCAAAGTCCCTTTTCAGCTCCAATCTCTGATGCATCCTCCCTGCAACCTTGGATAGCTCTATGATAACTCCAGTTCCTAGTTCAGGAAAACCAATATAGAAAGATAATGAAGGTTTCACCAAGCAAAGTATAGCACCAAAACAGATGGACTCACGTAGGAATATCATCTATATAGGTAGAGAAAAGTGGACTTGCTTCGTTAGCTTTTATTTTATTGTATCTCTATTTGTTTAATTGACTCAGTCTTGGAGGTGGGAAATCTCTAACCCTAAGTTAAATAGTTATCTGGAACAGAGGCCTACAACTTCTACCCAGACAAAAAGGTGAAAAAAGAAAAGAATCTTAGCTTAGGAGTATTCTGCTTGGCTTTTGTTTACTGGGTGTGGTGTTTCTGAATAAAGATACATATTTATCCTGATGGAGAGATTCTAGTCCTTTTATTTTAGCTGATAGAAACTGATATGGTCAGCAGGTGACCCTGAAGAGACACAGAAGGGAGGGGGCCAATGCCCTGAAAAGACTATGTTCTCAGTGGCTTCTCACAAGTTCTCTGAGACCAGCAGACTACTATATCCACTGGAGAAGCAATAATCAGTGGGGGGTGAAGTTTCCCAAGACTTGTTCAAGAATGATAGCATCATCAGAAGACATCACTGGTCCTGAATCAATGGAGGCATCAGTTCCCCTTCCACATGTGTTCCCTGATCATGTATGTTCAATATGTGTGTACTCTTCATGTATGATCCCTAAGCATGTCCATTCTCTCCAATAATGGTGTATACATTTTTAGGACAGTGTAAACCACAGTCTGAAAGGAAATGTCCTATTGTGTCCTTCCTTCTTAAGTTATTTCATTTAATACTGTTGTGGGGGGGGGAGGGATGTGTCTACTGGCTAACTAGTGGAAAGATAAATACATTTGTTCAGACTTTTGAACCTTTTTACATTAAATGCAGATGCAGAAGTACCTGAGGTAATCATTAAAGGTGCCAGACTTTAGAAAGGAGAGATCCTTCCAAATGGCTTTATGTTTAGACAGAGTAGGTAACCACCAATGGTGGGTGATTTTAAGGACCCCTACCCCAAGGTACACCTTTGCAAATTGGACAGGTAATCAATATGATTATTTTCTATGTGAGGCAAGCTTTCCAATCACAACTGAAATCAACTGTGAGACTCGGGAGACACTGTCACAGGACCATCCAGGATGGCATGCCCATGTCAGAGAAGGTGCTGTGCTCTATGAGCAAAGCAAATTGAAGTAGCTCAAAAGAAGACACAAGATACGTAAATTCAGAAAATACACCCCAAAAGTTCACATAGACTATTCGTGCCTGACCTGTGGTAGAGTATTCTGAGCTTGTATTGGTTTGATTAGCCACAGTCGGATGCACCATACCTTAACTCTACTAGAGTGATGTCATTTCACTCCTCTTCAAGAATGAAGGACAATAACCAACCAGCCAAAGTACAAATATTATGTTATGATACCTGGCTTTTTTCCTCATCTTCCTTAAAGCTACAGCCTTCCCTTTAAAATTATCTCTAATATAATATATATGTTTGTATGTGTGTGTGTGTGTGTGTGTGTGTGTGTGTGTGTGTGTGACATAAGAAAGAGGGGAAAGAGAGAGGGAAGAGAGGAGGAGAGAGAGACAGAGGTAGAGAGAAACAGAGAGACAGAGAGAGATTTTGGTTGAACACAATTGTTTGCAACCTATCTCAACCATTAGATTGGGAGTTCCATGGATGCAGGGACTGTCTTTTCCTTTCTTTGCATTGCCAGTGTTTAGCACAGTGCCAGAAATACAGTGAGCATTTCATAAATGCTTTTTGCCTTTTCGTTCTGCTTCTAATGAGACGGGAAGTGTCGGCCAAGGTACAGTCCTTCTCTGGGGCTCTTTGTACTTTTGCAGAATGAGGGAGTTGAGGTCTGTGAATTCTAAAATCTCTTACAGCTCTAAATCCCATGAAAGCTCAGCAGATTTCAGAATTTTTTTTTTTCCTCAGTGAAGGGCATGAACTAGGCAACCTCTTACTAGCTCCTCCAAGGTGCTGACATGTCATATCTCCATGATTGTTGGTAACAAGGACCTAATTCATTCTGTTTAGTCAAATGACTGGTCATGGACCCACAGACTCTCAATATTTGAAGGATTTCTGGCCTCATCAGAATCCAACCCAGTTCTGAAGCAGAATCTCCTTTACAGTGTAGAAGTCTTGGCTTGAAGACACCCACTGAGGACAAACACAATTCCTTTCCCTAGCTAGCCCACTCCAGTCAGAACAGAGTACTTTGTTAGGAAATTCTGATTGTTCCTTCTTGACAGCAACTCCAAGTTTGCCTCTCTGTGCCTTCTTCTTCCCTAGTCTTATAACTGAATGCTACTTTGCCCTGCTGGGGACAAGCAGAATAGGTCTAACTCCTTTCAACGTGGTAGCTCTTCATGTAGTTGAAGCTAGAGGTAATCTCCTTTCCAGATCCTCCTCCGCTTCCCACAATGAATTCTCCTCTCCAGGTTAAACACTCTCAGCTCTTCATATGGTCTTTTATAAGGAAAGGTGATGGATAGGCTTGAATTTAGCTGTAGGGTAATGGGTCTCAAAAATGGGGGGAAGGATAGTTAAATATCTAAGATGTATGGCTTGTGTTTAAAGTCTCACCTCCTTTCCCAAAGTCTCCACTTTGTTTCAGATTAAATCTGGGGTTCAGTGCCCTTAAAGGATGTTACTTGTTTTTCAGTCATGTCCATGATCCCTTTTGGGGTTCTCTTGGCAAAGATACCAAAGAGGTTTGCCATTTCCTTCTCCAGTTCATTTGACAGATGAGGAAAGTGAGGCAGACAGGGTTGAGTGACTTGTCCAGGATCACACAGCTAGCAAGTGTCTGAGGCTGGATTAGAACTCAGGAAGAGGAGCTGTCCTGACTCTATCTAGAGTGCCACACTATCCATGAGCCACCTAGCTGCCCTGCATTAATTAATTAGGTCCATATTAGCATAAACTGGCAGAAAATGTGCTGCATTTGTCTCCTATGCCAGCAGAGGACTTGAGTTCACATCCAAACGCTCTCATTTGGTACCTGGGTGAACTTCCGACCTGTAGCCTCAGTTACCTCCCCTGTCCGATGAGGGAGATAGACTGAACGAACTCTAAGTCCCCTTCTAGTCCTAAATCTCTGTGCTTCCACACTGATTGTACCTGTGCCACCCCCACATTCCCTAGGCAAGCACCGTGGACTGCAGGCATGGCTGACCTTCGGGCAAGCTCCAGCCTGTCCAACTTGACTTTCCTGTTGGAGGCCCTTAGGCCAGGATCTCAGCAGGGCCCACAGGAGCCTGGGCAGCCAGGCAGCATGAGCAGCCTAATTCACAGGGAGGGGGCCAGACGCCTCTGTTTTTCAGTGGAACACAAGATGCCCTGGGCAGTTTCAGCCAGTTCCCTGAATGGCCTCTGAGGTCCCTCTTCAGACTCTAACTTCTTCTAATTGGAGGGGGCTTCATTGTGCTCTGGATCAAGGCAACTTTACTTAAACAACAAACTCAGGAATTTTACCAGCTCTAAAGAGAAGGGGAGAAAGGTCCCTGAATATTTCTCTTGGTGCACAGCTCTGTCCCCGAAAGGAAACTTGGAGAATAAAGTCTGAAGGCATTTGTCTTCTGGTAGCTGCCCCCACAATGACTAGTGCCCCTTGGCTAAATCTGTTCCAAAGAAGGCTTTGCAAAGAGGCAACATCATCAGCGGGGGTAGGGGAGGAGCGGAAAGGCAGCTTGGAGTGAAGGGGGCTAAAAGGAAACATTGAGGGACGAATGAGGCTGGAGCTGTAACTCCAGAGACAAGAGTTTGTGGGTGTTGGCACCCAGGTGCTACACTTTAGGTGGGGGCTGTTGGTTTGTTTCCTTTGACCAGGCAGGGTGAGAAACCCCCAGGTGACAGCAAAGGTGTACACAGCTCCGTGGGGATTTTCCAGCCCTTGTCTGAGATCACTGGAGATATCTTGAGCTTCTTCAGAGCCTTGGGTGGTGCCAGATAAGGGGTGCCTGAAATAATTCAGGGGCAGTTAGGTGGCACAATGGATAGACTGCCATGCCTGGAATCAGGACCATGAATCTTCCTGAGTTCTAATTGTCCTCAACACTTACTGTGTGACCCTGAAGAGTTGGACATGACTGAAATGACAGAACCACAGAATAACAAGGGGGGAGTCAAGATCCTCATTCCTGTGTTCTCAGGATATTAAAGAGTCTGCATTCAGGGGACAAGGATGCCAATCCTCCGTACGGCTTGAGAGTGGCTGAACAGTGCCAGGGATTAAAGTGCTGAAGGAGCAGGGAAATGGGGCAGAGAAAGAAAAGTGAAAGGAGAAGAGGGAGGATGACAGGGTACAGTTAGAGCCAGAGAGGATCAACGAGTGACAAAGATCAAGAGGGAGAGGAGAGGGGGAAACAAATAGTGTGACACAGAGAAGAGGGAGGGAGAAAAGGAAAAGAAGTGAATGAGAGATGGAGGCATAGAAAAGAGGGACGGAGTCAGAGAGATGCTGTGATTCTGTGGGTAACAGGGACACGTGGGAAAGTGTTTGTTAAACTAAACTCGGTCTTGCTGGGATTCAGAAATCAGGAAGAGAGAGACAGGGGTGAGGGAGAGGGACAGAGAGAGAGAGAGAGAGAGAGAGAGAGAGAGAGAGGAGGGAGCGGGGGGAGAGAGAGAGAGAGAGTTTAGCTTGGCTCAGGCCTGTCTCCTTCATCCCTCTTGACAGTGTTGCCATAATAACAAGCAGGTCCTACTTTACCCAATCTATTTCTTGCACGGGGATGTACTGCACAGACATTGTAAATGAAGTCCTCTGTGAGTGATCAGACCTCCTCCTGGGCTGGCTTTACCTCAGTGGGCAGGGGGCAGCCAGGGCAGTTGGACATCTGGCTCCAGTCACTGCCCTTTCCAATCTGGGCAAAATGGGGACTTCACTATGTAGAACTTCATTGTGTTGACTTAAAACAAACTAAGCCTGGCTTCTGTTTAGAATGTACATCGGAGGAGAAGTAAGAACATTATTCGTTCAGCTCACTTTTCCAAATGGCAACTAAAGGATCATTTCCTAGACTAGAATTAAGTGGAGAGAGGAAGAAAATGGGAAGTAAAGGGAAGAACTCTGTGCCTCATAAGGAAGAGGACAAACAGCTGAGTAGGCCATCCCCCAAGCTTAAGCCCCTCCACTGTGGCCCAGGACCATCCCTGCCTCCAGGGCTACAGTGTGAGCTCCTTAAAAGCCCAACTGACCTTGGCCTCCTTTGGCTTCACAATAGCACAGGGTAGGTCCTTACTAAGAACTAGGTGAATAACTACATGGTGCAATAGGGTGGGAGTGGGGGGCAGTTGGGACGCAAGCATCAGCCCACTCTGGTCACTCCCATTTTGATAGAAATGAGGGATGTTGACATTCCCTCCAGGTGTCATGTTTGGCCTCAGATCTGGAAGTAAAGAGGGCATCAAGTGAGTCCAAGAAGGACTGGACCCACCTGAGATCAAAGAAGCAGCAATGGTGGGGAAAGGCTTTAAAGGAAGGTTCCTCTTTCCGAAGGCCCAGAACTCTTTCCAGTTTCATCACAGGCTCAGACATCAGACCATCCAAACCAAGAAACTTTTCTTCTTTAGAAAAACAACAAACCCCAAATATTTATTGAAAAAAAAACCTTTCTTACAAGTTTACATTTTTTAAAAAGTCTATTCACTCTTTCTCAGTTGTGTACGCAGAATACAAAATAACCATTGACACATTGGCATTTAGCTTTGACCAGAGACCTTTCCCATCTGGGACCATCGTTGACAATACATTTATATATATGTCACTGGGCTCTGTGACAGAGGGGCAGAGGAAGGATTCATAGAGGTTTTTCTGAAGTAAAGATTTCTGGACATCTACTGTAGTGTTCTTCATGACTGCTCTCAACCAACACTGACAGTAGCTCTGAAGGTAATTTGCTAAAATGTGTTATTACATTAAAAAAAGAAAGAAAGAAAATTAACAAAAAGAAAGCAAATGGACAAAAGAATGGAAGGAGATCTTCCTTCCTTCTAGGAAGAGCACCAGGCTTCCCAAAGAGCTACAACTCCTCATGAAAACTCCAGCTGCTATATTTTAGGCAATCTTCTTCCAAGTTACCATTGGCTCTGCCAAACATTCATTGGCAAGAGGATGTATGGCCTGGATTAGAGAGCAGTTTCCCAGCAAAATAAAAAATATGCCTGAATTAAGTAGGCAATTGTAGCCTTCCAAGGCCTTTCACCTTTTAAAGTGAACTTGATCCCATGCAATTTTCTCTTCTCTTGAGGTGGTCATCATGTGGGAAAACCCAGGTGTGCTTTATTTTCCCATCAGTCATTTCGAAAGAAATACCAGAGGATGTTTCCATGAAGAAGGTTTCCTCCTGCCTGGGAAGCCACATATAGGCACATATATACATTCAGGGGCACTCACATACACACATACATATGGAGACACATATACACATGAGCAAGGAAGGAATGGTGAACCATGGACCATGATCACTAATGTGTTAGGCACAGCTGAAAGAGAAGGGGCAAGAGGCGACAGCTGGCGTGCTGAAGCATCCGGAGGGAGCTTTGTTCCTGGCTTTCATCAGTGCATCAGGCCGTACTACTTAGCACTTTTCAAGTTCAAAGAAGAGATAGAAACTCATTCATTTTCCTACCTCCCAGAACCAGTGGGTGAAGTATCATTATCCACATTTACAGACCAGAACATCAGAGGTAGAGAGGCTGCCTGAGGCTTGAGGAGGGGGTGGGGGCATTCAGCACTAGATTATCACTCCAGAATATCTAATCTTCAATCAAGCAAACAGACCACACCTCTATGGGAGAAGCAGACCCGAAGATAAAGACCAGGTAAACAGCTAGGAAACCAGAAATGGGGTGGGAAAAGGGAAGGTCCTTCTTGGCAGAAACTGCAGCTATGAGCAAGATACCATTAGACTTATGTCAATAAAATGTTCTGGCCACATCTGGACAAGCTGGCACTAGAACAGATGCTTGATGAGGGCAGGAATTGTTTCAGCTTTGGATTTCTCTCCTAGAAGCCTAGTACAGGGTCTGGCCCATATTAGGCACTTAAATTAGTGCTTTCATTGAATTGAATCTTCTATTAATCTAGGAAAGCTATGGAGCTTTAGACACTCGTAGCTCAAGAAACATGGAAAGGTACGGAGGGACCTATAGTTAAGAGAAGTAGAACAGAGAGAGGGGCCTAGTCTCAAAAAAGTGCTCTTTTTTTTTTCTCAGAACACCCCAGATTGGCAGGTGGAGAAGCTGAGAACATGAAATTAGCTTAAATATCCAAAGAAAGAGGACCAAGATGGACCAAGCTGGCTCCAAGGAGAACTGGGCTGAAACAGGGAACAGGACAACATACTATGGTGTGTGCTGCTCCTCTAAGGTGAGGGTTCAAGGATTCAGATTAAGCATTTAGAGTACCACTGGGAGACTACACAGTGACTGATTGGATTAAGGAAACTCAAGTTAGTTTGATGAAGAAAGAAACATTAGTTAGGAAGGTTTAGGTCCTCCTGTGGTCTCTTCTGTCAGATCCCATTGTGGTTGGATTGTGACACAAACCAAAATATTCAAAACAGCCTGACAAGTAGCATAGCCAGAGTACCAAGTCAAACTCATCCAGGCTGTCACTGTGTGATTAAATACCTGAAAAGAATGAAAATACAGTATCTGGATCAAACACAAGAGCCTTGGAAGTGGTCTCATTCAATGCCCTCACTTTACAGATGAAGTAAGGACACATGCAAGAGTGAACCCCCCCGCTAGGAAATAAGAGTCAGGTTTTGAATCTTCCTATTTTGCCTAAAAAAGAAACAGGAGAGTGAGATTAGGGCCTATTACCTACAAAGTTTTAATTTTTATCATTTTAATGGATTTTTTTTTTACAAAATGAAGTAGGTTTCCCTTTGGGCTTGCCTCCCCAGGGTGGGTAGCCAACAGAGAAACACCAAAATATAAGGATTACATGGATTGGAGAATCAGAATGCAAGATATCTTATTAGGGGCAGGGTATGAAAGAAGATATGGAAATGACCAAAAAAATACATTTTTAATACAAAAATGTAGAATATCATAGCCAGGAGGTCTGAGCGCCTCAAGATTTAAAAAACTGAAAAAAAACAAAAAACAAAATCTAAGTCCTTTTTTGGTTTCTTTTTCCCAAGCAGCTGTGTCCTTTCTTTCTGTTACACATAGTCCTTTCCACTGGAGGGTGCAGTCTTCGGGTAAGGGCGAGGAGTTGGGTAGGAGGTTGTTTTCTTGGGACAGGAGCAGCAAAGGAGGGCACCTCCCAGCAGGCACAGGGAAGCAGAGGCCCAGCCTATGAAGAGAGCCTGTCCAAACTCATACCTAAAAGGAAGCATCGGGGTGGAAGAGGGGGGAAAAAAACACAAGTCATTAGCCAGGGAGACAATAGCAACTAGCTGTCGATGTAAAATATTCCCATCTTCTGCCTTCCCAACCCCAAACTCTGCATCTTATATTCTTAAACTTGTCTTTTTTCGGCAATCCCTGGTGGTAGAGGGGAGGGACAGGGAGGGAAATAATTGTTGCTTGGGGCCAGCAAACCTAATACTTTTGAGCAGCTTAAGTCATTCCTGTAAACCTTTCCAGGGCAATGACCCAAACATTTAAATGCTTCCTATGAAACTTTCCTTCTGGCTGGGACAAAGCTCTTTGGGGGGCAAGTGGTTGGTTAGTGGATAAGTTGTTTCCAGCCCACTTGAGTTTTTAAGAGCATCCTGTAGACTATTCTTATTTGTAATAATGAAATCTCAGTTTCTGAAGGGACCTCAATGGCCTTCCAAGCCAACCTCTGCCCTGGCAGGTGATTATACTGGAAGGCATTCAATGAAGAAACACCCCAAGGAAGCGTCTTCCATCTCAGGAAGGCTATATGGTCAAGAAGCTTTTCTTAACATTAAATCAAGATTTGCCTCTTCTCAACTTTACTCCATAACTCTGGGTTCTGCCCATTTGAGCAAAGAAGAGCAAAGGTGAAGTCTTCTACATGACCACCCTTCAAACACCTGAAGGCAGGTACGGTGTCCTCTCCTCTTATTTTCTCTTTGTTAACCATCCTAGTTCCTTCTCAATAGATTCCCATAGGGCAGAGACAAAAGGCCCTCACCTTCATCATCCAGGTTGCCTCCATATGGAGACTCTCCTGTTTATTAGTGTCTTTCCTAGACTTCAGCCCTCATAACTATACATCAGATGTGTTCTGAGCAGGACAGAGAACAGTGGGACTAGCATTTCCTTGTTCCTAGAAGAGTTCATTTTAACTTATCCATGAAGGTTTCTGCTAAAAATAAATAAAAATGAACCATTCTATGTAGGCAAGATGATCATGGACACAGTCTTCTGAAGTGTCATGGTTGGCCTGTATTTGGGAACGTTCCTTGTCAGGAGCTGCTGCCCCTGCATATTCTATAAAGTTGATGGGAAGAATTCCATCCTAACTGACATAGCGCCGGGTGGGAGTGAGCCCAATGGACTTTGGAGTCAGAGGCCCTGTGCTGGGATCCCAGGCGCACCACTGACTTCCTCTGGGACATTGGACAATGCTTTTCCTCATTCTGGAGCTTAGTTTCCTCATCTATAAAATGGGGAGGGTTGGACTAGGTGACCACCCTGTCCCTCCCAGCTCTTCAGTCTCCCTTATAACCAGGTACTAAAATTAATGTACTTTTTCTCCCTGATTTGCATCATCTTATAACTTTCATCTATGTATCTCAAGGCACTTGTAAACATGAATGTGCCAGGTATCGGGCTCAATGTAGCATTCATTGTTTATAATCGAGGAGAAAGTAGGAGTGGTGGTCTCAACCATTAGCCTAACAGTCAAAGAAATAATTCTAGGCCCTACCTGAGTCTTTCACACCCATGACTCAGTCTCCTCAAGTATTTGAACCTTCAAGAGTCAAGCTTATGCTGAAATCAAAGTTTTAAAACTCAAGAGATTATACTTAGCCACTGAGCTGAGAGATTCACCCCCAGAACCACAAGACTGAGAGCTGGAGGGGGTCTTCAGCTTATCCCACCTATACCTGAAAAAAGGCCCCTCATATCCCAGCCTGGCCAGTGACAACTGGGATATCTCACTCGAGTATGTCTTTAATCATTAGGTAATCTGTCCTGACCAAGCCTACATTTGTCTTTTGGCAACCTCTCCTCATGGTTTGTGGTTCTGCTCTCTGGGGGCAAGCAGAACCAGGAAGAGCCCTGCTGTCTTTGGAAGCCCTTTGAATACCACCCTTGAGATGAGGTCAGAAGAGGGTAAAGTGCAGAGCGGGTCATCACTTCCTTTATTGCCTAAGGCCCCTCAAGAAAGCCAAAGGGCACAGTAGCTTTTAAGTCTGTCTGCAGTACAACCCCACTGCTCACAAGGAGTTTGCAGGTCTCTAAAATCACCATACTGTTTTTTTCAGACAAAACGTTGACTAAACATGTCTCTCTTGTGTGCAAGTTGAACTTCTGATCCCAAGTGAAAGACTTTACATGGATCCCTAGGGGATCTTAATGGAAATCAGCCCAATGTTTTGGCCTGTTGAATTCTCTTTGGATTTTGCCTCTTCCTCCATTCCAGTGTAGACCCAAGTTGAACTGTTTGGAGTTAAGTATTTCTTCTCAGAGTCAGACTGGAAATAAAGCTCTATCAGCCACTTCAGGTAATTACCATTTAACAACCTTTATCTCCCATGGTATGCTAGTAACAATTAACAGGCAAGATGTTGTTAAAGTACATCAAACAATGCACTTCAAAGCTGAAGGTGCTGGGATGGCATTGTGACTGTCTGTCTTTATTAATAGTCTCCAACATCAGAGTAAGACAGATAGAAATCATAATCTTTGGAACCTTGACTGGGGAATGGGTCAGGTTTTTATGCAGCCTAGCTTCTCTACTTGGAAAGCTTTTCATGTGTTCCTCTTAACATTTAATCACAGGTCAAACTACAAAGAGTCAGCCAGCAAGCTTGAAGAATTCACCTACAAACTCTCAGTTGAAAATGTGGGGAGGCCCAGCATTAGCCGGTGTCCACAGAATACAGAAAGACAAACCTCAGAAAACCATGACGTTGATGAAAAAATGAACATCATTACCTGGAATTGACAGGGGTCATGGGGTCATAGAACTCTCGAGCAACTCTGTTTCCATACCATGCTGTGGCAACCAAGACAGCCAGGCCTGTGGGAATTCACAAGGGGGAAAAAAAAAAGGTTAGTAAGAACAGAACTCTGAGGACAAACATAAGTCCCACCCCGCCTCCCAAAATCCAGACCCTTCATTCTCTTGGTAACATCATTGGACCCTAGGGAAATGGAGGTATGGAGGTGAAGTTACCTGCTCAAGCTTACTTAAGCAGTTAATGATAAAATCAGCCAAGGTGCTTAAGTCTTTCTGCACTACCTGGTTGTAAATCCACATCAGTGATGTTGTCTAAGACGCTGCAGGGGCACCCTTTGAAAACTGGTTTAATGCCCTGGGCTAGACTGAAAAGTAAGGCATGCTTCTATCCCAGCTTGTAAAGCTGAATTAGATTAAACAAAAAACCAAACCAACAAACAAAAAACTTCCCTATTGAAATAGGTCATTCCTGATTGTTTTTAAAATTCAGGCAAATAAGCATCTTTTCTTTATAGCCTCCATTGAAAGGGTGAACTCCTTTTTTGCTTTTGAATCAATTTTTATGCAGTACCAACTGAATGTCACATACGCTGTTAGACCCTAGAGGAAATGAAACTTTAGATGCAACATTGCCCTGAGCGGATGAAATTTTCTATATAGTAAGGGGATAAGAATGAAGTACCCATGACTATAATACACATTATAACCTGCCAGATGTATTTGAGGATTATAAATGTTAGACTCTATCTATCTAGACTCTATCCCTGGAAATCTCTGGGTTCCAAATGGTTCATTTTTACCTTATTTCCCCTAGAATCCTACAATGACCTCACTTCCTAGCCACCAGACCCAAGTCATGATGCCTCCCCTACAGACATTATCTCCATCTCATTTCCCTCTGAAACTTGGACTCTGCCCCTGAAACCATGCTGGGCTCTGAGAGATGAGTGTTCATCTTATCTCGACTACAGTCAGCTCTTCACCTGACTTCCACCAGCACAGACCCTTAACGGCCAGGGTACACTTCTCACCGTCTCCCCTGTGTGTTCTCTTTCTCCATCAGAATGCAAGTTCCTTGAGCACAGGGGCCATCTTGCTGATTGTATTTCTATCCTTAGTAGTTAGAACAGTACCTTATACATAGTTAGCCCATAATAAATGCTTTATTCATCTACAAAGATCGGAGGAAGAAGTGAGGCCATTACTGGTGGTGGAGGAAGGGGATCAGTGAAGGCTTCATACAGAATTGGGAATCTTTAAAGGATGAATAGGAATTCAATGAGTGAACAAAGGGAGAATGCATTCCAAGCACACGGAACAGTGTAAGCCAAGGAAAGAATGCCACGACAACATAAGGTAGGGCCCTTGCATGAATGAATGGGAGGGACAGAAAGTACTTCAGTTCACTGGATGGGAGTAGTATGAGATAAGACCAGAAAGAAGGCAGGGTGGATCCACATAGTGGAGGCTCAAGAATGATGGAGGAGAGAGGTCTGAATTTTGTCTATTAGGTAGTAAGAAGCCACTGAATATTTTTAAGCTGAGTTGTGACTTAACAAAATTTACATTAGAGCAATTCATCAGTCAATAGTATGAAGGATAATGGATCAGAAAAGTAAGAGGACAGAGACCAGAAGACCACTGAGAACATCCTACTGTGATGGAAGAATGGAAAGGAAGAAGTAGAGAGGGAGAGGTATATAGGGCAGTTACGTGAAGGAGCTTGGGAAAGGACCAGCAATTTTATCACTAATGAAGGGGAGGAAAGAGTCGTTTCAAAACTGGGACACTTCCAGTGAATTGGGGTAATGAAAATGGTCAAGTCAGAAGGAGGATCAGGTGGAGGAGAATGATAAGATATTCAGTTCTGGATCAGTTGAGGGTAAGTTAACGGTCCCTTCATTGAGACTATATCTACAAGGAGGTGGAGATTTAGATCTTTAATTTGGAAGATGGTCTGGGGTTAGAAGACTTGGGAACCATCAGGCAGAGAGAATGGAGTACTGTGAGGAGAGTTGTCCTCAGAGACAAGAATTCCTGGATTCAAGTCCTATTCTGGTCACATTGTCTCCAGGATCCTGGGCAAGTCACTTAACCCCTTGGTGCCCTCAAAATTTTCTAAGACTTCATATTGTTGATCTGCATGGGTAGAAGGAATCTTCTTACTGGGAACTTTCAACATCTCAAGTCCAATCACCATCTAGGCAGTGTTAGTCAAAGTCATAGGAGAGAATGAAGTTAACAGGGAAGAGAGTGTGGAGAAAGAAGGGAGAATTAGGACAAAGAGCAAACTCAAGAGTCAAACCACACTAAAGAACTGGGAAGAAAAAGAATCAGAAAAGGAGACAAGAAATGTTAAAAACCTTGGAAGAGGCCAAGAAGAATATTGAAATTTTGAAGCTGAGAGATTAAAAGGGGAGGAAGCAGTTGTAGTAGTAGCAAAAGCTGTGGAGAGCAGGCTTTGGTGATGAATAGGTCAATGGTGACCATGGAAAGAAGAGCAAAGTGTGTGTTAAGAGATGAGAGCAGAAGGAGTGGCTAGGTGGTGCAGTGAATAGAGCACCAGCCCTGGAGTCAGGAGGACCTGAGTTCAAATCTGACCTCAGACACTTAACAATTATTAGCCGTGTGACCTTGGGCAAGTCACTTAATCCCAATTGCCCTACTCTTCTCCCTCTAAAAAGAAAAAAAAATAGAAAGAGAGAGCGAGAGAGAGCAAGAGAGATGAGAGCAGAAACCAGATGGTAGAAGAGAAATGGGGGGAAAGTGGATGTGGTGAAAGGGTGGCCACTAAGTCTGGCTGAAATGGGCTGGGAGCCAGAGGCCAGTGCTGAGAGCTCTCTTCCTGACCTCCTCCTTTCCTCATGTCCCTCAGATGCCTCCTCATCTCTACCTCTACCTCTGCCTCATGAATTGGTGGCCTCTCTCTGTGCCACAGCAACCCTTCTCCATGCACAAGCCATCCCAGTCCATCCCACTTTCTTTAGCAGATTCCCCCTGGATCATCCCTACTCTCTCTAATTGTCAATCTCTCCTTGACCATGGCTTCCTTCCCTGCTGCCTATGAACATGCCTGCATATCTCCCATCCTTAAAAGACTTTCACTGGATCTGACCAACACTGTCTTTCATTAGATGTTTGACCATGAGTCAATCACTTAAATTCTCAGTTTCCTGATGGGGAAAAAAGAATAGCAGCTCTCTCACTGAGTTGCCTTGAGGGCCAAAAACATCACTCACTCTTACTTACTTACAATACTTACACTCTGTCCCACCAAATTTATCATCTTAAAAATGTCACCATTACTCTCTGGGTATCAGCTTCCTGAACGAAATGCAGGGTGCTCAGGGGCTCAGAAGAGGTGAATTCCTGCAGGGTACCTGAGCTGGATAGCAGCACCCTGGAGAGGTCGGCCCTTCCTGATGAAGCACAGGGCTTTAAGGTTTGCAAAGCATTTTCCAAATACTATCACATGTCATCCTCAGAATAACTCTGACAGGCAGGTGCTATCATCATCCGTGGTTGTTGTTAGTCAGTCATTCCAGTCCTGTCTGACTCTCTGTGACCCCACTTGGGGTTTTCTTGGCAAAGATACTGGAATCATATTCCATTGCCTTTTCCAGCTCATTTTACAGATGAAGAAACTGAGGCAAATAGGGTTAAGAGACTTGCCCAGGGTCATACAGCTAGTAAGTGTCTGAAGCCAGGCTTGAACTCATGAAGATGAGTTTTCCTGACTCCAGACCTAGCATTCTATTCACTGTGCCACCAAGCTGTCCCTCTTTTACAGATAAGTAAACTGAGGCACAGAGATATTAAGTGATTGGCTGACAGTCACACAGTTCTCAAGTCTTTAAGGGAGGATTCAAACTCGGGTCTTCTTGTCTACAAGCCCATCACTCTATCCACTCTGCCACTTGGCTGTGAGCACTTACAAAGCTTTGAAGAAAGCCAAGGATTTAAAGAAGTGCAGGTTGGTGGGGTAGCGGGGAGTGCATTCTAGGTAGTAAGTCACCTGGGAAAAGCCACGGAGGGGGGCGATGGAATGCCGAGCACAGAGATCAGCAGATTCCCTGACATGCAGAGCATATGAAGGGGCAGAATGTGAGGGAAGCCTGGACAGGGAGGCTGGAGGCCACCTGTGGAAGGCATGTCCTTACCTGCCACAAGGAAGATCACACCCCCAAAGACAGCCATCCGCATCTTCTGCACCTCATCATCTTCCATGCACTTCATACATTTCATGCCCACGGTCGCCACAAAGATGGCGATCAGTCCCACGATGATTCCGATGACCATCAGGGCTCTGGTAGCCTGAAGGGTACCTACAAAAGGCAAGGGCAAACCTTCAGTGTTGGAGGCCAGCTGATGGGGAGGAGTAAAGCTGGGATCTACCTGCAAAGTAACAGAAAGTCTAACTGCGCCAGCTGAGTGAAAGCTAATCCCTCCTTAATGGCTCCTCCAGGCTTCCCCGAGCTCAGAAATCACAAGAAGATGGCAGTGATTAACAAGAAATCATGGTCAGGATTAGAACCCGTCATTTTGCTTTGTGTTGGGCAACTGTTTGATGGCCATTAATCATCCTTGGCAATAAGCTCGTGAGAAACACAGAGTTCCCAAAGGGATGTGACTCATCACAAGGGCTGACAGTCAGGGCTTTAAGGCTTTCAGCTTGAAGTAAATAACATTTATCCCCTGAGTGAGGAGGGGCTGGAGGGGAGCTCTCCGGGCTAGATGTGGGCAGTGTGGTGCAATGGGAGGAGGGCCAGCCTTGGCCCTGGGAACACCCAGCTTCCAACCCTGCCTCTGACAGTAGCTGTGGAAGGCTCGGCAAGTCACTCAGCGTCTCCAAGACTCAATCTCCTCGTCTCTAAGGTGGGAATAATAATGACGCCTACCTTACAAAGTTCTTGTGTGGGTCAAATGAGATAAAATAGAAAGCCTATTATTATTTTTATTCTAAAATGGAGAATATATTTTTTAAACACAAACTTGGAACATCCATTTTAAAAGTTGCGGTAAGAGGGAAAGCCACGGACCAAAGCCATGCCCTACATATGATTCCCAGTGGGAAGCCACCCTGGGTGGCATTCTCCTTCAGTCCCCTGTTTCTGATCAAGGAATGATGTTTGAACAGGTTGCTAAGTGATGCCTCTCATGTGTGGAGTGATGCCAAGAGATGCCAACCTTTTGGGAACTGGCTAATTTGCATCATTAGAGCTGAAGAGACCACACAGTCAAGGAGGCTTGGGCAGCAGCTAAATCACTGATTGGCAAACCTGCTACTGCTGAAGAATAGGCAGCAGCTTCATCGTCATCTAAGGGCCAAGATGGAGCTTCCCTGCCGCAGCTATTGGTTTTGCAAAAAGGATCCATCATGAAAATTTAAAGGAAAAGCTTCTGTAAGTAAGTACAGAGGAAGGCTGAGTTGGACTCACTTGGACCACTCACAGGTCCAGCCCTTAGTTCCTCATCGGTACAGTTAGGTTATCACCACCAGACTCGGTTGGAAACAGAAGTGATGGTCTAAACATTCCCACATGGCCCCTTCCAGCTCAAAGTCCGAATTACATTGGTTAGTGAGTGAGATGGTTAAGACCCACAAGGATGAGATCACAGAACCTTTGGAGTAGTTGTACAAGGATGAAATAAGGGACTTTGTCAGGGATCTTCTACACCTAGCCAAAGAAAGTCATGGGACAGCTGCCTCCTCCCCTCTTCCCCCTCCTCCCTCTCCTCCAATCTGGAGAATTTTTGATTCAGATTGTAAGGAACAGAGCTGGACCTAGGATGGGGGCAGCTGGGACTCTGACCCAGGTTGCTACACTGTGGGAGGGCATTAAATCTGCACACCTACACTCATGGTCCTTCACAGGCCTGTGTTGCATAAGACAACTGTCCTCAAGCCATTGAATGACCACATCTGAGACTGCCCTGACCTTTAACCACAACTCAATAGTACTTCCTTCTCCCCCCCTCCCTTGCCACTGCCCTAGCCCAACTCAGCTGGATATGCTAAGCCAAGAGCTCCAAACTACAACTGTGGAAATGTTCACATTCTTTTTTTCTTCAAAATAAAAAAGTTCTTTCCCCTCTACTAACAAGTGTTTATTTGGTCTCCCTCCCATCCCTCCTCTATTGTAAGTACAGGTACCCACACAGGCACACATTCTCTCTCTGTCTCAGTCTGTTTATTACAGGTGCTGTTTTGATGCCACACAATGACGGCAACTCCTTGTCCACGTGGCCAAGGGTACTCTCCTGCCCTGTCTTGTGAAACACCTTTGAAGCCTAGCTAATAATCTGTGCTGACCCCACAGGAAACGGAACCCACGGAACCCTTCTTGGTATGAGCCGCCGAAAGATAGACATGATGCTCGTGGAGCACGGGCTGGGCAGGTGTGGGTACTCCTGCTCTAATCTTCAGAGAGCCTTGTGTGGAATCCAGGCACACCACCATCTCCAGACTGAGGTAAGGCCAGGAGAGCCCCAGTCATCTCACTCAGGAGTCAGCGTGGGACGCCAACTTCGAGTCTGGGAACGTGAACTGGCCTGTGTGTCTTAGTCCAAGGCCCCTGGCCTGGGTCACTTTTACACCGAATCAAGAAAAGACTGGTGTCATCACCATGGAAAGACCAATTTCAAGCCACAGATATTTGTGGGCGTATGTGGATTCTGATTTTTTTTTTCCAATTCAACATCCATATATGATACAAAGTAGGCATTTGACATAAGCATGTAAGTGTTGATGGAGTCCTTTCAGACCAGGACTATAATTCTCCACTTGACTCAGTAAAGACCTACTCATTTCAACAGGGCCACACCTCCTGCCTCCCCATGGTATCCAGATTGATTCCCATCTCTCCCCACCACCCTGATGATGTAGCTCCACAAGTACAAGCATTTCAGAAGAGCCCCTTCAGGCTGCATTTCTGGAACCTGCTATTTAAGTCAGAGTGCTTAGAAAAAAAAGAGAAAGATAACATGGAGCATTTGGGACTGTGCGTCGTCTTTGTGGCTGGTGAATCCAGAAAGGTGTGGAGGACCTTTTCACAAACAGTTCCTTAAAAATCTACCACAGAAAGCAAAATGTGGGCTTAATACAGAGGATAGAAGTTAAAAATCCACTTAAAATGAAAACCACGGGCCTTTCTTAGATGGGAAATTTTAAAAGCTTCTAAATTGATCCTTCAAGAAAAAATACACACCCCTAGGGATTATTCCCTCCTCTTCCCACCCACCTCCCCACTTTTTTCTGTTTTGTTCTGTAAGAAATGGCTTTCTCATTAGGGAAAGACTGCATGGAAAACATCAATGGATCCTCAGGAACTGCCAGAAATCTGCTTTAGGGAATGAAGGCCAAGGCTTTTTTGGGTTCCTTAGTTCGATCAGGGGTAGATTTTTGCCCTGAGGCTTTTTTCTTGTGTCAATTAAAGTGAATTTCACATAAAATTTTTGCTCTGTCTATCCTTCAGTTCATCAGTGATCTCCTGGATACATCTTCACCCAGGGGCATAGCTCCCAAACAATCCATGATCTCTCATCTCAGGTCACTCTTGTCCAAGGGTAGGGACCTGTGGCCTTGAGGCCACATTTGGCCCTCTAGGTCCTCAAGTGTGGCCCTTTGACTGAATCCAAACTTCACAGAAAAAATCCCTTTTTTATGAAGTTTGAATTCAAAGAGCCACACTTTAGGACCTATAGGACCACATGTGGCCTCTGCTCTTGTCCATCTTCTTGCAGCATAGAAGACTGACCCACCTCTGTCTGGTACTCTACCTAGTCCCAGGTCCCTAGGAGTGTTGACTTCTACTTCTCCATTACCAACACTGAAGCCCTACCTAGGAGGTCAGCTAGGGTCACAGTCAACCTGAAAGTATAAGAAAACCACTTTCCTACAGAAATGGAAATAATTTTCCTAATCAAGTCAGCTTTCCTACAAAGGAAATCTTGGAGGAGAGAATTATTGTGCAGGTTATGGAGAAGTTCTTGAACCACGTGACCCAAGTTGGAGGCAAAATGAACATTCCAGTAGAGCAAACATTACATTATTGTTTGTCCCCAGAGCTCAGTCACGTGAATGTCAAACTTTACATCTTGGGCCTAAGATTCTTCATGACCTCAAGGAAAACGCAACAGTTCCAGTGTTATAAGGAAACCCTAGAGGACGGCCTCTTTCTCTTATGCTAATAGCCATTGGCTGCAGCTAAAATACTGGAGACCAGTCTTGGAAGGAAGCATACTCCCACAGAGGATTTCTACCTCTTTCCCCTACCACAGACTGCTCCCTTGATATTTCATAACCAACGGGTGGTTTCTCAAATGGAAGGAACCTCAGAAACAATCCATCCCACCCTGTGGCTTCTAGACAAATTTCATAGAAAATTCAGCATTTCAAAGACAATTCAATCCAACAAGACTTGTTAAACTCTACTAATCGTCCAGTACCGTGGCAAGCCTAGGATGCAAAGATACAAAAAGACAGAGGTCCAGGCCTAGGGAGGAGCTCTAGGCCTGGGGTCAGGAAGAACTGAGTTCAAATATGCCCTCAGACAACACCAGGGCAAGCTAGCTGACACAGTGTTTTATTCCTAGTACACAGTAAGTGCTTAAGGAAATGTTGGTTAATTGGAGAGTAAAGATCGCCAGCCTCATTGTGTAAGTGAGAAATCTGAGGCCCAGAGAAGGGGGCTGATGTGTCCAAGGCCACACAGCTCAGGAGAGACCCAGGGCTGCCAATTCTCAATCCCAGGCCTCTTCCACAGCGAAACACAACAGCATCAACTTCCCAGGAAAGACATGCTGCCCCTGGCCTTATGGAATCATTTCCAGGCACATTGACAGCTTTCCTTTCCCATTGCTCAAATGAAAGAAGCTCCCACTTGGTCCCAAACCAAAGTGGGTCTTGGTTGGGTTGGGAATTTCCATCTGAATTCTGCTTCCCTGAAGCCTTCAGAACTCCAGGCCCCCTCCTGGTCACTTTTACTTCCCCTGGCATCTATCCCTGGTTATGTATAGAAGTTAGCTAGTATCCACCCAAAAACCCTTCCAATATCCCTGAGCTCCAGCATCATTTCCCCATAAAGCCCCATTTTTGCCTCCTTGGCAAGGCAGCTGGTGGTACAGCTCTGAGCCTAGAGTTAGGAAGACCCAAATCCCAAACTGTCCTCAGACACTTACTAGCCAGGGGACCCTGGCCACACTACTTAACCTTTATTTGCCTCAGTCTTCTCATATGTAAAATGGGGGTAATGATTGCTGTGAGGATGAGATATGTGTAAAGCACTTTGCAAACCTTAAAAAGCTATAAGGAGTCTCTCTATTAATATTAAATACTTATTATTATTATTACTGCTTCCCTGTGATGAACCCTCTCCAGGTTTTCCACCTCTCACTAGCTGCAGACCCCTGAAGTGAACATAGCACCTAGACTAGGAGCATTAGCCCAGCCCTCCCCTCCAGGGGAAGCAATCATAGACTAGCCAGACAGGTCGGAGCTCTCACAGTTCCATCCAGGCCATTTAGTGTTGGGAGTCAGGCTCTTAGAGACGGGCCACACAGGCACAGCCAGGAAACCCACCTGGATTGGTCAGAGAACTTCTGGCTGCCATGGATCACAGCTGGAAACTTCATGAAGACAATGCCGGATTTTAGCTGTGACCATGGACACCATGTAATCAGTGTTTGCAGGTAGTTGTTGGGGTGTTGTGCCGCTGCCAGGAGCACCTTGAGAACCCTCTGTCCTTGCCTTTTTGTGTATCCAAGGTGATTAGCCATAAATGTTTGCTGACTTGACTTCACCTTTTTTCCCAACTCATTAGTCTTTTAAAATATTCATAAACAAAGTTTGAGGAATCATGTCCAGTGCAACTAAACATACATTTATTAAGCACCAAGTGCTGGGAATTCTGTTCCATGTTTGGGACACAAGTACGACTGAAATATTTCCTGCCCTCCTGGAATTGATATGGCAGGAGTGGTACCTAGTGCCATGTGTACCAACTAATATAATCCAAGGGAGGTGGAGAAAGGAGAAATCCAGGCAAAGTGCCCCAGGAAATCTGAGGAGGGAATGATAGGCTCACAGATAAGAGAGCTGAGAAGTCAGAGGTCATATACCCCAGGCCTGTCATTTAACGACTAAGGGACCAAACTGAGGGCCAGAGAAGTCGGGTGATTTTGGCCAAGTCACGTAGTGAGTAGGCAGTGATGATAAAACCAATGGTTCACACAGTATTCTAAGGTGTGCAGTACATTTTACATATATCTTTTCCTTCAAGAGCCAGAATGTGAACTCAGGTCCTTTGATTTCCAAACACAGTACCCTTTCTTAGTTATTTTAAACTGGATCTGCCACCTTATTTAGATGTTAAGCAAAGTGCAGGGAAGGGAAGAGAGAAGGGGGAACAGAAAGGAAGGGAAAAAAGGAAGGGAAGAGGGAAGACGAAAGGGAAGGGTGCACTGCGCTAGTCACAGTCAAATATTTGAAGAATTGTCTCCTGGAAAGGATTCAACTTGTGTTTTCTTGAGCCTATAGGACAGAGCTGGGCGCCATGGGTGGAAGTTAAAAAGAGGGTCATGTCTGCTCAATTGAAAACTCTCGAATGATGCATTCTACCTTAGTAGGTTGTGGGTTCCCCACTATTGGAAGCTTTGGAGCAGAAGTTGGACGATGGCCACTCTTCAAGGATATGGATGAGGGAATTCGTGTTGAAGAACCCTTTGGACAAAATGGCAGCCAAGGTCCTTTCAGCTCCAAGATCCTTAATGAAGCGTTGGCGTCCCTAGATTCCTAAGACTTTCTTGAGGACAAAGGCCAAATTCTTCCTCAGCAGTTTTCAATATTTTCTGAACAGTAAAGAGAACCTTCCAAATCCTTCCTCCATGCCCTCCATTCAATGGATTGTCAGAAGGATTGTGGAGTTTCCTGTTTGAAAGGAAGTATACTTTCTTGAATGGCCTGCAATTCTCTGAACAGGAAATGGGATCTGTCTACTTAGAGCGAACCTTTCCCGAGGCTATTCACTAGGTTTTAATTTGCTGGCCCTGACCTTTGTTGAAAAAGAAAACTTTAAGACTAAAGAAATTAGCTCAAAAGCCCTGAAAAGGGCTATTTAAGATTTTGCTTTAGAAAAACAAAACAAAGTTCTGATAAACCTTTATTTTATTTTATTTTACTTTTGGGAGGGGGGAAGGCAGGGCAATTGGGGTTAATTGACTTGCCCAAGGTCACACAGCTTGTAAGTGTTAAATGTCTGAGACCAGAATTGAACTCAGGACCTCTTGACTCCAGGGCCGGTGCTCTATTCACTATTTGACCTAGCCGTCCCAACCTTTAGAATTTTTAAGCACAAAATCATGGCTCTGGAATAAAACCTTCAACCCTGGCCATATGTGACCCTGGACAAAGAATATCCTCTCCCCACTCTCAACCTATTTTAGGCACCAGAATATGGCGGCATAAAAAAAACATTTAAAAAGAGACTTCACAGAATTTTAAGTTGAGATTTTATATTAGATATGAAAATGTAATGCTTTTTGACCCTTCTTGGTGGTGGGCTTAAATCATCCAGTAAATTCCATAGATGAAACCCCTTCAAAAGTTAAAAGTACAGCAGACAGGAAACGGCTTGGCTACTTTTCTTCAAAGCTCATCCCTAGAGAAGGATATTTAGACTGAAATGCAGGGAGAGTGAGTGTGTGTGTGTGTGTGTGTGTGTGTGTGTGTGTGTGTGTGTGTGTGTGTGTGTGTGTGTGTAGGGGGGGGGGCGGGGAGGAGGCAGCAGAAACGAGCCTTCCATAGAAGTCATCTGTCCTAATTCTAGGACAGTGATCTGGACTCTGTCACAGGATCAGTCATTTAGTGATGGGCCTCAGCTTCTTCATTCAGTTTTGAGGAAGGTCATAGATAAGAGAGAGAACCACCAAAAGAGTACAAACAGAATTGCCAAAAGTCTTCAGGCCAGTACATAAATAGGTTGGCTAGAGGTACTGGAAACATTCCCTTTGGATATAGGAAGACTTGGGGAAGGGTTGGGAGATAGAATCAGTGATAGCTTTCTTCAAAGACTTGAAAGGTTTTTTTAGGGAAGACCAATTACAGTCTTGGTCTCCATGGGCAGAATGTGGAACAACGGGGAGTTGGGTGTTGGTTCAAAGAGGCAAATTTAGTCTTGAAGACAAGAAGGGATGGGAACCACCTTTTCAATGATAAGAACAATTGCAAAATGGAGTGAGTCACTTGAGAGACACTGAGTTCTCCCACGTGGAAGGCATTTAAGCAAAGTCTAGTTGGCCTATGCTTAAGTAAGACAACAGGATTCTTTTCCAGTCTGGGTTAAAAGAGATGGTATCAAAGTCTTCTTCTACTCTGAGATTCCAGGATTGTAGGATTTAGAACCAAAAAATACCTTAGATTAAATCTAGTCTCCCTGTCCCCATTTAACAAATGAAAAAGCTGAAAAGCAGAGAAGTGAAATGACTTGAGTCAGCTTACATAAGAGCTTAAAGCCAGGATTCCAAACTATGACTCCCTAACTCATATACTCATTTATGTTCTTCAGAGTTAAGAGATTACTCAGAGTACGAACTTCCATTTTCAAAATTGTACTGTATTTACTGATCATCCTCTATTTACTCAATAGAAGCTTTTTGAGGGCAGAGGCTATTTTATTTTTGTCTTCAATGTCAGAGGATCTTTCAGAAAGCCTAATTTTATCACAGATGAGGAAAGGCAGAGGATTACTAGGATTTTAATAAAAGTCTTTGGAATGGCCTCACTTGTCCTAATCATTGGGGCCAGTTGCCCAAGAGAAGCCTGGCTGGCCTCTGCCCAAGCTCAGCTGTGTTTCTCCCAGGTCACTCTGCAGACGTCAGAGGAAGTCCCATTCAGAGCACTATTGATCTGGCCTGAATTTGAACTAATGCTCTCAAGGTTGAAGACAAACAGAATCAGTTCTTTTTACCCTTAACCTAAAGACAGACTTGTTGTGTTGGTGGTTGGTTTTAAAGAAAGAAGAAAAGGTTTTAAAAGGCCTAGCAGACAGAAGAAAAAAATAATTAGGCAAGTGTTAAATACCCCTACAAAAGAAAGATAAACCAAGTACAGGAAGATGAGCACAGAGTCATCCAAGATCAAACCAGGAGTCTGAACTCTGAGGACACAAGAAGACAGAGCTCGATACGGACATGGATAGCAATGGCACCACATTTTGTACAACATCCAAGTTCAAGCCAAAATTGGAGGCAGTACTTTCTTCATCTTGTGGAACAATTCTCCCATCACAAATGGGACTTCATGCAACCCCAAATCTTACTTGCAGATGATCCCGATTTCCTGAGACTTACTTTTACTGAAGCCTATGGGTGACATGACTCATTCTTGACCAAGAACATTTTGGTCTTGTTAGTAGAAGTGGCCATGTCCAAGAGGGAGGGGAATTCTTCCAAGTCAGTGGGTACCTAAAATGGAGGAGGGAGGAAATGGGTTGGCAAATCATTTCTCAGGAAGTCCAAAAAACAATCTGCCAGCAGAGTTGTGATTTCAGTGATCCAGGTTACTGCCTTCATTGGGGCAGATCTTAACGATCCATGGCTGAAACTAGTGCCTTTACATGTTATACAATCATGTGCACTGCCCACTTGTAGGATCTATAACAGAATCAGTTCAAAGAACTCCTGGAGTGGGAAATCCCCCAACACACAAGGAGCAATCTGTCTAGAACTCAGGCAATAAATCTTAGAGTTGCTTGAGATGAGTAGAGGGTAAGTGACTTATCGAGGAGTGAGATGCAAATCTCAGTCCCTCTGACACCAAAGCCAGCACTCACTCCATTTTGCCATGCCACTTCCTTCTTCCTCTTTCTCCACCTACCCACTTCCTGTCTAGACCCAGATAAAGCAGGTGCTTATCCTTTAGTTCTGCTTCCTCTTCTTTACGCCTTTCTCCACTTCAGAGGCTACACAAACCTTGCTACTTTTTCTTTGTTCCAAGCATGGAACAACAGTAATTGTCCAATAACTCTTGTCTGAAAACCAAGACTTGGATGGGACTTGAAGACTGGTATGGCACATTGGAGTCAGAAGAACCTGGGTTCTAATCCTGCCCCTGCTGTATCCTTGCTGTGTGATCTTGTGCAGGCACCTGTTTCCCCAGGGTATGTAGAGGCCTAGATATATATTGGGATTCCTTCCAGATCTGAATGCCTGATCCTATTACAGCATAGCATTTGAACGTGAACCCTCCATCCACTTTTCAATCAACAATTCAGAATATAATCTAGATCTAGAAGAATCTGTTTTCCCTAAACTGCCTAGAAAGGTGAACTAGGAAAACTAGTGGTCAGACCATGGTTGGGCCTGATGTCATGGTAAGAAGGTGCTTGTGGGAAACCACCCCCACACACACTAATGTGTTCTTAGCACACCCACTCATGTGCATCCACAAAGAGCAGGTAAAAGCCAAAGAGGAAGCTTTCTATTGAGTAGGCCAAGTGGGAGGCTTACCAGCTGAGACAGGGCTGGAAATGAAGGAAAAGGGGAATGGTTTATGGACCTTCTTAACTGGGGAAATATTGGTTTGAGACCCTGCTATTGAGTGAACATTGATCTAGCTAAAGAACCCTGCATCACCTGCCCACCCCCCAAAGAATTAAGGTGTTTCATAGCTTAGAAGAATCAGTCAGTATATTTAGTAAGCACCTACTATGTGCCAGGCTCCAAGTCAAATATTTTTTTTTCCTCACTCCAAAGAAAATCCTTACCTTTTTCAATGAAAAAAAAATTATAAATGTCTACTGGGCAACAGCCAGAGCTGAAATCTGAAGCTTAATTATGAGGAGCAGATTGAGCAGCATTGGTGAGGAAGGGTGAAGAACCATCAAAAGAAAGGCAGAACTACCTTTCTTTCAACCAGTAAAGGTGACTCTGTCTCAGACACAGGCAAGTCTCTGAGCACCAATTCTTCCAGAAACATTTTCTGCTTAAAGTATCTTGAGTTTTAATGGCCCCATGAAAACCCACACTGACTACTTTACTCCCTAACTCATTTCCTTTCTTCCTCATAATAGAGATAAAATAAGATACTGGCATGGAGTGATGTGCCAGCATGGACTCTTAGTGAGGAGCACTGAAAATGTCACCCACTCTGGACTGACTCTCAACCTTGAAGCTGTTGCGGACTCCCCCCATCCTGGAGGATGGCAAAGGCAGGAACCTGTACCCATATTCCTCACTAATCATGGGCACACAGAGTTATCTGTGACAGGAGATTATGGGCCCAGCACCAGGTAAAGGAAGTTGGAGACAAAGCTTCTCTGTCTCATCAAATGCCTCATGGAGAGGAAGGAACAAAGGCCCTGGGGGTTAAAGGAGGCTTTCTTCCCTTGGAATAATCTTCCAACTTGAAGAGTCACCTGTGTGCCATGTGTGCCATGTGTGCCATGCCCCGTCTTGGGGAATAACCAAAAGCTTAGCCCAGGGATAAAGAAAACAGTCAATCACAAACAGATAACCAATAAGGGGAGGAAAAGATGAACTCATGTAAGTCTCAACAGTTTTCCACCCTTTTATAATATCTATTAAGAAGCATAACTGGGGGTGGCTAGGTAGCTCAGTGAATAGGAGTCAGGAAGACCTGAGTTCAAATCCAGCCTCAGACACTTAACACAAAACTAGCTGTGTGACCTTGGGCAAGTCACTTAACCCCCATTGCCCTACCTTCCCCCCTCCAAAAAGCAAAAAAAAAAAAAAGGAAGAAAGAAAAAAAAGAAGGTTAAGTGGAAATTTAAAAGTTAATTAGGAAAGACACAAGCTATCTGAAAATTCAGGAGCCAGAAGGCTCCACAGAGAACAATTTAACCTTCTCCTTCTCCAAATGGGGAAAGTAGGACTAAGGAGGGGGGCAAGAATTGGCCCAGGGTTACATAGCTGGCCGCGGTGGAGAGGCAGATCTAGGCCCCAAGTTCAAGTCCTGCACCTTGCTGCCAAAAATGCCCTGGGATAGCCTCATTTGGGGAGCTAAGGACAACACCTAACACCACAGTTCAGGTAAAACTTAAATGAAATCCACTGACATCAGGGATCTTTAATCTAGAGTCTGGGAAATTATTTTTAATGCAAATATAATCAGTTTCCTTTTAATCTTCTGTATTTTATGTATTTAAAAACATTATGAGAATGGATCAATCACACACACACACACACACACAACACACACACACACACACACACACACACACACACACACACACACACACACACACACACACACACACACACACACACACACACAGCTAATTGCCCCAGTTCTCCAAAACTTATTTGTTAAGAGAAAACCTTTAGAAAACAGACAGGTGAAGCAGGCAACAGGTGTCTCCAGAAAGACAGGCTAGGATGAATCAGAAAGCACCTGACTGCTGGCGTTTGGAAAGATAGACACTCACTGTCCTGCTCTTTAGTCTCAGAGGCCAAAAGGGCCAGTTCTTAAGTATCTGTGGGAATCTTAATGCCAGGTTCTGCACTGGCAGCCAGGGCCAGAGTATAATTACCAAAGCTCTAGACTGCTGACAAACACTTGTCAGAATCAAAGGCAAAGACCCAAAGGGGATGAGGGAAGCAGACAGTGTCCATCGGATGGAGACACCGTCCTGGGAGGAGGGAGGCGAGGAGGACAGAAGCTCCCGTAGGAAGGATGCCGGAGTCAATTTGGAAGATGCCCTCCTCGGCTAAACGGCTGCATGTGTGTCCTAAGGAGCTCTAGGACAGCTGGCATTTACATATTTGGTAAAGTTGGCAAAGCAATACGTGTGTATGTGCACACTCGAGTTGTTTGTTACGTCATGTGTCCTTTGTTCTGGTAGAGGACCAACGACTTTTGGAGGGAGGGCAAGGTCTCGACTTGCAAATGAGATGGGGTGTGTCTGTATGTGTGTGTACTCATACCACATGTCTACACACACATACACACACATATATCATAATTTCAAGCGGGATATTTCAGTGGAAAGCATGCTGACTGTGAAGTAAATAGCCCAAAGTTCAAATCCCCCTTCTCCCGTTAGCTGTGGAACCCCCTTGACCAGGCCCCTCCCCTCTCTGGGCCTGTTTCCCCTTTTTTTATAAAGGAGCAGTTCCCTTTATAGCCACATGAATAAACCCCAGGAGGAAGATGGTCTTATTATTTCCATTTATCACCGAGGAACCTCCAGCTCCATGAGGTGACAAGACGTCCCCAGTATCACAGTTCTAATAATTGAATGCAGGAGGATTAGAACCCAGAACTTCCTGAATCCAACTCCACTACTATCTCACCAAAACTAGGAAAGTCGCTCCCTCTCAGTAGGCGAAGGGCAGGGACACAGCAATCCTATTAAAATGAGTGAAGTTTCATTAGGGGAAAGGCTGCCAAGTCATCTGCATCGTTCAGTCAGTCCGAGCCCTGAAGCTTGGTGGAGGCAGCCCTCAGCACAGAGTGGGTGGTAAGGCCAGCCACCAGCTGCTGGCTTATGCAGGGCACTATCCAAGGCCCCTTTCTTCAGGTGCATAGAGAGGTCACTACTCACAGCTCCCATGAAACGGGGCTGGTGGCTCAGTGGGAATACTCCGGCAGTGACTCACAGCTACTGAAGGCAATGGAAATTCCAGGACGGACATAAAGGTACCGACCAAAGGTGCCTTAACTCCCTCCCTCGCCATCCACCTCTTTGCTCGTTGCTAGGAAAGAGGGGAGTTGATCCAGCAAACAAAACCCCCTTCAGCAGGAGACCCTGGAACAATCCAAACCTTGTTTACTTGCTCCAGGTGGGGCTCCCGACCCTCCCCCCACCAGTAACTCTGAAAACTAGATGGCTCCAGTTCCTAGACAACCCATTGGAATAAAAGGTGCGCGCTTGGTGGGGACTCGGGAAACGTATCAGAATCGGTGGAGGAACGGAAGGCCCCTCCCCGTCGGTGGACCTTTTGTTTCCCATTGCAAAGGAACTCCCTTAAACTAAGGTGGAAAGTTCTTTGGCCAGCCCTCCCCCCATCCCACATTCCATCCGGACCTGGGCCCTTCGGGTGGAGACCCAGAGCTAACCCTAAGCTAACCAGAATACCACCTGAAACATCTTGCCAGGAGGCAAAGAAAAGATACCTGGGGTCAAAGCTAGGGGAAACACTGAGCGCCCCAGTCCAAACTCACCAGAAGGAAAGACAAAGGCTTATTCAAACTAGTGCTCATCCCCGGAAACTTCCAACATTTCTAGAGGTTTCCACTCACAGACAAAACTCTGTGAGGATCGAGGGCTGCAACGGCTTGGAGTTCCCACCGCAGTCCAATCCCCTCCTTTGGCAGATGGGGAAATCGAGGCTCAGAGACGGAGCAGTTAAGCGTAACGAGACAAAACAAAAGGCACCTACTACGTTCCAGCTATAGCTTAAGAGGCTGCCAGAGCCCACCGTGGGAACAGAAATACTGCCGCACCCCCACCCCGTCCGCTGCTCTCTAGGCCATCTCTCCTACCTGGCCTGAAACTTGGCCCTCCCTCTCCTTCCCAAACCAGCACAACAAAGGCGGCGACGGCGGCGCGTCTTCTGGAGGCCGCCGGGACAGAGGGAGCCCCGAGTGCCCGGATCGCCCGCGCGCCTCCCAGCCCAGCCCGCACTTACTGCTGAGGTTCAGCAGCGAGTCGAACACCTTGCACTGGATCTGGCCCGTGCTCTGGGACACGCACGACATCCAGAGGCCCTCGTAGATGGCCTGGGCAGTCACGATGTTGTCCCCCGCGTACGAGGAGATCTTCCACTGGGGCATGGCGGTGCTCACTATGGTCCCGATCCAGCCCAGGAAGGCCAGGATGAAGCCCAGCAACTGCAGTCCCGCGTTGGCCATGCTGGCGCCCCCTCCCTGCCTGGCTCGCTGCCGGCTCTGGCCCGGTGCCCCGCAGCCACGGGCGGACGGGAAGCGCTCCGAGGGGCTGGCGCCGCGCTGGCTCTCCGGGCAAGCTCTCGCTGGGCTCGCTCTGTGGCGATCGCTCCGGAGAAGGGCTTTGGGGGGCGCCCCTGGTGCGGGGGGCTGCCTGGGCAGGGGGGAGCTCCCTCAGGGGCAGCTGCTGCGGCTACTTGGGGGGGGTGGCCCTGCTGCAGCTTGGGGGGGGGGCTGCTGCTGCCGCTCCTGCCGCCGCGAGCTCCTCCGCACCTGCTCTGAAACACCTCCCCCGCGCGCCCTGCAATTTAAATGGGGCCCCGCCTCTGAGCCGGCCGCCTGGAGGTTTCAGGCGAACTCACAGCTCCGACCTCTCCTCCCTGGGAGGGAGAAACTGAGATGGGAGGGAAAGAGTGAGAGCCAGAGCGAGAGTCACCTGCCTTGGCTGAAGCGGACACGCAGCCCCACAACTATGCTCTGCTTGCAACAGGGGAAAAATTCCCCTGTGGGGCCCAGCCCTGGCCCTTGCAGCCCCCGCCCTTTCTCCGAGGGACGGCCCAGTGCGCCCACCTTTTCTTCATTAAAGCTTGTTAGGAATGGGACTGTGGCTGGAGCTAGCC
This sequence comes from Pseudochirops cupreus, assembly GCA_028627135.1. Lineage (NCBI taxonomy): Eukaryota > Metazoa > Chordata > Mammalia > Diprotodontia > Pseudocheiridae > Pseudochirops > Pseudochirops cupreus. The sequence continues at coordinate 6,210,137 of CM053580.1, read as the reverse complement.
CAGCGCGCCGGCGCCTAGCGCCCTTGCCCCCCGTCCTGCTTTTCTTGGTGTTGGGGGTGGGGAGGCATCCTGAGGATAGCTAGATCTCTAACAAAACAAAAGCCGGGAAGCAGAAAACAAAACCCAGCCCAGGGTCTAAGGTGGGAGGCGCCTGTTCACTGCCAGGAAAAGATTCAAGCCGGTGCCAGTCAGTGAAGGAGCCCCACCTCTCATCTCTCCTCTGCAATCGTCCCAAAGTACACAAACCGAGATTGCAAGGGCCAGTGGATGAGGGACTAAAGGGAGCCCAAGACGAGCAGGGAGCCTGGAGGTCAGAGAACTGCCTGAGGCCAGAAGGACTAGCGCCTGATCCCGCCCTGGGATTGCTAGCTAGGACTCCTGCTCTTCCTGTCCTGTCTTATGGGACGTTGCGCATGCCCCCTTCATTTTTTGGGCCTCAGTTTCCACGTTTGTCCTATGAGAACTTTGCCTAGATGGCTCTCTAGGGCACTTGCAGTTCTAAATCTGGAATTCGATGATCTGGTGATGCCATCTCTGAGGTCCCTTCAAACCCTGAGTCCTACGGAGCTGGGATTCGTGTGGGTGCTGAGCAGGTTCAAATTGGCCCAGTTAAGCTTTCATTCCCCACCCCATAGGCAAGGAGCCCGTTTCCCTCGAGTTCTTGGGTACTGATGTGGATGAACCGGGACAGAGCCCCTTACCTTCGAAGGTTTAATTCCAGTCTTGAACTAGATTCTTGGATCCAAAGCTCCTCAACCCAGAAAGCATTTAAGTGCCTACTGTGCACCGAACAGCCCCTGACTTCAAACAGCTTAGGCCATATTGGGAGAATCCAGCAATCAGCCATCAATGTCCTTCTACAATGGATAATTATGTCTATCGGAAGTTAAAGCAGGGCCCTGGAAGCAATAAGGGAGTGGACACCCAGGTGACTGACTCCCTTTGACCCAGAGGGCTGGAGGCAGAGACATAAAAGACCTGGCTTTGGAGGACCTTTGAAGCAGCTCCTGAGGTTTCTGGCCAATGCAGTGTTGGTGGTGGCCATGATCAGACTGCACTCTCTAGTCCTTCTTTAGATCCCTGCCTCCTAAATGTTTTATTCCAGAGTGGCCAGAAATCAAAGGAGTGGGTGCTGGAGGGAGATACTGTTGTGGGGTACAGGAGGAAATGACAAATAAGCAACTTAGTCATTGCCCCTGCAGATTTCACCAAAATTTACATCCATCAGCAGTGCGCAAGAGAAGAGAAGGGATGGCCAGAAGGGATTGCAAGAATGGATGGCCAGAAGGGATTGTAAGAATGGATGGCCACAAGGGATGGTCAGAAGGGAAGACCAGAAGGGAGAAGGGATGGCCAGAAGCGTGTTGAACAGACACCGATACTGGATGGGACAGATAGTAAGATCAAAAGAATCAATAAAGTTCCAAAGGGAAGAAGAGGGAAACTCTAATATTGAGATATAGCCTCCTCTAGCTGCAAGGACCCCTGGACCTAGTGTAGGCCAGTACATTCATTTTACCCTCCAGGAAACAGGCTCAGAGAGAAGAGGTGAATTACCTGTAGTCAATAGCTAGGAAATCAAAGATCGAGACTATTGGTGACATTCAGAAAATGGTTAGAACTGTGAGTGATAGAGCCTTTAGCAGAGAGGGCAACTCATTAGACTTCAATGCTGTGATATTTCCATGACTCAGTGATCTCTTCACTGTAGCTATCTTCCAAGGGAGCAGATCACAACTCACCTATATCTTCTCATCCTTCATGACCCCTCTCTTTGTCCTTTCCTGAATCTTCCCAAGGGCTCTCCTAAACATTTCTATAAAACAAATTCATCATTTTGTATTAAAATATAATTTCTACCTGAAATCCCCTGAGTATATTTTATTTACCTAGTAATTACAAAAAGTTTAAGTTTTAAGGAGATTTTTATTAAAGATTAAAATGAAGAGTAAATAATTTGGTTTTACTTAAGGGTAATTAGTAAAGAACAGTGTGGAGATGTCAGTTCTGAAAAGTAGTGATTTAAACCTTCACCAAGCTAGAGTAACTTGGATGATTAAACAAAAATATCAGGAACCAAAACATGTGGGCCGATGTAAAATCCACCTTTCAAACATTTGCAGCATGCATGTTGCAGCTGTCATAATCGAACTAAACTCCATAGTAACCACTAGTATTCTTTTGTTGTTCAAAAAAAAAGTTCCAATATTATTGGTCAACAATCTAGGTCACAGAGACCTATTTTTCTTTTTCTCAGACAGGTCTTTTAGCCTCCTTCATTTGGTTGAACTTCCACCTGATTCCAGAGTAAAGAGTTCTAGATACAGTGAGTGCCCTAAAGTGTATCAGGAGCAAGGGGTTGACATCTGCCATTAGACATCCAAAAGGGAATGGGGAGGGGTAGTCAGGAGCCCTGAGGGATGGCAGCTTTCCAAGGCCCTTGTCCAGGACATTAAACACACTGACCTTCAGGTCTGTTAAAGGTTACATCCCTTTCATGACAGTCAGAAAAGGCAACACTTTCTTTCACAGGAGATCCCACAGGAGAAGGAAGAAGGCAGAGCCAGTGTCTAAATTATGACAAAGGGTTTCCAAGCAGAATAACCATGTGCTTTGCTGGAGTAAAGTTCTGTGTTGCTTTGGTGAATCAATTTTCTCCCTCCTTCCCTCCAAGGAATAATCAGTTCCATTTCGGAAATCAAGTGAGAATTAAAACTGTATAATGTACAACCCCCCCAAAAATAATTGAGGCATTTTAAGGTGAGGCCATGATGGTTAAGTGTGTGAAAGATTTCCTGAGTCCTACAGCAGTTGGGAAGAATACATGGCTATATGGGACAAAAGGCAACTGATCAAAATGTAAGGATTAATCATTCACCTTGTGCTAGGCACCAAACAAGACACCAGGGAACTGTGAAGACCAAAATGAAAGGGGCTCAGTCCGCATGAGCTTATATTCTATTGAAACAGACTAGCTGTGCATGTTTAAGTATCAGGACCCAGGGTTAGAGCTGTCTTGCCCTTATACTTCTATTTTCTTCCAAGGTAGGAGGTTCATCTTTTATTTCCTTCCTGAATCCCATCCTCTCTTCCCCAAGAACTGGTGCAGTCAGGGTTCTATGGTTGTGATTTGTCCCTCTTGCTCGGAGAGGAGTATGGCATCAGGGAAATGACGACCTGACTTTAAGTTGACTTGGATTTGAGTAGGGGAGGGTTGTGCAAGGTCGCCAGACTCACTTTCTCCTCCAGAGCCATCTGGCACCAGTGGCTAGATAGATGTTCATTAGATGATCCAGGCCTAGTGCTGTGCTCTAGGTACAAAATAACTAATGACACTTTAACTTCAATTTGGTTTAGTTTCATTTTCACAGACATTAAACTCTTACTATTTGGAGGGTCTGATGCTGGATGTTGAGGATGCAAAAAATGGGAAACAGTGTAGCCTTTGCTGTCAAGGAGCTTATATCCTAAGGAGGGAAGAAGGCCAAGGGGAGTTGGATGTGTCCACAGGGGGAAAAAAGAAAAACAAAACAGGATACTATATTTCCATCCAGTGTCACCTTACCAGTTTTCTCAGCCTTAAGTCACAACTCACAGTTGTTCTGTTTTCTATTTGTCCCAGTGATTTGGAACAATATTTCACAGCCCATCCAATTGGCTATCTATTCCTCCAGAACCCTTTACAGATTAATGGGATTTGGGGAAATTGAGGAGATGTCTGGAATCCCAGAGCTCAAAGAGAAATTTGTTTCCATTTATTAGAAAATTATCATCAATCTGCACCCAAGAAATGATGGACCAGCTTTCTCTGAAATTGCTGACCGGATAAGGTTTTGGGCAACACGAGGAAAGATAGACTGTGATGAGAGCAGAATTCTGGTGGGTGTGTTCTTTCCCTTGGAAGGAGGCAGGGGTGGGGGTTTGGGGGTGTTTCCTTCTGATTTAACAGAAAAACCACCATTTATAATCCCCAAGTCAAAGCTGTGCAATTACACCAAAGAAGAAAGCTTGCAGTTGGTTTTGACCTTGGTGAGTAATAAGTCTTGTTAGTTTTTCCTAAGTTCCAAGAAAAGCTGAAAGTTCTCCTAGACAGAGCCAGTCAGTTCAGTCAAAGTACAGAAAATGTATACAACTGACTTTTTCCTGATCTTCCTGTTCAGTAACCCTGGTCCAAAAGGAAATGCAGTAAATTTGTCATAACTAAAAATTACCTTGTTTTATTCTGTATATACAGAACATCCCCTAAGAGAATGTAGATTCCAGGAAGACAAGGAAGGTTTGGTCTCTGTCACTGTGTCCTCAGCACCAATCACAGCGTGGCACACATTAGGAGCTTAATAAATAAATGTTTGCTGAATGAATAAGTAAGAATCTATTCTTCTTGAAGTTATACTAATACTCTGTGATCACTGTTTCTATTTCTACCTGAGGTTTTCCACATTGGGATAATAAAATATTTTAAAATTTTATCACAAATGAGAATCATGCTCACTGGCCTATAGTTTAAAGGGCACTTTAAGAAAAAAAAAAGACCAAATTTGTTTCTCTCCAGCATTTCTCTTTTAGTATAGCTTATAGTAAGATGGTGTCTGCAAAGTGCTTTGAGATCAGAGAATAGTGGAATCTTAGAGATGGATAGAAATGACATTATTCGTCCAGTCTCTTGTTGTTGCTCAGTGATGTCTGACTCTTCTTTAACCCATTTGGGGTCTTCTTGGCAAAGATACTGGAAAGGTTTTTCATTTCCTTCTCCATCTCATTTTACAGGGGAGGAAACTGAGATAAATACAGGTAAATGACTTGCTCAGGGTCACCCAGCTGGTAAGTATTTGAGGCCAGATTTGAACTGATGAAGATAAATCTTCCTGACATTAGACCTGGCACTCTATCCATTCCACCACCTAGCTACCCAATCTCCTATTACAGAGGCAGAGATGAAGACAGCAGAGAAGGCAAGGCAAGAAAAGCTTTCCTACAACTACACAATAGCAGACTGCAGATCTGAGGCTACACCCCAAATCTAACAATGGAGTATACACACACACACACACACACACACACACACACACACACACACACACACACACACACACACACACACTTGGTGAAAGGAGTTCATTCATCCATTCATTTACACATCTCATTCCCCACCAACCAACACTCCTTCACTCCTTTGGGGCTTATTTTACTTCTCCTCCATGCCCCAGCATGCTCATCTCTGGAAAATCTCATTGTCCACTTGAGGGTGACCCAATTGGCCTTGTTCCTCACACCTCATCATTGGAAGGTAGAGCCACAAACTCTTCCATTGAAGGAAAGGAGACAAGACAGACATTTCCTAAGACTCTCCTCACTTCCCACCTGGCTGCACTCATTTTCCTTGATTCCTTTGACTTGATCATTATGCCCCCAAGTAACCCCTAAACCCCAACTTTTCACTTTGATAAAGTATTTTCTTCCCCTATTAAATCACGATCTCCTGGAGGACAGGAAGTATCTTCTTTTTTTCTGTCCACATTTGTATCCTTAGCACTTAGTACAGTGTCTGACACAGAGTAGGTACTTACTGACTGTTTATTTACTATTGACTCATTCATTCCATAACCTTAACAGTCCACTATGCACTAGGCATTTTGCTAAGGCTCTGGAGACCCAAAGACAGAAAAGAACAATCAGTGTGTGACCACCTGTAGCTTGCAATATAATAGAGGTGGGGATTATAGTGAAGGAAAAAACATACACACTGAAAAATGCCCAATGAATACAAAAGTCATTTTAGTAAGGGGGGGGGGGGACTCTAATCATCTGGGTTGGGGTAGCAGCACAAGCCTCATGGAGGAGGAGGTAGAGGAGTGCACATTGAGCCTTGTAAGAAACTCAAGATGCTAGGAAATGAAGAGGAGAAAGGAGGGAGGAGAGCCTTCTCACCAAAGAGGACAGCTTCTAGCAAGTCAGGCAAATTCAAAGTGGAACATTATAGATAGGAAAGAAAGAGGCTGGAGGCTCGTTTAGCTAGAAGAATTAGTGAGTTAAGGCTTGCAATATGCATAAAGCTCGAATGGGCAGGAGAACACTAGATTGGGAAAGACCTTAAATGCAATCAGATGTACTTGTATTTTGCCTTGTCAATAATGTGGTGGAATTTCCTGAGCAAAAGCCTTGCAAAGTCAGCTCTGTGTTTTGAGAATGTTCCTTGGAAAGCTGGGTGAAGGATGGATCCAGCGAATCAGACAGATTCCTTGTTCCTTCAGCCTGTCACTGTGCTTAGACATTGTGCTTCTATTCAATGTAGACAAGTTAGGTAAAACTGGGAGGAAAGCTCTCCAAGCTGCTTGATGACAGCTTAAATCAGAAGGAACACTGTTAGAAGGATGAACAGAAGCTGACTTTAAAGCAGAATAGGCTAGGGAAAACACACATGTATGCATACACATGCCATTTTTAAAAGTCATACATGATATATTTCTTAAAAAGCCAAGAAGATATTCAATAATCAGAGGCTGATTGATTTGGAAACAAAGTACAATATTGTTCAAGAAGCAAAGAAGTCAAAGTTAAAGAAAAAAAAAACACAACCTAGATACAGTAGTTCCACAATAATCCCAGCATCATAGAGAGTAGACCTAAAGTATGGAGGATATGTGTGTGTGTGTGTGTATACATGTCTATATGTCTATAAGTCTATATGCATGTATGTATATGCATATGTACACATGCCTATACTTATTCCTATACCTGTACATATACATATATATACAAAGTGTTCTCTCTCTCTCATTCTCTCTCCTTCTCTTTCTTTTTCTCTGTTTCTGTCTCTCCATCTCTCTGTCTCCCCTCTCTTTCTCCCCTTTTCTCTCTGTCTCTCTGTCTTTGTCTCTGTCTCTGTCTCTGTCTGTCTGTCTCTCCCCCACCCCATACCAAAAGCAGCTAGGTGGTGCTGTGTGTAGAGTGTCAGTCCTAGAATCAAGGAGACTCATTTTCTTGAGCTTAAATCTGGTCTCAGACACTTACTAGCCTTGGGACCCTGGGCAAGTCCTTTAACCCTGTTTGCCTCAGTTTTCCCATCTGTAAAATGGCTCTAGAATCTCTGACAGGAAAGCCCCAAATTGAGTCACAAAGAGTTGGACATGACTGAAAAATGACTGAATATACAGAATAGATCATATTACATATATTATTTTCAAATGCAAAATTATTTCCAATCATGTTCTCAGATTGAGTTCACTTCTTACATATGTATTTTGTTCTAGCAGATTTTCATCCTGCTGTCAAATGTTTATGTCACGTTATGGGGGAAAAAGTCTATTGATTTTGGAGCAGTGCTAATTTGGCCAAGGTAACTGAGAGATAAGCAAACCTTTGCACCCATCTGATTGTGGCACTGTGCTATGTGGGTGGCACATGAGACCTCCAAGACTTATTGGGAAGGATAAGATGAGGACTTTCTCCACTTAAAATTAGCCAAGGAAACACTGCTTCAGTTAATGAAATTTTCAGTTTTTATATTTCAAATAACCACAATATAAGATTAGAGGGTTATAAAACTGAAAATTTCAAAGATGTAAAATTTTTAACTCTCTAAATGAATGTTTTAGGTTTAGTCCAGCTGACATACATGCCTACATCATGTGAGTTCTTCCCCCTTCATCTAAGCTCAGGAGAAACTTGCCTACAGGCAAGCTTTTGTCTTGTAATTGCTCCCACCTTTTAGTTGCAGTTACTGAATTGTGCCTTGATGACCCAATTCCTTGGGGTTTTTTTTGGTGGAGATCCTGGAATGGTTTGCCATTTCCTTCTCCAGCTCATTTTACAGATGAGGAAACTGAGGCAGACAAGGTTAAGTGACTTGCCCAGGGTCACACAGTTAGTAAGTGTGTGAGATCGAATTTGAACTCAGGAAGATGAGTCTGCCTGATATAATGTAGGTCAGAATCCCGTCGTTAACGTCTGTTCTTGAGATCTTTCTCTAGATTAGGCCTGCTTCACTGTTTTGTGTGTCCTAGACCCCTTTGGCAAGCAGCCTGCTTAAGCCTCTGGACCCCTTCTGGGGATTGTGGTTTTCAGTGCATAAAATAAACCCTACATGATTGGGAAGGAAGGCAATTTTATTGAAGTAGTTATCAAAGTAAAAAAGAAAAGGACCAGGTGTCTCAGCTTCGATATCCCAGCTCTTAAGAAACAATGCAAATGCTGGAAAGGCTTTTTGTTCTTGTTCAGTCATGTCTGACTCTTTGTGACTCCACCTGGGGTTTTCTTGGCAAAGATACTACAGTGTTTTGCCATTTCCTTCTCTAGATCATTTTACAGATGAGGAAACTGAGGCAACCACAGTTACAGCGACTTGCCCAGGGTCACACACTAGTAAGTTACAGAGGCTGGATTTGGACTTAGGTCCTCTTAACTCCAGGGCCAGTGCACTACCCACTGTGCTACCTAAATAATCAGGAAGGCAATGCTTGATTACAAGGAGGTACTTTATAATTGCTGGAAAAAAACACCTTCCAGAGGGTTGAGCTGCAGAGTAGATAGAAAGACCCCAGATTCCCTAGGGGAGAGTGGAAAGTGTGGAACAGAGCAGTTCCTTAACATGGAGAAGTAGGAAATGAAGGAAATGAGCCCAGGGATGGGGTGGAGGGGGTTCTGGGTTCCTTACATAATGGTGTTTTACCAAAATGAGTAAAAGGGGGAAGAGGAATTGGCAGCAAGGTTGGGAGTACAGCCTGGGTTAGAGAACATAGAGCATTGTCTGCTTTGTGGAGAGCTCTGACTGAGGCTCCCCAGAACCGTCTGTGGGGCCTGGCTCACCCTGAGATGCTGAAGGAGGCTCTCAAGTTATGGCTCTATTTCCCTCAATTGAATATATGCTCTGTGAGGTCAGAAACTATAAATTATGTTTCTGTATTCCTACTGCCTGGCAGCTAGGTGGTGCAGTGGCTAAAAGTGCCAGTCCATGAGGAAGATTCATCTTCATGGTTCAAATCCAGTCTCAGACACTTACTAGCTGTGTGACCCTGGGAAAGTCGCTTAACTCTATTTGTCTCAGTTTCCTCATCTGTAAAATGAGCTGGAGAAGGAAATGACAAACCACTCCAGTATCTTTGCCAAGAAAACCCCAAGTGGGGTCACAAAGAGCCAGACACAATGGAAACAAATGAGCAACAAAATCTCTAGGGCCATCCATAGTGCTTGAAAACGGCCAATACTTAATAATGCCTGTTGCTTTATTGATGACTTTTATTTTTTATAAAAAAGTACAAATATATGTGTTCTTGTTTGACATTTTACTTTCTAATAATAGAAGGAGGAGAAATTAGGCCATCACAGCATGAAACCATAGAGTCAGATTGTGCCAGTGGGGTATAGTACAGAGGCCAAGAGCTCTGTAGCATTTCCTCTGCCTAGTGGGCCCTCTAGCAGAATGTAAACTCCTTGAGGCCAGGGCCTTCTTGCTTTGTCTTTGTGTCATGGATGTGCCTCGGATGGTGTCTCTCCACAGGGAGGAGGATTGGGGGGTGGGGACGTTCTTTCCCTTTTAGTCATGGTGACATGGGATGGAAATGCCTTGTGAAGCATGTGTGGATAATCTGTTCCTGGTTCTGGGGGCCTCAACGTGTGTGGAGGAGGAGGCCCTTTGATGGTCTTTAGCAGCATTCAACAAGGCTGCTCAGCTTCCTTAGGTGGCTCTCTTGATCACAGTGTCCAGTGAAAGACAGAGCTGAAAGGAGAAAGAAGTCTTCTCTCCTTCAAGGCCATATTGCCTAATGAAAGGACCTACATCCTTGCCCTCTGCAGTCTCTCTTTTCCTGTCTGGGTAAAGGAGCTTGGGATGTTCATCCATGTGAATTCCAAGACTCAGGAGAAACCCACAGCTTCTGAATTTCAAAGCCAATTTGGCACTGAACCCCTGAGGAGGAGAGACCTTCCGGGCCCCAACCCAGTGAGATCTGAGGCAGGGGCTCCTAGCAGAGGTGCCACCTATGGCCATGAACTTGGTGGGACCAATGCTATGTCAGAATAAGCCATTCTGAGCCTACTCTTCCCACAGACACAGGTGATGGAAGGCAGAGTAGGTCTAAGGTGTTGACGAAATGTTTATACCTTGGGTCTTTCTATAACTTTGAAGCAAAAATCCATTCACAATAGCTCATAGATGTGGCTTACATGTAACTGGGACTATTCACTGGTGCCTAATGGGGTAGGGGTCAGCCAATGGGGGCCCTAGCTGAGGGCAGTGAAGCTAGAAAGTGACTCTGAGCTGCTCCCTGGAACCCTGAGGGCCAGAGGGGGCAGTGTGGCCCTGAGATAGTGAGTGAGGGCCCGTGCTATGGTTGGATCCTATGATGTTAGCTCACTGCCTGGCGGGGAGCAGTCAAATGTTTGGTGCCCAATTAGTTAACATGTAGCCATGTGAGTGTTACATACTAAAACGTTACCCTGGCCAAGAGCCTTCCTTCCCTGTTTGATGATAATGTGGGACGGCCTCCCCACTTCTTTTAATGCTGAAACTCCCCCCACTCCGTCTCCAAAGAGCTGGAGCTGCAACTATCACGTCTTTTAAATATGCTTAAATAATATGCAGGATGGAGGACTTACCCTGTGGAGCACACCTTCTGGTAGTGCAGAAACCAGTCCCGCTACAAGTGAGGGGACGATCTTTGGAAACTGCTGCGGCCAAAATCTGCATTCTCCTGGCCTCCAGCAACTTGGCGCTGATCCTCCTTGACCTTAGGCAAGCTGTGTACCACACAGACACAGACAGAGACACTGACACAGACACAGACACACACATAGACACAGATGCAAACACAGACACACACAGAGACACACACAGACATAGACACACAGATACACACACACACACACACACACACACACACACACACACACACACACACACACACACACACACACACACACATTGGGCTCCAAGCCTTTCTAGCTGGGTGTAGCCTATCAGAGATTGTGTTCCATGGGGGTAGCCTTTGCAATCACACAGGGACTTATGGGCTCTGATGAGGCCTCAGAGGAAGCCCTTAGCAGGAGACATTCCATGTCAGTGCTTGGCTTGGCACAGGGTCTGGAATAGAGCGGTTGTTTCACCATGTGGGTTGAGTGACTTGATTCACATATTTCCATGGGGCTGGGATCTTGCCAATTTGGCAGCCCTGACTGCCCACTCTCCTCCCAGAAGCTCACCATAAGGCTTCCACTTAGTGGACTAAGAATCCCTCTGATTTCTTCAGATGGTGAAAGGCTCACGTTGATGCAATGAGGCTGTCTTGCTTTCGTCTCCTTGCCTTCAGCTAGACCATCAATCAATGAATGAATCAGTAAGTATTTATTAACTTCCTCACATGGGTCATGTGCTATACCGGGTGCTGGGGAGAAAAGTTATCATTATTAATAATTATTATGCATTACTAATAAATATTAGTAACAACACACAGCTAACATTTACATAACACTAACTGTTGCCACTCACTGTCCTAAGGACTTCATAAATATGACTTTCTTTGACCATCAGTCCTGGGAGATATGCCTGTTTTTCAGATGAGGAAACTAAGGCAAACAGAGGTAGAGTGACTTACCCAGGGTCACACAGCTAGGAAGTATCTGAGCCTTTATTTGAGCTCTTTACCTGCTCTAGCGGCGGTACCATTGAAGTACAAGAATGAAATCATCCATGTTCACAAGGAGTTTATATTCTAATAGGACAAGCACATGGTAAAATGTGACAGTGTATGTGTGTATTTATACACACATACACATACACACATATATAATGTATACATACAATACATAGATAAGCACATACGTGTATTGTGTATGTGTATATATATATATATATACATACGTACATATATATGCTATTTTAATTATATACAAGAGAGAGACAGAGAGACAGACAGAGACAGAAACAGAGACAGAGACAGAGAAGGTAGTTTGGGATGGGAGGGAACCAACACTTTGGAGTATCAGGAAAGCTTTCATGCCAAAGATGGTGGTTGAGATGGTTCTTTAAGGAACAGAGGGATTCTGTGAGGAAGAGGCAAGGAGAAAGGGCCCTCCAGGTTTGTGGAAAGGCCAGTCAAAATGTGGAGTTGAATTTTCTCTTCCTATCTTGTATCTCTTCCATCATGACATCATTTTCACTTGTGTTTTGAAGTTTCTCATTTGTTAGGAGACCCCTGCTCACTCCCACAATTTGCCTCTCTTTTCCCCTCTGTATGATATTCATATTTTTTTGGAAGAATGCCTAAATTTTGAGATTGAAGTAACTCTTGTTCCTCCATATAGGAACTCAGAAAAAAAGCCTAATAAATGAGGAAGAAATACAATCTCAAGGGAAATTTAGATTTGTTGATTTGAGAGACAGTATTGAAAGGGGCAGCTGAGAATTTCTTCCAGGACTGTTAAGGCTGGGTGCTTGCTGCCTCACTGGTCACATTGCCATGAGAGGGAATCAAACAGACAAATGCCTTCATGTCAACATGTCTCTCTGTAGGCCAATGTTGCTTCTCACCAGGAGATGGCAAAGACCAAAGAAGAAGCTGGACCCAACCATGTTGCTGGGGGTGCTGCCAGCTTTGGGAATGAAGAGGCTGGAATGAGGAGGGCTGTCCCTGATGGTGGCATTAGACTCAGGCACAGCGAGTTGGAGCCTATCCCAGGGAAGTACTGAGTGAGATCTGAATCTGGACCTTCAAGTTCAGAAAACTTGTCCCTGTCTGTTGACGTCTCTAGATTGATGTTCCTTACATGTTGTGATGTGTCTTAGCTGGGGGAATGCCCCCTTCTGACTCAGATCACACACTTCTTGAACTTAAGGAATTTGAGTTCACCTCCCTGGGTTACACATTTTCTCAAAGCACTTAAGGAATTTCCTACTGGCCCTCTCTACTGGCATTGGTGAATCATAGTGTTGAGTGAGGAACATTCAAGCCACTTGAGAATATTCTCTTCCCTCTTAAAAAAAAAGTCATCCATTATTGATCTTAGCAAGATCATTGTTCATCTAAAGCTCCTTCTATGGAGTGGAAATAGCATGAAGACCTTAGGAGATGTGAGTTTTAGGCTTGGATCAGACTCCTAACTAACTGGGGAACCTTAGGCAAGTCCAAACCTTCCCAAGCTCACATCCTTCTTTAGAGAAATCACAGGGTAGATCCAGATGACCTCAAAGGGGCCTGGAACATTCCTCAGGTTTTCTCTCTGCCCCTCCTCCCCTTTCACTAGCCCCTCATCTTCTTTCTCCTCTTTTTCCTTCCCTTCCTCCCTTCCCTTTGCCTTTTCTCCTTGACTCTTACCTCCTTTCTTCCTTCTACTCTCTACTGCTCTTCTTTGTTTTTTTCAGTTCTGCCCTGCTCTCCCTTTCCCTTCTCCTCTTCCCCCTTTCATCTTTCTCTCCATTTGCATCTTTCCTGCCCTCTCCTCTCCACCCTCTTCCTGGGCCTCCCATTCTCTTATCTCTTGTCTTACAATGGGCTAATATGTAATATAACTAACTGTAAACATACAGTGGGGCCTACATACCAGCTGAGCTATAAACAACAGCCCAGTGTCTCCCAGGGGCCTCACACAACTCATAGAAGTGTGTACATTCCCTCTCATCTCTGTTTTTTTTTTTCTCACTGCTCCAATCTGTGCTCACTGTAGGAAGTCTGAATTTCTACAGCAAACCAATACCGTGGAGCCAAACTCCAATTCTCTCAGGGAGTTGGAATAATCTCATTGCAGGGAAATCCACTTCCCCCGCTCACTTGTCTATTTCTTGAATCCCAATCCAATATGTTTTCTAACCACATAACCAGTCACTCCCATGACAACAGAGCCACATAGTTAATAATATTTATACAGCCACTCACAATAATGGAATTTTTGGGTCTTAAAAATAATAATTTACTTAATAATAAAGGAAATGAAATTACATTACAGATAATACATTATATCAAATACATTAAAAATAGAAAATATCACAATTGCCCTCTACACTACCCTCTTCTCTTGAATCCAGTGGTCTTAGTTCCCATTTCTATGCTAATAGTTCTCATATCTCCCTATTCTGCCTCAACCTCTCTGATGACCTCGAGCTTTACATCTGCAATCACCTTTCAGACATGTCACTCTTCATTAGACAGGTGCTCCTGACTCCTGAATCAAAACGGCAAATCTGGCCTCAGAAACTTACTAGATGTGGAACTCTGGGTGCTTACGTCAGTTTTCTCATCTGTAAAATGAGCTGGAGAATTAAATGGTAAGCCACTCCAGCACCTTTGTCAAGAAAACCCCCAATGGGGTTGTGAAGAGTCAGACATTATGGAAACAACTGACCAACAACAAAAATCCCATTTTTAAAAATTGCTTTGTTCATTTACTTTTAGTTTACAAGATTCAGTTCCACAATCCCTTGAGTTTCAAATTTTCTCCCCTCCCTCTCCCCTGTCCCCGCCAGGTGGCATGCAATCAAGTATAGGATTTGCAAATACTTTCACACTGGACATTAGTCTGGTTGTATAGAAGGGTTGTAACCAATGGAGTGAATAATGGGAAAAAAGAAAGAAAACCAAACATGGAAAAGAACGATAGCATGTAGATTGCTTCAGTCTCCATTTAAACTCTTTTCTTTCTAGATCTTTCTCTCAAGGGAGATATCTCCTTCCATCCTGAGACTTGTAGAGTTGTCTTATAGACGTGCATTTCTGAGAAGAGTCCAGTTTATCAAAGTTGGTCGTCACACATACGTTGTGTCTGTGATTGTGTACAAATTTTTCCTGGTTCTGCTCTTCTCACTTAGCATCACTTTGTATAAGTCTCTCCAGGTGAATATGAAGACCGTCTCCTCCCCATTTCTTATAGCACAATAGTATTCTATTACATTCATATACCACAACTTGTTTAGCCATTCCCCAATTGATGGGCATCCTCTTAATTTCCAGTTTTTTGCCACTACGAAGAGGGCTGCAATAAATATTTTTGTACATGTGGGTCTTCCTCCCACTTCTATGATCTCTTTAGGATACCATCCCAGAAGTGGTATTACTGGGTCAAAGGGTATGCAATTATTTATAGCCCTTTGGGCATAGTTCCAGATTGCTCTCCCAAATGGTTTTATCTGTTCACAGCTCCACCAAAAATGCATTAGTGTTCCAATTTTTCCACATCCTCTCCAGCATTTGTCATTTTCCTATTTTGTCATCTTAGCCTATCTGGCTGGAGAGATGTGGTACCTCAAAGTTGTTTTGATTTGCATTTCTTGAATCAATAGTGATTTAGAGCATTTTTTCATATGCATATAGATATCTTTAATTTCTGCCTCTGAAAATTGCCTGTTCATATCCTTTGACCATTTGTCAATTGGGGAATGACTTGTATTGTTATAGATTTTACTTAATTCCCTATATATTTTAGAAATGAGGGCTTTATCAGATAAACTGGTTGTAAAAAATTCTTTCCCAATTTCCCATTTCCCTCTTAATCTTGGTTACATTAGCTTTGTTTGTACAGAAATTTTTCAATTTAATGTAATAAAGATTATCCATATTGCATTTTATAATGCTCTCCAACTCTTCTTTAGTCATAAAGTCTTCCCTACTCCATAAATCAGACAGGTTAACTATTCCTTGCTTTTCCAGATTACTTTCAGTATCAGCCTTTATACCTAGATCATGTACCCATTTAGACTTGACTTTGGTGTACGGCGTTAGATGATGGTCTATGCCCAGTTTCTGCCATACTATATTCCAATTTTCCCAGCAGTTTTTGTCAAATAATGAGTTCTTATCCCAAAAACTGTAGTCTTTGGGCTTATCAAATAGTATATTACTATAATCATTCACTACTGAGTCTTTTGTACCCAATCTATTCCATTGATCCACTACTCTATTCCTTAGCCAGTACAAGCAGTTTTGATAATTGCTGAAACCCACATAAATCCTCAGCATTCCTATATATTTCCAGTGAAGTCCAACAGCAATAGATAGTAACAGAAACCCCACTTAAAGTTTCTGTAGACATTATAAAATATTTGGGAATCTACCTGCCAAAACAAACCCAGTACCTTTATGAACACAACTACAAAACATTTTTCACACAAATATAATCAGATCCAACTAATTGGAAAAATATCAATTGCTCATGGCTGGGTCAAGCTAATATAACAAAAATGACAATTTTACCTAACTTAAGTTACATATTTAGTGCCATACCAATCAATCTACCAAAAAATTACTTTATAGAACTAGAAAAAATAGTGACAAAATTCATTTGGATGAATAAAAAGTCCAGAATATCAAGGCAATTAATGAAAAGAAATGCTAGGGAAGGTGGCCTAGCTGTACCAGATTTTAATCTGTATTATAAAAATCCCATTTTTAAAAGGAAACCTTTTAATTCCACTGCTTCTCTGTTAATTAGTAATCTTTTTTTTTTCCCCTGCATTTAACCTGTCCATGTATATTTGACTTCATGACATTGTGAGCTCCCTAGGGACAGGGGATCTCTCTTCCCAAGTTTTGCATTACAGTTCCTTAGCACATTGCCTGGCATATACAGGCACTTGATAAATATTGATCAATTGAAACACACATAAATCCAGGTTACATTTTTTCCACTAATGCACTCAGCGAAGATGGAGAAGATTGGACACAAGTATAGGAACCAGGAAGCAAAACATATGAAGTAGAAAAACTCCCATCTTTAGGGAAATTCACAACTCTACACTGATAGGTTCCATACCATGTGGTCCACGACCTAAATCACTGATTGGTTCCCTGTTTGGCTGCTGATTCCCAACATTTTTCAGCTGGGGAAATCCTTTCCTCTCTACTCAAAAGTAGCCTTTAAAGCTCTTTGAGATAAATAGCAGCCTTTATCAATAGTGTTTATAGCTAGGAGGTGCAGACAAGATGGTGGAGAAAAGGCAGGAACCCACCTGCGCTCTGCCCAAAACTCCTTCAAATAATTAAATAATGCCTCAAAACAAATTCTGGAGCAGAAAAGTCAACAAAAGGACAAGGAGAAACAATTTTGCAGCCCAAGATCTCTTGGAAGGTAGGAAGAAAATGTCTATTACATCAGGATGAGAGCAGAGTACAGCCAGTCCAGGCTGTACCCCAGGAAACCAGCAGTAGAACTTATAGGTGACCACAGTAGTGGTAGTTTACGGACCCCTTAGCCTACAGTTGGTAAGGGAGTCAGACATCTGGCCAAAAGGAGATTACAGAGGTCACTTTCTTGACACTGGAGCAGGATTCTGTTGTGTTGTCCATATGTTTACCTGAGTCACAGTCCTGGGTTTCAGTCCCAGGGCAAGGAGGATCACACCAGAGCTTGTGGCTATAGGGGAACTGGGACCCTGAGTGAAAAAGAGTGCTTGTGGTCATTTACAGATAATGGCACAGTTCAGAAAAGTAGTAAACAAACCTCTCACTAAATAATATCACCTTGGAAGAACTGGAAACTTACAAGTCTCCAAAATTATCTCTAAAAGCAGCTGCACAAAAATCTGAAGCTTCTGACAATGCCCCGTCTACGCTGGAAGTAGAGCTCCACTTTAGCAAAGAGGTAAAAGCAAAGAAATAGTCTGGAAAATGAGCAAACAATAGAAAAAAAGCCTGACTATGGAAAGTTACTATGGCCACAGGGAAGATCAAAACAATAACTAAGAAGAAGACAAAGTGAAAACTACCACATCAAAAGCCTCAAAGAAAAATATGAATTGTTTTCAGGCTATGGGGGAGCTAAAAATGATTTTAAAAATCACATAATAGAGGTAGGGGAAAAATGGAAAGAGAAATTAGAGTGATGCAAGAAAATAGTGAAAAACAAAAGAGTCAACAACTTGGTAAAGGAGGCACACATACATACAAACACACAATACTGAAGAAAATAACACCTTAGCAAACAGAATAGGCCAAATAATAAAAGAAACAAAAAAATAAATGAAGAGAAGGATGCCTTAAAAGCAGAACTGGCCAATTGGAAAAGGTAGTACAAAAGCTCATTGAAGAAAATAATTATGTAAGAAAATTAGAATTGAACAAATGGAACCTAGTGATTTTATAAGACATCAAGAAATAACAAAACAAAACCAAAAGAATTTAAAAATAGAGGACAATATGAAATATTTCATTGAAAAAAAAACTGACCTGGAATATAGAAGCGAGTGAGATAATTTAAAAATCTTTTGATTACCTGATTAAAAAAAAATAAAAGAAAAAGAGCCTAGATATCATAGTTCAAGAAATTTTCAAGAAAAAACTACCCTTATATCCTACAACCAGTGGGTAAAATAGAAAACGAAAGAATCCACCAGTTACCTCCTGAAAGAGAGTCTAAATGGAAACTGCCAGTAATAGTATAGCCAAATTACAGAGCCGACAGGTCAAGAATAAAATATTGCAAGCAGTCAAAAAGAAACAATCCAAATATCATGGAGCCATAGTTGGGGTAACACAAGATTTAGCAATTTCTATGTTAAAGGATCAGAGGGCTTGGAATATGATATTCTGGGAGGCAAAAGAGCTAGGAATACAACCAAGAATCATCTACCCAGCAAAAGCGAGTGTAATCTTTTGGGGGAAAAATGATTATTCGATGAAATAAAGATCTCTCAAGAATTCCTGACTGATAGACCAGAGCTGAATACAAAACTTGACTTTCAAATAAAAGACTCAAGAGAAGCATGAAAATCTAAACAGAAAAGGGAATCATGAGAGACTTAAGGTTAATCTATTTACATTCCTACATGGGAAGATGATACTTGTAACTTATAACTCCAAAAAACAAACAAACAAACACCTTTCTCATTATTAGTGCAGTTAGAAGGAGTATACATAGAGGACTGTGTGAGTTGTGTTTAAATTGAAAATTATGGAATAAATATCTAAAAAACAAAATTAAAGTTTGAGAAAGAAATATGCGCTGGAAGAATGGGAAGGGAAGAGGTAGAATGGGGTAAATTATCTGACATAAAATTGGCACAAAAGAGGTTTTACAATGGAGGGGAAGGTAGGGAAGGTGGGAGGAGTGCATGAATTTTGCTTTTATTGGAATTGTCTAAAAGAGGGAATAACATACACACTTAGTTGGGTAGAGAAATATATCTGACCATACCAGAAAGTAGGAGGCAAAGGGGATAAAGGAAGGCAAGGGGTGAGGGAAGGAGAGGGAGGGTGGAATCATCAAAGTAAATGTCAAAAACAAAACACTTTTGACAGGGTGAAGGGAGAAACACACAGACAGACAGATAGAGGCAGAAGGAGAGACACAGAGAGACAGAGACAGAGAGAACAGGACAAACAGGGAGAAATAGGATGAATGGAAATGCATAGTGGTAATAGTTGTGAAAAAAAAACTTATAGCAAGTTTCTCTAATAAACAACTCATTTTTCAAATTTATAAAGAACTAAGTCAAAGTTCTAGAAATAAAAGTCATTCCTCAATTGATAAATGGTCTAAAGATATGAACAGGCACTTTTCAGATGAAATAATTAAAGTTTTCCACTGTCATATAAAAATGCTCTAAACCATTATGGATCAGAGAAATGCAGGCCAAAATAACTGTGAGCTACCTATCAAATTGCCTAATAGGAAAAGGAAAATGTTGGAGGGAATGTGGGAAAATGGAGATACTAATGCACTGTTGGTGAAGTTGTATACTGATTCAACCATTCTGGACAACAGTTTGGAACTATGCCCAAAGGGCTATAAAACCATTGTAATGCCATGCATGAGCAGCTTCCCAAAAGAATGCTACTGTGAACAGTTTTTAAGGTTCTGATTACACAGTATAGTGAACACATTTATTCCATTACAAATCAAGGCAAACATTCACAGCAAATGACAATATAATATTCACAACATTATATCTTATCACAGAAAATCACAATATAGTGTTCCCAACAGCTTAACATTAGAAAGGCCACAGAGTTTTCACTACAGTGCCCACAGTATTTGGAACAAAGAACAAAAGAATAATCATCTGGTTTCTCTAAGGGGAGGAAACCTTTCTTACTTAATTATTCAGTCATTTAACAACAAATAACAATAATCCACATTCCACTTATGGGGCAATCATAGGTTAACTTAACCAGTCACTTATCTAGATTCACAATTACTAAGTATCATTAATCACTAAATACAATCATTAAAAAAAATTGCACAAACGCTCTATCCCTTGGTGTCTAGTAAACTTTAATTTCATCATTCGCCCAAGGAGAGGCCTTTTCTTCATCTTGACTTAGAGTGGTCTCTCTGATTCCCTGGATCCCCTTCCATAGTCCCAGCTCCTACTTGAATCCACCAAGCAGTCATTGGATTCAGAGGCAGACAGCCGCCAAGTTCTTGTCCAGTCCTCCAGGCAGTTCTTATTACACACTGAAGCTCATGGGGTCCAGCACATCTCAAACCCTTCACCACTTCTATTGCTGGGAATTCAGGGATCCCCCAAGCCACAAACAAACAAAGGCTTATCCCAGTCATGCTTCTTCAGTCCTCCAGAAGTTTGGCTGGCCCTAGGACCCAGAAGGAATCTCAGCCTTCCAGGAGGCAGCAACTTCAGCCTTCACCAGATTCTGGTCTCAAGAAAAACTCAAACTCAGTTCTCACTCAGGTCCAGATGCTGGGAGAGAAACTCTCTCTCTGTCTCTCTGTCTCTCTGTGTCTGTATCTGTGTCTGTGTCTGTCTCTGTCTGCCTGTCTCTGTCTCTGTCTCTCTCTCTTTTTCTCTCTCTCTCTCTCTCTCTCTCTCTCTCTCTCTCTCTCTCTCTCGCTCTCGCGCTCTCTCTCTCTCTCTCAGCTGGCTTTTGTCTCCATGATTCCTCATCTACCAGGAGCCACCAGGAGGAAAATTCCTGATTCTGATTCTCTGTCTCTGGAATTCTTACACACACACTGGCCTCTTGTCTCAGCCAACCCCCTCCTGCCATGTCAGCAACAGGAGACAGAGTTCATGCCTTAGTTACTAAGGGCTAAGTACCTGCTAAATTAATTACCATTACAACCATACATACCCTTTGACTAAGCAATATCACTACTAGGTCTACATCCCAAACAAACAAAAGACTTATATGTACATATGTATATATATATATATGTACATATATATATATACACACACACATATATACATATATATACATACATATACATATATACATACACATATTAATTGATCAACCAATCAATTAATTAGCTCTTTTAATGGTGGCAAAATATTGGAAATTGAGGGGATATTCATCCATTGGAGAGTGGCCTAACAAGGTGTTATATGTGATTGTGCTGGAATGCTATCATGCTAAAAGAAATGATGAGCAGAATGGTCTCAGAAAAACCTGGAAAGACATATTAACTGATGCAGAGTGAAATGAGCAGAACCAAGAGAACATTGTATACAGTAACAGGAATATTGCATGATGATCAACAGTAAACGTTTTGGCTATTCTGAGCTATGCAATAACCCAAAACAATTCTGAAGGATTATGATGAAAGGATAATCTATCTTCAGAGAAAGACCTGATGGAGTCAGAATGCATATCAAAACATACTTTTTCTTTATTTTTTTTTTTGTGGGGGTCAGTGTTTTCTTTCACAACATGACTAATATGGGAGTAAGTTTTGCATGACTGTACAGTATAATCTATATCAAATTGCTTGCCTTCTCAATGGGTCTAAGGAGAGAGGAACATTTTGAAAAACAAATGTTAAAAATTACTTTTACATATAATTGGGGAAAAATAAAATATTTTTTAAAAGTGTGTTTTGAGTTAACTGTTAATATGAGTAGTAGTTCTCTTTAAGCTGGAAAACTACAAAGCTCATCCTGCTGGCTATCTCTGGTCCCTAGAGACCTGTCTAGCCAGGTTTGAAATTCCTAGTCATAGAACTTGGGTTTGCTCTTTAGGCCCAGCTCACCAGGCTGCCAAAGTATCTACAAAGTACCTCCTGCTCTTTCTTCTCCAGCCAGAGGTAGTAGCAGAGAGTAATAATCTTTATCAGAAAGCTTCAGACTACTGGAGTTCATGGCCAATGATATCTGCTGGTTCCTACCAATCAGGAGTCACTCAGCTGAAGCCTCTCATAGAGGCTGACTGCTTCTATGTGCATCAGCTCTGGTTGAACAGCTGGCCTTATTGTACCTTCACCTTCAGTAGCTGTCTCTTCTCCTGATGTTGTACCTGGTAATGCCTATTCAATGGCTTACATGAGAACCCCTCATTCACCTTCATTCCCCTTTTACTTAAGTGCCCTAACTCCCTAAATTTCCTCCATCAAATGAATTGTCTTTTTATTAACCATACGTATCTTAAAATGTTTATATTATCTCTCATTTTTTTTATATTTATACTCTCCCTTCACAAAACATGCTTGTGCAAATTAGGTACCCATCATACTTTAGTTCCTAGTGGATGTCTTTGGTTTCCTCTGTTTTTGGAATCATCTTTTTATAGTTTTTAATAAATAAAAATATCTTTCTCCTACTCTTTAAAACATCAAATTGTCTCCACACAAGTGAGGAACCACTCCACATGTAGTTAGGTGGCATAGGAGATAGAGTGCTTGGCAATATAATTTGAATTTTGTTTACCTCAGTTTCCTTAACTATAGAATGGATATAATAATAATACCTATATCTGAGATGGTTGTGAGGATCAAATGAAATAATACTTGTAAGGTGCTTAGCACCGTGCCCAGCACATAGTAAACACAGAAACAGTAGCTATCATCCTCATCCTCATCCTCATCGTTAGTTTTGACAGATTCGGAGTCCTCACTTCTACTCTATTGATAGTTATTTCTCCAAAGCTATCTAAAATCTCATCTGCCAGTTGTTTCCTCACACACATTTTTAGGTTCTTCCATAACTCATATTAACTACCAAAATATGTCAAAAAATTGGAGGAGGAGACATCGAGGGGAGCCCCTCAGCATGATCAGGAATGAATTGGTAGTGAGCTGCCTGTTTGAAAGAGATTTCTAAATTCATGAGATCATAGATCTGTTTGAATGTTGCCTATGTAAAGGGCTTTGTGAACTTTAAAGTGCTAGATGAATGTGAGCTTTTCTGATTTGTTATTCAACCAAAGATCAGTGAAAACCTTGCTGCCTGAACTTAAGGTTTTTTTTCTTGAATTAGTAGAATAAATGGTCTTCCCTTTTGTTCATGGCTCAATAACTGAGTGGTGTAAAAATGCCTCAAGGAAGGATATTTGTATCATAGCTCAAGAGGTGGAAGGCATCCCACATGTCCTGGAAGCCATCACTCTACTCATCCTGCAGATGAGGAAACTGAGGTCCGGAGAGTTTATGATACTATTCATAGTAACAGCGTCAGCGGTGAAATAGGAATCAAATTATCTTGATTCCAAAGCCAGGTGATTTTTTTCTAACATATCATCCCTTCATCTCCTCTCTCTCTGTCTCTCTCTCTCTGTCTCTCTCTCTCTCTCTCTCTCTCTCCCCACCCTCCTTTCTCTCATATGTCAAGAAGTATGCTGTTGCTGCTACTGCTAAATCCCTTCTAACAACCTTCAGATTTCTCTAATTGTTGGTCGTTGAAAAAGTAGAAAACCAAAGTTAAACCACAAATACGATTTCTGCCTGTTTTCATACCACAGTATCTTCTCCCTGGCCAATCCCTCCCTTTCCCTGGGTCTCTGTTTAGCCCACTGTCACTGCATAATTCTGAGCTAATTAAAATGTTTACTGTAGGTGGCTGTTTAACCTTGTTAAACATTGTAGCTCACCATTGTTTAATAGGCTTCCTAAATGTCAGGTTCTTCCTACTGTAATGCTCCTGATCCCATGTCTCACTCCCCCCCCCCCCCGGGGAGAAATGATGCTATTTTTCTGCTTAATACATCCTGCATTTGGATTCCACGCAGAGCATTCTGCTCTCTCATCCTTTCTCTTCTGGAATCCTTTTAGAAGGTTGTTAGTAGACATCATTTCATTCTTTCAGGGCCTCTTTCTCCTCTTATGAAACTCCCCTCTCTCATTTTAATAAATGGTGAACAACGATTGAGGGAAGATCAGCTCTCTGTTCTTAAGATGGCTTAAATATAATGAAAACAGAATAGACAACTTCCAATCCTTCATGAAGACTATTTTATGAGCTGTATTATTGTTTTCTGACAGCATTGTTATTATGTTAATACAATGTTGCAATTATATCTAAAATGTGTTTTTATTAGGCGCAGAGTAGGTGTACATAGGCAGCCAGGGAGCTGAGAATCAAGAAGACTCACCTTCTTAAGCTCAAATCTGGCTGCAGACACTAGTTGTGTGAGCCTGGGCAAGATACTTAAACCTGTTTTTGCCTGGGTTTCTTTAGCTGTAAAATGAGCTGGATGAGTAAAGGACCACTCCAGTGCCTTTGCCAAGAACACTTCAAAAGGGTTCACAAAGAGTTAAATGTGGCTGAAACTGCTGAACAAAAAGAAGCAGGATGAATGCTAATGGATAGAGTTTCCATTGCTTATTCCTTCTACCTCTCCATGCAAAGGAGGTTTGTAATTGTCTTCCTAGTTTCCTACCGATTACCGTGTTCTCCAAGCCTTTTTCCATGGCCTTTTCTAGCTCAGAAACTGTTTCAAGGGGTGAGCATCAGCTCCCCAGATGGTCCCAGAATTCCTGGGTAAGATGTGCTGTCCTGCGGATCTGGAAGCCATTGTATTCAACTTGGAGAAATTTTCGTTCCAACAGGTTAAGGACCAAATGGAAATTGGGTTTAACCTGAAATACATGAGGCAGCTACCAAGAATGCTCTTTTATAGACGAAGCATGCAAACCAAGGTTCTCCTCCCCCTCTTCTCTTTGCTCCAGAGATGCCAGCCTCAGGGGCGACACCGCTGAGATAGTAGAATGTGCCCTGATGAGCACTACAGGCTGAGAGAGGGCTCCAGAGCTGGAAACATTTTGGCTGGGTGGGGCCTATGAGGCAGAGAAAGAATAATATGTCAGTAATTATGCTCTTTAGCCCATCTTCATAGGCATATTGTGTGGGTCTAAAAGCAGCACAGTGGAACACTTTTCTCCAGTATTCTTGCAGTTTCCTAGTAGCCCCATCTTCCCTGCTGGCAACTGCTGTAAGCCTTAGCCTCACACTGTAATAAGTACCTTCTCTCCCTCCAGCCTGTCTGCCCTAACCATTTGTTTGTGACAAACTGAAGGGCAGCCAGACACCTCCTGTCTGCTCCCAGTTCTGCTCTTTCAGACTAGTGCTCATGTTTTCACAAACTCTCACATGGCTAACGGCCAATGCCACCCTGGTCAGACTGCAATCTGTGGCCAACCAGCCTGGGCCCAATTCCAGAGCCCTGCCCCTGCTCTCTCCAAACTCAAAGTTCTTGCCCTAAGAGACATTTTCAACTTCTAAGACCCCAGGGTTCTAGAGCTACATTTGGGTCAGACCTTAGTCAACCCTGAGACCAGGGACTGATCTTTTGGGCCAAGATTCCTCAACCACTTATATGGACCAGAATGGCAAGAGATCCTATTTCTAGGAGACTGGGAGGTTGGCAAAGCACTGGGCCTCCATTGTGGCCCCTGGGCCTAACAGCAGCTTTGCAAGACTGGTGTTTTATGGTCTCCTTTGGAGGCTCCAAGACCTTAAACCACTTGCCTGGGCTCATAGGGCAGCAGATATTTAAAGGAGATTTGAATTCCTGTCTTGTTGACTCCACATAAGCTTAGGAACCATCTGCCTTCAACCTCCTGTCTTTTATGTTGGATGGTACTTCTTGGGACTTAGCTAAAGTATAAGGAATATTAAGTTTTAGTCATGTATCTATTCATTACACTCACAGCATAAATTCTCTCTGCTTAAAATAGCAATTAATCAACAAGGATTTATTAAGTGCCCACTGTGGTCCAGGCGCTGGGATAAACACTAGGGTTACAGAAATAGTTCCTCTCCTCAGGGAGCTTTCACTTGAGTGGAAGAGGCAACATCCACATGACTGGATGCAGTCAAGATACACAGAGAATAGACACAAGACAATGTTCAAGGGGAAGGCAATAGAAGCTGGGGAACAGGAAGAGAGCCTTGTAAAAGGTGACAGTTAAGGGGTCTTCCAGGGAGCCAGAGATTCCAAGATTCATAGGTTAGAAATGAGAGGATAGGGGAAGCTAAGTGGCACAGTGAGTAGAGCACCAGCTCTGGAGTCAGGAGGACAACTTACTAGCCATGTGACTGTGGATAAATCACTTAACCCTAAATGCCCTTCTTTCTCCCCTTCAAAAAGCTAAAAAAAGAAAGAAATGAGAGTATTAGAGGCATTGGGGATAGTAGATGCGAAGGCTCAGAGACGGGAAATGCAATACCGCGTGTGAAGAACAGCGCGTCTCGGCAGGCGCATTTGGGGGAATTCGCGAGAGCTGGTTGTTAAATTTTCAAGGGGAGTGTTTATATCTGAGAAATCAGCAAATACTACAAATTATCTTTATTGTCTAGACTTAATAAAGGGATGGAGAACACGTTAATAATGTGGATTAAACTTGTGTCTGGTAGGCACATCCTTCCCCCCAGCCTCAAGAAGGGGAATGGTGTACAATGAGGCTGGAAAGAGAGGGTAAGGTCATGTTGGGAAGAGCTCGGAGGGTAAAACAGAGATGACAGGGTGCCACTGGGTTTGGTAAGTAGGTGTGTGTGGGAATAATGCCAAGAGAGTCATTACTAACAGTAATAGTCCAGGTAGGAAGCCAAGAGGACCTGTCCAAGGGGCGGGTTGCGTGAGCGCCAGAAAGGGGGTGGCCACAAGAGATGCTGGAGAGGGACAAGGACAAGGTCTGACAACAGAATGGATGTGGGAATGGGTGGAATGAGGAGGCCCTCTTCATTCCCAAATGTTAAAGGAGTGCGCCATCACTGACGTACACACTTCATAAAATCGGCCAATATTTGGTCTGAGAAATGGACTCCTTGTACACAGAAAACTTCAGCTTGGTTCTTGACAAGAAGATAGAAAAGGGATCAATCACCTGCAGAGATTCAGGTTTTCATTTGTGACACACACTCACAGACAGACACACTCACACACTCATAGACACAGACATACACAGACATACACTCACATATACAGATACACTTACAAACACATACACACACACACACTCAGACACAGACATACACAGATACACATATAGACACTGATGTACACACTCAGATGCACACTCATACACAGACACACTTGCAGACACAGATATGTGGACTCATAGACACACTCATATATACAAACACAGAGACCCACTCACAGACATACACAAACACACACTTATATACTCATATTTACAGATACACTCATAAACACATATATACTCACAGATACACACTTATAGATATATACTCATATACATACACACAAACACACACTCATACACGCAGACATACACAGATACCCTCACAGGTTCATAGACACAGACACACACTCACAGACACATAGACACACACTCCCCCCTCACACATATAGATGTAATCACACATAGAGGCACACACTCATCCACAGTGACAAACACACTCATCCACCCATCCACAAATACTCCCAAACACCGACACTCACAAGGAGTCTCAGAAGCAGGAGGGTCTTTCAGGACAATGGCGACTGTGCCAAACTTGTAAGTTTGTGTGGGTTACCAAGGCAGAAGAGGCAGTTGCCCATTCTCTACACATTTTAATTAGACTCCATAGTAAGACTGTGCTGGGAAATGGCAATGCTTACTTGATGCTTGAAATTCCATCTGCCAAGGCTGAGAGCAGGCCCTGGGCTGGGGTCCAAGGTCTGTGTCTGTCAGAACAGCAGGCCAGTGCCGCCCCATAGTGCTGGCTTCGCCAAGCCCAATGTCCACAGACATTGTATTTCAAGGCAGCAAGTGCAGTTCCCGCTGGTTTTTCTTCATTCAGATTCCTGTCTTTGCCAAGAGTCTGAGGCTCCATTAAGAGTTATTGTCCATTTTAAGGAATATGCTACCCCAGGAGCATCTTTCCTCTGGTCAGAACTGTTTATCTGTCGTGTGCTTTGGGTGGATTGAAGTCTGAAGAATTAACACTATTTAAAGAAATATGCATGTTGATAGAATTCTGGAGTATTTTAAAATAAATGCACAAGGCTATAGGCACTTGAGAGGTAGATAAAAGCACTGGGCTAGGAGTCAGCAAGACCTGAGATCAAATCCGCATGTAGATGCTTAATAGCTGTATGACTCTGGGAAAGTCATTGAGGTTCAGTGTCTTCCCCAGCAAAATGAGACAATCACAGTATCTACCTCTTTGGGTTGTTGTGAGCCCAACAGATTATAGAAATCTAAAACGCTTTGCAGATCCCAAATAACATCACAAGTATTCCTCCTCCTCATTACTTCCAGCATCAGCTATCTGAAGAAACTATTGCAGGCTAGGGTTTTTTCAGGGTGGCATGGAGGATGGAATATTGATACATAAATAAACATTATTTTCAGTGAAACAGGTCACTTATGTAAATAGAAGTGAATGCTTCCCAGGGGCCATCTAATGCTGCTCATAGCATTAGACAAGAATCCCCCCCCTTCCCCACCAGTGACCCTCCAGCCTTTGCTTGAAGGTCTCCTAGGGTAGGCCAGGGCATCACTCCTTCCCAGGAAGGGTCATTCTAGTCCTAGGTCTTCTGTGATTCCCAGGAGGTTTTTCTTCCTGACCCCAAGCCTGTATTTTCCTCTTGTAGCTTCCACGTGGATTCCTCCCAGTTCTGGTCTTTGAGTCATGCTGAACAAATTGAATTCCTCTTTCCCAAGATATCTTCTTCAGCTTGACCCTGAATCCTACAGGCAGCTCCTGAGGGTTCTTTCCCTTCAACATTTGGTTGGATAATGCGAAATTATAATGCCACTGCTCCTGCAGCTCCTATATGGGATGAATGAGGATGAGAGGCCAGGCAGCTGTCCTTCCATACTTGGTTCTTCTCTATTTGTCCTGGGGAGTTGGGGACAGGGAGGCCCAGAGAGAAATAGGCAGATGAGGAGGTGAAGACAGCCACTGCATAATCGTTAGTGTTAAAGATGTCTACTGGCTGTTACTGGTTGCGGTTGGTTATTGTCTTTCAGGCCCAGAGATGAACAAAATGAGATCACTGTGGTGGGGTCAAAGTACAATGTGTCTGACTGGCTGATTAGACTAATATGAGTTCAGAAGGCTCTACCCCAGGCAGACACAAATGGTCCACTGCAACATTTGGCCTGGAGATGGCTCTGCATTTGCTACTCTGTTCAGAAGACTTGCTCTTTTCTCAATATCTGCCGAAGGGTGGCACTCCTTCTGTTTCCTCCCTCCCTCAGTCAGCATTTATTAAGTGCCAATGGTGTTCCAGGTGCTGTGCTAAATGCTGAGGATCAAAAGAAAAGCAAAAGCCAAAACAATAAACAAAACCAGTCCTGGTTACCAAGAACCCACAATCCAACTCACTCCCTGGTCTATAACTATCCCAGCCAACATTCTAGGCAGAGGCTTCCACCCATTCCCTTTGTCAGACTGCACTTGAGCTTCTCTGCATGACGGGATTCATTACCTCTTTCGTTCTAATTCAGGTCACCAAACCATTCTTGTGTACCAGGCAATATCATAGAGTCTGGGGGCTTCAAGAGGAAAGGCAAACCCCACTTCTTCCTTCTAGGAACTTCCATTCTCTTGGTGGTTTCTTGAATTTCAGAGTGGTAGATTTGGAGTAAGGAAGCCTTGGCTTCTAATCCCACCTTGGAAACTGACTCTATATGGGACCAGGAGCAAGTCATTCAATGATTAGTAACTCAGTTTCCTCACTTGTAAAAAGAAGGCTTGGGGGGGGAGGGGCTAGGTGGTGCAGTAAATAGAGCACCAGCCCTAGAGTCAGGAGGCCCTGAGTTCAAATCCAGACTCAGACACTTAACACTTTCAAGCCACGTGACCTTGGGCAAGTCACTTAATCCCAATTGCCGTGCCTTCCTCCCTCCAAAAGGCAAAAAAATAAAAAAAATAATAAAAAGAAGGGTTAGACTGGTTAGCCTCTCAAGTCTTTTCAAGCTGTGGAATCCCAGAAATCCTACAAAGGGCAGCTCTCCACTCAAACTCTCCTTAGCGGATTAACATACAAGGTTAGATGGCCAATGGGGAAAGTGGGTGTCCCAGGAAGATGGCAGAGGGAGCTAGGTAGAATTGTGAGAAGGACTGTGCACTTCAGCACCTGGATTCCCTTTGTTCTCAATCCCATAGTCTGTCTTATCTCCTTTGCCAGTAGCTTGGATGATTCATTAGATTCTCCTGCTCAGACCTTTCGTAAACACTGTTTGTCATCAAGTTCCACTCAAGGATTGCCTTCAGTGAAGGCAGACTCTTGGCCTGGCAATGACCTGAGAAGAGTCCGTGGTAGAAGCAGCGGGTGTGGGTTTCAGGAATCATTATTGTGTTGAAATCTACTAACTTCCAAAAAGAAAACCAAAGCTCAATCTGCAGCCAGATGAATTTTAAAAAGAACCAATTTGGAGAATGGAGAAGTAATTAAAAAGAGAGAAATTCAAACTGAGACGTCTCGCTCACCTACATTTTAAGAGTAGGACATATCATGCTCTTTTCAATAACTAGCCTATATGCTCTTTGAAAATAAGGGGCATTCCAGTCTTGTCTTTATATACTAGGGACTGTCCATAGTGCCTGGTGCCCAGTCGGCACTTAGGAAATTCTGGTAAAATGGAATTTAATCAACCAGAAACATCATAAAATTGCCTATTATTTTAACTTAGGAGAGGGAGAAACAAAAGGAAGAAATGAGTATTAGGAGAGGAGAATAGAGACAGGAAGAATTGAAAGAGATGCCCATGGACAGAGAAAAAGACCTCCTTCTCTCCACCATACCCAAAAGACAGAGATGGATTCAGTGGGGAAGAAGATGAAGAGAGGGGTCAGAGTGTGATGGGGATGGGAGAGGGGGTTCTTGGCTCTGCACTGAGAATCACTGAACCAGAACATGCATGGCCCAGTATTCTCGTGGGCCGAAAAGGCAGCATCGGTATTTGCTAAAGTCTTCAAAGGCCGTTAGTTGTGTTCCTATTGGTAGTCCTCCAGAAAAACCAAAAGAGAGTGAGCAAAGAAGGAAGGAAGGATAGGCAAAAGACCAATGGAAGTAGAAAGAAAGGCTTTGTCAGCTCACTAGATTCAGCCTGGTCAATTTTGTAATTTACAGGTTGATCCACAACCTGAAAGTGGATCCAAAGCCGCTCACTTATGAAAGTCCCTCATTTTCAATGCAGAAACCTTTGTATTTGCTGCTCTGGTAAGTGCAGAATGGGCTTCATGGTATTTGGAGGAAAAATAAGTTTTCTTTTATAGAATAGCATGTTTCTCTTCTGATCTTTTCACAAATTACAGAGAAACTTTAAAGTCGGGTTGTGTTTTTACAACAAAAGGCACAAATGATAATGCCTTTTGGTGCTTTCCTTTGGACTAGACAAACTTAGGCCACAAGCCGGGCCTCATATTTCCCTTCACTGGTTAGTGGATGGTGCCCATTCAGTTAGCATGCAATGGCCTCAGCAGTGTGGGTACGGAATGGAAGGAAGCTAGGGGATAGCTTATGGCTAGCTCATGTTATATCTGTACCCATGTTTCTCCCGCTTTTCTCTTTGCCAACCTATGGCTGTCACTGCCTTCACACAGCTCCAAACTCACCCCCTGAAAAGTGCTTTCTCCTCTGCCATGCAATCTTAGCCTTCCCTCTTTTAACAAACAGTCCCACTCCATTCTCCCCTTCTTTTACCTATATAGGGCTAGATCCTTCCTTTATGGTAACCCCCTGACTTTAAAAGCAGCCATTCTGCAAAACATCCCAACACATCCCATTACACAAGCAATGGTTTCAGGGAGAGAAGGAAAATAGGTAAAAACATTCCTGAGGGTCCACAGATGCCCAATTATTTACTCTCAAGTTTCCCTGATTAAGGGAATGATTTTAAGGAGTGATACTTATTGGAATACACCAAGCATTTCAAAGTAGGTACCTTCAATGTGCAAAGTCCCATGCTAGGCACTGAAAATACAAAGATAAAACGAAGACAATGCTGTTCTTCAGGAAACTTACATTCTACTGAGGTGTGTGTGTGTGTGTGTGTGTGTGTGTGTGTGTGTGTGTGTGTGTGCATGCGTATACACAACTAAGAGGAATTCAAATAAGATGGAGGGGTGAGAAGAAAGGATAGACCCCAACAGGACTCTGGGAAACTTTGGGAGTTTGGGGGGCACTTTAAGCAGGGGTGGAAGTGGATGGAAATCACAGAAACCTTCACTGTAAAGATTAAAGGATGCTGAAAATTGGAGAAAAATAAAGAGATCAAGACTATAAGAGGCACAGACAATGATGATGTGTGTCCTTGGGATGGTGAGCAGTCATGAATTCACTTAGGTAGGAAATAGCACATCAAGTTCAGGAGCCAGTGGGAAGTCCAGCTTGTTTGGAATTTAGAGCACTTTAAGGGGAGTCAAATGAAATAAACTTGGGAAGGTAAGGCAGAGTCCAACTCTGTAGGGCCTCAAATGCTGGCCTGAGGAGTATGTTGTATATTCTAGAAGTGGGGCCTACAGAAGAATTCAGAGTGAGGCAGTGAGATGTATCTTTACCTCAGGTAGAGTATCATTATTTTTGTATAATGATAATGAACCTCAATTGCCTCATGCGTAAAATAAAGATAATAAAACCTGTGGATGCTTTTTCTAAGGGCTGCTGATAGGTCCAGGGGAGATCAAGTATTTTGTAAACTTTCCAGTATAAAATATCAGCAATTATTTGCAGTTTGCCAAGGTTCTCTCCATCAGCTCTTTGAGTTCTGTGGTCCAGCCAGAAACATCTCCATTCTTCCTTCTTTTACAAGTGCCTGTGACAGTCTTTATTTATTAACGCAAAGGTATTTCCCCTAAGATTATCTTTCCAACTCAATCCTTCACTGTAACAAGTGAAAACCAGCTAAGCCACACAATGGCAGTGTATGCCACATTCCACATCTATAGTCACACACTTACCTATCAAGAGAAAAATGATGTATTCCATGATCCTTTTTCTGTACCACCCCAATTTCACAGAGGAAATATCTGAAGGGGTTTAGGGAGAAGCTCCGACTTCTAGAAATCTAAAAATTCTGTGCTTATTTCTCATTCCTTGAGGGGAAAGAGGGTGTCCTGAAATCCTTTCAGGCATCTCAACAGGTAATGGGTGTGCCTTGATAAGAAGCCGAGCCAGTCTTACAATCATAAAACTGTCCAGAAACTACTTTCTAGTCTCTTAAAGGCAGCCTGGGATAGAATATGGCAGTGACATTCCATGGGCCTGAGAGGTCAAGGCTGATATACAAGGTTCCAATGTCATTGTTGATTACTATGACATAGAGGGCTTCTCATGTACAGTGAGAAGCAGACACTCCCCATTATCGGTGCTATTTTGCCTAGCCTTCCTATCCCAACCCAATCCCTTCTCATCTGTCTAGGTGGGGAAAACAGTGACTCAATCACTTCGTAAACAAAGTCCCACTAAAGTCTTGTGGGAGGATTGACTAGTTTTGTTGAGACTTGTTAATTCTGTGGCTGGAGCAAACATTTTCCCCACCAGGGACAATTCAGAGGTTTTAGGGTGTGGGTGGGTGGGGAATGCTGAAGAAAGTACAGCCAATTTAGGATCAGTATCAGGTCAGTGATAACTGGGGAGGAAAAATAAGATCAATGATGAGGAAGACAGTACATGTTGGGTAAATGTTTCTACTTCCACATTATTGGTCTTCTGAATGACAAAGGAACAAACGAAAGATAAGGACTGAGGGAGGTGCTTAAGGCTTAAAAACTGGCCTGCAATGAGAAGGATCTGGATTCCAATCTTTGCTCATTGACTTAATGACTGTGAGACCTTGGGAAGACCTCACCTTTCTGGGCCTTAGTTTGGTAGGTGCATGCATTCTGAGCTAGAATGTACTCTAGAGGTCATTCCTCTTGCCCCTCTTAGTCCATTTCCCTCATTTTATAAAAGAGGAGGCCAAGACCTAGAGAAGTTTGGTGACTTGACCAAGTTCATACAAGTAGGACATAGAAGAGTAGAGATTTGAACCCAGATTACAAAAGTAAAGGGGGCTCTGGGCATCAAAGAACTTATATACTGAGGAGGGAAGAAACAAGAGGAGGGCACTTTGGTTTGAAAAATTACAAGAACATCATTGGCAAAGTTGATGCCATCCAGGATCATTGTTCCAGAGGTTCTGGGTAAGGAGGAGAAGGCTGTGACCACAGTAAGCCATGGGGAGTGCTGGGGAGGACACAGCTCACAGAGTAATACAGAAACACACGAGGCACTTACTAGTTGCTCCCTGAATTCACTTGAAACCACTTTATCTGAATGAATCTGGTTTCAATATCCATCAGCTTAGATCACCCACAGGCTTCTCACTGCTGCTTCTATTGAAGCTTCAGCAATCATCTAAAGCATCTAAAGATGTTTGAGTTGCAGACTGTCCATCTTGACTCCCCTTTTTTCCAAACCAGGCCCTCACAGGACACATCCAGGGTAGCCACAAGTCAAATGGGTTAGTGTTAGTGTCCACTTTCCCCAGTGCTCCTTACCTTCTGTCCTGGCATTGCTCTCCAGATGGGTGATTTCAGTTGGGGTTCTGGTGTTTATCTCCAATGCCCCACTACTGGGCTCTCCATCAAGGCAGGTAGGTATCTCTTGGTTCTACTGACCTGGCCTTCAGGAGCACCAAGATGAAGCCATGAAAAAAAAAAGTTATATATGTAGGACTCAGGAACTAGATACTATCTGCAGTTTCCTTGAAGCTTCTGGACTTTTGGGGTGTCATTGGTGCCTCCAGGAGTAGTAGCCTATCTGCTCCAGAGTTGGCCGTGTTCCAAGGCCCTTCTCAGTTCCACCACATCAGATGTGTGAGAAAGCTTATAGATTTGGAGAAGGAGAATGATGACAAGAAAGGTCAAACTTGTTGTTGGGGTGCCCCCTTTTCAGTAGCAAAATGTTTGACCGCCATGTTTTCCATGACTGAGAAACCTGTGAAATGGTAATATGCAAAACTGTAGGATGCTGTTATGGGAATCTGAAGATCTTCCCTGCCCCTAGGCCATTTGATAGGCTTAAATGACTCTGAGAACCCTCCCTGAATTTGACAATATACTCTGCCCCCTAATAGGCTGAATGTGGTCATATGGAGCCCGTGGCGGGAGGCTTGTTTTTCAGGAATGCCCACACTTTATTACTTTGTGATTGGGCAGTGGGTCAAGAGGGTTGTGATATTTTCTGATCCAGGAGAAGGCTATATATATCCTGATGTGAGGCTTTTGCTTTGGGGCTCACTTTGGAAAGAGTTGTGTGATTTGGCCAGATGAGACTCTGGGCAGACATTGAGCCCCCCGGCTTTGAAAACCTAGATGTTGGTGCCTCCCTCTCTGGTAACTAACTAGGTATGGATATATGGATATGGACAGACAACTGAAAGCCCTGTCTGCTTAATTGTGTTATTTTCTGTTGTAACTTCTGTTTGTATTCTCTGAAGTTCAGGGTGTTGACTTTTGCCCCTGAACTAAGTAAATGATATATGTTTGATTGATTAAAGTAAGATTGTTAACCCATTTTGAGCTGCTTTCCTTTAGAAAAGTGGAGCTAAGAACCTGTGCTAGCAGCCATCCTGGGTATGCTAGGGTGCTTGCTGATACAGATGCCATTCTGGTTAAGTCAAGTTAACAATCATTTGTTAAATGCCGACTATATGCAAAGCTGTACGCTAAGGTCTGAGGATAAAAATAGGGGCAAAACCAGTTCCTGTCCTCAAGATAGTTACAATCAAATAAAAAAGACAACAGGCAAAAAACTGTACAAACAAGAAGGCAACATGAAAACAAACAACGGGATAGACAGACAGATAATCTCAAAGGAAGACACTAGCACTAAGGGATGTAAGGAAGGGCTTCTTGCACAAAGTAGAGTTTGAGATGTCTTGAAAGAAACCAATGAGGCAGAGAGGGAAGAGAAGGAGGGAAAGCATTCTGGGCTTGGAGGACAGCCAGTGCCAATGCACAGAGTACAAAGACAGAGCTCCATGTCTGAGGAAGTGCATGAAGGGGTGTCACCTGGATCATTTAGAGTTATCCTGGTGCTAAGAGGGAGCCAGTGGAATTGACTGAATGTGGCGCAGGGTGTGAAAAGGTCAGACTTGCTCTTTAGGAAGTTCACCTTGACAACTGAGGGGAAGACAGACCAGTTTGGGCTTCAGAGACCATCCAGCAGACTATTGCAATAGTCAAGGCATGAGGCAATGAGGACCTACAGACTTGCACAGGTAGCTGGATGGTGCTATGGATGGATCGCTGGGCCTGATGTCAGGAATTCTCACCATCCTGAGTTCAAATATGACCTTGGTTACTTACTAGTTGTGTGATCCTGGACAAGTCACTTAATCCTGTTTGCCTCAGTTTCCATCTCTGTAAAATGACCTGGAATAGGAAATGGCAAACCACTCCAGTAGCTAAGCTGGGGGTGGGGATCCCATGGCCTTCTAAGTCTGTAAGTGTGACTTTTTGACCTAATCTAAATTTTACAGAACAAATCCTTTTAATAAAAGGGTTGGGTTTGTTCCATAAAATCTGGATTCAACAATAAGACCACAGTTACATATTTAGAAGGCCATATATGGTCTTAAGGCCACAGGTTTCTCACCCTGAGCTAAGCCAAAAAAGATACGAATGGAGTCTCAGAGTCAGACACAACTGAGTATTTTGTACTTCTGAGATATTTCACAAACTCTACTCTAAGAGACTAATGCAATATAAGCCAACCTTCCATAGCGATGTGTGTGTATGGTGGAGTACGTGGGAGTGTGTGTGTGTGTGTGTGTGTGTGTGTGTGTGAGCATATGTGAGCAGTGTGGGTGTGCGTTGTGGGTATGTTTGGACTAGATCTGTGATATATATTTTTTTTTGGTATGGTTTACTCCCAGTGAAGAAATTCCCTCTATGTTATTGAGAGCCTTCAAGCACTTTATGGGGGTCCTGGGAGGTTCAACAATTTGCTCAGCATCCCCCAACCACTATACCTCAGGGGCATGATGGGAACTCGGGGCTTTCTGGACCATAAACAAGCTTTCTGCACACTATACCGAATTTCCTTTAGAGTCATTTAAGAGAACAGAAAACAGTATCTGGTACCATCCATCATGGAGATTTCAAAAATGAGCTGCATTTGCTTGTACTGGTTGGTAATGAATGTATAGAAATCGTCATTGTTGTTTCAATTCACTTATAAGCTCCTCTCCCTCCCCCCACCAAAGTCGATCAAACCCTAATGGCAAATCATCTGATATGATTAAGGACTATCAATAACACACTATCACAGAGTCTAAGCTTCACGGGATGTGGACGACCCTCTGGTCCAACACAGAGGATGTGAAAACAGCAGAAAGCAATGGATTTGGAGCTAGAGACAGCCTGAGAAGACGGATGGAGGTTCATGGGATACTGCAGGAGAGGCCCAGAGATGGCCGGAAACTCTAGGGGCCTTGGACCATGTTTCTGCCTTAGTCACCAGTTTCATTTGGATAAGAGTTTGGGTACAGACAAGAACAGGCTAAAGGGCCTGGATTATTTTTTCTTTGCAGTTGCACAAAACCGCCTAGTGATGAAATACCCATGAAGATTAGGACAGAAATCCTTAATGCCACAGTGCAGCCTGGGGCAATCTGTACACTGGAATGTCGGTCCATAATAACATTTGAAGGAGGAATGCCTGAGGCTGCCCAACTCATAACAGGAAAAAAAAATACCACGCGGAACGGCCTTCCGTGAGTCTGTGGCCAATCATCATAGGCTCCCTGCCTCAGGATCCCACAGGCCACTGAGTCCAGCCCCTGTGGAAGCAGAAGCCACTTGTGTAGCATCCCTGACGAGCGGCCCCCACCAACCTCCTTTTTCATCTTGAGAGCCTGAGTGCTGTGGGAGGTGAAGGGCCCCTGAGGTCTGGAGACAGTTTGTCTGTCTGAGACGCTGGGAGGGTCCATTTACGGGCAAAATAATTTATTTTTCATGTTCTTATTGTTGTTTACTTATTTCAGTGGGTCAGACTCTTTGTGACATCATGTGGGGTTTTCTTGGCAAAGAAAAGGGAATGATTTCCTATTTCCTTCTCCTCTCATTTAATAGATGAGAAAACAGACAAACAGGATTAAGTAACTTTGTCTAGTGTCACTTTGTCTAGTGTCCACAGCTACTAAGGGTCAGGCCAAATTTGAACTCAAGAAGATGGGTCTTCCTAACTCTAGGCCTGGCGCTCTATCCACTGAGCCACCTGGCTGCCCATTTATCCTTTACATCCCGCAGGAATACAACAGTATTGTGTACCATGGTCCCAGGCAGGAGTAAATCCAATATCTATGGCGGAGAGAACCCTAAATCTTCTTTAGGGGCTGTTGAGAACACTCCTAACTTCCATTCTCTCCTTTGTTTAAGGCTTAGCCAAGCTCGTTCCTTCATGTACATACATACATACCTATGTAAGTACATGTTTATGTATGCACGTATGTATCTATCTTCCTACACTGCTGTGCCAAGATGAATTACATTTGTCTTTGATCCAGGGCCCTCCCATCTGTTTTTGGTAATTCCTCCTTTGGGCATTCCCCATCCCTCCCTCAACCTCATCTTCCCCTTCTCTATTCACTCCTTTCTTTTCTACAATATGTTCATTTCTCTAACTAACCCCCAAACAAACAAACAAACAAACACACAAAAAACACAACACTGCAATCCACAATCCTTCACTTAAGCCTGGAATTTCTTCCAGATTTCTCAGTCACACATTTATGGAGCATCTTCTCTGTACTCGAACCTATGCTAGTGCCTGGGATTGCGAAAAAAAAAGAAGGAAGAACAGCCCCTGCCCTCAAGGAGCTCATCTTCTTGTGCTTGTTTTCCCTCCCTTTTCTGTGTGATCAACTCCTTTATTGATCCCTTTCACCTTGGCTGGCAAATGCACCGATCTATTAAATAAAGCTGCTTCTCAAAGGCCACTAATGATGTTGTAACTAATAAGTTGCGTGGCCTTTTCTCCACCATAATCTTCCCTGACCTGTCTACAGTATTTGTTACTGCTGAGCACTATCCTCTCCTTCTGGGCATCTTTTGTTGCTTTGAACATTGTTCTCTCTAGGCTCTCCTCCTACCCTTCTAATTACTTCTTCTCAATCTCCTTTGTGGGATCATATCTCATCATCCTCTCTGGTCAGTCAACCATAGGTCTGCCCTGGCTCCTCTTCTCAACTGTCTCTACACATTTCTTTTAGTGATTTTAGCTCCAACAGGATCCATCATCTTTAGGCAATCACCTTCTCACTCTGAGTATAAGTCTCCTTCCTAAATTCAATGGCCTGCTGGACATCACCAAATGAATGTTCCCTAAACTCAACGGGTTAAAGACTGAATGCATTGTTTTCCCTGATTCAATTTCTCTTCCATTCTTTCTTAGATTTAGAATGGATATTACCATCCTCCCAGTCTCCCAGTTCACAATGTCATATCCCTCCTGCCCACTGCATTCTTCCTCACCCTCTGAATGTGATAGGTTGGAAATCCTGGCTATTGTGTGCTTTGCAACATTTCCCACCTCGCTCCATTACTCTTGATGAACATGGTAACCATTCAGGCCTTCACCATCTTGGACAGCCTCCAAACTGATCTTCCTATTTTCTGGTGCTCCCCCTTTCAATCCACCCTCCTCATGGCTTCCCTTTCCAACCCCAAAGTCTGATTCTCCCCTTCCCTTGTTTAAAACCTTTCAGTCATTCCCCATAGACTCTAGGATAAAATTCACACTTCCTGCCGTGGCCTTTCAGTCCCACCACACTCTGGTTCCAACCTATCTCACGTGAAGAAAATACTTTCCTTCCTCCATTCTCAATTCCAGCAAGGCTGTACAAATAGGGCCACAGATGGAGAGAGGGAAGGAGCCATCAAGGACATCTAAATCAGCCTTTTCATATTCTGCTTTAGTGAATTAGCACCCCCAGAGGCAGTTTTGTGGTTAGAAGCACACCGGCCAAAATGTCTGGCCTGAAATCAGCAAGGAAGGTATTGCTATTCAGTTGTGTCTGACTTTTGGTGACCCCCATGGACTTGTCCATGCGGTATTCTTGGTAAAGATACTGGAGAGGTTTGTAATCTCCTTCTCCAGTGTGTGCTCATTTCACAGATGAGGAACCGAGGCAAATATGGGGTAAATGACTGGCTTAAGTCACACAGCTAGTATGTATCTGAGGTTGGATTTGAACTCATTTTTCGAGTCTGTGTCTTTGCATAGGTTGCACCACATTCTTGGAATTCACTTCTTTTTCAGGGTGAAACAACAGAAAAAAAAACTGTATCTGGAGTTCCAATTGCACTGAGTTTAAATCCTGCCTCTGGCATTGCCTGTGTGAATATGTGGAATGCACTTCACCTCCCCCGGGCTCAGATTATTCAGATTTTATAGTTATAAAATGGGAAGTTGATGCAAACAGCCTCCAATGTACCTTCAAGCTTTGAGTCTCCAATTCTTAGACTTCCTTTCAAGGCTCAGGCACCAGGTGTCCCCTCCTTGGCAAAGCCAGCCCCTCCCTCTCACCTCCATCTTGTGCTTGATTCCACCTTACATTTAACATGTATGCATGCACGTGTATATGTAAATGTACATCTACACACATGTACACATATACAAACACACCCGTGCACGTATAGCCATATGCCATCTTGCAGAATTCCTCACTTATTCCCAATTTGTCTCCACCTACTATTTTGCTTCTTAGTGGCTGTTTTAAAAATTTTCCTTCTGGAAAGTAAGTTCCTCGAGAACGGGATTGGTTTTGTTGTAACCTCAACACCAATCTCCTTGTGCCTATTATGGGCTTGAAAAACATTTCTTGAAATGAATCCAGTTGAACTGAATAAGTCTTCAGTGTCAGGACCATGGGTTTGGGACCAGCTGCCTGGGGAGAAGCAGGACACCAGGGAGGACATGCTGGTAAGGAGGCAGTGGCAGGGAAACACTTACAGATTCCACCAGATTCCAAAGGAAAAGGTAGAAACCAACAGCACAGGATCAGAGAATATGCTTTGGCTTCTCAACAGCAAAGAAAGGCTTGCTCAGTTGGATAAAGGCTTTTGAACCAGCCCTATGGAGCCGCTTAGTTAATCATCTCTTTGTGTATCAGACTGAGGCAGCAGGCTCTGAGAGTGGAGATAGAATCCTCAATCCAGAATAAAAGAAAGAATCTGCACACTCAGTCATGAGGCAAATTGGTGGGAAAGTCTGAGCAGGGCAGATGGATTTCTGAGCTTTGTTATCAGCAGTGAACTGAGGGTGGGGTGGGGGGGTGATTGAGGAAGGGAATGGCAGATTGAGTGCAGTGATGTATGGGGCTGAGCCCCCTACCTCCCTCCCCATCACCTGCAGGTGTGGGGAACTCCAGCTCCTCTCTTTGGGTGCGATATAGCCCTGCTCAGCAGAGAGGCTGAAGCTGGCTTTGGAGTGAGGGATCCTGGATTCAAATTGCAGGTCTATTACTTCTGCATGACCTTAGGCAAGTCACTTGAATCCCCATGGCCCTAGTTTCCTCACTTGTAAAATGAGGCAGTTGAATTAGAGCTGCCAACACTCTGAATCCACCAGATGCAGAGCCCATGGAGGCAACGAGGTCCAGGGCCCAAAGCTCAGAGCTGAAGACAAATAATCATCCCTGGAGGGAAAAGGCAAGCAAAGCTCCCAAGGCCCTGCTAATGAGGAATGAATGGGGGTCTTGGCTGACTGATCTGAGAATCAATGCATGATTCTGAAAAAGCAGAAACCTTCTTATGTCTTCCAGCTGGTGCCTTTCTAGCTCAGGGTCTGTTCTGCATTCCAAGACATACACGGCAGCACTATGTGCTAAGAGGGTTCAGAAAACTTCTCAGAGATTAGCATTCCTTTCAAACAGCTGCCTCTATCCCACGTGGGCTAGAACAAGTCTAACTGCTCGCCCAGGGCAGCTGCTCAAAGCTCTCTTCTTCTTGTTTGAGTCCATTGGGCTCTCTGGGTTCATCTATAATGAACCCCAAGCCCAGATCCCAAGGAACCTGAGCCCTTCTGCTGAGCCTGCTATCTGACTCAGATGTAGTAGTAGTAGTAGTAGTAGTAGTAGTAACAACAACAGCGACAACACTAAAAGTACAAAGACAGTGGTATGATAGTGATGATGATGGTGTTGATGGTGATGATAAAGATTTTGACAAGAATAGGGAGAACAGCTAGCATTTCTGTAAAGCTTAGCACGCACTAGGCACTGTGCTAAGTGCCGTATAATTACTATCGCATTTGGGCATCTGTTCCCTCTTTCCCATCTTACCTCTGACTGACACACATTCTCTAGGCCATGGCTGGTGTTGCTGTTGTCTTTGTAATTTTTATGGTTTATTTACAATGGAAAAGAATATATACACAATTCCAGAATAATACATCAGGGTAAGGACATTAAGGCAGAACTGTCAATGCAAGAAAACTGCTCAGGCTTAAACCTAGTGATCCTCAAACTCCTTGGGTGGGTCTGTCTGACTCCAGACAGTCCCCGATCTCTTGTGTCCCTGAATAAGAATGGCACCTCTGTCCCAAAATTACCTCTCCCAGCTGCTGACTTTGGGCTTTGCCCAAGTCAAATCTTGCCACATAGAACTCATTGGGTGATTTGAGAATCCCAGGTTTAATCTGAGTTAATAAGCAGCGTGGTAATTTTCAATGGTCCAACAAGTAAGTACATATTTTTCTGTCTGTTCCCAATTAGAACAAAAGCAAAACAAAACAGCACAGCTATCATCCAGAATTGTTTACCCTTCCCCTCCAAAAAGAGTCTGCCATGCCTCCAAACTGCACAGAAGTGAACTTGATCTTCCCTCATCCTCTATGAGAATGAGCTGTGATTGGAGCAGAAATCCAGACAACATTTGAAATATTCTCTATCTCAGCAAAAGGAGCAATTCTATGAGCTATGGGGATGGGCAATGAACAGAAATATTCCTCTGCTCTCTTGCTAATGTTCTTCTGAGTTTCAAGGGGAGAATGGAATGTCAGGAAGAGTTTTCATCTCTGCTAAACCCTGATTTCTTAATCTCCACTGGTAAGCTCCAAGTTAGGGAGCGATTCTTATCTTAAAAGGAAACGTAAATTTTGTGGGGACTGACAAAGTGATACTTTAGTTATCAAAAGAGATTGATTAGGGTAAATCTCCTGACACAAATGGTCCACAAATATTCTGAAGGATTTTCTTACATGGCCCCCACAAAATGAGCCTGGGACAGTCCAAGCGTGCCTTCCTGAATGTTGAGATGGATTTCCCATTTTCAAGAAGGTAATTCATAAGGTTATAGAGCGAAACTTTATTAAAAGGAAAGAGCCAAGTTCAAATCTTAGAATTAAAATCATTAGTGCCCCAAATATTGGTGGGTTGTAGTGGAGATAACATTGACTCTAGTGCCAGAGGGCTTGGGTTCAAATCCCAGCTCTGCCACCTATCTACCATATGACCTTGGGCAAGTGACTCTATTGCTCTGCTCCCCATGACCTTGTTTATAAAATGGTGATATTTGGTTCAATGATTTTCAAAACTCCTTTCATCTTTAAATCTCTTACTTTGGATACTTTTTTATAAACCTTAAACCTTAAACACGTTGTTTCTCCTGACAGACTGGAAACCCCCTGAGGAGAGGGCTTCAGCACCGAACCTTGGCTGGGTTTTCACTATACCACTGCA
The DNA here is from genome assembly GCA_028627135.1 of Pseudochirops cupreus. Classification (NCBI taxonomy): domain Eukaryota; kingdom Metazoa; phylum Chordata; class Mammalia; order Diprotodontia; family Pseudocheiridae; genus Pseudochirops; species Pseudochirops cupreus. The sequence goes on along the minus strand of CM053580.1, from coordinate 6,166,358 downwards.
GACTTCTTTTGGTACTTCTGAGTTTTCCCTGGACCCTCCATCTTGAGAAGAGAGCCCCCACACACATGGACACTAACATCCCATCCATGGCCGTGCATGGCTTTTCAGCTCTCCTTTATATATCATCTTTACACATTCAAAAGCAAACTCCTGGAGGGCAGGGACATCCTCCTTTCTGGTAGTAACTGTATCCTCAGCACTTATCACCAAGTCTGATATAGAGTGGGCACTGAATAAATACTTATTGACTGACTGGCTGTAATGTTAATGGGATATAAGGTCTTCCCTGCCCATTAATAAGCCTCAGGTGGAGCCCATGAAGGGAAGCTTGCTTAGGGGAGTCTTGCTTGTAGGAAGGCTTTCACACCTTTTGCTAATTTCTGCTTTGGCACTGAGTCACAGGGTTGTGTTGCCATTTGACTCTGAGAAGTATATATAGACTCTGAGTTGATATTTTGCTTTGGGGCTCCTTATGAGAAGGACCTTGTGATTCCCTGGTTGAGATTCTGAGGTATCTTCAGAACTTGCTTTCTACTCAGATGTAAAGGCTCTCGATCCAGAGATGTATGTAAAGTGTGTAGTTGATTCAGGCAGTCAGAGCCTTGTCTGTTGGTCTTTATTTCTCTGCTTGGATTATCTCTGTTTGTATTTTCTCTGAAGCAGAAGGTGCTGACATTTCCCCTGAACTAGTGAATGTAATTGAAAAAAAGAATGTTGACCCCTTCAACAGCTATCTTTCCTAGTAAAGCAGATCGAGGCACCTGTATTAGCAGCCATTCTGGATATGCAAGTGTGGCTGCTGCTAGACTGACTGACTTCAGGTTGGGGATATGTCATAATTCCTGACGCATAGTGGGTACCTAATAAATGCTTTTTGATTGGTCGAATGCTTAAGCAGTTGTGTACATTCCAGCAGTTTTCTGATGGAGGTTCCCTGAAAAATCCCTTCTTGACCTGATTCTCCCAAATGTTTGTCATTGTGGCATGGGTGTTACCTCTGCATCTCTCTTTCTCTCTCCTTTTAGCTATCTCTTTCTTTCTCTTTCTCACTTCCTCTTTCTCTCATTCTTCCCTTTCTCCTTTCTTTTCATCCTTCTTCTCAATAATGTCTCTTTCTCTTTGTATCTCTGTATCTGCCTTTCTTTATTTATTTCTATACACCTTCTTTCTCTCTGGTTCTTTTCCTCTGTCCCTTCCTCTCCTTCAAGTCCTCTTCATTCTCTTCCTCCCTCCATCTCTCCTTTCTCTGCCAACTCTCTCTCTCTCACTTTCTCTCTCTCTCTCTCTCTCTCTCTCTCTCCTTATGTGTCTCTCTCTCTCTGTCTCTCTCCCTCCCTCCCTCCTAACTATGACTGTCTCTCTCTGACTCTCTTTCTGTCTCCCCACCCCCACTTTCTCCCTCCTCTCTTTCCTCCACCCTCCATAATTCTATACCACAACCCGTGAGCCACTGGTTTCTCAGAGTAGACTGAACCACCTCAGAGCCCTTCAGTGTTTCATTGTCCCATCCATTGTCCCATCTGTCTTAAGATATGAATAAAACTCCATTTAAAGTCCTCTTCTCTCACTGTTGCTATTGTTCTCTTCCCACAGTCTCCTTCATCTTCTGGCTTCTTTCAGCTCTCCCTTGTGATTGCCAAGTATATGCCTTGGAAGTGAGTACTTTATTTCCTCCACTTACTCAAATGGGAAAGGGAAAGGGAAGAGGCCCATATTCCAAAACTTCCCATATTGGTACAATGCTTAAGAGAACTATGCAGAGTGTGAAGGTGATGGGAACAAATGAGTTCTTCATAGGTAATGGTATGGTCACCCCAAATATGTGATGGAGGCAGTTAGCAGGCATATCTAAGGGTAGAACTATTGTTCTTTCTGGTGGATGAAAAGTATGACTGCCTCTTTGCTACCTCTGGGCAGATGTTTTTTGCAGTGGAGAAAGGAACTGAAGCACAAAGAGCATCTGGTGCACTCTGAAGACAATGGAGATCCTTCTCTTTTGTAGGTGTTCCATGTGTTCTACTTTGTGTACTTACCAGCCATAGTGTAGCTGTCATTGGCACCCACCTAGAGTTGGGGGGGATCAATCCCTTGACATGGTGAGTCTGTAATGATGATGGGAAACATATTCATGCTAGATTGCATTTCTTTGTTTATTTTATAAGTGTTTTTTTTTTCACCCTCTGTATATATCATTGGCACATTCCAATGATTCTTTCCCTTTTCCACAATAGAATCCTTCCTTGAATAATAAAAAAAAAAAATTAAGGGCAGCAAAAACAAATCCCCAGAGTGACCACACTTGAAAATGGGTACATTCCATTCCTTGTTACCAGCCTTTCCCCAAATTTTCTGACAAACAGTGGGCAGGGAGCAGGCATCATCCTCCAATCCTCTGACACCATGAGGGATCCCCTAATTGAGTGGATTTCTGAGAACTCAAAGGCTTCTTTTCTTTTACATTATCAGGTGAGGTCATAGTGTAATTGATCTCCTGGTTCTACACACTTTACTCTGTATGGGTTTTTATAAAGTTTTCCTAGTATCTAAGAAAGCTTTTGTCTTCCAAATACACGATCACTGTTTATTTCCTCTATCACAAGAGAGATAAAAGTCACAAGTCAACTCTGACAAATGACACAAGCACACTATCACTATCACTCCCCTTACCCCTAGTCTCCTCTAGAGTTCTGGGTTCAGAGCTAGCATTGATACAGTACCTTCAATGTTGCCAAGTGCTTTCTGTCAGTTATCTCATTTGATCTGGAATCCAACTCCATGAGATATGTGCTGCTATTATAATATTGTCATTTTACACAAGAAGAAACAGAGGCAGAGAGAGCTTAAGGTACTTGACCAGATCACACAGTTTTAGTTGTCTGAGGCCAGATTTGAACTCAGGTCATATTTTACGTACTTATCATTGCACAAGTATGTCACTTTTGCATCTGACTTGCATGTTGGTATAACTTTGTAGGATTGTAGGACCATAGATTTAAAGCTGGGGGAGGATATGAGGATATGTCTAGTCTATCCAGCTCATTTGAAAGGGAAAGGTCCCATATATACCTGCATGAATACACACATAGACATTTTTAATAGTAGCAAATAACTGGAAGGAGAGTGGGTGATCATTGATTTGGAGAAAGCTGAAAAAATTCTGGTGGGCTTGAGAGCTTAGCCCATCAAGGGAGTTCAGAAGGAGCTTGGTATCAGTGGAGTCTGACTGGCCAAAGTGGACAGAGTTTCAAAGTCCTGCCTCCCATAGAACAGTGAGCAGAGCAAATGAGCAGCCTTGTGCTTGTTGAGCTCAGCACCTTGTGCATCATCTGGAACTGAACGCTTTATGCAGTACATACAGTATACACTACCTGAATGATAAGTATTCTATATACTATATGCATTATGGACTGTATATAATATGCGATTTCATCACCAACAAACACAAATATGCTCATATGCAAAGAACAAAGCAGAGTATTATTGAAAAGAACATGAACTTTGGTTGCACTATGACTTTGTCTAATAAAATTAACATTAAATTAGCAAGATCATCCTATTTGTGAACGCTTTTCAACTTTTTTTTGTTTGTTTTCTTGAATGAATGAATGGGAAATCATGTACTCAGCACTTCTTAAGCGCCATACCTTGGGCTAATTGCTAAATACAACTAAGTGAGAGAGTCCCTGACCTCAAGGATCTTAGGTTCTTATAGACTTGGACAACATATAGTGGGAAATCACATCCGGGAAGTGAGTTTTTTTGAGAGACAAGCCATAGAGAACAGTGATTAATCGTAGTGCAGTGGATCAATGGAGCCTTTCTAGGAATGATAGCAGGGAGTTTTTTGTGGTTCCCAGAAGTAGAAGCAGAAAGCAGGAATAGAAAGGGGGAGAGGCTACACCCCAGGGAGATGATGAGGAAATGGAAGGGCAGCCTGATAGCAAGTAGGATAAGATGGAGTGCTCCCCAACCAGAGCCTAGGATCGCAATGGTGGGGCAGCACCATGGAAGCCAGAGAGCAGATGGTGTGTGTGTGTGTGTGTGTGTGTGCGTGTGTGTGTGTGTGTGTGTGTGTGTGTGTGTGTATACGCACAAGCGTGTTCTATAAATGTCTTCCTGAGACTCTTTTCATTCTGTGTGTGTGTATATATCTCAGTCTCTCTCCCTCCCTCTCCTCTCTATCTCATTCTTTCTGTTTCTATCACTCTCTCTTTCCTCCCCTTCTGTATCTCCTCTCCCAATTTCTTTCATCTCTGACTCTCTCTCTCTCCCCCCATCTCTCCCCCTCTCTTTCTCTCTCTCTCTCTGTCTCTCTATCTCTCTCTTTTTCTCTCTCTTGTCAGAACATCAAGTTATTTTTTCTTTACAAAAAAGGAACACAAATCTTTCTTCTCTTTCTGCCCAGATAAAATAAATTCAAATACTATCCCTGAAGTTAGGAAATCAACCTAACTTGGTAAACCAACTTTATTTTCCCACATAGAAAGGGCTAGTTCGCCCCTCCCTTTTTTTTCCTTTCTGTTTCTTTTGGAAGAAAACTCACTTGGGTCAAAGTCTTTGTCAGGTGTTTGTCTACAGTTAGTTCCCAGTAACTGTGGGTGGGAGCAGGACAAGTGTGGAGCCAGAGTTAACTTTTGCTTAACACGATTCCTGAAATCCTTTCATAGATATTGAAGGCAGAAGGAAAGGGATCTTTAGATGATAAAAAAAAAATTCAATCCCTCATTCTCTTTGTGGGAGTTGAAATACAGTCTCATGACAAATGGGGGTATCACTACGATGATAGTGAGGAGGTTGGGTAGCTCTTCTTCCTTCTTTCCTTCCTTCCTTCCTTCCTTCCTTCCTTCCTTCCTTCCTCCCTTCCTTCCTTCCTTCCTTCCTTCCTCCCTTCCTTCCTCCCTTCCTTCCTTCCTCCCTCCTTCCCTCCCTTCTTCCCTCCCTCCCTTCCTTCCTCCCTTCCTCTCTCCCTCCCTCCCTCCTTCCTTCCTCTTTCCTTCCTTCCTTCCTTCCTTCCTTCCTTCCTTCCTTCCTTCCTTCCTTTCTTCTTTCCCTCTTTCCTTCCTTCCTTCTTTCCATGAAGTGGGGACAGTAGTGACTGGGTGATCACTCCCTGGAGGTTTACAGTTCTCCCAGTTAGGGATTGAAAAGTCCTTGACTGGTACAGGATGGAACACATAAACATATCAACATTTTCCAAAGTAGTTTTAAATCCACAGAGCTTTTACGGCTGATTAGGGGATGCCATTGTCGGGAGCGGCAAACTGATTATTCTCCCTGCTTGGGTTCACCTTTGTTCTGCCTCAGAGAACACCCCTCCTTTTTTTTTTTTTCATTAGCCTCCCTCACTAACCCCCACATGCACAAATACCAGGCTTTGCAGAATATACAAGATCTGACTTGTTCTCTGTTTGGGGATCTGTTTGGAGAACTAGTCATCAGGAGTCTTATACTGCAAACTAGCGGCCTTTAGGTCTCTGTGGTGAGAATGGTCAAGATCTCTATGTTCTGCTTCTCACCCTAGGACTACTTTGTCACCTTGGCCCAGGTTTAAGTCACATATACATTATTCATCTACTTTTGTAGTTGTCAAAAAGGGGTGACAAGAATGACTTCTCTCATCTGCTGCTACAGAACAATAAAATCAGCAACAACATCTACAAGTGGAAGGAGTTCCTCTTTTCATCTCATCAGAGATACCCAGGGAAGCAGACAGTACAACTATCATTGCTCCCATTTTACAGATGCCCATACTGATGCTCAGAGAGGTTTGCCAACCATGGTTTAGATCAACTACCAAGGAAAGGAATGGTGGCAACAAGGGGAGGAGCTGTCCACCTGGGGAGTTTTGAAGCAGCCAGTGGGCAGGATCAAAGCTGCAGGAAGCTCTGCAGCCTGAGGCCACATGGAAATTTTACTATCCCTGCTTTCATTCCATACACTTTTTTCTGCTCTGACTTTCTAGCTCCAGGAGTCATATCTCCATTCTTTACTCTCTGTTACCTCACAATGCCTCTGGTTTCAAATTGGGAAATACTCATGGCCATGGTTTTCCCCATCTTTCCAGTCAGTAAAGCTTCAACCTATATGATGGAGTCCACTAGGCTTGGGCCAGGATGCGGGGTGGCTCAGAACAAAGATGAGTGGTTTGCCCTGGGTTACACAGTGAACAACTGGAACAGCTGGAACTTGGTCCTCTGAGCAGGCTGCAGTGCTACTTACTTCACCAGGCTAATTGACAGTACCTATTGATGTAGCAATGATGTGTGTGTGTGTGTGTGTGTGTGTGTGTGTGTGTGTGTGTGTGTTCCCTGACTCTCCCAGCATGCTCTTGCCAGAGAACTGTGGTCTTTCTCTTACATAGCATACCTTACCACAATGGAATGCCATGTGGTTCCATATAGAGAGTAATGAATTTAGAAACAAAGTGCTTGGTTTCAAATCCTGGCTTTATTGCCTGCTGTGATCCTGTGAACTCATGGTAAGGGCCATGGGTGTGCCAGCTTTCCTACTTCAAGTAGATCTTGATATTTCAAATATCGTAGATGGCAAAGCTCATGGGGACTTTAGAGATCATGGGAGAGAATTGGGAGTTTTCTGTCAAGCTCCTAGACTTGTAGGGATTCCTCAATCAGATGAAGACACACTTGGAGAAAGGATATATGGCTGGTCACCTGATCATCAGGTCAATTTATGAGAGATCAGAAACTGATAGAAAACAATCCAGACCAGAAATCTGCACATGGACCACAGATGCAAAGCTGGAAGGCACCTTCGAGGTCACCTAATCCCACTGCTTCTTTTTGTAGAGTAGACAATTGAGCTCTGAGGAATGAAATGACTTGCCCAGGGCCATACAGGAAGTTTGGCTTACATGGAACAGGGGGCCAGTGACTCCAAGGGCTCTCAACTCTTTCATTGTCTCTCTTTATCTGTTTCCAGAGAATTGTGAACTTAGTGCTGCACCTTGGTACTCTCTCATCTACAGTATCATTGGAGGAGCTCCAAACCCTTTATGGTCATGGAATCCTAGCAGTGTAAGATATCCTTCTCATTTTATAGATGAGGTATCTCACTGATGTTACATAGGAGTTTCAACACTGAGACAATTATGCCTTCTGTTGAGACAGCATCCTAGAGTATTCCTTGGGCAGTCTTGGATGAAGTTAACAGAGATTTTTTTTTTTTTTGTCAAACAGATGGGGACAGGGAATGACCCAGAAGACACTATGACTCCACTTGCTGGGAGCTGCAGAGAACTATAGGGGATGCTCCATCCTCAGGAATTAGAAAATCCATAGGAGCCCTTCCAGTATTGGCCAAAAGTTAATGAGATTATACAAGTTTGGGGGAATGATGACTCATCAATCGGTGGCATTAGTGTCCATATGTGCCATTATGAATCCTACTTTTTCTTTAACTCATAAATAAAGTTTTTCTTTTTTCAGTTCTGGGAATCAAAGTATTAAAAAGAGACTTAATAACAATAGGCTGACTGCTATCACATGGTAAGTTTCCCAGATTTGGTGGGTGGAGCAGTGAGTCACAGAGGTGAGAAATCACTTCAAGCCTTTGGTACAAAGATTCCATGATCAGTGTGGCTACTGGGATCCCTCCACTTGACCTTGTTAGTAATGGTACAGTGAAAAAATTTGGCTTTAGAGGACCTGGATTTGAATCATGACACTCTCACTTAAGTGACAACTTGCTCCGTGGGGATCCGTTTCCTCATCTATCTAATTAGGGGTTTGGACAAGAGAAACTTCAGGGCCAATTACAGCTTTAAATCTCTGTTTGTATGATCTGATGACTAGAAAGCATTTTGAGATCCTCAAAAGGAGGAGTTTGGGAAATGATTAAGTTCACATTGAGTCTCCGGTATGTCCAAATCCATTTATAGGTAATTAAGAGATAGTGGGCAAAATACTTGACTAGAAGTCAGAAAAACCTGTGTTTGAATCCTTTTTAAGTGACCTGCTAGCTGTGGGACTGTGGGAAAGTCATTTAACCTCTCTTAGGCTCAGTTTCTCCATTTGTAAAATGGGTATAATAATTGTTCCTACCTCTCAGGGACGTTGCAATGCTCCATTGAATTAATGTATGTAAAGTGCTCGGTAATCCTAAAAGCAAAACCTACTATGGATTCTTTAAGGGAAACCATCCAAGTCATGTTTCCTTTTGCTCTTTGGATAGAGGTACATAGAACTCTTCCAAACCAGCTGGGATAGATTGGAGCCTGGCTTGCTGCGGAACATACCATACACCCCACCCACCCATCCACCCCATGTTTGATTTGCTTTGTTCCCTAGAGGTGCTGAAGGGCCAGAAAGCAAAATGTACTTGGGGCAGAGGTCATTGGGCTCTGCCTTTTCCCTTCAGTCTTTCTCTGAAGGTCACCTGGAAAAAAGCCGCCTTCCTCATGTATTTGTAGCTTCTGATTTCTTCTGTTTTGATGGTTTGCTCCCATAGTTTCTACTAAATTTTGTTTTGCAAACTCAGCATTTAGTCTTTCTTTCCTAGGTGTGTGTGTGTGTGTGTGTGTGTGTGTGTGTGTGTGTGTGTGTGTGTGTGTGTGTGAGACAGAGAGAGAGAGAGAGAGAGAGAGAGAGAGAGAGAGAGAGAGAGAGAAGAGAGAGAGAGAGAGAGGGAGAGAGAAAATTATGAGACTAAGAAATGAAAATAGCCCAAATGTATGAAAACCACTTGTTGGCATCAACTCACTATTTATCCCCCTGGGGGAGCCTGATAGGAGAAATTCATTCACTGTGGACATCAGTTATGTTACATGTTGTGATGAAGGGATCTAGGCTTTTGGGATGTTGCTGAAACATTTAGAAGTTATGGATTAATTTATCTTCCCAGAAATGATGTGGGGCTGTTTATGTGAATAACAGAAAAGGACAGATTGTCCCATTGGACTTCATGGTTGAAGTTTATCCAGGGCTTCAAGTGACTGTGAATTTCCCACCTCCATCACTCCCTTCAGGATGAACTGGACCCAAATAAACCCTCTGCTTTGGCTGGCTCTCATCTCAGTGCATGGTCATTTCTTGGAATAATTTATGTAAAATCTGTCCATGCCCAGATTTGTATAACATGATCTTCTGAACTTGTTTACAACAAACCAACTCAGCAAAGCTAATCCATTAAACATATAAAATGCTTATGTTGTCATGACACTCTGCTGGGTGTTAGGGCTATATAACAGTGCAGCCCTTATCCACAAATATGGTGATAGCCTAATAGGAAAGGATTAAGAAAAGAAAGGAAACAAACCTAAAAATTTATGTCAGAAAATTACAGAATTTGATATTTGGGAAGGAAATCAACAGTCATCCAAAGTGAATCTCTAACATTGTGAGCAAATAGTTTTCCAGGCTCTGCTGAAGATCTCCAAGGAAGAGGAATCTTTTACCTCTTCAGGTGATTCCTTCTACTTTGGGAAAGATTCAGTCATTATGAGTCCCTCCCCTCAACACACACACACACACACACACACACACACACACACACACACACATACACACATCATGTCTCAATTGACCTCCTTAAAAGTGTCACCTTATCTGCTTTCTGGAGTCAAATGAAATAAATCCAATGTGGCCTGCATGACAGAGTCCCTCAAAGCCTTGAAGATGTCTATCACGGCCCCATTGAAGCTTTCTGTCTTGATTCTGTATGTACCCACTTTCTTGAATATAGTTTCATAAGACAGGGATGCAAGCCTCTTCACCAACCTTGTAACCTTCCTCTGGACAGTGATAGAGATAAAATATTAGAATGATGAGTTGGGCTAGAGTACAAAAGAGAATTAGGATCGGACCCAGAGGCCTCTGACTGATTGACACATAGAGAGACTGACAAACTGACAGAACAGATAGACAGATTGAGTGGGGCCCTAATCCAAGATCTGTCCCTTCAAAGGCTCTGGCCTGTCATATTACCTTTTCAAAGCAGGAGCTTGGACTGGATCTCCTATAGTCTACTTCAAAACCCTCAGATTCCAGAAGAAGACAATGGAGCTTGGATCTCTAGACCTTCAGATCTGAAAGGGGCTCATCTGATGCAGGGATTAATTACCATTTTTCGGTGCCAAGCATACTGTGGGCAGTCATTTTGGGGGAAGGTCACAGACTCTTTCTCAGAATTGTTTTTAATTAATTAAAATCAAATGTATATATAGGATTACAAAGGAAACCAGTTGTAGTGAAGTAGTTATTTAAAACACACACACACACACACACACACACACACACACACACACACATTCAAGGGCCCCAATTTAAAACTCCTAATCTAGTCCAACTTCCATGCCCATCCCCATTTCATATATGAGGAAGCTGAGGCCCAATGAAGTGAAGTGGTTTATTGGAACATTGGACAGATCAAAGCATTGACTTCTAGCCCAAAACCTTATTCCACTGTATCATAGGGTAATATTACAATGACTATGTCCTGCCCCTCGATTCCCAAAAATTCTTTCACATGAAGTCCTGCCCAGCCTCAGCCCCAGGCTTCACATTGGGAATGAAGGGCAGTTTCTTAGACTGGGTTCTTAAATCCTCCCTTTCTATGCAAACCCAATAAAAGCTCACTATCACATCTTTTTTCTTCCCTTCAAGAATTCAACTTTTTCCAAGATTTTCTTGAGCTAAGCAGTATTTGGACTCACTGTAAAATGAGAAATTAGAGAAAGCATTGAAGAGTTAATTGGTGAGGCTCTTGTAAGACTTGCTTTAGAATGTGGTGCTAATGGGGTTGGCAAAGTGACATCCTGGCCCAGAGCTGGAAGGCACCACAGGGGACACCTGGGCCAATCCCCTCATTCTCCTTAGGAGGAAACCATTAGACAAGATAAACAATTTGCCCAAAGTCATCCTGGGAGCAAGGAGAAAAGGAACTTTCACAGTTCCAATGTCTACCTCCAAATTATCCCTTATTTCACTCTCCCATGACATTTGGGGAGCCCTGAGTCTCAGAAGCATGTTCCTTGTTATCCTCCTGGGGTCAAACCGTTCACCTCTTAGTGACTCGGTCAGTCACTGAAAGGCAAGCTTAAAAATGTCGCGTATTTCCATTCAGTTTGTTATTGCAACTAATTTTCCAGGCTATGTTAGCTATCCTCCCTCCAAAGATGCTCTAACAGTAGTGCAGCACCATCCTTATCTTAGGCAGTAGTGTTATGACAAAGGGTCTCAGAGCTCTCTGGGGAGCGTGCATGTGGAGGGGTGACTTCTAGTTACAATGCGGTCCAGGGAGCATTAGAAGTCCATGAAAAATGTGACAAATATCCTCTAGGCAAGGCATTCTCTTCACTTTACAGGAAGGAGCTTACTTCGCAGCATTAGAGAATGTCAGGGTTGGAGGGACTAACAGATCTTTCAGGGTAGCCCCAATTTAAAACAAAACAATGGTTTTCCATCATAGTAGTTTCCAAATGTTCCCTTCTCTGCCTGAACTTGTTCTGAAGAGAAAAATAAAAGTAGTTAATAAAAACCAGATGACATATCAACTGTATTCCAATGTATGCAACGCTCTGTACCTAGGGTCCCCCACCTTTCCAACAAAAGGTGGAGGGACATTCCCCATTTCCTCATGGGGACTGAGATTATAGTTACATAGCATTCCTTCCCCCAACATTTTTTTTAAACATGTGAGGAAAATGAGGGGGCCTAGACAGGGGTAGAAACTTGTCAAGATCACAAAGTTAGTCCTTAGTATTAAAGTTGAGACCAGCAAGACTGTTTCAGATAAAGCATTGGAAACATAAAAATTAATCTTACCTCTGGTTTCTTCTGTATTGAATTCTATTGTATTGACTCTATAATGTAATTTATTTTATGTTGTATTAATTTTATAATTGAGTCTTCATCTGCCTAAAGTCACCTTGGTAATCCTTGAGTTGAATGCAGTAATTGAGCTTTCCCTCTGAGTTAGTTTAGGGTATAATTAAAAAAAAAGTCATTATCTCTCATACTGGTAATGGCTGGTAGTCTTCCAACCCCCACAAGTTTCCATCCCCAAAAGATAAGTCACATACTGGTCCTTGTGTGACTAGGGAGATCTTATCTCTTACAAGGTGACAGTAAGTCTGGTATCACTGATCTCCTAGCAAAGATTACAAAAGGCAAATTGTTCCCATAAAACAATTTATATTCCTTAATTGCCAGAAGGGGGTGTGATTTGCCTCACATAAATGCCGGACCACTTTTCTTAGTATACTATGTAGCAAGTGTTCCATGACTAACAAGAGCCCCTTTTTCTTCTATGTCAATTAAGAGGTATCCCCCTTCTCATTGGCATTGCCAGCTTTACTGAGGTGGCCAGTGTGATCCACTTTGTTAACAGTTTTTTGCTTGGAGTGTATACTTCATCTCATAGTTAGTAAATTTACTCAAGTCAATATCAATCTCCCAGAGCCCTTGTGGGAAGAGCTCAAGTGGCCAGGTCTGTGAAAGAGAATAAAAAGCAGTTAAAAGTCTTCCTTCAGCCTCTTTCTGTGGCTTTACTAAAGAAAAGATGAAAATCCCAGTATCAAGACGGTTAGAATCCTTCTGTCCATCCAAGGACTAGAACTCAAAGGCTTGCTCTTTTGCTTCCATGCTTCATGGACATGGGTGGGCAGAAGTACAAGGAGAGGCTTCTTAGTGAGACTTTCTCAATTTTGAACAGTTTTAATCAGACCTTTCATTGTTTTCCCTTCCCCATCATTGAAATTAAGCCTATAGGGGGTTTGACTCTGGTTCCTCGAAAATCACATTATGTGGACATCGAAGAATAGAATGACAACCTAGGACCTGGTTGGCAGGAAAAATGTTTGTAACCACAGTGTGTGTGTGTGTGTGTGTGTGTGTGTGTGTGTGTGCATGCACGCATGCTTGTGTGTATACATATTCATAGAGATAAAAATGAGCTCTCTTGCATCCTCTCTCTATCTCTCAGCATTTACACAGTCAAGCTTTGTAAAGCACTCTAAATACGTAAATTTAATCCTCTCAAAAACCTTGGTTACTTTTTTTATCCCCATTTTACATAAGAGACTGAAAGAGCTTAAGGGACTTATCCAGGGTCATACAGGTAGGAAGTATCTGAGACCAAATTTGAACTCAGGCCTTCTTGATGCCAGGTCCCCCACTCTAGCCATTGCCCACCAAATTGCCTTTATAACAAGTTTCAATTCACAACAACCCTGGAGGGAGGTGTTATAAGTGACATACCATCTATATTAAAGTGTTGTTTTTGTTGTGATCTTTTGAAATGTGAACATTTCAACCTCAAAGAAACAGAAGAGGGTAGGTTACTTTTGAAACATTGGCTCTCATTGTATATAATATAATTTGGAAGTTCTGGGGACCACAGGAGTTAAGTGACTTGCTTGGGTTGCTCAGTTAGTCAGTGAAGGGGATCAAATTCCAATCCATTCTGCTCATTCCTTTCTTTACATGATGCTAGGATGACCTTAGGATGGAGGACAGGCTTGGTTAGTCACAAATCATACCAGATGCCTCCGACGTTTCTTCCATCTCTGAGATCCTATGATTGAGGCTGCTCAGTTCCTTCATCTAAACATTATACATATATAAACCTGGGCTCAGCTTGCAGTTTTATTTGTCACATCTCACTCTTGGCTCATGGGAAGCAAACAGTCAATTAAAAGCTTTCACCCTTTTCCCCCAAATAATTTACCATTGAACCAGTTATGTTGGTCTTGTGCTGGTGTGGATCATTCTGATCATCCAAGAGCAGTCCTTTAGACTCCATACTTTGATGGATTCAGAAATTCATCAATGGGCTTCTCCCTCCATTGGTGCCCATCTCAACTCTTCCATGTGTTCTCATTCTGTGTGATTGTCCCAAGTTAAAGAAACCACATAGGTTAGAGGGCTATGTTCTTTCTTTGTATCATACCTTGCCCTGGCCAAGGAATTCATCATCTCCTGCTCTAGACCATGACATCTCTAGGCTCTAAGCAAGCACACTCTCTCAGACCTGTTTTTGCTACTTTTGCATATGGCTATTCCATGTATGGCTGTGGTCCAAATAGCCATCACTTAAGTGTCCTACCTTCAGTTGCTGAGCTTCTTGGTACTTAACTGTGCTGGTCCTTGAAAACAGATTTGGTCTGTTCCTGAAGCTCCACTGGATGCATTTCCAACCCAGTAGAACCTGCCAAAATCTGTGATCTGGTTAGTCACAAATCAGAGCAGATGCCTCTGATGCTTCTTCCAGCTCTGAGATCCTATGATTGAGCCTGCTCAGTTCCTTGATCTAAACATTATACACATGTAAACCTGGGCTCAGCTTGCAGTTTTTGAGAACCCAGGGTCATCATCATACACTAAGGAAGCACTGGAGTAGGACTGTGTGGAAAACATTTGCTTATCTGAGAGATTCCTCCCTTTCCTCTGTCCAGGCCTTTCTGCTTTCTGCTACTTACAAAGTTCAAGGGCAGCATGGCATGCATTTGACTATAACGAACCAAATCGTTAGTGACCACCTTGATCAGATGTCAGCTGGAACATGGGCTTTGGGGCATGATTTCCAGTAAAAAAGCAAAGCATTGATGGCTGTACTAATGTCTGATTCTTTCACTAGCTCAGAATCCACCCACCCACACTGTCATCTACGTGCACTTGTAGTCCATCTGGTGTTGGCTAAAATTGCTGTAAGGATGTCTCTAATTTCCCTCTGATGTTGGAGATGCCACTTGGCAATGAATTTTTTGGTCATTGAGAGCTATGAAACAAAGAAAGCTATCAAATGGCCCTTTGGCTTCCAAAGCCCTCTTCCCCCTGGGAAATGATGGTGGTAGCAGGGTGTAAAGAGGGACAGAGAGTGCTGACCACTCAACTCTTTTATGTTGCCTAGAAACATTTACCTAATAGACATGCTTGTGTGGGTCTCTCTCCCATCACCACTAGGGCAGAGACAACTTGAACAACTGAATTTCAGAAACCTTGACTTTATTGCTATAAATGAAACCAGGAAACCAAAAGAATTTATGCTTCAATGGAAGGTTAACTCACAGGTTCTCTCTCTCTAACAAAGGCATACGTAGAGCGAGTTTTGACACATATGTGAGAAATGTGCTTATTCTAGAGAGAAAATACTCCTTTTGAAGCCAGAAATGGTCTCATTCTATTTTACATTTATTTTACATCCCTTATGAATGGGTAACTCGCTAAAGGAGTGCCCTTGCTCAGACTAATGCAAAGCTGTGTATTCTCTCCTCCCAATTAGAATTCCCCCCTTGCTCTTCATTGGCTAAATGAAACCTCCTGAACCACCCATTTCATGTTGTCCCCCCTGATAAGTTCCTCCTCCATAGTCATGTATTGCATGTGCATTACATTAAGCTTGGTCTGTCCTTGGGGTGTGTTCTGTAATATTGAATAGCTCCTAAAGTATTCATACAAGCTTCTGACCTTTTACTTGACCAGAAGCCTGGTTCTGTTAGGTCACAGCTCTGATTAGAACCAGTCACCTCTGACTGGTTATCACTCCTCTGTGGAAACATAATTCCTTCGTTTGTTTCTCACCCGTACTCAAAGGAAACAAGAAACATCATTTCACAGGGAAGAATCATAAACATTTTGTTAGTCAACAACATTTATCCAGTGCTTAAGTTGTACGGAGTAGTCTGTTAAGTGCTGGAGATAAGAACAAAAGAAAACAGAGTTCCTACCCTCAAGGGGCTCACATTCCAAGGAGGAAGATCACGTGCTTCCCCATTATTATGTATATATAGGACCTTTTCAGAATTACGGGAGGTTATCTCTGAGATGACTACATTAGGTTTCCTATAGAAGGTGAGATCTCAGCTGAATCTTGCAAGTTAGGGAATCCAGGAGGTAAAGGTGAGGAGGAAAATCATTTCAGATACAGGAGATGTTCAGTATACATGATAAAGTGCTATGTGTGAGGAAGAGCAGCAGGCTGCATCCCAAAGGGTATGGGGAGGAAGAAATAGTGATGATCATTAGAAAATCAGGAAGAAGAGCAGGGTGTGAGGGCCAAACAGAGGATTTACTATTTATCTGTGAAGTGAAAGCATGCCCTACAATGCATTGAGCATAGGAGTGACATGGCCCGACATGTAATTTAGGAAAATCATTCTGCTCATTGAGTAGAGGATGGAATGGTGTGGGGTGGTGGGCTGTAGGTAGAGATTCTGATGAGAAGGTGATCACAGAGGCTCATGAAAAAAATGTAATTCAGGGTGATGATTGCTGAATACAGAGAAGAAGATGTACAGGAAATAAAAAATGACAAAACCTGAAAATAGATTGGATATGTGCGGTGAGGGACAAGTGAAAAATTGTGACTGACACTGAGATTGTAAGCCTGGATGATTGAGAGAATGGTAAGGAATAGAGAAGTTGGGAAGGGGCAGAATTTGAGGAAGAAGATAATGAGTTCTGTATCAGACATACTGAGCTTGAGATGTCCTCTGGACATTCAGTTTGAATTATCCAATGGGCATGTCATAATGTAAGACTGTAGATCAGTTGAGAGCTTAGGGCTGAATATACATGAGAATCACCTACATAGAGAGGATAATTGAGACATGAGAAGTGTGGAGACCAAGAAGAAAGATAATATAAAGGGAGAAGAGAAGAGAGCTAGGGACAGAAATTTGGAAAATGCCCCTGGGTAAGGGACATGGAATTCATGAACAACCATCAAAGAGCCTAAGGTGAAGTCATTGGATACAGGGGGTAAATCAAGAAGGAATCACAGTGAACATCTACTTTCACACATATCTTCAAAAGAATTTCTTCTCTCACATGCCCGGCAAATGTTCACGTACGGTCACGATGCATTGGCACCCACAGGCGCCATGATCTCCAGAAGTTGTCAACTCTACTTTTGGAGAGCTTAGGAGGGTTTTTCTTTTAAATTGTAGTCTGAAGTTGTTACTTTGCACTTGCACCCGTTGCTCCAAGTCCTGTTCTTAGAAGCCAAATTAAACAGGTCTAGCCTTTTCCCAGAGCCTTGAAAACACTTCATCAAAGGGATTATCTGAACCTGCCTGAGTCTTCTCTTCTCCCAGCTACCTCTCCTCATATGGCATGTCTGTATGCCCTTCCCCAGGTGGATTTTCTTTCTCTGGATTTTCTCCAGCTTATTCATCAATATTCTTCTTATACTGTGGTAAAGATAACTGAATATGCTACACTGGAGGGCATGTGACTGGACAGAGGGTAGTGGCCCCATCTCTTTCCGATTTTAGAAACTGGGCTTCTCTTCCTGTAGTATGAGGCTTATCTCTTGGGTAATACCATGTTGTTGACTCATAGAGCTCATGGTCCACTCAGTCTTTCACTTATTTTTCAGATGATATATGGTGCTGTCATCTTTTACTTGTGAAATTGTTATTTTTGAACTCCAATATGTGTGTGTGTGTGTGTGTGTGTGTATTTTTGTCCTGACTCTGTCATCAGACATGTCAGCCATCCTATTCAGTTTTGTGCCATCTGTGAATCTGATAAATGTGACATCTATGATAAGCATGTTAAATAGCACAGAATTCAGCACAGGGCCCTGGGGCCCTGCACTGGGGACCAAGACTTTCTATCAAACTGGCATCAAATGACTAGTTCAAACTCTTTGGGTTTAGCCACTTAAGTGGTTCCAAATCAATCCAATGGAATTCTTGGTCATCAGCCGTTTTCCATCTTATCTTGAGATATTGGATGATAGACTTGATCTCATGCTTTGCTGAAACTTGGCTATCCCAAATGGCAGTGCCAGGATAAGCAGATGCCAAAAAAATACAATGAGAAAACAAATCATGATTTCTGCTCTGCCATCTGTTGGAGAAGTAGAGGAGGCAGCATCATTTGAGAAAGAAGGGAAAACAACCTGTATAATTTGCAAAATGTTATTTCATTGCAGATCTGGACATAAGGCATATGCCTGATTAAAAACTCATCAGGACAGGTTCAAAGTCATCACTTGTGGAGCCTTTACAGGTTGATAGAACCATGCTTATAATGTTGTTGGGGTGCCTAATTGGGCATCATCTTCTGAGCCTAACTCACATTAAATAAACAAAAAAATGTGCTTATTGTAAGCAAACCATTGTTTCATGTTTTGTAAAGCACTTTCCATATGTTATTTCATATCATTCTCACGTGGACCTAGGTGGCAAGTGCTAATGTTATCATCTCCATTTTACAGATGAAGAAGCTGAGACTCAAGAAATTAAGTGACTATTGATTAGAGAGATGCAAATCAAAACAACTCTGAGGTATCACGTCACACCTATGAGTGGTTAGCATTACAAAACAGGAAAATAAGAAATGTTGGAGAAGATGTGGGAAAGTTGGAAAACTAATGCATTGTTGGTGGACCTGTGAACTGACCTAACCATTGTGGAGGGCAATTTTCAACTATGCCCAGAGGGCTATAAAAATATGCATACCCTTTGACCCAACAATACCATTTCTAGAGCTGTATCCCAAAGAAATCATAAAAATGGGCAAAGGACCCACATGTCAAAAATATTTATAGTAGATCTTTCTGTGGTGGCCAAGAACTGCAAATCAAGAGGATGCCCATAAATTGGGAAATGGCTAAACGAGTTGTGGTATATGAATGTAATAGAATACTATTGGGCTATAAGAAATGATGAACAGGCAGACTTTAGTGAAACCTTGAAAGACTTATACGAACTGATGCTGAGTGAGGGGAGCAGAACCAGGAGAACACTGTGCACAGCAACAGCCATAGTGTGTGAAGACTCATTTTGATAGACTTAGCCCTTCTCATCAATGCAAGGACCTAACAATTCCAAAGGACACAATGAAAATTGCCATCCACATCCAGAGAGAGAGAACTATGGAGTTGGAATGCAGAATGAAGTAGACTATTTTCTCTTTTGTTTTATTTTCTTTTTTTCTTTTGCATGGTTTTCTCCATTTGTTATAATTCTTTTATACAATATGACTAATGTGAAAATGTGTTTAATAGGAATGTGTGTGTAGAGGCCATATCAGATTTCAAGCCATCTTAGGGAGGGAGGGGAGAAGAAACAGGGAGAAATTCAAAACTTATGAATGTTGAAAACTAAAAATAAATAATTTAATTTAAAAAAAAAGAAAGTTAAGTGACTTGCTCAGTGTCACACAACTATTAAGTGATTGAGGTAGGATTTGAACTAAGGTCCTACTGACACCAAGTCTAGCACCTCCTGAAAGTCCAAGTTATTTCTTATGTGGGAGGGAGGCAATGGCAAAGGAGTGGATGACAGTCAGGGGGAGGTAGAACAGGTACCAGGTGTCCCCCAAGATTATTGCATAGCTGGGAAAGACAGGTAGGAAGCCAGTGGGGGAGGAAGGGAATAGTCATTTATTAAGGGCCAGTATGTGCTAACTCCTTTATAATAATATCTCATTTGACCATCATAACAGCCCTGGGAGGTAGGTGACATTATTGTCACCATTCTATATTTGAAAGGACTGAGACAGATAGAAGTTAAGAGACTTGCCCAGGGTCACATGACTAGTAAGTGCTTATGGCTGGATTTGAACTCAGGTCTTCATGACTCTAGGCCTGGTGTTCTATCCATTGTGTCACCAACTGCCCTGGTAATTTCCCTTATTGAGTTGGTCTTTCAGCCAATGTGATGTAACCGTTCCTGTGAAGCAGAGACATTTACAATGCAGCATCCGGTTTTGAGCTTGTCCTAGAGGAAACTCTATGAATATTAGCCTAGTGTTTAGTATAGTGGATTAAGGGGACTCCTTGTTTGGTACCACAAGATGGCGGGCAACATTGGAGCTATACCGAAACTCCTGCTAAAAACACTTCTCTGTAGATAACACGGGTGACTCAAGCAGGCAAATCCTGTGAGAGGGTGAAGTGGATAGAGAGTAGGGGTGCTTTCCTGATTGTCAGGATGAGCTCAGAAGAACACTGAAAATCAAGCTTCTGGGCTTGGAGCCAGGATTCCAAACTACTTTCTGTCAATGACGCTCAGCTCTAAGTCACACATCATGCACTACGGATCAGTACACACCCTGGCTAAGAAGTTACTTTATTCTTGAACTCAGATTAGATGAAAGAAAAAGGTAAAGGGAAAGAATTAAAGCCATCAAGAACATACAATTAACAAAGATTCATTCCAGAATGTTCCTGATTGGTGAAAGAGATGACTGATTTTGAAAGAAAAAAAAAGTTGGAAAAACTTTGAATGAAATTTTGATATGCCCTTTTTGAATGTAAACCCAGTTAATCATTCAACTGTCCCCAAACAGATGAACTCAAACAAGCTGGTATCTGCTATGCCTAGGCTATGTTGCAGCAGGAATAGAATTAGGAGAGCTGATTGTTAAATTTCTGTGTTGTCACTGACACTTCAGAAATTGGGAATTTGCAAATGCTCCAAATCAAGGCTTAATTTATTGTTTTGTTGAATTCTAGCCTTAAAAAGGTGACAGAAAAATAATGCAGATTAAAATTAAACTTAAGTCACGGGCATGATTCTGAGATAAATGTTATTAATAAACAACGATGTGGGGAGATCCACAGCTCCCTCTTTTTTATAGTCCTCATTTCAAAGTTCAGTCTTTTGAAGGGCATTATTGATAATGAGCTTGGCTTAATTTTCTTTACATTTTTTAAATTAACTTTTGTTTATTTTTAATTTATATCATTCATTTCCACAAAATTTTGAATTACACATTTTCTCCCCATCTTTCCCCTATCCACCACCCCAAAATAGTTATCCCAGTGTATACTCCCTCCCCCAATCTGCTCTTTCCTATATCCTCCCCTATCATCCCTCTGACTTTCCATTAGGGCAAGATGGATCTCCTTACCCCAGTGCCTGTGTATCTTAATTCCCAGTTGCATGTGAATAATAATAATAATAATAATAATAATAATAATAATAATAATAATAATAATGATAATAATAATTATATATGTGTGTGTTTGTGTGTGTGCATGTATGTGTTAAATATATATTTAAGATTTGCTTATAGAACTTTAAATTCTAGATTCTTTCCCTTCCTCCCTCATTCCCCACCCCTGCTGGAAAGATAAGCCATTCAATACAGGCTATACATGTGTAGTTACTCAGAACATCTCCACAATGGACATAAAGTGAAAGACTGACTATATTTCCCTCCTTCCTATCCCTCCCC